>CANSGD010000658.1:0-1235236 GCA_947645195.1 Patellifolia procumbens
AACTCATCACTATCATAACAACCTCTTAGACACTTGTTAAAAGTATCAATAAATGTAGAATCACTCTTGGGAGTCCAAAAATGACTCAATGCATTTTGTTGGATACCCCACTGACATAGTCTATGCCTTGTATTAGGAAAAACCTGAAAAGACATTTCAGTTACAACAGATTGATTAGAGACTATTTTAAATATATAAGACACAATTTTAATCTATTAAGGGGCCAACATAAATAGATTCAAGACACAGATTCAACAACCTCTAAACCTCAAGAGACCAGGATAAGACTAATAGAGACTAACAAAACCCATACCGAGACCAAAATAACAAAAAGGAAAGTAAAATATACAAAAGTTACCTGTGCAAGTGCATTGTTTCTTGATCTTGGATGTAAGCATAGTTAAAGGAGAAGCACAAACCATCGATTTCTTAAAAACATCAAAAAGCCAGATAAAAGACTCATTCTCATCGGACATAAAACAATACGCAAACAACACATTCTTCCAATGATTATTTATTCACAAAAGCACCACATATTAAATTATACTTATTAGTCCGGTAGGTGGTGTCAAACACAGTAACTGTCCGCATACAACTCATAATTCAATCTCGTCTATAGAATCCCGCCAAAACAAGTTACATAATCTGCCTGTGTTGCCAAGCTTCACCTTATTAAAAAAATCAACTTCTTCAGCAACCCTTTGGCTAAGTCTATCTATAACAGCACATTGCATCACCTCCCTCAATTGCTTTCATCTTTAGCCTATTCAAGAAATTGAAGTGGTCACCAGAAATGTGCCCAAGGGCCTCCGGACCACCATGCTGTAGCACTGACATTCATAATGGTATTGGAGAGCAGGTCTCATTGAAGCCTCTGTCATCACCATAATCTCTTTTGCTTTCCCTTTCCCAATAGACCTCTCCGAACGATGGAAGTGTTGCCACTAAGGCCTTGGGGGGTCATGATTGTGTGTAAGAACATGAGCTTTCACTTCATCTGTCCACATATCATTCAACTTCACTCTCATCATAGCATTACAATTGGTTTTCGTAACAGCAACCCTACGCTAGCACGCTTCCTCTCAATCCCATCATCACCAACAAAAACATAAGGAACGAAACCAAATCACCTTTCCAATTTGGTTTTCATGCATGAACAAACAAAGTATTTTTCCTTAGTCATATTAACACATTTTTTACCATTACCAAACCTAGATGTGTACTTCCTAATACTAAATCCCCACGCTCATGAATCCAGACGATACAACTCTTACATCTCCTCAATTGTGTTCTTGGGGAACTAAGAATACTACCATAACATCAATCTCATGACCAACATCATCTCCTGCCACATCATGACAGTTTATTAAGTGACCAATTTATTCTAAAAAGACACAATATAAACCAAAAAGGGACCACTGTAAAAAACTTTAAAAAGACAACATACCAAGCACAACCAATGACCTTGATTCATTGGACTCAGAAACAATAGAAAGATCTGAATTTTCTACTGGATTCAATTCTTCATCTTGTGCAGCCTCCAACAAAAATTCTCAAACCTTGGAAACAATAAAGATTCTTTTTTTGTGAAAAAACTAATTGAGCAGACTTTTGAACATCCTCTAATAAATTTTCTTCAAAACCAATGTGAGGTGTATGGGTCTACAATGGGGGAGCAAATACATTAAGCCAAAAACAAAAGGATGCAGAAGAGGTGAATAGAGTTCAAGCATAAAGTACAAACATGAAATTGATAGCAAATTACATGCAAAAGAGTATTTTTGAATTCTACAAATTGTTGATAGCAAATTTGCTGTTGAACACAAATTGATCACATCGATATCAAATTAATTAAGCAATTGATGAATTTTAGGAGGAAGCCAGAGAGGAGCTGCGTTATTAAGACAACACTGATATTAAGAACAGTACCACATACAAAAGTATCTATGCTGGTATTCAAATTTCTGATTTGAAGATAAAGCTTACCAGCTATTGCAGCTTGAGGTTGATGACGTGAAAGGCCTTCGTTATTGCGCGCAGAAATTGATGAACTTGAGGAACTTGGCGCAGAGCTGAATTTTAGGAGCGCCGTTCGTGTTTTTTGAGCTTGGCAGCTGGTTTTAAGGAAGGAAGAAAGAGGACATGTGGGGGGAGCTAAAATTGAGGGAAAGCCTCTTGGTGAATTTGATGCTGGGCATAATCATTTAATTAATGCATGGGCTGTCTAATTTTAACATTAAAATTAAGCTGACCTCTTTAAATAATTTGTGTGTTTGTAGTTAAATGACCTTGTGTAAATTAGAAAAATGCAATTATATTACTAATGATTGATTTCCCCTTTGGCAAATAAATATACATGTATATATTTTTATACAGAGTAAACGTATATGTATATATATGTATATTTGACTAAAAAGATCTAGTAGAAATTACCGAGATAAATAATGGGTTAAGGACTCTTAACTCCCCAAAACGAGTAGGGACTCTTAACAATAGTTGATAATAAGAAAATGTTACTCTTAAGTAATACTAGAACATAAGACATGTCCTTATATGTCATTAGTAGTTTTACTCTTGAAATGTAACAGTAACATTACTTCACTATAAATGCAAAAAAAAAAAAATGCAACCTAACAATAACTTTAAACTCTTTTATGAATAATAAGGTGTACCTAACTATAACAACAAAGTCCAGTTCAAAAATGTTGAAATAGATAAAAGATTATCATAGACCAAGGTCCAAATAAACGGCCAACGTAGACCAAGGACAAATCTTTCACTCAACGAAAGGTGAAAATCCGTGACTAGATCGTTAGAGAGCACCTTTTGGTCGAAAATTCTTCAGTAATGGACCAAAGGGGCGTAGCATGTATGTATTCGGATAAAAGATGGGGGCTTTATTCTTGGTCCTTTTTTCCCATGAAGGTTATATCGCGTCAAGGAAATTTCGCTCGGCAGAAGAGCTCTACAACAACCAAACCACTGAATCTGTTTCTCAAATCGACAAAAAGATATTGCAATCGAACTTTTTTCCGCATCTTTTATTTCATCGCCTAAGATCAGGCCGAAAGCATTAATGGGTGAAACTCGTTATGACCGTAGAGCAAAAATTGTAGTACCAATGACCTCTTAAGAAGTTGACGGTGCAGCTCCATGGGAACACAGTTAGTAGCTTCTTGCTCCTAGTTGGGAGTGAGAAATAAACAAGATCCTGAACAAATAAACAAACAAATAGAGAAAAAAGTGAGAAATAGCTTAGTTCGTGAAAGCATTCCTCTCGCTTTTAAAAAATCTTAGGCTCAATTCTCGTTTTCATGACTACTTTCCAAAAAAAAGCCATTCTTGTGTATCTCCCCGATGTATGATGTGGAATAGGAAAACATCTCGTCTGCAAAAAACATGATTAGAATTTCCGTACCTGAAACAACAAAATTGTGTTCAAATTCGAAAGAGTGCACATTGATGCAGGAAAGGTTGTGGGATATGGGTTATTATCGAGATATCTCCTCGTGTGCGCTGACAATAAAAAATAGTTGGAAATCCCTAATAGCAGCCCATATATACAACTTATTCATGACTTGTCTATTAGTCCAGGTAGTCGATTTAATATAGTTGTTTAGCCAAATTCAGTCTGAAAGTGCAAGTTCATATAATATTTTTACATTCGGACAACTAATGACCAAACAAGTTGACTCTTCCCCAGACCAAGGTCAGATCGAAGCCTTTAAGCCGTACCTTTTGGTTCAGAGAAATATTGTATATGAAAAAAGGTCGCCATTGGGCGGGCACTGAGCCAGTCATGAACTCGGTCCGGTCCCAAAAGGCTTCGGATTCCAGCAACGAAAGGCGTCAAGCACTAGACTGGCTCGGAGCGGTGAAGAACGTTGGTATTGTCTTTGGAATTGGAGCCAGTCCTCAAGTCCTAATCCTGAACCGACCACAGCCCCTGACCCGACAGTAAACCAAACCGCTCTTGAACCGGTCCTTGGGGTGACCAATTCTTGGATTATCCCTTGAACCCCCTTTAAACCGTCACTAAATCCCTATACTATAAATTGAAATCTTAAACTGTAGCGACATATAAAGTATACCCCCAACCTTATACCCTAATTAAATCATAAAAAGTATAATTATTCTTATGAATGACTAGTGGAATGTGACGTATAAATTATGATTACGATTTTGCTAAATGAATTATAATCATGATTTGATTTATGATCTATGATATATTAAATTGAACTATGTTATGATTATAACTTTCTAATTATAATTATGATAAATAAACATAAACTATATTTATTACTATTAACTATAATATCCCGGTCTAAGTCTGATTAATGAGCTTTTGTTAGTGGGAGTTGTCATTAGTGGAATTTCTCTATGGTTTACTCTATGAGTTATCATTTCAAAAATTATCCTTTTTTATAATAATAATAAATTGATTTTTTACTTTAAGGTCATTTCATATGAATAAAAAATTATATTTAAAAAATGAAATAACTACTAAGCGGCATTGAACCACCCCTAAACCAAACACTAAATCTACTTCTGAATCGACCCGGACCCTGGCACGGAAGTGATCATGACCCGGCACCGACCCGTTTCCGAACCGTCCCCGTCGGTTCAGGTTCGAACCTATAACCCTGAACCAACTTTTGAACCGGCCCGCGATGGTATCAGGATGGGTCAGGGGCCAAGTTTTTAAGTGACCCGTACATAACCCAGCACTGAACCGGCACAACCCAAGCCCATGGCCACCTCGATCCACTAATGGCAAATTGAGGCATATGCTTGTCCAACGATCATCGCAAAGGCTTAAACATATCACTTAGGATGGCAGCACAATCTGAGGCATATGTTGAAACTCCTGGTATCGTAGGTAGTAAATAGTTACTTGTTACATTCTTTACCGTCGATGCTTTTTCATTATCGGATATAATGTATATATCCATTGCCCCATATTTTTGGTAGTATATTTTAATTTAAAATGGTCGTACATTTCTTATGTATGGTAGTATATTCTAATAAGGAGGTAGTACATTTCTTAATGAAAATTTATGCCAAATACAAACTATATAGTTATATAGTTGTGAAAATATAGATTGTTATATACTACTTTTCTCAATAAATGTATACCACGTATAAGGAATGTACTACTAAAAAAGGAGGCGATATATATACGCATATATCCGTTGTATTTATAGGCATTCTCTCTTTTTCCAATGGTAGAAAGTAGAAGTATTAAAGAAAGTTATACAATGAGACGCGCTGTTGTAGGGGCAACTCGGGCAAGATAGTCCTGGTTGCGTGCTTCATTCTTTCTTAAAAGATAGAGTGGTAAAGAAAATCATATAATGAAGAACACTATCAGAGATCAAGTTGACTTAAGAAATTATGAAGAGTTTGAGATCCTATTTAACATTGGTCGTTGTATATAGCAAAGTTGCCGCCTAAATGAATAAACTAAGAAATAAAGTAACAAAGATATCTATATTGGTAATGTGTCGATACAATCTCCGTATTACGCGTTTATCTAAAATAAACCCTAATCCTCTGATTCTGTTCCGTGGCCTGATGTCGACCTTGACTTGGTGTACGACCACATTTGCTCACGTCGGCCTGAATTTGAGTGTCGAATGACGTTTTATCAGCGTCAGCTTGAGTTGATTGTGGAGAGGATTTGTCAACGTCAGCACCGAGTTTCGGAAGTGTAGGGTGATCGTTTTGTTATCCTCAACTTGAGTTTGAGTTTTGTTTGAGTTTATTCGAGTGAGGGCTGAGACAAATTGAATCCAGTCGAATGTGTTTGAGTTACTCTGAATAGTCGGCACCAATTTGATGTGCTTACTCGCTATTCTAGAGAGGGATTTCCAAGAGTAAGTTTGAGAGCTTCGACAATAAATGATATTGGAACCTCTTCAATTGAAGGTAGGTGGAGGGATACTATTTATGAGGGATGAAAACCCTTCATGGACTTTTGAGCGTGGGTTTGAGTCCGTTTATAAACTTGGTAGTCTTTTACCCTGTCCATATAACCATCTGTTTGGGCTAGTAATATGGACAGACCCGAATATTTTATAGCCCAAATTATGTTTATTTAATTTGGGCCCCTATTTGGGGCTAAATTAATTAAATCGAGCTAGTCATTATCTTTGCCGCTCAAAATTAATTAATTTAATTTTAATGTAAAACACTAATAAATTTTTAGCGTCTACAAATTCCTCGGACTAATATTACAAGCACATACACGTTTAAGTGCGTTTAATTATAACATGCTCTCGACAAATTTGATTTTAATTTGGGATGTTTTTAGGGGGTTTAACTGAGTATAACTCTAATAAATCTTGGATACTAAAAACTTAATCATATTATTTTCCTACCCCTTCCCCTGTGTCCCTTGTTATCAAGGAATCTCCCTTGACTTCCCTGAATTTGGCTCCAATATTCCTTCTCCTCGTCACCAGCCACAGGTTCTAGGGTAGCAAAATAGTTCTTGACAACTAATCCACCTTCCTCGGTGAGCACCGCGCAGCACGAGCTTTTTTGGATGCCTCGGTTCCTCACACATAATAACATCCATGTAGGAAGTACATCCGGTTTTTAATTCCTTTCTTTCTCTTGTCTTTATGTGATGTTTGTATCACTTTTAGTTTTTTTAATGATGTCGCATGGTTTAGTGCATCATGATCAATTTGCTTGGCCTTTTTTATTTCCTTGATCTTTGAACTGCTTGTGATTAAGATAGTTTGATCATGATGCACAATACCATGATGGACATAGTTTAATCAAACTAATTTCCAATTCTCTTTCCATTCGTTTTTTTTTTGATTTTTTTTCCTATGTAGTTAGCTATTTTGTTTTTGCATCACCGATCATCATGATCATTGTAAACTGGGCAGTCATGATCAAACTTTGTCTTCACCCAAATATTATTACTTTTGGCAACTCAACTCTTTCCAAGAAAAACAAAATTCGTTGCGTGCGACCTCATTCCACAGTTTTGTGTTTCTTTTCAGTACTTTACCGTGTAGCTTTCGAAGACAATACAAAAGACCGTCTGATGTTCTATCATTCTGGTCATGATGAGTTCATCAGAGATGTTAGGTCATCACGACTAGTCATGATGAACCTATCATCTTTAGAAGGTAGTGTAGACACTTGTAGATAACTCGTCGTGATGTTGCATCATGCTGGTCATGATGAGTTTATCGGATGTGTTGGACATCATGCTAGTCATGATCATCCTATCATCTTTAGATGAATTGTTGAAGACACTTGTAGAAGCGCTCGTCGTCATGTTCCACTCATGGGGGTCATGATAAAGTTAATGGAAGATGTAGGCCATCATGCTTAGTCGTGATGAACCCATCATCTTTAGAGAGAGGTCAAAACACTTGAGGGGGCCGCGTGGTGGTCCATCATGTTGTGCTCACCCTATGCATGACAAAAGGTACTGACTCACAATGCTTTTTATATTATTATTATTTGTAGAATGGAATTCTTATGTAATGTGACTCCAATGAAGTAACATCAAAGAACTCCAAAGCAATGGAACCTAACTAAAAAAGAAAGTGTTCAAATTTTTAATGTGTTTATTTTGTGTTTATATGTTTGGATATAGAAATTAAATAAAACATTCCTAAAAGATTTAATTAACCTTAATCTCCCTTAAACCATTACCTGGAATAAGTAGATTAACACTCAATAATAATCACTCCCGAAAATTATTAAATGGTTCGCTTTTTAATTGACAAACAATTAAAACACTTGAAAATATGATGAATGAATCAAACTTAGATGTTTATTAATAACTACTAGGAGCCATTTATACTAGTACATGTTCTAGTATGATTAGAAAACCTAAAACTCTATCTAGAAAGCATAAATCTCTATCTAGAAAGCAAATAAATTGTTAATCCCTAAAATCTAGGGAAAGATAGAGAAACAGGAGAAAGATGGCAAGTTAATGTTAGGATTTCAGCCATATCAATCTTTTACACACGCCTAGCTTTCTTATCATTCCCTCCAAAATCTATCCTAATCTTAATAGGAATTAGAACTAGGACTCCCATATAACCGAGTTTCCAACCATAATTTCGGCTATATAGAATGTTTTTATTCTATGAATGAAATGTCTAAAAATGATACTCAACAAAAGACTTCTTAAAGACTCCAAGTAACTACATATGAACGTCCAACATTAGTCTTCACAAGCTAGATCATCTCAAGCAATCATGGTCACAAAAGAACCATTAGACTTGAGCTCCGAATCCAGAAGAAGCCTCAAGAACCAAGCAAATAGGTTCATTCCAATGGTTGACTTTGACTCTTGACTCATGTCATTCTCTCCCTCTCTTCAAAAGAATTTGTCCTCAAATTTGCATCATCATAGTAAGGACTAAGATCTCCAACATTGAATGCAAGCACTCACACCTCCATATTCACCTGAAAGACCAATCTTGTAGGAACTATCTCCATCACCTCAAGAACTTCAAATGGACCATCACCCTAGGCATCAGCTTATTCTTCCTCTTTGTAGGAAACCTCTCCTTCCTCAAATGGACCTTACAAGATAGCCACTTTTGAACTTTGGTTGCCCCCTATGCTTGTTTGCTCTCCTTGTATTGAGTATTCATCTTCTCAATTCTAGCTTTGACAGCTTCATGTTTTCTTGAAAGTTTGAACCTCTTCTTTGCATCCACATGAATCTCCGATTTGGTTAGCACAACAAAATCAATAAGAAGAAAAAGATTAATACCATAGACCACCTCAAATGGAGATTGAGAAGTAGTGGTTAAATGAGCTCGATTGAAAGCAAATTAGCACGTATTGCCAGCTTCATATCCTAATCCTTTTTGTCTTACTCACCAAACCACGCAATAAAGCTCCAAGGGTTCGATAAGTAACTTCAGTGTGGCCATCTGTTTGAGGATGATGACTAGTAAAAGTAACTTAGTGATAGGTTTAGTCGTGTCACCTAATCAAAAATAAACCTACGGTCCTCTAACTAAGGTAGCGGTGGTAAGCAGGGGTCGAATCCGCAGGGAGTACAGAGTTTCTATATTAATATTCAATTAACTAACTAGTTCAGATGAAAATAAGGGGAATTAACTGAACTAATGAGTAAGCTAAATAATACGAATCAAGTCGAGGATTTAACTATGGAATAAAAGCCTAGGGTATTAGGTCGGTCCACCATGCTCATACCAATAAAACAAGGTCAACAACTATCGAAACCTAGGTCAGGAGTCAGAGGGATTAGAGCATGTGTTGAGCGGTGGTTAAGACTCAACGCTCATAGATTCAACCTCCGCCGCATGTCACTAAAGTAATCAGAACTACTGATGTGTCCTAGGCCTCTAGTCGTAAAAGACGGATCTGTGCAAACAACTATTATTAACACAAGCAATCAATGAAATTGTGCCACAACATTAATCACTATTAAGAACAAACCACACCACAATCACTCTAATCAAGCCCTAGAAATCAATAGGAGTCTAAGTAACAATCATAGTATAAACATAGCTTCCCTATCTAACACCCTGGAGTGATAACTACTCAGACATGATCGAATTGGCAACAACAAAACTAATTGAAAACCCTAAGAATTGCATCATGAACTAATTGAGAAATAAGCCATTGAACTAAAGTAATTGAGATAAAGGAATAAAGCAATAAGGCAAACGATTACCAAATTGACGGAAAGCGGAAACTTTAATTGAATTGAAATTGTACTTGAATCTCTTCTACAATCGAAAGCAATGATAAACTAGGCTAAGAGCTCTCTAAGTGTTTAACAATATGAAAGATACAAATAATAATAACCTAAAAGTATTTATAGGTCCTAAGAAAACAATAAGATAGAGTAGGAAAATAACGAAAATCGATCCCGTGTCATCCACCCGATCTGGGGAAAGGCCGCCCGATCGGGTCCGGGAACAAGTCTTCAGCAGCAACAAAATAGGCTTTACCCGATTGGATCGGGCATATTCCACCCGGTCGGGGCCGCAACCCCAGCACCCGATCGGGCAACCGTCCACCCAATGCCATCGGGTGGATGTCTTCTTCTGTTCTCAGAAAAACAGCAAGAATGGCTACGTATTGCTCCGCCCGATCACATCGGGCAAGGCCGCCGTCGGGCGGGAAACCTGAACTTCAGCTTTTCTTCACTCGTACCCGATCGGGCAGTTGTTGTCCCGATCCGTCGGGCAGAGTCTTCTTCTTTGCCTTGCTTGCTTGGCTTCAGACGCTAAGTCTTTGCACACTTACTTCTTCATAATAGGGTCCAAATACCATCTTGAGACCACAAAGATGCCTCATAGCTTCCCGTTATAGCGTGGTGCACAAAACATCAAGTAAATAGAGTGTTTTCCCTAAAACCTGCAAAATGATATAGAACACACAAACCACAACTATATCGAAATAGTTAGCATAAATAGTCTCAAGAAAGCATCAATATAAGACAATTTAGCTTGTAAAGAAAGTGGGAAAACTCTATAAGATAATCGTATATCAAATTCCCCAAGCTAAACCTTTGCTTGTCCTCAAATAGAGCATGATCGTGGAATAGATTACTGACCCATAAATAAAACAATTCAAGGTCAAAAAACATTTTCAAGACGAAGAATCGTTCAAGAGGCATAATTCAAGTTCGGCGAATAAATCCTTCCAACCACCAATCATCCAAGCAATTCATCAAGTTCAAGTGACTACTAGGTATACAAATCCTGAAAAGGTGCTCACAAAGGGTGTCCTCCTCTCAATTGTGGCGCAAAGAATGTGCCCGAGCTCTCGCAGACCCGACCATAAATGTCCCTTCCCACTCACACTCTCATGTGTTTAAGAAGGTAAAATGTCGCTCATCCTAATCAAGTCGACTCAACTAGCGGACGTACTCTTTAACTTTGACAAACTGACCAAAATCAATCTAGTAGACAGTGTAGGCACAAGCTCAAGAGGACTTTTCCCGGTTGTAATGGGGCTTAGGTAAGAAGGTAGGGATACTTTTGGGTAATGTGGTGGAAAACCAAGAAAGTGGGAGCATGAACACTCGAACAAGGCCTTAGGTGGCTAAGCAACTCCCAATCAACACCATAAAACCATGAAGAAAAATAAACCAACTCTCCAAATTCAATGAATATGCACAACAAACCCAAGTTTTAGGCAATGACATGAAACTTTATTTATGAACGTGCGTAATGAGGAAACTTTGAATTCTTTTGAACTTTTAGTTGTTTTTCTTTCATTTTTGAACTTCATTCACGCAACTCTAATTTTGCCTTTTCTTTTCTTTTTCTAATAATCAAGTTACAACAAATACACTTTTGATTCCTCAACAATCCAAACCAAACCATGGTACCAACTTCACTCTCAACCCATACACAAAGCTCCCCCAAGCTAGGCTTGGGAATAATATCGAAACAAGGCCAGTGGGCTTATAATAAGAGTTTAAGTAACTATGAAACAAGGTCATTAGGCTAAGGCCAACTAAGGAGGATAAAAATGTATCAAAAACTAACTGCTGGGCTCAAGAATAAGTCAAAGAACGCCTCTATCATAGCGGAAGTGTAACAAGTCAGCAAACATCAATGAGTACGAAGTCAAAGTCAAGATCGATCAGCTAGAGAGGAACTAACACACCAAGAATATAGACTGGATAAAAGTATGAATCCAATAGGCTAGAAAAAGGCCTCACCAGTCTAACCAAATCAGGTATGCAGCACAAAGTAGTATATCATAGTCAGAAAGTGCTCGAAATCAAAGTAGTCGAACATCAGAATCAAAGCCTCATAATCACAAATGCCCAGCTATCAAAGAAACAAAGTCAAATCATTCTCAATAAAGCACAACAAGGGGCACAAGGAGGCAATCAAACCACTCATGATCAAACATATTTTTTTTTCAAATTTTTCAATTTTTCTTAAAGCTGTAAACTAAACTATCAAAGCTTTAAACTACTCTAAAAAGCAGTAAACTATACTAGAAAGCAATAAACTATACTCACAGTGAGAGATTCTCCCCAAGTGAACGAGGCAATGTCCTCATTGCTGACGAGGAGAGGAGAGAGCAAAGGGCATCAGCCGCCCATATCATCATTAGTGGGGTCACTGGTGAAACCACCACTGGTGGTACCACCACCATCGGTAAAACCACCCACCGGAGGGGACCACTCATCCGACCACCAAATCTACTAGGACCTGCATCAAAACCACCTCCAAAACCCTTTAGGACCTAGGCCAAAGTCTCTAAGGGGACCCACTGACGAGCAGGCTCATCCTCCTCATCCTCTGCCATGTCATCTCACCGTAGAGCTGGCCATAACTCGGGTTCCAATGGTACCACTAGGTGCTGAGCCAGTGTGCTCAATAATGCCACGCCTACAATAGTCGTCGTAGAGAGGATAGAGGGCGTAGTGCTGGTCGTTAGCCAATGTGTCCATCCTCCCCCCATTCTGGTCTATACGGGTATAGGGCGTCGATCAGCCATCCTATAGCCTGCGAGGGTGGCGGTGTTCGTGTTGATCAGCCACTTTTCCATTCTACCCATCCCCGTCTCCAAGTTGCGACCTAGGGTCAGCGATCAAGGTCGGTACGTCAATCAGTCCACGCGCAGGGGAGGGAGCAGAAGTGGAGGCGCCCTCGTCTAAAATCGGCGTATGCCGCCTATGTAAGAACGGGCGAGGGGGCCTCGGCTCAGGGACAACTGGTCGACCCCTCCCCGTAAGGGGGAGGTAGTTGCTCTGACGAGGCCGTAGTCGGGCCTAGAGTCGGGCAGAATGGCGGATTTTTTGGACTTAATCACCAACTGCAATCTTAAGTGGTCGCAGGCGGTACGGGTGGACCTCGAGGGTGTTGAGATAGGTGAGGTCAATGAGGTTAGGGCCTAGATCGGGGGTACGCTGAGTCCGTCCAAGCCCGTAAATTTACCGGGCAAAACAATGTGATCAACCCCCGTTAACTAACTTTTCCTAGAGGTCCAACTACCGTCTTCCCTTGGCTTAGGGAGCCGAGTTCGAGATACGCTCGAACTGAATAACGATATGGTGAGCCAAGTTGTACTGAAATGGCTCCCTAGAGCCTTTAGCAATATAGCTAGCTATAGCAAGTAGCTCGGCCCCGGACCAAGTGACCCTCAAACCGTCCCAACAGAGTCCGGGCCATGAACCGTATCCAAATGCTAAAAATAGGGTGATGGAAGTTCGCCCAATGCCAGTGCTGGATGTCGAAGGGCGTAGGGTCCCCTGTCAGCATAACCTAAGTATCGGCCATCCTAAGTGGTCGGGTGGGTAGTAGTCCCCCGTACCGTAACCTAAGAACCCCCGCAAATTCCTAAGGCTAAGGGAGTGCTCTTGGTTTAAAAGTCTAAAGTGAACATAGGTGACGGACAGGCCCGAGCCTTTAAACTAAAACCACTAAAAAATTCATAGACTAGAGGAGGATAAGTGTTAACATGTACATTATAAAGCGCTTCCATGCCTAGAACTTTCATGAAATCCTTAAAATCATCGGTTAAACCAAGTTTAGACAAAAGCTCAACATCTAGAAATCGGGTGAAGTACCTCACGTTTTTTGAATCGCAAGAATTTCTCGCGATGTTCATCGTCCCGGAAAATGATTTCCGGGTATTGAGGATCCCACGGAACTTGTGGTGGTGGTGGTGGCTGTGGTGTTGCCTCTGCCTAGATCGCGAGCCTTCACCTCGAATAAGCCTTCGGAATTTGCTTGCCATGGTAGAAAATGAGCCTTGTAACCTCTTGTAAACAAAGATGGGGTTTAGGGTGAATGTGGGGAAAGAGATGGGAGAGGAAAGATGATTTTGGTGAATGAGATTTTTGAGATGGAGGGTGAAAGGAGGAAAGGAAGGGTTTTATGAAGTTTGGAGGGAGAAGGGATGAAGTTTTGAGGTGGAAAGATAGAGTTTTAATGGAGGTTAGGGGTTTGGAGGTTGAAGATGAGTGAAAAGAGAGAGAATTGATTGGAAATATGACGAGTGAATGGTGAGAAAATGGGAAATCCGTGTAAAAGAGGGATAAGTGGTCGCGGCCCGATCGGGTATATGGCCGCCCGATCGGGCGGAATTCAATTTTGCTTTGGCTGGGAAAAAACTTTCGCCCGATAGTCCGCCCGATCGGGTGCCTAATTTCTCATCGGGTGCTCAATCTCTCGCGCCCGATCGGGCGAAGGTTGCCCGATTGCGTCGGCGGTATACCTTTTGACTGATTTTTTTCTTTGACTTTTACGCGTTCACCCGATCTGCCCCCGATCGGGCAGGTATTTTTGATCGGGTGCTGGGGTTGCGCACCCGATCGGGCATACATTGCCCGATTTCATCGGGCGTCCTTTCGTTTCTTCATCTATGTTATTTTCCGCTCACCCGATCGGGTGACAGACACGATCTGATCGGGCGAGCTACTGTTCAGTAAGTAGCTCGCCTTTTTGCAAATTTGGGGCAAGTATGGCTCAAGTTTCTCTTCAATTAGATATCTGCACATCAAAGCACACAAGATCTAGGAACACATTAGTACCCTCACCTTTCTCACATGCTACAAACTCTGAAACAAGAGAAAAGAAGATCTAACTAAGAGATACGGGTTGCCTCCCGCAAGCGCTGGTTTATGAAGGTCCCGCACGACCATATTACCTCTCTAGGTAAATGTTGCAAGTGGGGAGGAATCAAAGCGGATTTCCTCCACACAACCAACAAAGGCACCTTCATGGTACAGCTTCAGACGCTGTCCATTTGCCTTAAACTTCTCTCCTTTGTGGTTGGCAACCTCGATGGCACCATGTGCCTTCACTTCTGTCACCTCGAATGGTCCAGACCATCGAGATTTGAGCTTTCCGGGAAACAGTCTCAACCTGGAATTGAACAATAGGACCTTGTCGCCAACCTTGAATTCTCTTTTTCCTATCATCTTATCATGCAACTTCTTCGTTTGCTCTTTATAGAGCCTGTGATTTTCATAAGCATCCAAACGGAGCTCATCAACTCATTGATTTGAACAAGTCGTGCTTCACCTGCAGCTGTCAAATCAAGGTTAATCTCTTGACCGCCCACGCAGAAAGATACTCCATCTCGACTGGTAAGTGACAAGCCTTGCCATAAACCAGTCGATAGGGTGTGGTACCCAAGGAGTCTTAAAAGCAGTGCGGAGCGCCAAAGAGTATCATCAAGTTTCAATGACCAATCCTTTCTAGCTTTAGTGACCACTTTTTCAAGGATTCTCTTAATTTGCCTATTAGATACTTCTACTTGGCCACTGGTTTGAGGGGTGATAGGCAAGTCCGACTTTGTGGGTGACTCCATGTTTTATCAATGAGGTCTTGAAGGTGCTCTTATGAAAGTGAGAGCCACCATCACTAGTTACAACACGGGGGACACCAAACAGGGAAAGATTATCTTTTAAACATCTTCATCACAACCTAGAATCATTGGTTGGTGATGCTATAGCTTCTACCCGTTTAGTCACATAGTCGACGCCACTAGAATATACCTATTCCCACAAGAGGTAGGAAAGGGTCCCATAAAATCAATCCCCAAACATCAAAAGGTTCGACCTCCAAAATCCCGCTCTGTGGCATCTCTTTGGCTTTTTGAAATATTACCCGTCCTTTGACAAGCATCACAAGACAAACAAAAGGCACGGGCATCTTTGAAAATCGAAGGCCAATAGAAACCACTATGTAAGACTCTAAAACCCAGTAGCTTGGGAACCGAGATGACCACTAGAAGGCATACTATGACAATGTAGCAAAACACCCTCTATTTCCCAATCAGGGAATGCAACGACGAAACATCCGTCGGAGCACTTCTTATATAGGAAAGGATCCTTCCAAAAATACATTCTAGCATCATGATAAAACTTTTTGTGCTGCTGATATGTAAGATTGGGAGGATGAGAACCCACTAACACAGAAGTTAGCAAAATCAGCATACCAAGGAGTTTTAGAGGACACAGAAAACAAATGATCATCAGGAAAAGAGTCATCTATAGGAGGGTCAGAAGGGGATCCAAACCTCAACCTAGAAAGGTGGTCGGCGACCACATTCTCGCGCCCTTCTTATCTTTGATTTCCAAGTCGAATTCTTGCAGCAAAGAATCCACTTCGATGAGCCTAGGTTTGGCCTCCTTCTTAGCCATCAAGTATTTCAAAGCAGCATGATCAGTGTGTACTATAACCTTCGAACCTATAAGATAGGTTCGAAACTTATTCAATGCATAGACTATGGCTAGCAACTCCTTCTCTGTCGTAACATAATTAACCTGGGCTGGATCCAAGGTTTTGCTAGCATAGTGAATCACATGGTGCCGCTTATCCTTCCGCTGACCAAGTACTGCCCCTATCGCATAATCACTAGCCCACGCATGATCTCGAAAGGAGATCCCAATCTGGAGGTTGTATAATAGGAGCAGTGATCAAAGCTGTCTTTATCCTGTCAAAAGACTCCAAACACTCATCGGTAAAATGAACGTACGCTTTAGTAACAATTGAGTGAGGGGTTTCGCAATTTTTGAAAAGTCTTTGATAAATCTGCGATAAACCCCCGCATGACCAGAAAACTCCTCCCTCCTTTGACATTCATTGGAGGGGGAAGTTTCTCAATCACCTCAATCTTTGCTCTATCCACTTGGATGCCACGCTCAGAAATCGAGTGACAAAACGACACCTTCATTCACCCCATGAAGTGACATTTTCCAAGTAAGCACGAGGTTTGCCTCAACACATCTTTTAAGCACTTTGGACAAATTATGCAGGCAAACATCAAAATCAGAACCATAAACACTGAAATCATCCATAAACACTTCCATGATATTTTCAATAAAATCAGAGAATATGGCCATCATGCAGCGTTGGAAAGTAGCGAGCGTTACACAATCCAAATGGCATCCTACGATATGCGAAGGTGCCATAAGGACATGTAACGTAGTCTTTTCCTGATCATCTGGATGGATGGGAATTTGGAAAAACCCAGAATATCCATCTAGATAACAGAAATAGCTATGTTTGGCTAGCCTTTCCAACATCTGATCAATAAAGGGAGGGAAATGGTCCTTCAGGGTGGCATTAGTCGTCTACGATAATCAATGCACATACGCCACCCTGTCACAGTCCTAGTGGGAATTAAATCCTTTCTCATTTTTCAACAACAGTGGTCCCCCCTTCTTGGGAACCACTTGCACAGGACTGACCCACTTCGAATCAGCAATGGGATAAATGATCCCTGCATCTAACAGTTTCATGATCTCTTTCTTCACCACCTGCTGCATGTTAGGATTCAAACGTCTCTGAGGTTGAATGCAAGGGCGGTGATCCTCTTCAAGATTAATATGATGCATACAAAATCAGGACTAATGCCCTTTAGATCATCAATACTATACCCAATAGCCTTCTTGTGGATACGAAGCACAGCAAGCAAGCTTTGCAATTGGCTATCTGCGAGTTTAGTACTGACAATCACAGGACATTCTTCCTTATCATCTAAAAATGCATACTTCAAATGAGAGGAAGTGGTTTGAGTTCTACCTTAGTTACCTGAGGAGTAGAACTGGAGCATACACTTTCAAGTATCACAGTTTCCTGTTTCTGTTCAGCTCCATGACCCTCTAAATCATCAAGACAGGCATCAACATCAGTATCAATGCCTAAGGAGTCACTCTCAGTCAATGCTACCTCCAATGGGTCAGCATCACGTATCTGCTGAAATGCAGACATCACAGCTTTGTCTACCACATCTATCCTGCAACAAGATTCTTCAAGCATAGGAGACTTTATATCATTGGTTAGTTTAAAAGTGACAGTATCATCACCAACACTTAAAGTCAAAGATCCTGACTTGACATCAATAACAGCACCTGCAATGCACAAAAATGGTCTGCCCAAAATAATAGGAATTTGGGCATCCTCCTCCATATCTAATACAACAAAATCCACAGGAATGTAAAACTTCCCCACCCTAACAGGGACGTCTTCTAAAACACCTGAGGTATTTTATAGAACGGTCAGCCATCTGCAAAGTAATTTGAGTGCACTTAAGTGCTCCCATATTCAGTTTATTACAGACAGACAAAGGCATGACAGACACAGATGCACCTAAATCACATAAAGCTTTATCAATAAAAAGTGCACCTACATGACAAGGGATGGAAAAGCTACCCGGATCTTTCAATTTAGGTGGAGATTTATTTTGCAAAATGGCACTACACTCTTCAGTGAGTGCGACTCCATCTACCCCCACCAAAATCTCTCTTTTTGTGATCATCTCTTCAAAAACTTAGCATAGACAGGCACTTGAGAAATAAGTTCAGTGAAAGGAACTGTTACCTCAAGGTTCTTGACCATAGCCAAGAACTTACCAAGTTGTTGATCCACCTTGGACTTTTGCATTCGATGAGGAAAAGGCAACCTTGGTGTAAAAGGTGTATCGGCAACATTCTCCTTCTCCTTCTTTTTTCTGCCTGTTCAGCTGTTTCAGACACTTCGACATCAGACGTCGAATTCTTCTCCAATTCCTTCTCTACTACCTCCTTCTCCTTGCTAGGGACAGTATCATCATCAACGGGCATAGGAGGAGCAGCATAAGCAGTGCCACTACGAAGAGTAACGGCATTTGCTTGCTCCCTATGTATAGGTTGCCCCGGCAACTGTCCCTGCTGCCTCTGATCATTAGTTTCTGCCAACTGAGCAATCTGAGTCTCGAGAAGTTTGATGTGCTTCTCCTGCGCCTTTTGTGTTTCCTCATGGGCCACTTTTTTGCTTCCTCATTTGTCTTTTGCATAGACAATATGAGTTTCATCAGTTCAGAATTGCTAGGCTCTTGTGAGGGCGCATTTTGAGGTGCTGGCTGATAGTTCTGATGAGTAGGTCTTTGGAAACCAGGATTATGAGAATTTCCTTGATTTTGGTAGTAGTTGGGTTTTGGGTTGTGATGTGGAGGTTGATAGGAATTTTGTGGGGGGTGATAGGAATTTTGTGAGAAGTGGGTTGTCTTTCAACCAGGATTATATGTGTTGGAGTAGGGGTTATTGGGTTGTCTTTGCTGAAAAGCATTAGCCTGCTCCATCTGATTCTGACTGAACTGACAATCATGGCTAAAATGACCCTGAATGCCACACACCTCGCAGTAAGATGAGGTGATGGGTGCAACTGCTGACATAGCGTTGATGCTCATAGGCGGAGGTGTTGAACTAGAGGACTTCATTAGCTGCTGAGTGAGTTGCGCCATCTGAGATGTAAGCATTGAAATAGCATCAACTTCAAGTACCTTCTTAGTCACACTCCTAGATGATGAATGGTCATTGGCTGCAAGATTTGCTAGGAAGTCATAACCCTCATCAACTGCCTTGTCTAAAAAGACTCCTCCTGCAGACGAATCAATAGTACTCTTCGTCTGAGGCTGCAGACCATTATAAAAAGTCTGTGTCAGAAACCACTTGTCCATATTATGATGTGGACATTCCCTTTGTAGGTCTCTGAATCTAGTCCACGCTTCCCTCAATGTCTCATCTAACTCTTGGGAAAACGTAGCCAACTTGTTCCTGATTTCTGTTGTTTTTGTGGGAGGGTAATACTCATGTAGAAATGCAGCAGAAATCGCCGGCCATTCTGTCTCAGTGATATCACCGAACCACCTCTGAGCCTTGTCTCTGAGTGAGAACTCAAATAACATAACTTTCAGCTGCTCAGTTGTGACTCCTTGATGTTTAACAGTCCTGCAGAGTTGTTGGAATCTCTGCAGATGGTTGGCCGGATCTTCAGAAGGATGCCCACTAAACTGATTCTGCTGCACCGTATTAATTAGTGCAGGTTTGATTTCAAAATTGTTCGCAGCAATAGTGGGCATCGGTGGACCTGTGGGTATGCCTTCAGGATTAGGCACCCCATAAGATTTCAGTGACTTCGCCATTGGTAATGTAGAAATCTCTGAAACTGGCTTCTCTTGGTCAAATTCTGCTCTAAGATCCCGACGTATTGCTTCCGTGTCAGGATCTCCAGGAATAATGTGAGTTTTCTTTCGATACCTGGACATATAAGAGAAAACGACAAGATAACCGTAAGAACGGCCTCGATTGGAACGGGAGGTTCCAATGAGGCAAAGAGAAGTACGCTAATTAATCGAATAAAAACTAGATAACTAGCCGTCTCCCCGGCAACGGCGCCAAAATTTGATAGGTTTTAGTCGTGTCACCTAATCAAAAATAAACCTACGGTCCTCTAACTAAGGTAGTCAGTGGTAGCAGGGTCGAATCCGCAGGGAGACAGAGTTTCTATATTAATATTCAATTAACTAACTACTTCAGATGAAAATATGGGGAATTAACTGAACTAATGAGTAAGCTAAATAATACGAATTAAGTCGAGGATTTAACTATGGAATAAAAGCCTAGGGTATTAGGTCGGTCCACCATGCTTATACCAATCAAACAAGGTCAACAACTATCGAAACCTAGGTCAAGAGTCGAGGGATTAGAGCATGTGTTGAGCTATGGTTAAGACTCAACGCTCGTAGTTCAACATACGCCGCATGTTCACTAACGTAATCAGAACTACTGATGTGTCCTAGGCCTCTAGTCGTAAGACGGATCTGTGCAAACAACTATTAACCACAAGCAATCAATGAAATTGGCCACTAACATTAATCACTAATTAAGAACAAACCACACCACAATCACTCTAATCAAGCCCTAGAAATCAATAGGAGTCTAAGTAACAATCATGGTATAAACATGGCTTCCCTATCTAACACCCTAGAAAGAGAACTACTCAGACATGATCGAATTGGCAACAACAAAACTAATTAAAAACCCTAAGAATTGCATCATGAACTAATTGAGAAATAAGCCATTGAACTAAAGTAATTGAGATAAAGGAATAAAGCAATAAGCAAGACGATTACCAAATTGACGGAAAGCGGGAAACTTTAATTGAATTGAAATTGTACTTGAATCTCTTCTACAATCGAAAGCAATGATAAACTAGGCTAAGAGCTCTCTAAGTGTTTAACAATATGAAAGATACAAATAATAATAACCTAAAAGTATTTATAGGTCCTAAGAAAACAATAAGATAGAGTGGGGAAAATAACGAAAATCGCATCCCCGTGTCATCCACCCGATCGGGCAAAAGGCCGCCCGATCGGGCCTGGGAACAAGTCTTCAGCAGCAACAAAATAGGCTTCACTAACATAAATAGGTGCTTATGATTAGGAGAGTGATTAACATGCAAGGTTCTCCTAATAACTCCAATCATTCTAGTGTCATCTTCTGCATAGGCATCCTCCTCTCTATTCTCCTCACTCTCATGGTCACTTTCCACCACATAGTCATACACTCTTTCTTCCTCCTCCAAAGTCATGTATTGTTTTATGGTTAGGGATTTTCTAGTGGGACAATTTGCAGCAATATGACCCCTCCCTTGACACTTAAAACACTTTCTACTATCATCAAATTTCTCTCTTGAAATCATCATTTTAGGGCGCTCCCCCTTTTGTTCCACTTTAGAAGGAAACTCTCTTTTTTCAAAGGTTTTTGAAGAAGAAGGGTAATTAGGGTTAGGATTAAGGCTTTTGAAAGTGGAGCTTTTCCCCCCATAGGCTTTCTTATCCTCAAGTTCATGACGTTCAAATTTTAAAGCCAATTGACACACATCATCAAAAGTACTATAGTTGGCAATGTCAATCTTTCTAGCAATAGATTTATGAAGACCTCCAATAAATCTAGAAATCTTTTCTTGCTCAACCTCCTCATTACCACAAAGCAAGCATAATCTATCAAACTCCAAAGTATAGTCATGAACACTCGTAGCATCTTGAGTCAAATCACGTTTTCTCATGTATTGCTTTTGTATAAAATCACTTGGAATAAATCGTTCTTTCAATTTCTTTTTAAGCTTCTCCCAACTTTTAAGCTTAGCTTTTCCAAGTTTTGCCCCCTTTGATTTTAGACTCTCTAACCAAATTCTAGCATATTTAGTTAGTCTAATAGTGGCAATTTTAAACTTCTTTTCATCATCAAAACCCCTATATTCAATACCTTCTCAAGTTGTCGAATCCACTCAAGCAAATCTTCAGGATTTGCATCACCAGTAAAATCATCCAATTTTATACCTCTATCATTATCATAAGTGAATTTAACATTTTGCACAACATCATGATCAGGTTCATAGTCAACATGATTAGGGTCATTTTTCCTTCTAACAACTTCATGCAAGGCCAAATGGGCGGTTTCTAACCTCTTAGCCCTAGCTCTGTCCTCCTCAGTGGCAACAAGTAAATCATGCATCATTTTCTCAAGTTTGTTCACACTAGACATGATTTAAAGCTTAATAACAACAAATATGCCACACAAAACACAAACAAATCTCACGCCAACAAAGAATGGTAGCCAAACAATCACACAAGCCCAATCAAGGATCAAGAACTAGAATTAACTAGTTTAAGAACTTACCAAGAAAGTCGACACTTTCTTTCCTCACCCTCCTGGAAATGTGATACCAATTGATATGAATGTGACTCCAATGAGAAGTAACACCCAAGAACTCCAAAGAAATGGAACCTAACTAAAGGAAAGTCCGAATTTTTTAATGTGTTTATTTTGTGTTTATGTGTTTAGGATATGGAAATTAAATCAAGCATTCCTGAAAGATTTAATTAACTTTAATCTCCCTTAAACCATTACCTGGAATAAGTAGATTAACACAATAATCACTCCTGAAAATTATTAAATGGTTCGACTTTTAATTGACAAACAATTAAAACACTCGAAAATATGATGAATGAATCAAACTTCAACTTTTTTATTAATGACTACTAGGCACCTATTTATACTAGTACATGTTCTAGTATGATTAGGAAACCCAAAACTCTATCTAGAAAGCATAAACTCTATCTAGAAAGCAAATAAATCTTAATCCCTAAAATCTAGGGAAAGATAAAGATAAACATAAGAAAGATAACAAATAAGAATGATAGGATTTTGGCCATATCAATCTTATTTCACACGCCTAGCTTTCTTATCATTCATTCAAAATCTATCCCAATCTTAATAGGAATTAGAACTCAACTAGGACTCCTCATATAACCGAATTTCCAACCATAATTTCGGCTATATGAAATGTTTTTATTACATGAATGAAATGTCTAAAAATGACTCAACAAAAGACTCTTAAAGACTCCAAGTAACTACATATGGATGCCCCATATTAGTCTTCACAACTAGATCATCATCCCAAGCAATCATAGTCACAAAAGAACCATTAGACTTGAGCTTTGAATCCAAAGGCCTCAAGAACCAAGCAAATAGGTTCATCTCTAATGGTTGACTTTGACTCTTGACTCATGTCACTACTAGCTACTTGGTCGTAATGGACTTCTTCCAATTTGTTACATTCTCCGCCCCCCTCAAGTAACAAAATCTATTATTTGTTGGTAATAGTTGCAATTCCATGCTTGTTACATAGCTTGAACCAAACACGTAATAAAGGTAACCATCTCCATCCTTCATTTGTTTTCATTCCCATTTTCTTTTCATTCTATATTTTACAATTTCAAACCAAACGATTGCTGAAAGCATCTATACTCATGATTAAATTACTCATAAAGATTATTCTTGAGACATAAACAAAAAAATAGCCCTACACTCATGAGTAAAAATAGATCACATAAAGATCAATCATGAAATAGATCTCATTGTGATAAAATAGTTCATGACAAAGTAACATAGTGGCCCATCACACAATTACACGTGATGTCAGATTTTTAACAAAACTTATCTAAAACTTCAAACTAAAATATCTGAAAATCTACAAAATGTAAATGTATAGATTTTCAGAAGATCTATAAACTCTCACTTTGTTATATTTTTATATACTATTTTTTATTTTCAAATAGATGAATAATTGTGATCATGAATAGAAATCTGTATATTTGAGCAAATTGATCATAAAATATAATAAAATATTTTAAGATAGGCCTCTAAAATGAATAAGAATGTGACATAGAGATGACTAATATATAATAAAATATTTGAAAATAGATCTTTAAAATGAATGAGAATGTGACAGAGAGATAAATGGTATATTTTCTTACTCATAAAGGATGATGCTCTAGCCTCTAAGTGCGGAGTCGCTTTAGTTGAAGTACCAATGAGCTGTTAAGAAGTTTGCGGAGCATGAAGAGTTTGAATTTGCTCAGGATATGTTTGCCATCAGGCCAGGTTTTGTGCAAGAGGAATATGTCTAGAAAGGTTCTGATACGACCAAAAGTTGTACTTGTGTTCAAAGGATTTATTAACCTCCTTGTGCCAGGTTTTGACTACTTGGGTTCAAGCCAATCTAGGCCGTTGCACCATTGGGGTACAGCCCAAATATTCTGGCTTTTCCAGACCACAATAAGTTATAGGTCAAATCAAGCTTCTTCAAATAATAGAATAGCTAGTTTTGTATGCACGCGATGCGTGCGTAAGAGTAATATTAATAGTTTTAGGAGAAATTGCAATATAGTTCTGCACTAAAGAGTACTTTTCAAAAAATTGTCGAAG
Organism: Patellifolia procumbens; assembly: GCA_947645195.1. Taxonomy (NCBI): domain Eukaryota; kingdom Viridiplantae; phylum Streptophyta; class Magnoliopsida; order Caryophyllales; family Amaranthaceae; genus Patellifolia; species Patellifolia procumbens. Next base: position 24,536 of record CANSGD010000658.1, read on the forward strand.
TACAAAATTTTCGTATGTAAACCGAGGGATAAACAATTATAATGATATTTTTGAAATAGTCATATTATTTCAAAGGCTAGGAAGACCACATAATGTGTGCACAATATTAGAAAATGAATAAAAATGTAATATCACATTTTTTGTTCTTGTAATGCTAGCAGAAAGGAAAACCACAATTATAAAGTACAGAGACAACTTATTTAAATAATAGCCTTAGATACACGCAATTAATGCAACAACATATAAAAAGTTAATTAGGAACTTTATTGGATTTTAACAATAAAACTAACCATATTTAATATCTAATATGATTAGCGAACTGTGAACCCATAAATCATATACCATCAATTTATTACTTGACACTTTGTATTATACTTTCCTCAATTATAGGCTATAAGGAATTTAATACCATATATTAGCCAAATTATAACCCCATCTTTTACAAATAGGAGTACTATATACTTTTGGCAACAATGATTTATAGATTTCTCAACATCAATCTCATAAGCTTCTTCACTAACCTCATCCCCACCAACTAATTAAACTTTCATCTTTAGTAGAGAATGACAACACTTTTTCATATTTCTCAACATCAATCTCAGAAACTCTTTCATCATTTATTTAAGAGCAAACTTTCAATAAATCAAACTAATATAGTGCAGTTTTCGAAATTGTAGTAGAGAATGAAAATTTTTTAACAAAAGAATAAAGGAAAAACCTCTTCTGCTTGAGAGTGAAAGTAGAGTTGATATGTGCAAGGAACATATTTAGCGACCAATGCGTAACCTTTAGAGAAAGTAACATATTTAGCAACACTATTTTCTTTTTTGCCTGATGATAGAACTGAACCATGATATTAAAATCTACTTTGTGTAAAACGTAGATGTAAAAAATAAGGTACAAAGCCATTAGCCCGATTAATAAATTTATTTTTAAATTTTCATTTTTTTTGCTAGAGATAATAATCTCCCTTCTTTTTCCTATTTTTATAGATGAGTTAGTTTTTGATTCCCCCCTCTCCCTTTCAGTTGCCCAGCATGTGATATTTCTTTATTTTTATTTATTGTCCCCCTATCTTGCTATTTACGTAGGAGCTGTTTTTTGTGATTGTTTTTATTTTTAGTTTGTTATATGTGAGTATGTGACCATCCTTATTTTTTTGAACGTGTTGGTTTTTTTGTTTTCCCTACTTTTCTTTTTCCCGTTAGATAACCCCTTTTATTCTTTACTACTAATTTACGTACGTTTACTAGGATAAAGACTGTTTTTCTAAACTGTTTATTTAATATTTTTTTGACATGAGCACCATGATTTTTTTTGGTAAATGTGAAAATATTTTTTGAATTTCTTTCTTGTTTTTCCCCTTTTCTGTCTCCTTTCATCTAGAGATGGTAAACGAGTCGTGTCGTGTCAAGTTCGTGTCGGGTTCATGAGTTGGCGGGTTATCTTCCCCTAACCCTAACCCGGCCCGTTTACTTAAACGTGTCAAGATCCTTGACTCTAACCCGACACGTTAATTAAACGTGCCGAGTTCGGGTTGACCCGTTTAACTTTCCATACATATTTGATGTTCGCAATTCATATATTTTTGGTTTGGAACTTATTAAATTTCATACAGAAGTTCAAATAACATCTAATAATGTATTAAATTAACATAAAATAAAATAAATTCAAAAATAAATGAATGAAGGTAATATGTAATAAGAAAAATTTTAAAATATATGTAGATAAACTATAAATGAAAGGTAAGATGTAATAAGAAAAATTTTAAAATATGTGTAGATAAACGGGTTGTTCGTGTCGATTTTGTGTCAAATAGTTTGACCCTAACCCAACCTGTTTAATAAACGTGTCGTGTCGAGTCAACCCACTTACTTAAACGTGTCAAAAGCCTTTACCCAAACCCGCTAATTTCGAGTCGGGTTCGTGTCGAGTTGTCATGTCGTGTCAATATTTACCACCTCTACTTTCATCTATGCTATTCACATGGGAAATTTGGAAAAATGTGAGATAGTTACTATTTTTTAGCCGTTTATTTAATATGAGCAACATTATATTTTTTTTGAAGTGGTAATTTTAATTTTGTTTATCTTTCATTTTTGGAACAAGGAAACCCATCCTGCCTGCCCCTACCCTTGCTTTTATATAACAGGTACAGAATCAAAGTCACAGGTCGAGATCCTATTAGACATAGCCATCTTGAACTCCTCGGGCGATTTAGGCCTTGAGCTTTCATTTGGAAAGCGCCTGAGCAATCAAGCAAGCACGAAGCGCCCGTGAATAATGGTCTACTGTTCTGCTTTCATCTTCGGCTGAACAAGAAAATCCGACAAACGAAAATATGGGAAGCATAACAGCAGACCTCTCCCTTTCAGTCTCACAGCTATCTAGCAATCTGGAAGTATAACTCTTGCTTAACTAATACACTTTCACAGCAGAATGCCTTGAATAAATCCCCTAACGCTTTTGACACAAGTAGTAGCAGAACCAAATGGAAGAAACTTATAGTAAACTTGCACTACTCATTAGAAATTTAACGGCAGTAACAAAATGATCTACAGTATGTACTTACAGACATGATACATCTACGTAAATGGTTCTATCCACCATCCCAAAAGATAACCAAAAAAACGTGGTTTTGATCATTACAATGTCGTAACACCCTTGGATACAGCATGCCTAACTGTCGACAGCCCTGAAAACCGTTAGCAGAGAAAGGAAGAGGTTGATAACATCAAGATACAATGCCACAGCAGCCCAGATGTACTGATCATATGTGTATCGCTTGATAAGGTTGTCCGTATCATAAACAATATAGCCACAGAAAATAATGGATGCCAAACAACCATAGATCATCACACCAATTTTCCCCAATGGAAAGAATATCTGCATTCATAAATTTGGTACTATCAGATAATTGTAAAAACCAACCATGTGGAAAAAGAAAAATAGAAGCTAAAGGAACACCAATATCCTACCTGAATAATAGCAAAGATGATCAGCACAAACAAAGCCCCGAACAAGAAAGGACCAAGAAAATTAAAATCATGGCCTCTCTTTGCTGCCCAGAATGTATACAGAGTAAGACTTATAACCACAGCAGCTGTCAAAATTGCAGACTCCAATATGACTTTCCCTGTCCATCAAAAAGCTTCAGTGAATTCATGCTAAACTTACACCATCCAAGATGCCTAACACGGGCAGTATTTTGCAATATAGAATAGAAGTACTTTTGAAAAAAAAAAAAGAAGCTTAGTTATCGCTTAACACCCCACTTTCAGATTCTCATAGTAGCAGCCCATATCATTTTCCTATGTGATATAACAACCTTCAACATCAATGCGCTTGTACAGCATAGCAAATGTTTTGTTATCAATGCCATCAAAAATTTGCATAGCTGGTACTTGAAACAACCGAAATAGGTCAACAAGAAAAAGATATCACACAGTATCCAATAAGTAAACACAATTCCCCCCAGTTTATATGTTAATTTACCAGCATGTTAGTCAAAAAGAATCAACTACACCACAGTTCATCTATTCCCTTCAGAGACTTGGTGTCACTCGATCCCAGGATCAGATTCCCAGAATGCAAAGTAATTGCAGCCAAGTAAATAGAAGAATCTTGAAAACAAAGAAAAGTTACTCCTTCTCCAAACAAACACTACACTTCGTAAATTAAGACTACTAGAATACCTGCTACGAACTCCCTCTGCAAGTGATGCTTTTGAAAATATAAACCCCACATGCATATCAAAGAGATTTAATCGACAAGGTTTCTGAGCTTTGACTCCAAACACAGAAGTGACGCAGGAGGTATTACTTTTGGAAAAAATTTCACTATCAACAATACAAGTCTATTTTAATTTCTCATTAATGCTAAAGCATACAGTGTTGATATTTCTTTGGTTTCAAATAGGCATCAACCTCACTATTTGTTAGAGGTGGTAAACGAGTCGTGTCGTCTCAAGTTCGTGTCGGGTTCACGAGTTGGCGGGTTATCTTCCCCCAACCCTAACCCGGCCCATGTACTTTAACGTGTCAAGATCCTTGACTCTAACCCGTCACGTTAATTAAACGTGTCGAGTTCGGGTTGACCCGTTTAACTTTCCATATATATTTTAATGTTCGTAATTCATATATTTTTGGTTTGGAACCTATTAAATTTCATGCAGTAGTAAAAATAACATCTAATAATGTATTAAAGTAACACTAAATAAAACAAATTCAAAAATAATTCAATGAAGGTAAGATGTAATAAGAAATATGTTAAAATATGTATAGATAAACGGGTTGTTCGTGTCGTTTTCGTGTCAAATAGTTCGCCCCTAACCCAACCCGTTTAATAAACGTGTCGTGTCGAGTCAACCCATTTACTTAAACGTGTCAAAAGTCTTCACCCAAACCCGCTAATTTCAAGTCGGGTTCATGTCGTGTCAATATTTACCGCCTCTACTATTTGTCGTCCTTTTATTTCTCTACCTTAATTAGACTATATACCTTTCTCTATGTAGAATATACTAGAAAAAACAGGACGGAGATGTAATGAAGGACTCAAGCTTGCTATTGGGTGAACTGTTCTCAACCAAACATGTGATAACTCTATTCGATAAGGGTGCAACACCAATTCCTCCTCTCTGTACAATGGGGAACCGTCTAGCCCTCTTCACATAAGAAGTATGAGGACAACGAAGAATATTGAATAGATGGTAGCTTGCAAGAAAACCAATCATCTTGCCAAAAAGTCACTCATCTTCCCACAAAGCAATCCTCCCAAAGATACTCAAACAAAATCTTATAATTGATCAATAAACCCACAAAATCATCAATAAAGAAGATTCAATCATGGTCACATAATTCACTAACCCCGTACGAATTTCGACCTGGAAACATCGAATTATGGTCGGTTTTGGTTTATTTTTTACTCATTTTGAGCGATTTTCGAATTACAAGATTGAATTATATATAGAATTATGTGACCTTGGATTCAATTACTTCCTCCGTTCTCTTTTCCATTGCAACATCTAAAGTTTCACGCTTGCCAATGCACCAATCTAACTATTTCTAATTATACTAGAGTAAAAATTATAACTTGAAAGTATACATCTACAAAACCCCTCAAGACTAGATTTTTCTCTATTTTTGATCACAAAAGACAATCAAAGGTGAGCCCGTAAATAGTTTAAAAGTCTTCCAACAAACGAAATGAACAATCAAAACCAACAAAGAAAACACTTACCACTAGTAAAAGCACAAGTCAATCCAACAGAAAACGCGAGCGCAAGTGTGAAAATCGAAAGCAGAATATAGTTCACCGGATGACTTTGATGATAATAATACAAAGGGCATAACACTACAACCACAATAAAAACACAAAATTAGTCAAAATCAACAACAACCCACAATCAAAAAACCAAAACCCACAAAATTAATCATAATCAACAATCAAATTTACCAAGTAAAGGAGTGATAATAAGGATGATATAGCAAGCCAAACCACCACTACTAGAAGTGAAGAAATGAGCAATAGGATGATAAGAAACAACAACAGCACCAACAGCAATAGTAGCAAGTAATTGAATTGCTATAATTGAGTATACTTTTCTAATAAAACCCCATCTAAGTTCTGGGTTTTCAAGCATTACAGGATAATGTTGATTTGCAGATTCTACATCATCTTTTGAGAATGTTTGATGCCACATGATTTGTGATTGTGGGTTTTTGTTAATTTCTTGTTTTGGGTTTCAGTGGAAAATGATTTGGGTGTTCTTAGTTAGTGATTTGGAGATAGGAAATGAAATGGTGGAGATTTATTTATGGATAGAAAAGGGTGAAACGAATGTTCTTGAGAAATCTTGTGTTTGCTTCTTTCGGGAGGTTTCTTGTGGATCGGTGTGGGATGAGGAAGGGAAGTTGAAGAGGAAGTTTCTGGAGGATATATGCGGTTTTTTTTTTGGGACTTTGGAGTCAAGTCAAGCTCTTGGCAATAAAAAAATGACTCAATTCTTGACTCTTGCGAAAGTAACTAAAGTTGGAAGGTCTCTTTATTAAGTAGTCTTCAGTATTATAAAAGGAGATTGACCCTACTAATAGTGCAGCATTATTATATACTCCCTCCGTTCCAAAATGTTATACCTATTTGGAATATGGGGGAAATCCAAGGCAAATATAACCATAGGAATATCTTATGTTTATTTTAATAATTTTCATGTACTTTATTTTGTCCTTATTATGAAAAGTAAGAGAGAGATTCAAATGTGGAGACCATTAAAGTACAAATAAGTAAAAGGTAGGTAAATGTTTAGATATTGAAGGGTAAAATGGGGAGAAAAAATGTATATAAATAGAAAAGATTTTATATGGGTATATCTTTTTGAAACGGCCTAAAACGGAAAATGGGTATAACATTTTGGAACGGATGGAATATGCACGTAATGCGCGCGAAATCATGTAAAAGTTTGCATGAATATGTAACAGTAAAAAACTTTTGAGGTGTTTAGCATTTTTTTCAAATTTAAATATGTGAAAACAGTTAGTGATGGGGAGGGTTATTCCATTTAATTAGGAATTAAAAAAAAATAAATGTTGATTTTTGGTGTCCTCTACTCTTCACTTATAAAATAGAGATACTCCTTATTAACACCAAAAAAATATTCATCATATGGTAGGCTATTATTTTGCTCATTTGAAATAAAAATTAAACGATCAAATGAGCAATGTGCAAAATAATAGCGTATAATAAAAATTGTATAATTGGGTATCCGGTCAAAATCAGTTCTTGAAAGTTGAAATTGGATTTAGTTGACCCGGTTTTGTATTTTATCGAATTGGAACTGGAACCAGTTGGACCGTTTCTTATATCAGGGACCCGATTCCTTGCGAGAATGTTGCAATACTGATTCTTATCGAGATTGGTTGACCGATTTTAATACCGATTACTTGACGTGTAGTTGCATTCAAAAGCTGTATTTTTCATTATTTAGTTTAATAAAGCATCACATATAGTTTAATTTAACCCACACTCTCATTGATGAGCTAGTCTTACAAAACTTTGGGTTGGTGCGGTTTGGAACGTAACCCAAACCAAACCCACACAAAACGGTTTGAGGTTTTCCAGAACCAACCCAAACTGCGCGTACATAAAACGGTTTAGGGCCTGTTTAGATTTACTGAAAACAGCTGAACTGAATTGAACTGAACTGAACTGAATTGAACTGAACTGAACTAAACTGAACTGATTGGAGCTGAACTGAACTGAACTGAATTGATTTGAATTGAATTAAATTGAATTTAATAAATATATAAATAATATTTAAACAATAATAATATGAATATTAAATAATAATTATGATGATAGGTAATAATAATGAATAATTATTTATAAATAATAATAATTTTATTTTTGATTATTTTAAATAATAATCATAAATAAATAATATTAATAATCATAAATTAATAATAATAATGACTAATGATTACTCCCTCCGTTCCCTTTTGTTTGTCCTGTTTTCCGAAATGGAATTCCTAAACGTTTGTCTTGTTTAGAATCTTTTCCATTTTTAATTTCAACTTTATCCACCTTTTCCATAGATAAATGAACCATATTTATTAATTTTCTACAACCATATTCAACAAAAGCTAAACCACTATCTAAATTACTCCCCAAAATTAACTTTCCAACACACATTTATTACATTTTCGTTTTATACTAAATAAAAAAGTCAAAAACTCTCTTTTCAAGCAAGAATCTTATTAAATTAACATCTTCTCTTAATTAAAGATTCATTTTTCTTAATTCTCTCCCCGATTCCAAACAAGACAAACAAAAGGGAACGGAGGGAGTATAATGATAATTAATAACAATTATTTTATAGTCTTTATATTAATATATTAATACCTGGTGATGATTATATAATAACAATAATATCTAAGAATTAAATTAATATTACTATTTTAATAATTAGATTTAATTATATATTAACATTTAGTAATAAAATAATGATTGGAACGGACCATGCAAAATTATATCATAAACCGTTTTGACGTGATTTGATTGGATTATGGGCTGAAAACGCGGGTTTATTTGTGCTTTTAGCCTAAATCATGTTCCTCCCTAATGATAATAGTATTAATAATGAATAAAGATATAATAAACAAAATAATATACAAATAATAATAATAATAATAATAACAATATAAAAATAAATAACAATAATAATAATAATAATAATAATAACATAATAATAATAAGAGCAATTAGTAAAATAAATTAGACCAAGATAATAATATTTAATAAAATGACTATAAAAGAATGGAGCTGAACTGAACTGAACTGAACTGATTGGAGCTGAACTGAACTGAACTGATTAGAGCTGAACTGAACTGAACTAATATTAAGCTGAAATGAACAGGCCCTTAGTCATACTGTTTGCGATGTTTGAGAGGCCTGGTATTGAATTTTAGCAAAGACATTGACCATTTGATAGTTCACTTTAGAGCTTGTGAATGTGTATATTTATAGATATGTATGTGATCATTCAATTCACTTTTTTTAAAAATTTGGGCTGTAACTATTTGTCATATCTAATAAGCACTTGAAATTTCGCAGATGAAAGGTAGAATAGAGAAGCTTGAATACTGGAGAATGAGAGAAAAATCAATACAGGACAAAGAAAGAGCTTATTAGTAGACAAAGTTCCATGGATTGATGAGGAGAAGTTGGAGTAACAAATTTTGTGAAGTGTAATTGATCATAAATTCATAATGCCCAACTCTAGATGTTACGAGCTGCTTGGGGCATTAGGTCTTGCAGCTGTTCTACATCAAAGATTATGTTAGCATTTGTCTCAACAGTTTTAAAGCTGTATATGATTTTTCAAAAGATTTTGCTTAGTGTAAACAACATTGTAATGATCTTCTGATCCATGCTATTCGCGTATAAGGTCTTTCAGGCCTATATCTAATGTAGTGTTGAACTTTTCTTGAAGCTGTTATGTTAGCCTGTCACAACCTTGTTTATTGTGAGTACATTAAGATTAGTTAGCATTTGTTCTAAGGACTTGACGAGGATCTCTTATCTCGATGATGCAGGAAAATGGTATCGCGGTTTGTCTTGTAGAAATTACATTGTGCCATGGGTCGTTTCTAAAAAAAATTAAACTGTTGTGATCAGTGAATCTGCACTAGTTTGATAATAAGCTGTGTTCTGTGGCGGCATCTGTAGTTGACAAGGTATTGGTGCAAGTAATGCAGAAATAGTACCTAGTAGGGAAGCGTGGAGTTGTCATTGAAAGCAAAGGAGAAGTTAAAGACAAGAGGGAAGAATATAAGATATGAAAACAGAAATTGTGCAACATTATTGAGGTTCACTCCCCGAAGTTTCGAACATTGTCAAATTTACCATCATCAAGATTATTTTGGAGAGGATGACAGTAATTGAGATTGAGATTGTTCTTTTGAGTTTTCCTTATTGGTTTTGATCTTTTGAATGGAGATTGTGACCTTTTGTAAAGATTATTCATTTATACTCAAAATCTAGGTAGCTTATTCTGCTCAACAATTGAAGGAATTTCGATTTATGAGAAGGCGTGGTAATTAAACAAACAAATACTGTAAAACCATGAAGACCTTTACTCAAAAGCAAAGAAGCTACTTCTTTATAGAAAGGAAAAGGAACGTTACACCCCGAAACCCCTAAAACTTCACTTCAAAATCCAATAGAAATATGTAGCAAAACTAGGCAAACTAAAGGAACCCACTAAAACTTCTGATACAACATACAACTCGTTACAATTTTATGAAATCATTCTCTATAATATTTGCATTTCAAATTAACCTCAGGCATGTGGCATGTGGCAGAGGTGTCAGAATTGCAACAATGCCAAAGCTTGTTGCAATTGTTGCAGCACCAAGATAGCTTGACGAGCAAATCTGCATCGAAGAATATTGGTATTACTAACCAGCTCTAATAATAGTTATCAACCTGTCATAGACAACATATGTACAACAAGCCGTTTACTCTTAAAACACTCTCCAATTCTTAACATGGTATCAAGAGCGGGTTTCGGTTCTTGACGAAGTGTTTTAGTTTTTGTTTCCTACCGGTGGGTAGAGGTGGTAAACGAGTCGTGTCGTGTCAAGTTCGTGTCGAGTTCACGAGTTGGCGGGTTATCTTTCCCTAACCCTAACCCGACCCGTTTACTTAAACGTGTCAAGATCATTGACTCTAACCCGGCACTTTAATTAAGCGTGTCGAGTTCGGGTTGACCCGTTTAACTTTCCATATATATTTGATGTTCGCAATTCATATATATTTGGCTTGAAACTTATTAAATTTCAAGCAATAGTTAAAATAACATCTAATAATATATAAAAGTAACACTAAATAAAATAAATTCAAAAATAAATGAAAGAAGGTAAGACGTAATAAGAAAATTTTTAAAATATGTGTAGATAAACGGGTTGTTCGTGTTGTTTTCGTTTCAAATAGCTCAACCCTAACCCAACCCGTTTTATAAACGTGTCGTGTCGAGTCAACCCATTTACTTAAACGTGTCAAAAGTCTTTACCCAAACCCGCTATTTTCGAGTCGGGTTCGTGTCGGGTCAATTTTTACCACCTCTATCGGTGGGTAGATTAACTTTCTTACTCACCGGTTGGATTGTTTTTGTTAAATCTGAGATTTTTCTCTGATTCATGTGGGTGAAGTTGGTGATCAAGACGAATCTTGATCTCATTTTTTAAAAAAAATTTGGTACTATTCCGCTGCGTGTCTTTGGAGCAATTTCTCAGGCCGAGTTGCTGCACTTTCCGGCTTGGTTGGATTGTTGTTTGGTGTCCACGCTGAAGTGGGGATCTGAGATGCTATTTCATTAAAACACTCTCCAATTCTTAACACATACTAAGCACAATGCAGAAGCACCAGTTCTATAGTTCAATCAGAATGAGAAGGCATTATAAAATTACCTTTTGCATTCTCTCTGGGCAGGAATTACTTCAGTTACTATTGCCTCATGCACTGCTGCATCGACTTCGACTTGGCAAGATAAAGTTCTTGGAAAATAAGCTAACCTAGAATATTACTAAAGATACTTGCCTAATACTATAAGGAAACTACAATATTTTCCTTATTATTCTATGACTATAATATATTACTTTCTGTATGGGGTCTGCCCAGCAGACCTCCAGCTGGCAGCAGACCACTGGTCCTGCCACTCCACGTCAGAGCGCCTGGAGCAGAGCAGACCTCCTCAGGCAGACCGCTCCGGACATAACCTCTAGGCTGGAGTTTAATGAAGGCCTCGTTCCACCTTGGCCCACTTCCAAAGAGGCCCACTCACTTTACTAGGTCAGTTACAAGTCCATGTCTCATATAAATACCCATGCCCATGCATGGGTAAGGTACGTTCAATCAAACACTCACAAAATACTTGCACTTGATACTCGTTTTCTCTCAACTAGAGATCTTGTGCTCAACTTGGACTGACTTAGGCATCGGAGAGGCGATCCTCGGAACCACCCCCGAGGTTTCTCCTCGTTTGCAGGTAACCACCACCACGAAGGACGTTTGGGAGCCACGATTCCACCAAGTACCCACCACCACATACACTGTTGCTGTCTTGGACATAAACAATTTGGCGCTAGAAGGAGGGGAAGAGTAGAAAAGCCCAATCTACAACTTTGCAATGGTGGTTCCAACCTCAGAAACACTCGGTTCCGACAGTTCAGGAGGAGAAAGCAACTCTCCACTGAGAGAAACAAACATGAGATCAACAAGAAGGGGTAGCGCTGCTACCACCAGATCAGGCAGGAGAGATAACACTATCACCCCCCGCCATGAAACCAGGCAGACCCCACAGCCAAGCAGCTTAGTTGTCATGCCCACACCGGAGCAACTTCAAGCAGCCTTTCAAGTGCTGCAGTCTGCCCAATGGTTTATGCAAACTGTTGGAAGCCAACCTGCTCGAAAGAGAAGGAGAACTAGAACACATGATTCAGTTCGAAGGCACCTGCAGCTGTCATCTGAAGAGGAGACAGCCACAGCAGACCCCCTATGCGGGTACAACATGACAAACGTCACACCCACCCCGACGTCGGAGTATGGCCTATCTAGCCGCTCTGGACCCGGGTACATCAAGAGGTGTTGGCAGGAAGCAGAGTGGGATACTGAAATAATGCAGCAAGATCATCCCAGCATGTTCGAGGAACTGACACCCACAGGGTATACGGCAGGCTCAAGCAGGAGATCTGTCCACAGAAAAAATCCAGGGGCGTGGCCCAGAATGTCCAGCCGCGGCCCAGAATCAGGCACAACTCAGGAGCTGAAGAGGCCCTGTCTACGCCTGGTGGCGGAACGGTCAGAAGGCATGTCAGCCTGAGATTAGGAACAATACCAGAGGAGGGCTCTGGCGATAATGGAGCCCCCACAGACCTCAGAGGACTCATAACCCACAGAGTCAACTCCAGACCCATTGTGGTATCACCAGCAGAGGAGATTAGATCTCCTTCCAAGTCCCCCTTCACACCTGAAATCATTGCGGCCAGAGTGTCGAAAGCGAAGCTCCCATCCAATCTCAAGTTTGAAGGGGAGGGAGACCCAAAGGAGCATGTGGGCCTTTGAGACCCACATGGAGCTAGGAAACTACAATGAGGCCACATGGTGCAGACACTTCCCTGCCACTCTGACAGGGATAGCTCAGACCTGGTTCAGGACTATCCCCCAGGGGACGATTGCTAACTTTGATGAACTGAAGAAGAGATTCAAAGAGCATTTCGTTAGCGAAAGTAGGAGGAAAAAATCCACACATGAGCTGCTATTGCTGAAGCAGACTCAGAATGAAAGCTTGCGGGATTTCATAGGGAGGTTCAACAAAGAGCTGGTGCACATCCCAGAGCTGGAGCAGAAGCTCGCTCTGCACGCTCTGAGGAACGCCCTACCCCACACCAGTAAATTCAGGGATGACCTTAAATGGGTCACCATGAAGGAGCTCAGCGAGGCCCTAGCCCTGGCAGAAAAATACATAGCTGTTGAGGACTTCAACAAAGCATCGACACACGGAGCAGAAACAGGCAGACCTGCTAGACAGGATACCAGGCAGAATGAGCACCAGTTCATGGGAGGCAGATTGAATTTTGGAGGCCCCAGGCCCCATCAGAGCAGAGGGAGAGAAAAACAAAAAGAAGCAGAGAGAGAAGTGGACCGACTGAAGGCCCAGGAGAAATATAACAACTATAGCAACCTCAGCGCGCCAAGGGCTGAGATCTTTCTGACCAACAGAGATGACAGCAGGTGGCACAGACCACCACCCACCAAGAAGAGAAGCCTAGGCTCCAACATGGCAGAGTTCTGCGCTTTCCATGAGGCGCCAGGCCACAATACAGAAGACTGCATAAGCCTGAAAAACGATCTGGAAAGCCTGATCAAACGAGGCTACTTCAAAGAGTACCTAGCCTGGAATCAGGGGATCAAGGAGAAGGAGCAACAGAGCGAAGGGCAGAAATTGCAGGACAAGCGAGCAGAGATCAAGGAAGGGAAAAAGAAGACGGTATACGTCATATTTGGCAGTTCTAGCTCGATGGGGGGAGAGAGGGCTCATCTGAGGCAGCTCACCCACCCCAACCTCTACTCCATCAACCAGGTAGAACTGAGCCCAGACCTGCCAAACATGACCTTCACGGCAGAAGACTGCAAAGGCATCAGTTTCCCGCACTCTTACCCTCTTGTGGTCACTCTGTAGATTAGCAGAGTAGATGTGCGAAGAATACTGGTAGATAGCGGGAATGCCGTGAATATCCTTTATAAGGACACCTTCGATAAAATGGAGCTGGATCGTTCAATGCTGAAGCAAGGAGGAACTCCAATCGTCGGATTCACGGGGAACTCCATCATCCCAGAGGGGAAAATACATCTGACAGTGACCACAGAGGGGCAGAACGGAGTGAAGAGAACGGTAGTACAAGAGTTTCTGGTAGTAAACCTCCCGTCACCGTACAACGCTCTGATGGGAAGGAAGTTCATCGAGGCGGTACAGGGAATCCCGTCAACCCATCATCAGACCATGCTTTTCTTAAGCAGCACTGGAGAGGTGGGCAGACTGAAGGGAGACTAGAGAGCAGCTAGGTCATGTAATCTGACCGCTCTGAAGAAGGATAAAAGACCTCCTCCTCCTGACCACTCTGGGTCCAGGAGAAAGAGGAGAAAGGAAAAGAAAGAAGGAAAGAAGAAAGAGGCTGAAGAAGCCAAGAAGGACCAGGCTGAAGAAGCCGGGAAGGAAAGAAAGGAAGGAAAGGCCGAAGAGGCCAAGCAAAGAGAGGAAGAGTGTGCTGCTATCAGTGAGGCCGATGCTCGGCCAGAAGCAGAGCAGGAAGCAAATAAGCCTGAACCGGGGGAAGAGACCGAAGAGGTACTCTTGGGACCGAAAGAAGGCAGGGCAGTCAGAATAGGCAAAGACCTGGATCCTGAAACCAGGGTCAACCTAATCAGTCTGCTGAAGGAGAATGCAGATGTGTTCGCCTTCTTAGCAGCTGAGATGCCTGGGGTGGACCCCGCCACCATCAACCACAAGTTAAACACTGCTGCAGGATACAGACCTGTGAAGCAGAAGAGGAGGAACTACTCTGCGGAGAAAAATAAAGCCATCTAGGAAGAAGTTCAGAAGCTGCTTGAGGCAGGGTTCATAGAGCCCTGCAAGTACCCAGAATGGCTGGCCAATGTGGTGATGGTTAAGAAGGCGAATGGGAGCTGGAGGATGTCTGTTGACTTCACAGACCTCAATAAAGCCTGCCCCAAGGACTGCTATCCTTTGCCAAGAATCGACCAGCTGGTAGACTCTACCAGTGGTCATGCTCTGCTCAACTTCATGGACGCGTTCAGCGGATACCATCATATCTTCATGGACCCTGCAGACAAAGAGAAGACGGCATTCATCACCCCTATCGGGGTATTTTGCTATGTCATGATGCCCTTCGGGCTGAAGAATGCAGGCGCCACCTATCAAAGGCTGATGGATCATGTCTTTGCAGGTCAAAGGGGAAGGAATCTGGAGGTGTACGTGGATGACGTCATCACCAAGAGCAAAACTGAGAGTGAACATATAGCAGACCTCAAGGAGACCTTCGCCAACCTCCGCAAACACAACATGAAACTGAATCCTAAAAAATGCGTGTTCGGAGTACGGTCATGGAAATTTCTGGGCTATCTGGTCAGTGAAAGGGGGATCGACGTGAATCCCGACAAAGTGAAGGCAGCTATAGATCTGCCAGAGCCTAAAAGCATCAGAGACATCCAGAGGCTGACAGGCAGAATGACAGCCCTGTCCAGATTCATAGCCCAGTCTGCGGAGAAAGCTCTCCCATTCTTCAAAATATTGAAGGGGAACAAAGAGTTCAAGTGGGAAGCAGAGCAGAGGGAGGCATTCCAGAAGTTGAAGTCACACCTCTCTGGTCTGCCAACACTGGCCAGACCCAAGACAGGGGAAGCTCTCTTCCTGTACATTGTCGTTACTGCTGCAACTGTGAGTGCAGTCCTGCTGAAGGAAGAGAACAAGAAGCAGCAGCCGGTATATTTTGTGAGCCACACCCTCACGGGTGCAAAAACACGCTACCCATTGATAGAAAAGGCAGCCTACGCAGTAGTGCTGGCCACCAGAAAGCTGAGGCCATATTTCGACGCACATCCCGTCACTGTGCTGACAAATATGCCTCTGGAAAAGGCAATGGAGAAGGTAGACAAATCAGGGAGAATCATGAACTGGGCCCTGGAGCTGACAGGGTTCGGTATCAAATTCGTCCCACGAACCGCCATAAAAGCACAAGCTCTGGCTGATTTCCTAGCAGAGTGTGCCTATCAGGAAGCAGTAGGAGAGCCCAGAGCCTGGGAAGTCTTTACAGATGGGTCTGCAACCATCAACGGCTCTGGGGCAGGCGTGGTCATCAGAACCCCGGAAGGGAAAATCATTGAATACGCCTTGAAGTTCATGTTTTCAGCAACCAATAATGAATCAGAGTACGAAGCGGCCATCGCTGGACTGCAGCTCTGCCAGACCCTGGAAGCCAAGCACGTCCACCTCAAAATTGACTCTCAGTTGGTAACCAACCAAGTCAAGGGGGAGTATGAGGCCAAGGAGCCGACGATGCAGAGCTACCTAGCCAGGATGAGGTCTCTGATTTCAAATTTTGAAACTTTTAGAAATGAACAAGTGCCCAGAGCACAGAACGCACAAGCAGATGCTCTGTCCAAATTAGGAAGCAGCAGTCTGCAGGAGCTGAATAGGTCTGTTCTGGTGGAAGTCAGACCCACCAGTGCAATCTGCGAGGATGCAGAGCGAGTTTTGGAGCTGGAGGATATGCCAGAGTGGATCAGGGAGATCGCTGAGTATAAGCAGACTGGTAAATTACCAGAAGGGAAGATGAAAGCAAGAAAGCTCAAGCTGACAGCATGCAGATACTGCCTGATCGGGGACGAGCTATACAGGAAGTCTTTCTCTCTGCCCCTACTCAAATGCGTAGGGCAGAGAGATGCAGACTACATATTGAGAGAGATCCATGAGGGACTCTGCGGACACCATATCGGACCAAGAGCTCTGGCCCATAAGGCTCTCAGAGCCGGTTACTATTGGCCCATAATGAAAGCTGACTCTGAGACTCTGGTGAAGAAGTGCGACAGCTACCAGAAGTTTGCGCCAAACATCAAGCTGCCCGCAAACGACCTCATGCCAATCTACAACCCTATCCCATTCGCCCAATGGGGGCTAGACATTCTGGGACCCTTCACAACGGCCCAATATCAGAAGAGATGGTTAATTGTGGGGGTAGACTACTTCACTAAGTGGATAGAGGCAGAAGCCCTATCCACCATCACAGAGGCAGCCATCAGAAAGTTCTTGTGGCAGAGCATCATCACCAGATACGGGATTCCGAAGGCTTTCGTCTTCGACCACGGGAGACAGTTTGACAACATGCCCCTGTCAGGGTGGTTGGAGCAGTTTGGGATCAAATATGCCCTATCTTCAGTCTGCAACCCTCAGTGCAATGGTCAGGCCGAAGCCGCTAACAAGCAGATCCTGATAGGTCTGCAAAAGAAGCTGGAGGAACAGAAAAGTAAGTGGCTAGAGGAGCTGCCTAACACTCTGTGGTCAATCAGAACCACAGTCAAAGAGTCAACTGGGCAGACCCCCTTCCACCTGGTATATGGTTCTGAAGCTGTCATGCCTGTTGAGATCGGGTCCGAGAGTCTGAGGATCAGCCTATTTGAGCCAGGTCTGAACGACGAAGCTCTGAGAACAAATCTAGATCTGCTGGATGAGTACAGAAACGAAGCTAGGTTCAGAATGGAAGCCTACAAAGCCAGAGTCAGCAGATACTATAACCAAAAAGTGAGGGCTAGGCCTCTGGAGGTAGGGGATCTGGTGCTCAGAAATGCAGCAGCTGTGCAGAAAGACAAAATACACGGAAA
Source organism: Patellifolia procumbens (assembly GCA_947645195.1). Classification (NCBI taxonomy): domain Eukaryota; kingdom Viridiplantae; phylum Streptophyta; class Magnoliopsida; order Caryophyllales; family Amaranthaceae; genus Patellifolia; species Patellifolia procumbens. The sequence goes on from CANSGD010000658.1 coordinate 41,987, forward strand.
GCTGTCGGCTAAGTGGGAGGGACCCTACGAGGTTAGTGAAGAGCTATACCCTGGAACCTACAGACTGAAAGGAATGGATGGAAGCGAACTGAAAAACAACTGGAACGCCCGAATACTGAAAAAATACTTCGTGTAACCCAGATTGTATCAAAAAACTCCCATGAATGAAAGGCCTTTGAGCCACCCTTTATCCACCACTCTCCATTTCGCATTAAACCCCCATCCCCTTATCTATTCTTTATGAAAAACAAAATGTCAAAATCAGACAGACCCTTAGCAAACTGAGAAAAATACCACAGTCTGGCAAAAGAAAACAGGGTCTGAGTCAGACTGAAGGCTGAAGAGGCTCTTCAGACACAAAAGTAAACTATATAATGAAGAAAGGGAGTTGGCCGATAGGTTAACTCTGTCCAGAGCCCATGAGGCCCGCAGAGTGATCGGATGCCGGCTCGACTTAGCGATGTCATAGACCTCTACCTCTAAACCTGCGGGGCAGAAGGCCCAAAAAGCAGCAAGGATAAGTCATAGACACCTAAGGCTAATGGGGACGCCAGAGTTCCTAAGAACCAAAACGTACCCCGACACGAAAAAGATGGCAGAAGGAGCTAAAGGGCGAACCCCAAAACTCCCAGAATCATCATGACTTAGGGCGTCAAAATACCTCCTTTGCTCTGCTATTGTTGAATTTTTGTCACGCATAAGGCAGAGCAGAAGAGTAAAGGGCCCCTAAAGTCCCAGCTCTGAGCAAATCTCACCGGCCACCAAGCCAAGTAAACGAAAACACTCAGATATATCTAGCTATAAGCCAGATCAGAGTGCTACAGAATACTACAACAACGGCGGCTACCTAACCAAAAGAAGGGAGCAAATACAGATGAAAAGGAAATGTTTGACTATTTAATTACAAATATTACAAGATAAGTCAATTAGGATATCATCGGAGGGCAAAAACGGAGGACTGCAATCAGTTTAGCACAGGCTCCCAGCTCATCTACCTCAGCAGCTCAGACAGGAGTCACAAGAAGACTGAGGCGAAGCGTGAGATAGCCGCCCGAGTTCCTATTGCTTAGGAACAGAGCTGCCATCCTTCGCGGAGCTGCCATCAGCTTGCTGCTCTGAAGACTCTCCCTCTGAAGGCAGAGAGTAAAGCAACTCCAAGTCTCTGAGCTCCTGGGTAGCCGGAGGTCGCATGTGCACCTGACTGGCGTAGGCATCCTCAAAGGCATCCCAGTTGAAAGAGGGTTGCAGATGCCAGAGGACCCTGCGGACCGCAACTTTGCAATCCTCCCAGTACTTGTTCCCGAACGCCTCCTCCATCTGCGCAGCCCGGGCTGCCTCCTCAGCAAGCAGCTGGGCCTCTTTCTGCTTAAGGGCTTCCTCAGCCTCCTTAGCCTGCTGAGCCTCCCTCTCAGAAAGAAACTTGGAGAACTCTGCCCCTAGCTCCTCCTCCCTCAGTCTCAAAGCCTCCTCCGCCTCCTTGGCTTGCAGAGCCAATTTAGCATAGCAGCCTTCATGTTCGGCCTGTACAGCAGAAAGCCGATCCTTGAGCTGCTCCTGCTCCTTCAACGCCGCCCGCAGCCTAGCCTTGGAGGTCTTCAGCTTAGTCTCCGTCACTGAAGCGCGAGACAACACCTCACTAAGCTGGGAAGAGAGCCGGGAGTGCTCAACCGCAATAGCCTCTGCTTGCGCCGCCTGACCCTCCATGCGTTGGTTGACAGTCCGCAGGGTGTCGCGCTCCACAATCAGAGCATCCCTCTCCTCCTCGGTTTCGTGGCAGGTAGACACAATCAGAGAGTTCTGAGCCTTCAGCTTGGCATATTCTTGACTCTGCTGTGCTACCTGAGCCTTAAGCTGCTGCAGTTCAGGGAGATCTGCCTCATGTCTACCCAGCCCTACAGCATGGCAGAACTCCCCAATGAAGGCGCCGGCCCGCGCAGCCTGTAATCAATGAAAAAGCAGATCAGAAGAAAATCAAAATGTCAGAAGCAGATGACTATAAAAAGGACAGACAACTCACCAAATAGACATCCTGAACAGCGTAGTCCGGTGAGAAACGACTTGCCAGAAGCTTCAACCACTCACTGGGGTCAGGGAAGGTCACGGACATCTGCTCCTGCCCCTGAGCCTCATGCTGATCATCCGCCGATTCCCTCTGCAGAGAACCTGAGCCAAAGGAAAGACCAGTCAGTTCCACAGAAGGGAAAAGGTCGGAACTAAGACCAGGTAAGGGGTACACACCTTTGGTGACGACGTCGTCCTCAACAACAATGATCCGAGGGGAATCAGCAGGGAGACGAGTCTTCTTCTGAGGGGGAGCTCCTTCCTCACTCTGCCTCTCTGCTGGTCTCTTCTAGGAATGAGAAGAGACCTCAGGCTCAGCTATGGTCTTCTGAGCACCCTCTGCAGGGGACTTAAGCTGGCCCGCAGTTGGAGCAGAGGTCTGAAGAGCCACAGCAGACTGCACCTTCTTAGCCCTCAATTGCTGCTGAAGAAAACAAAAGGTAATAATGTCGTCAGCAAAATAGGGCACAGAACGAATTGGAAATTGTAAGATAAAAGAGAGGAAAAGAAAGCACTAACCACACGCGCCAGCTGCTCAGGAGTAGGGGCGAGGACCTGCAAGAAGCCTCTGGGAGGAGGAGGAGCAGCCTTCCTACCAGGAGGAGTAGGCCTCTGGGCAGAAGGAGTAGACTTCTGAACAGGGGGAGACACGACAGTCTCCACCACTAGGACGAAAGCTGAGCTCTGTTGCTCCACCCTCTCATGCTGGAGAGGCTCCAACACCTCCTAGTTAGTCTGAATAGGCGTAGGGACGGCCTGCCCAGCGGAACCTATCACATCAAAATAGAAACAGGAAAATCAAGAGCCAAGGAAAAAGGTAATCTGTAAGAAAGAGCAGTCTGGGTCTGAAGAAGACACCTACCTGATGCAAACTGGCCCTCACTCTGGCCCTCTGCAGACTGAAGTGTGACAGTCTGGGCAGCCTCTGCCTCCGTCCTGTCAAACTCTGTCATCGCTTGGTGAGACTCCCGACCAGCTTCATCAGACTGAGCAGCCTCTGCCTCCGTCCTGTCAAACTCTGTCATCGCTTGGTCAGGTTCTCCCATGGACACATCCTCCGAGCACAGGTGGTTCTGAAAGTAAGCAGAGAAGATGAGAAGTCTTCAGCAGAATGTAAACAAACAGAAAGAGTAGGTTGATCATCATAAATAGTACCTGGTTGCACAGGAGGAAGCTGTTGCAGGGGTTCAACAACCAGAACGGTCCCTTGCAGAGTGCTGGCTCCCTCTGCATTATCATCATCATCGTCGTTTTCCGGCAGATGCACAGCACGCCGGGAATGTCGGGTCTGCAGAGGAACAGCCGCCGCCTCCTCCTCGTCACCAGACTCAATCTCGGTGATAGTGGCAGAGGGACCCCCTTGCGGCCGGGACACCCCAGTAAACCTATCTACAAGCTCCGGGCGCTTGGTCCGGAGGGAAGGATGGTCCAAGGGAGTAGTGTTAATCTCCCTAATGAAGTCAGGGACAGTATAGGTCCCCGGGTCAGGTACCGGACGATACCTCCGGCACACCGAGGACTGGCTCAGACCCAGCTCCCAAGGGATGGCAGACCCCAGAGTCTCTGCAAATATCAGAATATTCATCAGCTACAAGTCAGACAACAGACAGAGAATAATGGAAAAGTGCAGAGCATGTCCACGAGCTCAAGACCCACCCTTAATCACTTTACGAACAAACTTTCTGCACGGGGCTGCAGAACAGCACAAATAATGAATGCCATGGAACATAGCAGAAAGGAAAATTGTTATTTGGAGCTAAGGGCTGGCAGAACGCTTACCAGTAGTATAATCGGGGGACAGATGGCCTATCCTCAGGAAGGCATTCTGACACATCGCGTAGTGATGCGGCAGCCAGTACTTGGGAAGAAACTGCTTCCCGGCAGTAGGTTTGGATTTGGACCTGAAGTAGTAGTAGGCTACCCTCTCGTCCCAGTTCAGCACATGAAGGTCCAGCTGCTTCTGAAAGTCAGGCACCACAGGGCGCAGAGGAGCCTTAAATTGATAAGGGTGCCCCTCGTCTGTCGGTACCCTAACGAAGAGGAAACTATCCCGCCAATCCTTCAGAGTAAGATCAACGGGATAGACCGTTAGATGGTTGGCTCGCACCGAACCTGTGAAATAGCCGTACTCCCCCCTGCCTCTTAAAGTAAAACAGACACTGGAAAAGTTTCATGGTTAGGGGGAAGCCCAGAGCTTCACATACCCAAATGAACCCCAGAACCTTCTTCAGAGACTGGGGATTGACTTGGCAGAGCGCCATACGGTACTCACAGAGAACCCACTCCAAAAACCAGTGGATGGGAAATCTAAGCCAAACTCCAACTGCTTAAGAAAAACGGCAGTGTACCCCTCTGGTACATCTGCCATGCTCTGACCCTCCTTGGGAAGTACTACCCAAGATCCGCGAAGCGGCTTGATCTCCGCAGCAATCTCAAGGCAGTACGCAGCATGCGCCCGTTTAAACGCATCTGCGGATTTCTTCGCCAAGTAAGGCTTGCCCTTGCTGTCATAAAGGGCAGTAAGCCGCATCTCATTGGCACTTTAGTCCCATTTGACTGTGGACAGAGTAGGCTTAAACTTGTAGTTGGGAGGGAACCTGTTGGTTTCAGGACCCAACATCTCCTTACGTAAACCGTTCCAGGGGTCAAAGACCTCCCATTCCTCTGGAACCACCTCATCCTTACACCGAAGGAGATCCAACTTCAAAAACGGGGACTGAGTGTCCATCGGGTAAGGCTCATCCGGCTCGGACGAAGAGGTAGATACCACACCCTTCCCACGGGAGGCATCAGACTGAGAAGTAGACATTCTACACAACACAAGAAACAGAAGACAGCACATCAGACTTGAAGTCACAACACAAGACAGTCTGGCACCTCAGACCTACAGACTGAGCTACCAGACTGGGGGCAAGGATATGTATGGTATGTGAAGATTAGAGATAGCCAAGAAATAGGATATTTTCTTGCTTTTCTTACAAAAAGATACATGCAAAAGTAGTCTGGCACCTCAGACCTACAGACTGAGCTACCAGACTGGGGGGCAAGGATATGTATGGTATGTGAAGATCAGAGATAGCCAATAAATAGGATATTTTCTTGCAAATGACGCAAACAAAATAATGAAGGCACATCACAGGCCTACAACCCAGCAAATAAAGAGGATAACAGGGTAAACAAAGCAAACCCTAAAAATCCCACAAACAACAGTAGAGCAGAGCTCAGCTGAATAAGCAGAGCAGAGCCTACCAACCAGAGCAGAGCCCCGCTGAAGAAGCAGAGCAGAACCTATCATCCAGAGCAGCAGAACGGAAATGAAACAACACCAAACAGATCTACGAAACAAAGAAATAAACAATCGCATCTGAAGACCAAGGGAAAGAAACCCTAACCTCAAAAACACTGGCAAATAAGTGCGTACAGAAGGAAAAGGGGAGAAATCCATAAACATAGAGAAGATCACATCCAAACCATCCAAGAAGGAAAAAATCAAAGTAGATCTGGGAAAAAGAATTTACCTAGATAAAGAACGGAAGACGCCGAGAAAAGAGAAGACGAAAGCCACAAATGCAACAGTATCAAATATCAAATTAAGCTCCAAACGCAGACAAATCCCAGGAAAATCGAGAGAAATCACTTGAAAATGGCTAGGGCGAAAAGAAATTCTTGAAGAACAACAGGGAAGTTTGAAAGCAAAGAGTTCGAAGGGGAAGAAACTGAAAAGTTCCACAAAAGGTCGAGTCAGCTTTTAAATAGGCATAATTCGTCCACTCAGCACCAACTTGTCATCATTACATTCCTTGGGAACCCAAAGAGTCACATCAATTCAATCCAATTCAAAATGAATTAATGACCCTTGCTCAACACCCCAACCAAATGGGCGGGAAAAATGGAAGCATTCTGGAGTTTGTGAAGAGCAACTCTCAGATAGTCACGTACTAGTCTGCTAAAAGCAGAACGCCAGATCAAAAACAAACGTACCCAGCATATTGCAGTCTGCAAATACTGGGTCCGGGGGGCAATTTGTATGGGGTCTGTGTAACGCCCCGAAAACGGGTGCCTTAATTAATCACCATTAATTATAACTAATCACAAGATTTGCGGAAGCGTTTCTATAAACCTGTGGGTTATGGCCCACCAATAATATAATATTCTTACAAAAGCTCATTATCTCATAATTACAACTAAGACCTTAAATACTTCCTTCATCTCATTTCTTGAAATCCATCCCAAGCACTTGCTTTTCTCAGATTCATCTCCATCCTTCTTTCATAACCTAAGCTTCGTTCAGAAGAAAAATAGAGAAACAAGAAAAGACAGAAAACATTCCAAAATGAGTGGAAAACTCGTAACTTTACTCCAGCCCGTAAAAACGGTTTTGGTTCGAAAACATTTTTGCACTTACAGGCACATATTTGCAGGAGATGAAGCAGACACATACTTCACATGTAAAATCATATTTCCTTGAAATAAGACAATAATCATATTTGCCATATAAATCATACTTGACTTATAATACTCACGTTCATACGATACATGAAATCATGTTAACGGACACTTTAATACTTTCATAAGAATATACGTAGACTAGTAGAACTTGGAAGCTAAATCATGTAAGAAATTATCGTCATGCATCTATAATTACGTTAATTACTTTAGGGCACGTGTCATGAACAATTAAGAATGAACCTTGAGTAAATCCATCACGCTTAAAATTTAACTTCAGACTTTCATGAACTAAAACACATCATCTTGAAACTCAATAAGTTTCCATTAATACTCTTGAAATAACGTAGGTTTCTATTCTAAATTCGTTTGAACTCATTCATTAATAAAACAGGGCGAGAACACATTTCAAACATTTATAAAGCTTAGTATCGTATCAGTATTAATATAATTCATCAATCCTTTTTATCAGTTTTATACTGGTTGTTGGACAGTATTTCAGCTGGTGGGACGTCTCCCACAATGGGCCAGTGCCCCAGTAAAAGAGCCGGTGCTCATCAGTAATAACAGTAGCGGGCCAGTGCCCCAGTAATAACAGTAAACAGCTCGGTACGTGCACGACCATCAGTCAGTCAGGATATATACAGCTAACAAACCAGTTCTTTCACTTGAACTTATCATGTTTCATAACTTTTAATATCCATCAGTGATATTCCGTATACTTTAATCATTCAGCTCAGCTCTACCTTTATATAGGTAGTAAAATCATATCGTAAACAACGTTCGATATTCATAAGTTTTCACAAAGCGTTATTCATAAACATAACGTCATCCCATGACTCATAAGACAACATACTTAATCCATAACCATACGACACTTGTTACTTTGCTGATAATATTTTATAACTTTATTAACGTAATTCCAGACACTAATTGACTTTACAGAAGCTCACATATTTCATAATTATCGTAAATGGACAACAACGCCTCATATATCACATTGAACATGGATTCAGACTTTAAGATTACTTTTAATAAATCACAGAGATAGAAATCATAGGTCATAAGTTTATCATGGAAATACTAAACATACGTATTCATAAATCATATAAGCATGTAACTCATGGATAACATCATGAAATAACTTAGTTCATCTAATACACATGAGTCATGAGTCTTGAGTCTTGTAATAAAAGTATTAATTATATATATTTACGAAATCACATAAACATGTATCAGGTAACTCAGAACCGACATTCTTTACATAAATATTAAATAATCATGTGAACAATAACTAGATTAATAACTCATATTGACATCGAGTTTCATATAAACATGGATAAAGCCGTAAAATCATACTTTCACTTAAACACAAACTTTCAGACTTATTAATGATGAAATATACTTTTACTCACATAAGCATGAATCATGGATTGATCGTAACTATAAATTAATAGTAATTTACATATACATGCTTTTACTCGAATAAACATATAACATGATCATATTTCATAAATTATTACTTAAACATACGATGGTCATTTAACTTGTATCATTCACATTTAAAAGAAATTCATACTATATAAATATAAATTCAATAAACTCTAGGTAATATCATGAATCTAATTTAAATAACATAAAACCCATTATCATAGTACAAAGGCTCATATAATTGCATTTTAACATACGGGCATGTAGTCTAATGCTGGACATAAAGGTTACCTTAACCGCTCAATCCATAATATAGTCATAACTCCAAGAACGTCATTCATAGACCTTTCGATTTCCCACATCCGATTGTCGCTCCAAATACATTAATACAATAATAATTATCAGAATCAATCCAACTTATAACTATAATTACGACTTTTCTTTAATGACCCATTTTCCAGAAATCTTTAATTAAAACATTATTCTTAAAAACCGTTATAATCTTAAAATGTCGTTTCCATAACTTAGCTAAATAATAATAATTTATGAAAATGGTTTTAGAAATAATTAAACACTAACTAGGCTTTATATAAACAAATGAATAAGGTTGAAATTGGGTTTTATACCTTCACAATTGACTTTGGGCTTTTAACTCACTGGTTCTTTTTTAAGAACCAGTAGCTTTTGGTTCCTGCTAAAATAACAGAGAGCAGAGGAGGAGAAACAGCGGAGGAGTGAAGGTGGAGGCTGCGTGCGTGGGTTTTGGGTCGCCGGCGGTTTGCGGTCTGCGTGAGCAGTTGATGGTAGTGCCGCGGTGTAGCAGCGGTGGCAGCAGCGAATAGGGGAAGAAAACAGGGGAGAAGTAGAGGACAGAGCTGTGGTGAGTGTAGCATTGGTGAGTGGTGGTTGAGGGTGGCGTTTTTGTGGTTGTTTTGGGTGGTTGTAGCTTACTTCACCTCTTCAATGGTGAAATTTGAAATCAAGTGAATTGGGGAAGAAGAAGAGTTTTGTTTCTTACAGAATTGGTAATATGATTTCTTAGTGAATTGGATTGAAATGAATGTCCTATTTATAGAGAATTAAAGGTGTTCAAACTCAAGTTGGATTTTCCCTCTAATGGATAACTACAGAAAAAGAAGATGAGAAGATGAGGATGATGGTGATCTTTATCTCCAAATTGATTTTGTCTGCTTTGTTATGCTTATCTGAAATTCATACTCCAGCTTATCCAACCTCTTGTTGCTCTAATGGAGAAGGAGAAAAGAAGCAGGAGGTGGAAGAAGATGGGTTTCTTTTGTTTTCTTTTCCTTTTCTTTTTCTTTTCCTTTTTTTCTGATTTTGTTTTTGGGTTAAATAGTTTTTGGGTTTGGGCTTGGTACTTGGATATGGACTTGAGGATGGATAATGAGTAATTACCCATAAGTTTACAAAACACAATTTTATTTCCTTAAATAGTATTAGTAATAATTAGTACTTAAAATTATTTTAAAAAAATCAAGAATATACTTTAAAAGAAACCTTAATACCACTTATTAAAATAATAAGGTCATACTTAAGTTAATAATCTTAATTATTTAATAATAAAATAAGGTTAAAAATCGGGATATTACAGTCTGCCTAGCAGACCTCCAGCTGGCAGCAGACCACTGGTCCTGCCACTCCACGTCAGAGCGCCTGGAGCAGAGCAGACCTCCTCAGGCAGACCGCTCCGGACATAACCTCTAGACTGGAGTTTAATGAAGGCCTCGTTCCACCTTGGCCCACTTCCAAAGAGGCCCACTCACTTTACTAGGTCAGTTACAAGTCCATGTCTCATATAAATACCCATGCCCATGCATGGGTAAGGTACGTTCAATCAAACACTCACAAAATACTTGCACTTGATACTCGTTTTCTCTCTACTAGAGATCTTGTGCTCAACTTGGACTGACTTAGGCGTCGGAGAGGCGATCCTCGGAACCACCCCCGAGGTTTCTCCTTGTTTTGCAGGTAACTACCACCACGAAGGACGTTTGGGAGCCACGATTCCACCAAGTACCCACCACCACATACACTGTTGCTGTCTTGGACAGAAACAATTTCCAAATCTCTAATATACCCCTTCCAGGAATTTGTGAACTCTATTAGCATCTCTGACAATGAACACTTTCTCTAAAATCTTAGATACACCCTTGATAAACTCATGGCAATCACCACAAACCCTAAGGTTGTTGAACACCCTTATCACTTTTGAGTCTTCCTTTCCACCACTAAGTAGTGCCAGTCCAATAGCCAATTTCTCACTGTAAACCCTCAAATTTTCCTCCTTTGACTCGCCTTTCACATCATGCAATGCAAAACTTACTACTCGGGAATAACCCAATCATTCTTTAAATCTTCTCTCCATTACTTTTAACACTTCAATGAATTTATCAGTGAGTGGATGTGTACCATCACCTCCGTAAAAGAAATGGACCTCTTTGTAATCTCAACGCAGCTTTGGCCCGCCTTTTTGGTTAGCCTCTTCTTCCTCTCTGACACTCCTTCCAGTAGCCAGCATTAGCATAAAGATTTGACATCAAAACATAGCTAACTGGATTATCTCCGGCCTACTCCAAGACGATCTTTCCTATTTCTTTTCCGAGTTCCAAGTTCCCATGAACCTTTCAAACAATCAGCAATAGACCTGGTAAACGTGTCGTGTCGTGTCATATTCGTGTCACCCGGTTACATAAACGAGTTTAACCCCCTCAACCCTAACCCGACCCGTTTAATAAACGTGTCGTGTCATGTCAACCCGTTTACTTAAACGTGTCAAAAAGCTTTGACCCAAACCCGTTTATTCCGTGTCGAGTTCCGGTCGTGTTGGCATGTCATATTGTTTTTACATACGAAAAATTGAAAAATGAGTAATTTGTGCTATGTTGTGTCAACCCGCTTAGTTAAACGGGTTGAACCCCTCCAACCCTGACCCGACCCGTTTAGTAAGCGTGTCATGTCGTGTCAACCCGTATACTTAAACGAGTCAACACCTTCGACCCAAACTCGCTAATAAAGGGGCGATTTCGTGTCGAGTTGGCGGATCGTGTAAGTATTTAACACCTCTAATCAGCAATGTCTGCCACACACCTATGTTTGGCTTCACTGGATCACTGGCGTGCTCCCTATCATGTTTTTAGCTTCTGTTAGACGCCCAGCTCAACCTAGGAGATTAACCAAGCAAGAATAGTGCACAATTTTGAAAAATATTCTTCACATCCTTTCACCAATCATGAATGGCCACAGGCTGATAGAATAGCCAAGTAAGTTATTCTATCAGGCCTTACATGTTCTGCAAGCATTCTATTGATGAGAATAATGTCTAAGAAGTACTCCCTCTTTTTTATTTAATAGGGACATTTGCACTTTTCACGCATGCCAATGTAAATCTTTGACCATAAATATCTCTAACTGCACACAAGTAAAAATTATATAAAGTGGATATCATAACTATTTTACACGTTAAGATGAATCAAACAAGATCCTACATGACTATGTTCTTCCTTACGTATAACTAGCATAAGACATTCAAAGACTGAAATGTGAATAGTAACAAAAGTCAAAGTGTCCCTATTAAATAAAAACGGAGGGAGCAGTAATTACTATTTCTATTATAATAATGAGAATTAATTAGCAATAATAATGATAATATTTATCATAATGAGTAAAGTTATAATTCAAAAAATAATATCTAGCAATGATAATAATAATAAGAGTAATTAGTAAAATAAATATAATAATAATAATATTAATAAAAATGGTTAGATAATGATGGAGCTGAACTAAGCTTAATGGAGCTGGACTGATTGAAGCAAAATGGCCGACAATTCGGGTTAGTGGCTCATGATCGGTTTGGGTTTCAGGACAATTTAGGGTTGTGCCAAAAACTTGCCAAAATAGCATACACGTTAATATTATTACAATTTATAACAAATTGGTTAAATTGGGTTGATCAGCTTCAGCTCAGGTCAGGTTCGTATTTCTCTCAATATTATCAACTTGGGTCGGTCTACCAACTCGGGTTAGACATTACCAGCCTTGCACAACTGAAAGTAAGTTGAGGAGGAAAACTAGGGATGGCAATGGGTCGGGTGTGGGTCTAAATTAGTAACTAAACCCAGACCCATTAATTTCTTCCAGACCCGACCCAGATCCATTGGGTCTGGAATTTTCAGAACCAGACCCATATTTGGGTCTAGGGTCCTTACAGGGGCCTTAGTGGGTCCTTTTCAATTTCGAATTTAATTGCATTTTTTAATGGAAAAATTACTTCTAATAATGCAACCTTGTAGCGATTTGCAAATAATAAAGCAATATTTTGATTATTCTAGAATAAAGCAACCTTTATACCCACCCGAAAAACCTAAACAATTGGTAATTTTTTATTCAAAATTTTAAATTCTAAATAATAATATTTAAAATAAACTTTAAAACAAATACCTAAACTAAACCTACCCCAACCCCCATTCCCTGCCACTGCCACTACCCCACGACACACCCACCCTATCCCCCCCTCGCCACCCCTCCGTCCCCTTCCCACCCATAACTAGAGATGGCAACGGGTGGGATTTGGGTCGGGTGAGCTATCACCCGCATCCATCACCCGGTTAGACCAACTCTCATCCATCCATCCGTCATCCGGAAAGACCATCACCCGTATCCATCCATCCACCACCCGCAGGTGAACCGGGTGGACAAGGTGATCATTTATTTAAGATAATTGAACGAGAAAAGTTAAATCAAACTTGCAAAATCACAATTTATATATTAACTTCATGTCAAATTAAGATGAGTTCAGCTTATCGAAACATGTCGATAGTAATAAAAAGGGAAAATTATTATACTAATTTAAAAAAATAATAGACATTTAAGAAAATGTAAGAAATGGGTGATGGAGCGGGTGATAAACGGGTGATGGTTCGGGTGATGGATGAAACTTTCTCACTCTAATCCATCCATCAACCGTTACACGTTCACCCGTCATTTGTACACCATCTATTTAACTCGGTTTTTCACCCTTTTTGTTTTTCGGGTGGAGCGGGTGATGGATCATCTGTTGGATATTGTCATCTCTACCCATAACCACCCCCTCACTTTCCCAGCCACGAAAACCATCCTAACCCCAACCTGAAACCTTCCAAGCGCACCTCCAAGCCACCACCGAACGAACCCAACCTTCCAAGCCGCCACAACCACGAAATCCACTACCCACGAAACCCCCACCCTAACCCTCCAAACCACCACCAAAACCCATGAAATTCACGACCCTAATCCAGGAAAGCACCAGCTCAACTCTCCGAACCCACCGCCCAACTTCCAAGATGCCACCCGACCCACAAAACCCCGACTAAACCCTTCAAGCCACCAGCCACGAAATCACCATCCTTGTGAGGTTGAAAGGATCTTCAGAGAATTGCAGGCAGTAAGGGGTTTGGTTGTATCCGGCAGTGAGATGGCCGGCGGTGAGGGGAGAAATGCGTGGGCCTGTGGCTAGTCGGCGGTGAGGGGAGAGAGATGTTGCAGTGGGTGGTGGGGGGAGGAGAAAGAAAGGGGAGGGGGTTGGGGGGTTATGTATTTTTTTTAATTTCTTTTTGTTCTAATTTTGTTTTATTCAATTTATAAGATATTTATGAGAACCAGTTAACGACACGTGTCCCATTTTACCTTTTCTTCAAGTTATAAACGATTTTGACCTACTCAAAATAAATGGGGTATAAAGGTTGCTTTATTCCAAAATAATCAAAAGGTTGTTTTATTATTTACGAAACGCCAAAAGGTTGCATTATTGGAAGTAATTTTTTGTTTTTTAATCTAATAAATTTATTTCGCCTATTTTATATGTTCACGTGACCATGGTTAAGGTTTCTATCGAAGCAATTAACAAAATGTAGCTCATATAATCTTAAAAATGTTTCAACTTACATCATTACATGTCTTAAAATGGAGCCACAATTACTCATAAAGTTGTAATTTACAACTTAGTTTTTTTTTGTATTTTTGATGTAAATGGGTCTGTGAGTAGGGTCTGGACTGGATTTGGATCTAATATATTTAAAACCTGGACTCAAACCCGCCTGATAACTTGTGGACCCTAACTCGAGCCAGACCCATTGGATCTAAAAAAGTTGGACCAAAATCCTACAAATAGTCTGTGGGTCTGGGTCGAATCTAAAACCCATTGTCATCCCTAGTAAAAACCAATTCACTAGAAAAAAGCAATTTCAAGTAACCTTATCCAAATGATCATGAGTCATACATATGCAATCTAATAGTATCTTATTAAGATTAGTTGCACCAAAGGCAAAACACATAAGCAATGTATCTACCCCATGTGTTTAATTGCTGTAAAAAATTACAATGTTCACATTACTTACTTTACATCACCAAAATATGTGGAGTATACTCAAATTGACTGAAGATGACAGTCAGCTAACTCCTATCACCATCCTCTTTTGTTCATCCATGGGAATCATACACATGTGAGAATCATCTCCACTCTGTATTCTGCATTTATATTTTGCTTTTGTATATGTAAAGAAATTGTTTTTTTGTTTTCTCTTTGCTATTATTATTATGTATTTTAAATCAACAATCATCAAAGTCAAGGTGGCCCATTATTATACCATTTCATATTTGTTCTAGTGGTGGGTTCCACTATCCTTGCTGTTCCACATGCAAAAACGTCGTCGTTTACAGCTTTTCCCACCTCAACACTTAGGCACTCACACCAGACTCACCACACATCTATGTTTATTGCTCCTTGCATAGTCACCAAGAAAATTAAATTCCTTCTTTTAATTAATCATAAAATTGAATTCCCAATTTTAACAATCTCATGGATTTCCATGTTATAAGAAAGTGTTTGGTAAAATACTGTTAAAAATTAAAGGCGCCTATATCATTTTTCTGTATTGACTTTTGACTTTTATTTCCGTTTTATACTAAAATGTTCAAGGCTACTAGTTGCTTCTATCAAAAACTTTTATAAACAACTAATAGTTATACAATCGTTTAAACTAGCCACTACAAATAGCCGACGACAACCCACATCTAGTGGCGGAGAGAGGGAGTGGCTGGTGAGTAGTATATAGTATTTAATGTAGTATAATATAACTAAATAAGCTTAACTTAGTTGGTTTTTAATCACAACTAGAGTGAACAATTCATAAAACCTGATTCAAATTTCCATACCCCCATTTTTTCCCTTTTATACCATTTGATTTTTTAAATTGTTAATTTTAGTCCCTTTATCCGAAAATTCCTAGCTCCGCCATTGGGGCCACATCCCAAAGTTTGAATTTTTCTACTTATTTTGAATGAACATCAATTTTACTTTAATGTTTCTGGTTGAGTTCTGACCAAACAAGTAAGCTGCAAATCTTTTCTGGGTTTCTCCAACAGAAGAGTTGCAACAAAAAGTGAGCTTACAGTGAAAAAAATAAGAAAAAAATGAAAAAACAAAGGAGGGAAATACAAACATGATAAAGGGAAAAACTTTTATAATTTTTCCTTTCCATTCAACCAACAAACAAAAAGTGTACTAAATAAAGTAAGGAAATTTCTCCCGTTGGATTCTCATTCTTTCTCTCTCTATCACTTTGATCTCTCACGCTTAAAGCTCATTTCCCCATTTTCTTCAATTGGGTATCTAATTTCAATCTAGTAAATTTGTGGGTTAGTTCTAATTTTTAGTTGTTTTAGTTGCAGTTCATCTTTCTGGGTTGTTCTCCTTCTTTCTATATCTACTTTTATTGGATTAGGTATATATTGTTAACTACTAGTGGATTAGATTGTTTTTTGGTTGGTTTTATGATGTGGGTTAAGTTTAGTTTTCATTTCTGGTAGAGATTCTTTTGGTGTTTTCTGGGCTTATTCGAGCCACGAAGGCGGGATGAGAATCGATCCCAATAGCTTTTAAAAGCGCCAACTGAGCTTCCTTTATATGAAGTGGAGTATGTAAAACAGTAAAAGAAGTAACCTTTATGTGTAATGTAATACTTTGAAAGTTCTGTATGTGTTAATTTCACTAGATTTGTTGATTTGTAATTGGTTATTTTTGGTGGGTATTTGTAAAAAATCAATCTTGTATTAGGGTTTGTGATCTATAAGAACTCTTTGGATTTTGTTTCTTCCCCTGGCTGAAGAGCTAGGAGGGAGGTTCACATTTGCCTATTGTGGAGATCTGGGAATTATTCCGTGCCTTATGTCCCATGAGGACTTTATTTCATTCTGAATCTTGTAAAGAAACACATCTTAATGTTCTAAATCCACAGTCATGGCTACAAGTTGAGAGGGGAAAAGTTTCTAAATTGGCAGTACAAGCATCTTCCTCAATGTAAGTTAGATTTCTTCTTTGCTTGTTTGTTTAATTTCAGCAAGATAGATTGTTGTTATTACTGTTTGTTTCCTTAATGGTAGCTACTGTATTTTGATATATGTTTTATTTGGTTATTGTAGAGGGTCTCTTGTTAAGGTTCCTGACCCGCCTATTGTCCCGCACTATAAGCCTCTTGATTATGTACAAGTCTTAGCTCAAATTCATGAAGAACTCGAATCGTGTCTGCCAGATGAAAGGTCCAATTTGTATTTGCTACAATTTCAGGTGTTTAGAGGCCTAGGAGAGGTTAAATTGATGCGTAGAAGTCTTCGGACTGCGTGGCTTAAGGCTAGCAGTGTTCATGAGAAGATTATATTTGGTTCGTGGTTGAAGTACGAGAAGAGAGGGGAGGAGTTTATCTTTGACCTACTTTCCTCTTGTAGTAAATGTGCGAAAGAGTTTGGACCAATTGATGTGGCTTCTGAACTTCAAGTTGATTGCAGTTCACGTTCCTCTGAAAATGCATCCATCAGTGGTAGAGGAAGCGGGGAGACTGTTGTCTTCCGTATTGGAAATGAGAGAGTACTATGTGATAGACAGAAAATGGCTCGTCTTTCGGCCCCATTTCGTACCATGCTGAATGGTTGCTTTACAGAATCATACTGTGAGGAAATAGATTTCTCTGAGAACAATATATCACCTATGGGTATGAGAGCAATTAGTGGCTTTAGCAGGACTGGATGTTTTGGAGAAATCTCTTTAGAACTACTAGTCGAAATGCTGATATTTGCTAATAAATTTTGCTGTGAGAGCTTGAAAGATGCATGTGATAGAAAGCTTGCTTCACTAGTTACCTCCAGGCAGGATGCCGTGGATCTTCTAGAGTGCGCTATTGAGGAAAATTCTCCAATACTTGCAGCCTCATGTTTGCAAGTTTTCCTACACGATCTTCCCGATTGTTTAAATGATGATAGGGTTGTGGAAATTTTAGGCAATGCTAATGGGGAACAACTGTCTATCGTAGTTGGAAAAGCCTCATTCTCACTCTTCTGCTTACTAAGTGAAGTCTCCATGAGCCTCGATGCTAAATCTGACACAACTGTGCTTTTCCTGGAACGTTTGATGCAATGTGCAAAGGATAAGCAACAAAAAATGATAGCTTTTCATCAGTTAGGCTGCGTAAGGCTTCTCCGGAAGGAATATGATGAAGCTGGAAAGCTTTTCCAAGAAGCTGTAAAAGAAGGCCATGTGTACTCAATTGCTGGACTGGCTAGACTAAGTTACAATAAGGGCCAGAAAAGTTGGGCATTTGAGAAACTTAACTCTCTAATTTTATCTTCAACTCCCTTAGGATGGATGTACCAAGAGAGGTCCCTCTATTATGAAGGAGATAAGAGGTGGGATGACCTTGAGAGAGCAACAGAATTGGACCCAACACTTACTTATCCATACATGTATAGGGCTGCATCCTTGATGAAGAGACAAGAGGCTGAAGCTGCAATTGCTGAAATCAACCGTATTCTTGGTTTTAAACTAGCATTAGAATGCTTGGAGATTAGATTTTGCTTCTATTTAGCCCTTGAGAATTATGAAGCAGCCTTCTGCGATGTTCAGGCAATTCTCACTCTCTCTCCTGGTTATCGTATGTTTGAAGGCCGTGTTGCAGCCACCAAACTTCGTATGCTGGTACGTGAGCATGTCGAGAAGTGGACAACTGCAGACTGTTGGTTGAAGTTATATGACCGGTGGTCTTCAGTTGATGATATTGGCTCCTTATCTGTAATTTATCAAATGCTTGAATCTGATGCAGCTAAAGGTGTCCTGTACTTCAGACAATCACTACTTCTTCTTAGGTATGATCTACAATATTCTGACTTTAAATCTCATTGATAGCTTTGAAAGGCCAGGTTTTTCTTTATGTGGTTTTCGTCAGTGTATATTATTGCATAAGCAGTGCCTTAAGGGCTGGGAGTTGTTCCTCGTCTATATAAAGTCAGGTTGTATATTGCCGACTAACTTACATAAAAAAGTATCCTGAGAAACGTTTGCTACTTTTTTAGAGTCATTTTGTAACTTGTCAACCAACTTGATACATGATCCTTCTGCTGCCCCTAAAAAGGAATTGGAGAAAAGAAAGAGAAGACATGTGCAGCTTAAGGATCCATGCAAAATAACCCCTATCACTATTGTGTAAATCCTGAAACTTATTTTTTTAAGGTGAAGAGAATGCACACCAAGTTAAAAAGTTGTACATGATGGCTCGGAAACTCAGAACATTTTTTTAAGGTGAAGAGAATGTGTACATAATAAAAAAGTAGTACATGATGGCCTCGGAAACTCAGAAAGCATTTCCTTTCTCGTGTTTGTTGTGCTATGGAAACTGGGACAAGTTGAAAGCTCTACATGAGAGGGTATGCGAGAATGCTGCTAGCTTGTTTATTTGGATCTAATTCTGTTGTCCTCCAGGTTAAATTGCCCAGAAGCAGCCATGAGAAGCTTGCAATTAGCTCGTCAACATGCTTCGAGTGAAGATGAGCGTCTCGTTTATGAAGGCTGGATACTGTATGATACGGGGCATTGTGAGGAAGGGCTTTCCAAGGCAGAAGAGTCTATAAAACTCAAGAGATCATTTGAGGCTTTCTTCTTGAAAGCTTATGCATTGGCTGACTCTAGCCAGGATCCATCATGCTCTTCAGTTGTTATTTCACTTCTTGAAGATGCCCTGAAATGTCCTTCAGATAGGCTGCGGAAAGGTCAGGTATGGTTTTCTTGGCATCACCCTTCTTTTTGGTCAATTATGTATTTGACTTGGAAGTCTTTATATACATCGTGGCACATCACATTAGCGATCTAAGTTAAACCGTTGCATATTTTTCCATTTCATAATCAAAAAAGGTTTTGTTATGCCTACCCACCTTTCTTATGGCATTATGATATTGTGCCTTCCTCTAGAATGCTCTTGAAGGGAATTGAAAACAGCCACTCTGTTCATCAAAGTAACATGATTTTGTCTTTCTTCCGAGACTAATAACCTGAACAGTTCTTTCATTTTCTAGAAATATAAGATTGAGTTGATGAAAACCTTAAATGTGTTAAATAATGATGTTAATGATAAAAGCTTGAATTAGCCATATTTGCAACTTGGGCATTTGGATACTGTCCTGTTTTAAAAAGTTCTTTTAAAAAAATGGGGATTGTAAACAGCCACTCTGTTCATCAAGTGTAAAGCTCAATTCCCACCTCCTTCATGCGTTGTAATTGTTATATTATGTCATCAACATAATTTTGTCTTTCTTCTGAGACCAAGTCCTTGTTGTTTGACATTAAAATACTTGGGAAGTTCAAGATCCACAGGTGCATAAAATTTAATATATGCGTCAGTAATAAAAATACCATTGGTAAGACTCGTAATTTGCCGCAGGTGCAACTTATGTTAGATAGTTTATAATGTGACTGTCTTCCATGGTTGAACATAGGCTGAATATTCCTAGACCCTTCTCCATTGGCCCTCATGTATAAACAGGAAAAAATAACCAATAAAGATACTTTATGTTGCTGTTTTCTAGTCAGCACATGCTAAAGAATGCAAACATGATCACAGGCTCTGAACAATCTTGGAAGTGTTTATGTTGACTGTGGGAAATACGACTTAGCAGCTGACTGCTATGTTAATGCCCTCAAGATTCGTCATACCCGAGCACATCAAGGCCTTGCTCGGGTTCACTTTCTCAGGAATGACAAGGCTGCTGCGTATGACGAAATGACAAAGCTAATTGAAAAGGCGCAGAACAATGCATCTGCATATGAGAAGAGGTCAGAGTATTGTGAACGTGACTTGACCAAGGCAGACCTCGAAATGGTTACCCGACTAGATCCCCTCCGAGTATATCCATACCGTTATCGAGCAGCAGGTAAGACATTTTGGTTAAATTTTCTGCATTATAGAAGCATTAACTTGAGACCCTATAATTAAGTTTGTAATAAAGGGTGCCTATAGATGTTGTTGGGGGCTTGTGGTTGGTTTATTTTAATCGTTTGCACTTGGTAGTACAGATATCTGTGCTGCAGATATTAGTTTCCCTGGTTGTCCTAAGGTTATCTGTCATCTGTTACATTAGTAAATTTCTGAAGAGCATAGCTAAACAGCAAGCCTCTTGGTGAACAGGCTGTAAAACGACACATGTATGCTTACTCCCAAACAACTATACTCAAGGACTAAGGGTATTATTCTGCTTTCACAAGCTTGTTCAACACCAAACATTTTTGTGTCTGGTGTGTCTCTTCGTTAAATTTCCAATTAACAAGAGTCCGAGCTTAAAGAATTGTTTGAATCAGATTGTCCGCATTAATAACTTCATTGGGCAGTGGAGGGCTGCTAAATAACTCTAGTAAGTGTCCACATGGGACACTATGACAAGAGTATCATAGGACACCTTTTGGTACTACCAGAGTATAATAGGAACATTTTGTAATACCAACTAAACACTACCTAGTTCTAAATTGCATTTTGGTACAACATAAAGGTTTTTGGTACTTAAAAACTGTAAGATGTACTAAGAATCTGTATTGGTACTATAACGCCTTCTATTGGTATGTAAGCCCTTCATATATATATATATATATATATATATATATATATATTTTAATAGAAGTAAGAAGAAGATAAAGGATGATTAGGAGCCCCTCCGCTCGAGGGGAATTCCTAATGCATCATTACAAAGTATAATAGCTAGCTGAGAACCATGCCAGTCCGTAATACAAATAGAATCTACTGCTAAATGCCCTACATTAGCTATCCAATCAGCTGCCTGATTTGCCTCTCTGTAGACATGTTGAATGTTGACCTCTTGAAGAGCTTCCAGATGAAGTTTACAATCTTCAATGATGTTGTCAATTTGCCAAGGGGGATGAAATTTGCCTTTCAAAGCGTTGATAACAAGTTGGTTATCTCCCTCGACCAATAAAGTAGAACAAAGAAGTTTTGTAGCTTGTAGAACACCTCGATGAAGGGCTGTAGCTTCAGTTGTGATGACGGATGAAAGGCCCAAGTTAAAGGCTTCTGCTGCAATGACGTTGCTTTCGTGATCACGAATAATGTACCCTGCTGCTGCTTCATATAAGTACACAGAAATACTAAAATGGTGCTGACAATTAGTGTTAGTGTCCAAAAATGGATCCTCACTGTAGTTTGTCAAGGCTTTCTTGTGGAAAGTCGACACACTTGGATGATTAGATGTTACAAGTTTGCCATATTGATCTCTCCTAAAAGCACGCAATACTAATTTATGTCTGCATTTTGGGGCAGTGTTGATGGACAGTCATAAGGAGAAGGAAGCCATAGAAGAGCTCTCAAGGGCGATTGCTTATAAAGGTGATGTGCACCTGCTGCATCTCCGAGCAGCATTTCACGAGCACATTGGCGATGTTATTGGTGCTCTCCGGGACTGCAGAGCTGCTCTTTCTGTTGACCCGAACCATCAAGAAATGCTGGAGCTTCATAGTAGGGTGAACAGCCATGAGCCCTGATCATTCTGACGTTACATTACCTTGTCACAGGAATGAAAAGGATTAATGCAATTTTTATGTTCATTTTTTGTAAATTCCCCAGCATATGTATTCTAATGAGGTGTCATTATTTTTTCTTGCCTCAAGTTTTGTAACTTTTATTATTAGTGTAGTGTATTTAATCACAGTAAACAGAAAATGAGGAAATTCTTATAGCTTCTGCAAGTACTGTTGTGTAAGCTCATGTATGCATTCGCAATTTCGCATGCATCATAAGTGTATCAAAATCAATTGCAAAATTACTCTCTAGACGGGCCTTGCAAATGTATACTGCGTTGTAGTAGCCTTGTAGGGGTGATAACAATGCAGGGTGAGGTAGCCATTGCATTGCACCTAACTAGCCTAATTCAGCTTTGAAGTTATTACCTGCTTTGTGGGTGTTCGTCTCTCACTAGTTAACCCGGTTAAAGTGGCTCATCTCAACTACCTGTGATTAATCTAGGTCCAGCTCTTTGCTCCATGAGCTGGTTCAAGCCTCCCAGGTCGCGTGAAGCGGCCCTATGGCCACTCTACCAAAAAGAAATTAGTACATAAAAGGAAAACTTACAGAAAAAAGAGCCATAAATAAAAGATTGATCGGGCTCTATTTAGTTCATTTGTGTTAGTTTCTTTCAATAATAATAATTTCCGGTAAGTTCACTCACCTCAAAAAATAGGGCATAGAAGTCTAAATTTTAGAGTTTTGCTCCCTCTATCCATAATTCATGTAACACTTGCAAATTCTGCGGTTTTCAATGCACTTTTTTGACCATTAATATCTATAATTATATAAAGGCAAAAATTATAAGAAAATATTTTTCAAAAATATCAAATTGAGATGAATAAAACAAGATACAACATGAGTATAGTTTTTCTCTATAACGGTAACAATTCATGGTCAAAGTTATAAATTTGAACACTAAATAGAAGGGACAATAGACCTTTCAACAATCTATCAGAAAACGCAAGTTTGATCCAGGATTGGAGAGGAAAGGTAGAAGAAAAGGCTCTCTATAAAGCTTTCTTCCTTGTGCAGTTGTGCTCACATAATTCATTATTGTTCTGAATGATAACTCAATTGGTTAGAATATTTTTCTCGAATTTTAAAGTTCTATTAACAATTTTGGTTTACATATTGTAGTCTTGTAGATGTCGCATGACATTTTTTAAATAAATTGATTTTGCATTAAAAAGAAGAGAGTAAAATTCATACCTTGTGATTCTTATTATTATTAAGTATCTCTGTGAGCTCCTGGAAAATTGTCTCTCAGGAAGAGAACATGAAAAAAGTGTCATACTGGGTAAGTCTCCATAAGCTAATCCCTTTCTCATCACCCAATTCTGTGTTTTAATTTCTTGCGCATAAGTATAATAATTATCAGTGAATCTGGACAAAGATTTTCTCTTTCCCACTTTGATTGATTTGTTTAGCTTTTATTCTTGTAACAATGATCAACCTTTCTGTATATGTGTTTTTGATTGCTCTTTAATCAAAACTTCAACTTCAATCTTTTAAGCTTGTGAGTTTCATCTCGTTCTTGTAAATTTTGACAAGAATTATGGTTTGTGTTTCATTCATGTAAACTTGATCATTGCTCAGAATTGGAAACTAATAGATGGAAACTAGAAATACTAGGGTTTAAGTTGAGAAGGCAGTTCAGGTGAACAGGCTGTGTAACCTGTGTTTGCGGGTTGTTCGCAAAATAAGTGAATTGATCAAATTAATCAAACGGGTCGGGTTGATTTCGTGTTTTTCTTAAGTAACTTCGTGTTCATGTTGTGTCGGTTTTGGTCGTGTTGTCATGCCGTGTCAGAGATTGCCACCTCTAGGTTCAACTACATTGATGATTTGTTCTTTACCAATTGTGATGATTAATAGCTCTAGGTTTAACTATATTGATGATTTGCTGTTTACCAATTGTGATGATTTAGATATGCTCGAAGCAATAGTTCCTAATCATAATGACCCTAATAATTTGCAGGTAGCTTCGTTATGGTAAATTTTGATGATGGTAAAACTCAAGATTTTGTGCATTGTGGTTGGGGTTCTTTTCAGTAATATAGTAGGATGTCATGGAAAGTCAGATTCTTGTATCAGGCTATATAAAGAAGGCGGTGCTCCGGCTGTTCTTCAGTCTCCAGAATGTTCCTTTGAGTATATTCATCCCAAAAAGCATAACTATACAACCAACTGCCAGTTTGCTTCACTTAAGGGACGAAGGGAATATCAAGAGGATCGTGTTTTATGCGATCTTAATATGGAGACTGATCTTCTTGGTAATAACTCCTGCTTGCTTTCTTTACGTAGCTGTACTTGCATCTTTCTTATGGTCAGCCCTTGCATTTTCATGCTTTACTCACGAATTCTCTGTTGTGTCTTGTGAATTCAATGTATAGTTTTTGGCTTTAGCTTAACTCTGCTAGAGGTAAAAATCATATTCATCTATACTAGCCTAGGTAATTTGAAAGTAAAACTTCTAAAGTTGAACCTCAAGTATTAGTCTAACCCCAGTTGGATTCAATATAAACACATCAAATTGAGGGAGGGTTCTCTTTACTTGAATTTCACTTAAGGGAACAAATAGTAACTTATCTGAACTCATTGGACTGTATTGGAACTTATGAGAACTTATTGAACTATATTTAAGCCGTTATGTGAACTTATTAGCTTCTATCTCAATCCTTTTCTAAACTTATCAGCCCTTACTTGAAATTATATTCATGGAAATTATATTCATTTGAAACAAGTGAAAATAAGATGAACAGAATAAATCCATGATGCAGAACATTTCGAAGGTTGAACTCTTGAATCACTTTCCTCACAAGTCGCAAGTGAGCGCGTGACCCTCCCGGTAAATGAAGAAAAAGAAAAAGGGAGTTTAAAGCTAAATAGGATCTTCTTAATTTTGATTTGGTAACATCCTAATTACTAGGGATTCAGGATATAAATCCTGAAAAAACAAGGACGGAAATGTAAGTAAATGTAATTATATATACATATGTACATGTACGTGTTATTACTATGAGCACTGAATTTGAAGAATGGTGAGTCACCAGTCACTTTTAGCTGATTTAGCATGGTACTGTCGAGGTAGAAGATCTCCACTCATTAGCTCTGGTTCACGTCTCAACGTTGTAGGCCTAAGCGAACATAATTCACACGGGAAGTCGGTTTCTTGATAAAGAATGTAACGTTACTAAGCTACTTATGGATGTATGCATGCTGTGCGGGAACACTTTGGGGTGAACACTTCAATTCCCCTTTCCCTATGAGGAAAATAACTTGGCCTTAAATGGGTAGTTAGCCAAACATAAATGTATTTTGGTGGAAGCAAATCTTAAGCTCTATTGCTGCAAGAGCTGAGTATTCCAAAGCATTCACTTTTGAAAGAACTTGGACTAATTGTGCCAGAGGTGAACCTGACTACTGATCCATTGAAATGCTGGGTTGGGCCACCTTGAATGACGTGAGCTTGGGTTTTTTCGGGGATTATGGCCAAAAAACGGCCTGCAGGGCTGTGGCCACCTGGGGGGGCATTGAAGGACATCCTCCAAAATTCTTTCGAAAATGCTGACCCGCATGAATACTATCTTTTTCCTAGTGCATTTAAAACAAATAGAGCCTTCCTTGTTGCATTTTATTGCTTAAGACCTGCGTTTTCATTATGAACAGATTTTTCCCTTTCATTGTGACTGCCTTATGAGGACGAAGTGATGCACATACAGACGGATCAATTTTGTGCTTGATTAGTATATTTGACCATCAGCATGATCCAAAACATTTGCCACTCTAAGTTTATCAACATGACCTATACAGATTTACAAAGTCTGTGTTGGACATTTAGAAATAGGACTAGAAACAAAAGAAATCATATCTAGAGAAGTTAATTATTGAGTTGTATTTTGACGCAGACTATTCAGGCGATGGACATCTGAAGATTGGTCTAGCAGCTGTATTTGATGGTCATGGTGGTAAAGAAGCCAGTGAATTGGCGGTTCAACTTCTTCCCTACTATCTTCAACTCCACATTAGTTTTTTAAGTCAAAAAGAAATGGAGCTTTTTGAAGGAAGACAAATGGATTTTCCGGTGAAAACAGAAGTCACCCCCTTTGCAATCCAAACGTAAACTTCTGGTTCCAACTGTATACTGATTTTATATCTTGGTCTTACTGATTTTAATTTCTAGACCTGAAAAAGAATTAATCATGCACTTTGCTTTGGTTGTGCTCGTGCACGTATGATATATACGAACTTTCTGTTATTGTTCTGCATTTCGCTGCAGAATGGGAATTTCAACAACACTGAACATACTGAATTCTTGAACTTTGTTCTGGTTGTTCTAACTTCTAAAGACTTGGTGCTTCAGAATTTAGATTGATATGGGCATTATTTACTTCGTTTCAGGCGTTTGAATAAATCAAAGACATTAGAAGTTATACAGGAAGCAATTCTGCTGACAATTTCTGACATTGATTCAGTTTTTTATCAAGTTTGTAAAATCAATCATCTTTTCTTTTGTTTCTTTTGAATGTTTTGAAACTATATGCATTGGGAAAACTTGAATACACTTCGGAAAGTTTCTGAATGTTATTACTTATTATTGTCACCCAACATGTAGGTAGCCGTAAGCGAACGTCTACTAGCTGGAACAACAGCCACCATAGCTCTTCTTGCGGGTAATGAACTACTGATTGCAAATGTCGGCGATTCAAAGGCTCTCTTATGCTCAGAGAAGACGAAAACAGTAATGCTGCAAACCAAAAAGGTAATAACAACGAACCCCTACCTGCTGATATTGATGGGCCACATATTTCTTGCTGTTAGCTCTTACAATATGGACTTCAATTTACATATCTCTAACTCTAACAGGTAATTCCATGGCTGGCCTACATGTCATAGAACTGACTAAAGATCATCACCCTGATAGAGATGACGAAAAGGCTCGTATTGAGGGTTCTGGAGGTTTTGTTACTCTATCAGGAGTACCTAGAGTTAATGGTATCCTTGCCGTATCACGAGCTATTGGTGATGTTTACTTGAAGAGGTAACTGTGTCCCGCACACCTTGCTTTCAGAAACCTCAAGTATGCTCTGTTTGTTTTCCTGGACAAGTTTGGAGCCCAAGTATCCAGTGCAACTTCCTAAAGGCTAATACCAATTACCAACTAAGGCTCTCTTAACGTCATAGATACTATGTAAAAAATGTGCAATAAAGTAAAACAACAAAATTAAAATTTAATTTGTAAAATCACTTATAATCAGAAATTTCGTAAATTGTGTTAGAGAAATACGCTAAAGAATCTGTAAAAAAATTGTTCTAGTCAATGAAAACCAATTGTAAACGGCAACAAATCAATAATCACTAGAAATGTATTCACTTCAGTTGAATCATGTGGAAAAGGGCTTAATAAGAGCTTAGTGTAAACATTTTTGCGAGTAAATCTTAGATTTGATTGCTGTAATCTTGTCAAATCCTTCAATGGTTGAAAGGGCACACCACATAGACCTATTTGAATGATTATTTACTCGTGCTAAACACCTTGGCAGATACGGGGTGATAGCAGAACCCGATATTGCAGATTGGCGTCATTTGGATTCAAATGAAGTCTTCCTGGTGGTCGGATCTGATGGCATCTTTGAGGGCTTGAGCACGCAAGGGGTTTGCAATCTTTTATACGATGCACATTCTCAGGGCAAAAGTGAGAAGCATTCGAAATCAGCCAAGTGTGTGTCCTCATCATTGGCGAAATGCATTGTGAATATGGCATATGAGAAAGGGAGCACTGATAACTTGTCTGCTATTGTAATTCCCCTAACATACAAGTAATACTTGAAATCATCTGAAAAGTGATATCTCAAGAGTGTCATTTTTTCGATTCTCTTGCTTTCGCTCCTTGATGACTTTATACTTCAACAATCTACATTCTACTTTTTTTTTTTTTTGAAGGGATCTACATTCTACTTTATGTCATTAGAAAAAGGTATACTGAAATTTATTGTTATAGTTTAGGCAAAAAAAAAATTATTAAACGCAACACCTTTCTGCAACCAAAATGGATTGCATCGCAGTATACGACAGCAATATGTTACCTGGTCCATGCCATATAGTATGTTGGAATAAAATATCTACTATTCTTTCTAATATATAGATAAGTTACAGTATGCTAGGACTATACACCATCTTAGATATATACAATAGCAGTACAAGAATGTCAAAATTCTCTCATGTAGTCGTGTTAAGTGGTGAAAATACATCCTCGTTCTATTATATATCTGCATGTACAAGTATACAAGGACAAGATTGGCCTTCGGATGACTTGTCAAGAAATTCGCAAAAAAGGTGCTTTTCTTGTTTTTGTGGACAGTGGACATCACCAAGAAAATCCAGTGCAGTTCAATCTTCCTCTTCTGCTATTCAACAACTTTGGCAACGTTGACAACAGACAATTAGAAAGAGAGCTCTTGATTCTCGGTCTTCAAGTAATGTACCAAGGAACTCCCTTGAAAACAACGCCAAGCCTATTCAACTTCGCCACTTTCAGCTCATATTGAAGGGAATTTGGTTTGCATAACCGTTAACCAAAAATCTGACGAAATTGACAAGACCCAACCTGTTTGCCAGCTCTAGCCAAGACATGCCTCATGCTAATTGCATATTCCCGTTCACACATCTAACTGTTTTATTCTGAAAGGATACATTCTATATAATAGGAATGATCAATTGGGAGGTTGCTGAAAATAGGGATGTCGCAGAGCGTCATTCACACTTAAGCGGTCATCCTGGGCAGAAAATTCAGGAAAGAATTTCAGAAAAACATAAGGCAGCTGAGACCATTTAAATGATTAACTGAAGCAAATAAGGTCAATAATTCAGCAGCAAATAGCAGGCTATAAATTATCAATCTATGGGTTTGTGCTATTAGCTGCATCAAAGCTGCCCTTTGTTTTACAAGAAGAACTCAGCTAGTTACTACTTACTAGTACAAGATCCAAGATCCAAGATCCAAGATCCACAATCCACAATATTCATCATACATAGGTGAAAACCTCCTATTTCGTGCAATTTACTGCTTTCTGATTGCTCAATACAAGTAAATTTAACTTCACCCATACTCTATGGAAATGAAAATGTTGACATTTTGACAGTGAAATAAGAAGCATTATGTGGTGCAGAAATAAGGCATACAGATAATTGCTTATCCGCATACAATCAAGTGAAACAGTTGCATATATCACGGTAATCACACGAACAGATATATGCAAAAAGAAATCTTACTGGGTCCCATCGTAATAGCTGCCGTACTAGTCGCATAGCCCAGACATTTGGGAACCTGTTGACAACGTAAATTATTTTAAAGGGTTTCCATAAACCAGACAAGAAGGATGTAGCTGTGCAAAACCTTTCTGGCAGAAATGATGGGTGATGGTTACTAACCCTGTATTAAGAGGATCTCTGCTTTTTATAAGGTTTGAGAAGAATTCTTCCGAGCATTTCCATGAAGCTGGTGAATCATTAGCCTGCAGAAAATTGGTATATGAACCAGCACATTTGAGTGAATTGGTCATCAGTCAACCACATACATGTTAACTGTAAAGCATTTTGTAGCTGATTGGATGAGCAAAATGAAGTTGCGTCAATGATAAAGATCTCTGAGAAAGCCACCAAAATAGATGGTTGCGTTTGACTTATTTTACAGGTACGCCCAAGTACAGCTGTGATCACTTCTGATCTTTCTAAGGGCGTATTGGGTATCGCTTCTTTCACTCTTTTTTTTTTTACTAATTTATCCCCCCCCCTCTCCTCATAATTGGACTTTGCTTCTATATTGTGAGACGGATACCCAAAAAGTCTTTTTAATAGATTGGTTAACGGTTAATTTGTGACAACTTTCTCCGCCGTTTTTCGCTTATGGATTAGGGCAAAGAAACTTATTCGCTACAAAAGGAGCAGAGGCCAAGGGCGGCTCTAATCTTCATTGGCAAAGAACAAGCACTACCTTGTTTTTATATGATTAACATATAAGTGGCTCTAAAGGACCAGCCACTATGAGCACAGAAAGCGGGTGACTTCCATGGGAGAAACTCAACAACCTAAAGGCTGAAAAAAAAGGCATAGACCCAGTAGGATGACAAGGAATGCCACCCAACCTTGAGGTTGGAAAACAGAATATCAACCACTATATGAGTGCACTTAGTTAACGCATTGTCTGAAAATAAATGGTAAACCGCAAAAATAAAAAAGCGCAAAATAGCAAATACAACAAAATGCATCAATTCAAGAGCACTTTGTTACAAGCAGGAAGCAAACAGACATGTAAAGTATCACAATAGGTCGCGTAGAGAACCAATACTGTATATGAGATAGTCACCTGATGACGTGGACCCTTGCCAGGTCGCCGTGTATTGGAATGGCCAGGGACTAATATGCACATTTCCATGAAGGACCTAAGCCTGGACCAAGCAGAACAAAAAAACGGCAACTCATCAGCACTAAAGCTTTTCCAGCAAATAATATTTCTCACTAAAGCTGTCCTACACATGATTCTTCGTTAAACAAACTATCATCATTCAGCACAACATTTGTGCAGCTACTGGTTCTTTTGAAATGCAAATGGAAAACACATATTTTTATTATTAAGACGTCTCCTACTGAACCAGAATCGGGCAAGGGAAATCCTCACTACCAAAGTGCCCCTAGTGGAGTTTGTGAAGGAGTTGTCCTTCGATCAAGCTTGCAATTACTGTATTGTTATTTAATAATAAAATGAAGTAATTAAAAAACTATTACTTAAAAATGATTTTAGTTAGTCATAATATTTTGCAAGAAACTAATTGTGATTTGAAGTGCAATAGATGTATTGATCTCAATTCTCATCGCTTTAATAATTTAAGTTAATTGGGTCACACATAACATGTCAATGATCAAGCGATTCGGAGATTATGCCTAGGAGTCCTAATGAAATTAAAATTAGGGTTAAAAAAGAACAACATAAGAGAACAAGGGAGAGGCGCCACACATAAAAGAAGCGCATGCCCCTCTCCTTAGTCGCCAAGAATTCTCTCCTAACCCTATTTTTCCTCTTAGCCAAAAATTAGGCCTAGCATTCCACTTACTACCAGTCACTTGTAATTTTAACAGAAATGTATAGTGAGAAGTTACAATGTAATTCACCTATAAGCCAGCTCTTTCAAGTCTTCATTCCAACCTTCGAGAAGCTTATCCAGAAGGGCATGAGATAAAGAGGAAATCTGGAAAACATCTGGAGAACCCAATACCATCTCCAAGAATACAACTCCAACACTCCACATATCGTACCTATCAAAAGGAAGGAGCTCAAACAGATGTATATGGAGAGCACTGAGGTGCAGTTATGTGCTTCCGTTTTGACCATTTTTTCTGATATCGATGTTTTGTAATTAACAGAGAAGCGGGCATGTAATTTGAAGGAACAACATAGCTTCTAAGAAATATTTCCACTTCAGCTATAAGCAATTAACATACTTGAGAGTTCTGCTTGTAGGTCCCTGAAACCAACTTGTGTTCAAAAATGCTTCAGGGGGAGTGTATTCAAATGTCTGTTCAGCTCTGTATTGCAAAAAAGTGAAAATTATAAGCAAATAGCACCAGAAATTGTAAGGAAACAATATGTTTCTGACTAAAGATTCTCACAAGTAACAAAACTTAAAGATAGGATTCACAGAGAATCTAGATGAGAATAAACACTAATTCCACAAATTCTAAACTATTTACAATCAATAACGAAAGGAGTAGATTAAAGAAAGGAGAGCGAGTGAGTGAGAGGAAAAGAAACAACGTGATACATGCGCAAAAATGGAGGGAAAATTCGATGTCAACTGCTTGAATGTTGTCATTGAAAGGAATACGGCATTTAGGTCCCTTTCAAAAAAAAAAAATCTTACAAGGTACTTTTTCGACCAAAAAAAGGTATTATCTGGCAACAATACAGTGTTACAAAAGCTAACTTCTAACAATACTTGATTCGACTTATTACACTCTTCTTTTCATATTGATCTACAGTTGAGTACTAGATAAAAACTCGCAAATTATAACATACACCTTGGTGTACCTTGCGGAAGGTACACCCAGGTACTAGTTATATACAATTCGCGTGCCAAAGTATCACCAAAACACATTTGCTCCAATGGTTACAGTGTGCGTGCTTCCTTTGCATGGAGGTCGAGGGTTCAAATCTTCACTCTAATTTATTTTATTTTTTTCATATAATTCATACTAATTAATACAATTCATATTTATTTGAACAACATTCATACTCATTTGGACATTTTCATACTCATTTATAAACATTAGAGTATGTTTAATCATGAATACATAAAACTCAAATGAGTATGGTTATTTTATAAATCAAGAAATATCATAATAATAAAAAAATTAAATAAAATCCCAACCCAACTCATCCTCATTTGACAAACTCAATTGACTTTATACTCATTTAGGTAACGCATACTCATTTGGAAAACTTATACTCATTTGGAAAACTTATACTCATTTGAAAAACTCATACTCATTTAGAATATTCATACTCATTTGGCTTCGTACTCATTTTGAATATTCATACTCATTTTCCTTCGTACTCATTCTGATCAACATACTCATTTTGCTTCGTACTCATTTTGACCAACTCATACTCATTTTGCTTCATACTCATTTTGACCAACTCATACTCATTTGGTGTACGTAGAGCTACGTACACCAAGGTGTACCTTTTACTTTCTCATAAAAACTAATGTAGAATTAGACTGGAAGAAATTAATAAACGCAGAGAAGTCACGTGATGAGCATTCAAGCAGACAGCAACAATAGAACCTGCCTGCGCTGCGTAAATGAAAATCTTACAGAAACAGAAACAACTCAGAATCATGTGAAACAAAAACTTAATTTCAACTCGACAACAGCATCAAAGCACCCTACAAATAGGGAATCTGAAAAGCTGTGTGAAAAAAAAATGTTGCCAACTATTTCCACTTTTAGTTTATAGGCATCACAGAGGACAGCGAGTTTAGATGTGAAACATATTCTGTAATCC
Organism: Patellifolia procumbens; assembly: GCA_947645195.1. NCBI lineage: Eukaryota > Viridiplantae > Streptophyta > Magnoliopsida > Caryophyllales > Amaranthaceae > Patellifolia > Patellifolia procumbens. The sequence continues at coordinate 74,870 of CANSGD010000658.1, forward strand.
CAAAGAAATCTAGTTATACGATTTAACATAGAAGCAACGAATAGCACTAGCTAAAAAATATAGAAACCCTCTATAATTCACTATAATAAAACCATACATGATCTGTTCACGTACAGACCAGTAAATATGAACAATTCTAGTTATAGATAAAAGACATTAAAAAGAAGTACAACTGTTTAGTTTAGAAAGTATTACCTAGACGGGCTTTTAAACCCATATAAACGCCTCAAGGTGAAGTCATCAATTGCACTACCAAAGTCAATAATGCGCCTGACAGATCAGAATCCACAAAACCACATTGTAAATCATTAGGCAACAGTTTGACTGATGGAGCTCGATCAGAAAAATATCTGTACAAAGATTTGACCAATCATCTACTAATGAAGTCACATCCAGCATCCACACATCAAATTATACATTTTTTCAACAACACTAGAGTATGGTTCAATGGTGTGACAAATTTCAAACAATTCAAAGTGAGAGATGACTGGGAGAGAGGTAGAAATTTGAGTAGACTATCGCCAAAGATTTTTAAAAAATGAAGCAAACATCTTCAGCGACATAGTGTTTAATTTGACCTACTTATGCATTTACTTTCATCATCTTAACTTAGTGTGGAGCCACTATCTTCAAGCTTCTACCATAACTAGAAGAGAAGAGTAATTTCCAAAGCCGGGCACTTCATTAAGAAGGGCATATAAAGTGACAGACCATGAGTATGTTACTTGCTTACTGCTCATAAGTCTCCCTCTGATGAATTAAGAAGCAAACAGAAAAAGGATTTCTGTTATGGTGGATTGTGATCACTTTCAAGAGAATATTGAAGGGGTCATGCAAGGTACACAGATACCAGGGTGCAACCAAGTGATCATTCGACCATGGGCTTTATCTTCTATGGCTAATGTTCTCCATGGCTAGTGGGTACCAAGTACCGAGTTTGTCGAGTAGCTTTTGTTAATGGAACATTTTAGATTATCTATTTCTTCATTTTTTAAGCTTCTGACTCGGTTAGAAATATTGTATGCCAATTACTTTTATGTTCATGTCTTTGGTGAGGGGCTGAGGGCCTTGTCTTTTTATTCTTATGTTTTTGGTGGTAGCTTTCTTCGGATAAAAGATGGCAGGATTTAATACGTGGCAGGAGCACTAACTTCTGCTTCTGTGAACTGTTAACCTCTATTTTTCACCCTTTGAATTTTGGATGAGTGGTGTGCAAAAAAACCTTAATATCCCACAACTTTATTAACATAAAAGCAATGCCTGTTTACCATATTAGTTTGTGAACTCTTAACAGTGTATGTATAGGGTTCTAGAAACTTTACAAAAAATCTTTTTAGAAAACCCTCCCCTTAGTTTTTAGGAGAGCCCAAAAAGAATAATAGAGATGTGAATGACACCATTTTAGCACTTTTAGAAAGGGATTTCGAAGGGGATGTACCTTAACTTCACTTCCTGCATTTTAAAATCAAGGATTTAAAATTAAGCAGCAGCAAAAGTGCATATACCTTTTTAAACTTCCCTACTCAAACACATCATTCCAAGAAACATGGTGGTCAATGGTAGGTAACTAACTTTTCTAGGTCACTCTGCTTTTAGCATGAAGTAGACTACCCTTCCAATCACCCATCGGAAACAAAGTTCTGTGAGAGGAAGCCCATATTGCCCTAACATGCACATCAAAGCATAGTCAAGGAAGCTTTGGAGCCTAATTAGATTCACAACATTTAAGGGGTAATAAAAGACTATGGCAGAGTTGTCTTACATTTTTCCCGCATGTTTTAGCTCTTCGGTTGGTCTTCCTTTAATGCATTGCCCTGTATCCTGATCTTCAATACATATTACCATGTTCTCTGCAGAAACAAACTACCAAATAAATTTCAGGATTCTAAATCAGATTCAAGAAACCTAAATTTAATGTACGGACATCAAACCAAAAAGAACTTCAAGGTACAAGTTTGCTTTCCTTCTTTAACACACTATTAACAGTATAATAAACAAAGAAAAACATTATCAAAACAAAGCATCCCCCATGGCTCCATTGTGGAAAACCACGCATTGCCAAAATGGCAGGACCAATCTTTTTTAGAATGTGGCAGAAAAAAAAAGAAAATTTACGGGAGGTTTGTGTTCGAATTGTACATATATAAGCTTTGTCGTATTCATCCTATTTCTGCTTAATGTCTATCTCTACTGGGTACTTCACTCATATAGAAGATAAAAAAAAAAATCACTAAGCCTTTCCATAATGCTGAATATTCTAATTTCCTTACTTCTGTAGAAAGAAAACAATATTAAGAGATACTCCCTCTGTTTCTTTTTGTTTGGTTGGCTTACTATACTGTCACCGGGGGGGGGGAGAAATATGTGGGACCAATGAGTGAAAAGGGACAAATAAGGTTAAAATGGAGAAATATAACAAAAAAAGAAAAGATCCTAAGTAGGATAAATAAAAAGAAACGGACAAAAATGGAAAGTAGGACAAACAAAGAGAAACGGAGGGAGTAATATATATCACCATACAAGGATGATTAGCTATGCCAAAAGGGTATCCAGATCCTCACCAGGTTTAATATCTCTGTGAGTAATCTTACGATCATGACAAGACTTGAGAGCCATCAACTGAAACAAGACAAAGAAATGATCTCAAAAGTTCAAGTGGTCTAAGAGCAGCGAAAACAATTTTAGCAGAAGAAACATGTGAGCTGTAGAAAGCTCAGTACAAAAGCAAGCCATAAGATAAATACAGAGACAAGCTAAGGCCTCCTTCATCAGAGCTGAAATAACTCAATACATGGAACTCCAGTAGCTGAAACAAACTCACATACAACCAAGACAAGTATTCTGACTAGGTCAGACAACTATCCAGCATTTTCAGGTTGCTATTCACTATTCATTGACCTTCAAAAGAAATGCACACCATATGTTGCACCTAAACAGAATAACCAAGTGAAACAACTCAAATCACAGCGTACATTTAAAAGATTTTTGAGCACACACCAATTGCCAGATAATATTCCGCATTTGCACGTGTCCTTCTTTTGTTGTCTTAAGCCAATGCCACCATTTTGATGGGTGCAATACCTGAGCATGCCCAAGTCTTTCAGAAGGGATTTCATCAGCATCTTTGGTTGTATACATAAGCTTTGACAAAGATATGCCTTCATGCCTGAAGACAAGCCATATTTCATTAGATCGAGACTCAAAAGATTCCACATATCTTGCAATATGGTTGAGGCCTTCTTCATAGATCAGTGTCCAGGTTCTATTCCCATTTTTGAACTTTTCTCCAAGATTCTCAGAGTCCTCAAACTCCTCACTCTCTTGAACAACAACATTATCTGTTCCTAAGGGACCATATAGATTGGCTCTGGGATCATTAAATAATGAGCTTGATACCGTGGATGGTAAAAAGCTTCCAAGAGAAGTAGATGCATTTAAGAATATTTCACCAAAATACTTCTCCCGCAACCCACTCAAGTATACAGCAGATCCTCGTTCAACCTGCTTGTAACAAAATGCAACCAAATATTTGCTCATAATATAATTTAGCATCTTTTAAATGCACAATCACACAGCGTCTGTATACCATGTACCTCATGATCTATCACACTGACATAATCAAAATGCTTGTAGATGAATTGCTCTGTGATAGCTCTAGGGCTTGAGCTTCTAGTCACTACCCCCCCCCCCCTAGTGTATTTATAATGTAACTGCTTTATGAGTTATCAAAAACATATATAATGGGAATGCACACATGATATCAACTTCCAAGTCAAAACAGAACTCATATCCATAAGATACTTCAATTCATATTAATGAAAGCAGATCACATAGGAGAAACTTCTAATAGAACGAGAAAAGGAGGTCATGACAACAAAAGCTGAACACCAAAGAGCAGAATGACGGTTAGAACTTAACACCATGCAGGAGAGCTATAAAAGGATAACTTTTGAAGTTTTAACTTCAAAGACCATCCTGAGCTTCCTTTTTCAAGTTATATAATTCCAGAGGGTAAGGTTTTACAAAAGCTTTTTTTAACCTACAACTTAAAAAAAAAAAATCTAGAACTCTTAATACTAGAGCTTTTCCAATTTATCAATTCATGCCACAATGGCTAAAAACGCACATCATAGCACGAGCAAGATGTGCTTCCACAACTCTGGGCCAGGCAATTTTTTCTAAGCATTTGAGTATACTCATCAATGACACATGAACCTTCTATTTATTCTCTAATAATTCTACTCTAGGTTGACAAACTAGTCAAGCAAACTCAGCCTAAACCCTAACAAGTTCAACTCTGTCTAATCCAAAGATTAGCTCTTTCTCATATTCCATGTCTAGTCCATGTTTAAACTCTCCCATATTGCAACTTTTTTTCTTCTTTTTTGGTTTATTAGCCACCGAAAAATGAGTGACTGGGACGAATCAGTCACATAAAATGCATATAATATATTTTGAACGTCTCAATACATTACCCAGTTGCTGTAAGCACAATGTTCTAAAAGGGAGTATAAAGTGGGCCGTTTGGAAGATATTATATTGAGGAAAGAGAAAAGGTAGAGATGAATGAAGATAGAGGGTATATTTTTATTGAGAGAAGCGAGAGCAAGTCGATACGATGGGGCATATTGGGTAATTTTTATATTATAGTTGAGATAAAATGGGTAAAATCTTTTGAGGCATCCCAAAATGGAAAATTGGGTGATGTATGTTAAGACGGAGGGGGTATATGATTTCCCATATTAACGCCAGGAGTTGAAAAGAAAGATTACATAACATTACACGACAAAGCATCACAAATTCACAACCACATACCACAAGAATCGCCAGCCAGAATAACTTGGTATCTTTGCCTGTTTGCCAATATAATGTTATGAATTAACATAACTTGGACAAAAACTAAGATGAGAAAGATTAAGATTAATGAAGAACATAGTGTTTTTGTATTAATAAACTAGAAATTCAGCAAAGCTAAAGATATACAAGCTTTCGAAAGGCTTGTTTCTCTCCCAAATAAACTCTTAAAGGCTCAACAAAAGATTCATGAATTAGGATCAAATAAAAAGATTCTTAAAATGAGAAGGGTGAGAAGGATTTTATGTGCATATTTTTTGAACTAATTGTGCATATTTTTTAAACTAAATGCGCAACTTTTTTATGATGTGCATTTTTTTTGAACTGAATGTGTATTTCACCGTTTAAGAGCATATACGTACAGGCCGAAAAGTGCAATATGCATATCCGGTTCAAAAAATACACATCCAGTTCAAAAAATATGCACATCGATCCTTCTCACCCTTCTCATTTTAAGATCCTTCTCACCGGATCCCAACTCTGATTCGATAATCCCCATCATTCTCTACTATCCTCTACTTATAGGCAAACTAACTTGTTAACTTATTCCTCAAGCCACTACTTAACTGCCTTTCCTAAAGTACCCCTTCTCTAATTCGATTCATTACATATGAATCAACAAGGAAGAACTTATATTTTAAGATTTGGTTCAATCAGTTCCGATACACTAAAAAGCTTCCCCGCTAACCAAAAGAAGATTGTGGCAGAAAGATGGCATCCATAGGATACATTGGTAGAGTCTCTGACATTATACTATGGTATTAAACTTTACAAACTACTAACTTAGTCAAGGGCCCAAAGTTTGTTTGGCTTATATTAGCGGTTCATGTACCTTGTTCGTGAAGAAAATGTATGAGAAAATGTCTTTTAACAAAGGACTTGATGTTATGCAAAATGGGAATGTCAGATAAAAAGCCAACAGACAGAGGTACAAATAAATAAGGACTCCGACCTACCATTATGCGCTTTAAAATGAACAAGTTCCCATCAGAGGAGCCACTAGGACAATCTTGACTAGATGAGAAGTTCCCTGAATTTTCATCACATGACTCCAGATTAAAACGGTGGCTGGTAGACGTTATGTTATTCTGACTCCAGTTGCTAGCATTGTCTTCTTGAGAACAATTCCACTGAAAAGCCAACCAAACCTCACCATATGCTCCACGGCCAAATCTTTTCCGTAGGATATACCTATTCATCAAAGGATAAAAAAAAATAATGTCAGTCATGCAAGGAAGAATAGAGATCAGCGTTGTGTACCCACGAATTTAGAAACTAGCAGCAATGCAATAACCATCCGTGATTTTAGTGCAACAAGTTGGGAGAGGCCTCCAATCATAGCCACTTATGCTAGGAAGAAGAAAGCAACAGCAGCAGCTTAGCTTAACACCAACTACAGCAGTATTCTTAGCTAAATGTTAAGTTAGGGGCAAGTTAGTCATTTTATTACTTGTTCTGTTATTCTCTATTTCTGTTATTCCCTTAGTCTCTGTCATCCATACCAGATTCTGTTATTCTGAGTATGAGGTGTACTGAGTATCTAGTCTCCTTAGTGTGTATAAATAAGGCCTTGCTGAGCTAAATGCATTATCAATGAAATTGTGGAGACTAAACTTGGGAGAAACCTCACATTCTCGAATGAGTGAGGAAAGCTAGCTAAATACCCTGCTTGTTTAGCTATTATCTGTTAGTTTGTGCCTATTTTAGAGAGTAACTCACAGTAAGATCCTGGTCTATACCAAGAACTGGGAAAGAAAAAAAAAATGGTGACTGGAAACACGAATTCTCAAAGAATCGAGCAATTGGAGAGTCAGTTGAACGAATTCCATGAGGATAATGAACGAAAAATCTCGGTGGTGGTAGAGAGACAGAACCAGCCACTACAAGAAGCGTTAGGCTAGAATGGCAGACGCCATAGCTAAGCTTACTGGTGAGTTGGGAGAGCAGAGCAGACAAACCGTTTAGAGGGGAGGATCGACCGTTCTCGTGAGAATCAAGAGGCCCTAGTGGCTCAAATATGACGGGAACAGGCCGCTTTTGAGGAAGGAATGAGAAGACAACTCAACGAGAACCAAAGAAGGGTGGAGGAACCTTCGCAACAGCGAGTAAGCTTGGAGGAGTTGAACGACGGTGAGGTAAGGCTCGAAAACCTAGAACAGGAAAGAAACTCCCGGCACTCTGAAACACCGGCGAGCAACGGAGGAGGAGGAGGAAGTTGGAGAATTAAGAGACTCGACTTACCTCTGTTTGACGGAGTTAATCCCGATGGGTGGATCATTCGAGCTGAGAGGTTCTTTAACTTTTATCGCTTGAGTGAGGGGGAGAAGGTGGAAGCGTCGGTGGTGGCGTTTGAAGGCGACGCGTTGTTTTGGTTCCAGTGGGAGAATCGACGGCGACCGATTAAGCGTTGGGAAGAGCTTAAAGGGCTTCTGCTGAGGAAGTTCCGGTCGACGGCCACCGGTTCACTGCATGAGCAGTGGTTGGAGCACCGCCAGTTGGGGGTGGTTGAGTATACGAGGAAGTTTGTGGAGCTCTTCGGCTCCTTTAAAGGAGGTTCCAGAAGAATTGGCTTGGGCTCAAAGATCCGATCCGCGATGAGATCCGTATCTTGGATCCAGTGGACATGGATCATGCAATGGACCTAGCCCATAGAGTAGAAACCAAGTTTTTTAATGCTTAACCTAAAAGGTGGGCCGCAAGGAATGGGCCATTCTTTGGGTCAACTAGAAACAACAATTTAACCCAAAACTCTTTTCTTGATCGAACTCAGTCCAGAACCTATTATTCCACCAACAATCACTCAAACCAACCTTACACCACAAATACCCACCCAAACACTAACCCAACTACCCAACTACCACCCCAGGCCCAAAGTTCCCTTCAGTCCACAGCCTCAAACAACCCAAGACCCACTTATAATCCACCCAACCAAAGAAATAGGGATTTGTGAAACGATTAATTGAAGCAGAAATGCACCAAAAGAGGGAAAGGGGGCTATGTTTTAAATGTGATGAGAAGTGGCACTTCAATCACAAATGCAAAGGAAAGGAGCTAAGCATGCTTCTCACTTTAGAAGTAGATGAAGATGAAGAGGAGGAACAGGAGCAACTTGGGGAGGGGTTGGACTTGGAAGGTCAACCTGAGATCTCCCTCAATTCTGTAATGGGGATAACCAGTCCCAAAACTCTCAAACTCAGAGGGACTCAAAGGAGCTCCAGTGGTAGTGATGGAAGACCCTCGGGCTACTCACAATTTTATAGCAACTGAGCTAGTGGAGAGGTTGGATGTGCCCATCAACAAGAGTAAACCATTTGAGGTGTCCTTGGGTACTGGTGACACTGTGCAAGGTGAAGGAGAATGCAAATCAGTAGAGCTACAGCTACAAGAAGCTAAGGTGGTTGAAGACTTCTTACCTCTGCCTTTGGGTAACTCTGACATCATTTTAGGGATACAGTGGTTGAAAAAATTGGGCACCATGAGCACCAATTGGAAGACTCAAACCTTGAAGTTCCAACTAGGAGGAAAAGATGTAACCATTAAAGGGGATCCTTCTCTTAGAAGAACAGGGATTTCACTTAAAGCAATGATGAAGACTCTGGAAGGAAAAAGGTGGAGTGTTAGTGGAATTGAAGCACCTGCTGCACACTTATGATCAAGTATTCAACTTCCCTGATGGCCTTCCCCCTAGTAGAAACCATGAGCATGCTATTCTAATGAAACATGGAGAGGACCCTATAAGTGTTAGACCTTATAGATATCCCCAGTTCCAAAAAGATGAAATAGAAAGGCTTATAAAAGTTATGCTTATAAAAGATATGCTACAAGCAGGAATTATATAAGCCTCTTCCAGCCCTTATTCTAGCCCAGTTTTGTTGGTTAAGAAGAAGGATGGATCATGGAGGTTCTATGTAGACTATAGGGCTCTCAATAAAGCAACTGTACAGATAAATTCCCTATACCTATAATAGATGAATTGCTTGATGAATTGCATGGTTCAACCATTTTCTCTAAATTAGATCTCAAATCAAGATATCATCAAATTAGAATGAAGAAAGATGATATACTTAAAACAGCTTTTAGGACACATGAGGGACACTATGAATTTCTAGTGATGCCTTTTGGGTTGACAAATGCACCTGCCACATTTCAAACCCTTATGAATGATGTGTTCAAGCCATATTTGAGGAAGTTTGTTTTGGTATTTTTTGATGATATCTTGATATACAGCAAGGATAAGCAGGAGCATGAGAAACACTTAGAGTTGGTTTTAACCTTATTGCAACAAAATGAATTGTATGCCAATAAGAAAAAGTGTGAGTTTTGGAGAGAAGAAGTTGCCTATCTAGGGCATGTGATTTCAGCCAAAGGAGTGGCTGTGGATCAAACTAAAATCCAACCTATCTCCACTTGGCTAATACCCACTTCCTTAAGGGAATTGAGGGGGTTTTTGGGCCTCACAGGTTACTACAAGAAGTTTATAAAAGGTTATGCCAATATAGCTCAACCCCTCACAGCACAACTGAAAAAAGACAGTTTTGGGTGGACAGAGGAGGCAACTGCTGCTTTTCAAACACTCCAACAGGCCTTAGCTACTGCCCCTGTGTTGAGCATGCCTGATTTTACTCTAGGTTTTGGGTTGGGAGCAGTTTTACTACAACAGGGCCATCCAATAGCTTATTTCAGCAAGACCTTGGGTCCTAGAGCTAGAGCTAAATCCATCTATGAGAAGGAATTAATGGCAGTTGTTATGGAAGTCCAAAAGTGGAAACATTTTTTGATGGGTAGACATTTCATAATACACTCAAACCAGCAAAGTTTGAGGCATCTCATGCAACAGAGGGAGGTTGGTACAGATTACCAAAGATGGATGAGCAAGTTGATGGGGTTTGATTTTGAAATTTCCTATAAACCTGGGCCATCAAACAAAGTGGCAGATGCACTCTCAAGAAGGGAAAATTCACCAGCAGAAAACAATGCTATGATTTCTACTTGTTTTCTACAATGGGATCAGGAAGCCATCAGTGGAGATAAACAGATACAACAACTCACTCAGGCTATTTCAACAGGAGCTTTAACCCCAGCAAATTACACAGTTGAGGAGGGCCTTTTGAAGTATAAAGGCAGGTTGGTCATTCCAGCCCAAACACCTCTTATTGAGCAGATTCTTAAGGCTTATCATGACTCTCCTATGGGGGGCCATTCAGGAGAATTCAATACTTACCATAGGATTGCTTCTGATTGGTATTGGCAAGGAATCAGAAAGTGTGTGATCAGATATGTTCAGACTTGTGAAGTTTGTAAACAACAGAAGGCATCCAACTTAAAACCAGCAGGTTTGTTGCAACCCTTACCTATCCCTAACTTGGTTTGGGATGACATAACTATGGATTTCATAGAGGGACTGCCTAGATCTGGGGGATTTGACACTCTATTGGTGGTGGTGGACAGGCGATCCAAATATAGTCACTTTCTTCTTCTCAAGCATCCTTTCACAGCTAGTGGAGCTAGTGGAGTTGCTGCTATGTTTGTGAAAGAGATTGTTAAGTTGCATGGATTTCCTAAGTCCATCATTTCAGATAGGGACAAGGTATTTATGAGCTTGTTTTGGAAGGAAATTTTCAAGTTGCATGGCACTATACTCAGCAAAAGTACAGCTTACCACCCTCAAACTGATGGGCAAAGTGAGGTGGTTAACAAATGCTTGGAAGGGTATTTGAGATGTTTTATCAATGGACAACCTAAATCTTGGGCTCAATGGGTACCTTGGGCTAAGTTTTGGTACAATACTTCCTGGCATACATCCATTCAATGCACTCCTTTCAAAGCTTTGTATGGGAGGGACCCTCCACATCTCCTTAAGTATGAAAGGGGTACTACGAGTGTGGCCACCCTGGAGGAGCAGCTAGTGGAAAAGGATGCTATCCTAGATGAATTGAAGTTTCAACTGTTGAAGGCACAGAACCACATGAAATTACAGGCTGACACCCATAGAAGGGATGTGCACTTTGAAGTTGGAGAGCAAGTGTATCTTAAGCTGAGGCCTTATACACAGAAGTCTCTTTCAAAGAGACCTTTTGAAAAGTTAGCCGCCAAGTTCTATGGGCCATTTACTATTCTAAGTAAAGTAGGCAAGGTGGCTTACAAACTGTCCCTTCCTGTCCCTTCCTGAACAGGCCAAGATCCATCCTGTCTTCCATGTTTCACAACTCAAGAAGGCTGTGGGAGCTCAACTGGTCCAACCAACTCTACCTGCTGACCTCTCTTCAGAATTGGTTTTGGATGTGTGTCCACAGGCTGTGCTAGGAGTTAGGCAAGTTCCTCAAGGAGAAGCTAGCATCACTGAAGTTATGATTCATTGGCAACACTTACCTGTCCAAGAGGCTACTTGGGAAGAATTCTCTCTGCTAGATTCCAGATTTCCTACCTTCCACCTTGAGGACAAGGTGAAAGTCTGGGTGGGGGGTAATGCAACAAGTTGGGAGAGACCTCCAATCATAGCCACTTATGCTAGGAAGAAGAAAGCAACAGCAGCAGCTCAGCTTAACACCAACTACACACCAACTACAGCAGTATTCTTAGCTAAATGTTAAGTTAGGGGCAAGTTAGTCATTTTATTACTTGTTCTGTTATTCTCTATTTCTGTTATTCCCTTAGTCTGTCATCCATACCAGATTCTGTTATTCTGAGTATAAGGTGTACTGAGTATCTAGTCTCCTTAGTGTGTATAAATAAGGCCTTGCTGAGCTGAATGCATTATCAATGAAATTGTGGAGACTAAACTTGGGAGAAACCTCACATTCTCGAATGAGTGAGGAAAGCTAGCTAAATACCCTGCTTGTTTAGCTATTATCTGTTAGTTTGTGCCTATTTTATGCCTATTTTAGAGAGTAACTTACAGTAAGATCCTGGTCTATACCATTTAGCTACCAGAAAAGCACCGTCTAAATGGAAAAGCTAATGCAAGACCCTCTTCAAACTGCACAAATGAGACAATGGAATCATAATGCACCTTGTATTCCCCATGGTGCAAAAATACAGCCATATCGGAACGGTTTGCCCAAGTTAGAACAACTTCGGCTAATCGAATTTGACCGGTTCAACAAGGTGAATTTAAAAAGCCCGATATTTTGGCCGTTTCGGCCGTATCACCTGTGTCAACAAGGGTTCGCCCGTTTTTCCGGCACTAAACGTCACTTTGCTAGTTTTTTGCAAATCTTTTTAGAGATTTCTTATCTTTACTTATATAATAGCACCAATCTACCTCCAATAATGACTCAAAGACAAGAGAAAAGAAAGAGAAGAGGCACCACCGCACTACTGAACCCTATATAACTCCACTGAGATCTAAGATTAATTGAAGCAAAAGGACCAAAAATAAGTCTAAAACTAAATTCCTGCCGCGACAACCGCAACGTGGTCTGCAACCAACGTATCCGTTCCGTTACCCCGTAACCGCAAACGTTCCCGTTTCCGAGACCTAAACCGTATTTTCGAACCATGGTATTCCCATTTAATAATTACCTTCACCAACTAGCAAGCTACACTAGCTACACTACCTCAAGCTATAAGCACAATGGAGATTGTAAGCAAAGCTTACATGAAAGAAAAAAGGATCGATTACTACAGATTTGTGTAACCTTCATTCCAACGAATCATACCTTCAAAGGTAAATTGAGCCATGAAAGAATAAATGATACAAAGGATTCCGATGCAAGATAGGCCGCCCAAAAGACAAAGAGCTCAGCCAAAGAAAAAAGAGACTACCTCATGTCAGTCTTAACATGATCAAACGATCCAAAACTAGATTCAGCATGCTGTAGAGGGATTGATTCAAGCAGAGCAAGGAAACTGGAAAGATCTTCGGGATATCTGCTCTCATCTCTATTTCCATCAGAGAGCATCCCGAAATGAAAGCAAAAGTTGTTCTCCTCATTTAAGTTCACAGATGCTCCTGATTTCAATGGTATATATATTTGAGCAAAATAAACAGAGATAAAATAATCAATAAGTTAACCTATAGCAAATTAGTAAAATGTAACAAACATGAACTTTCCACACCCACCAAACCAACCAATTCTTTCTGCCCTCCCGTACTATAATAGAGATTAAAAGAAAATAACAGAGATGAATATAGGAAAACGGAGAATACATTTTCTTTCAATACAGATAATACATCAATTGCATAATCTGAAACCTGGGGGCAGCTCCACTCACCACAACTATTATCAAGACGGCCAGGGAGAGCATGAGGGATGTCAAAAACATCTGGTTTTTCCTCCTCCAGATCACTTAAGGTAGCTTCCTCATTTTCCTTGAGGTTCTCATAGAAATAGTAACATCCAAAATTACCTTGCTTTCCTTCCAACTGAAGCAAAGATAATAATCAAAAGTTCAAAAATCAATCAGAAATTTTTTTCCCTAGAGAGACAGAATCCAAACTTAAAACTTCCAAAGTTTATTTATTCCTTTATCGTATATTATAGGAAAATTAGTTAATAAATACCATACTTTGGGCATTTTTTGAAATAAATACCTAGGTAGCCTAGGTTAGCCAAAACTAGATAAATACCTAGTTTAGGCCACCTTTTTCGGAATCACTACCACTAAACCGTTACTTTTTATCCGTTAGTGGCACGTGATTTTACCTTTTTACCCCTTCATTCACCTCCACCACCATGGAAACACCACTACCACTACGTAGTGGTTTCCTAGTTGGTTGTAGGGAGTGGTGGTTTCGTAGTTGGTTGGGGTGGATCGGATTTTGGGCGCTGTTGGTGGCAGCAGAGGCAAGCATGGTTGTCGCATGTGGTAAGGGTGGGTAGTGGTGATGGAAGGGGCAAAATTGTAAAGTCATATGCCACTAATGGAATAAAACTAACGGTTTTACGAGATTCCATTAAGTGGTAGTGGTTCCACAAAAATGAGTCTAATAAAGGTACCTATTTATATAATTTTGGCTAACCTAGGTATTTATTTCAAAACAGTGCCCAAACTGTGGTATTTATCAACAAATTTTCCTATATTATATATAGAGAGAAAGAGAGAGAAAGAGCTACAATAATTTCTTGATGAAATAAAAAATCAGACTCCAATAATTTCATCAATTACATGAACCAAGCCATGCACGGAGTGCCACCAACCAATTATCAACAAAACGCATGCTACCAACAAGTTGAAAGCGGACAGGTGTCGAAAGGAAAATAAGAAATCTCTGGTTGCCACCCCATCATCCCGAGATTAAAACAGTTAGATGATCAAAGGATTACAGACTCTACTATTTTTCTGAATCCATCAGGCAAAGCAGTTTACCGGGACAAAGGTCCACAATCCACCCATTACTGAGCCATGTTATTTGATATGAACATAAACTGGAAGGTAGCAGAGAGGAATTGAATTTTCAGACTGTAGTAAAAAAAGGTTGAGCAGCCAACCCCATTTTAATTGTAGTAAATAAACCGAATTATTTTAAAACTTATTTTAGTAAATAAACCAAATTCGAAACTTACTATACCCCTTTTTCTTGAGCTTTTTTCCAGAAGACTTTTGACTGATTTATAAGCTCGCTCATAGTTTATAAATTATAACTCATTAAAGCTCGAAAAAAACTCGATGATTTAAAATTGATTTTAATATCATTGTATGTTTTTTACAAAAATTAAAGCTCTTAATATATAAGACTAACTGAGTCATGACATGCAAATATGATACATCCTAAATGGCAACTTAACATAGTTGGAAATTAAATTTCATATCTTTTGATATTTTTAAGGGTTCCATTTCTCAAAATTAAGCTAAATAACAATCGATTATCTATGGAACCCGGGGTATATTCTTGTTTTCTAGATTGAACTCAAACTTGTTTCAAGCTTAATTTTGAGCACAAGTAAGCTCGAGTCAATCTTCAGAACGCCAAATGTTTGACGAGCCAAGCTTTAACAAGAAATCTAAACGCTTGTTCGAGCCATCAAACATAAATAATGCTTATCAAGCTCAGCTCAGAAAATGCTAAAACTAGACTGGACTCGTTTCCATCCCTTTTGGTATATACATGATGACAAATGCCCCAAGTACAAAAGAAAAAGAACGAATCAGTAGCAACATATAAAGGGGAATTTAGAAGCATGCTCAATTGTTTGGATTAACCTTTGTAGAAGGATCTCTAGGGATGACTAAAAAAAAGACTGACCAGGCCAATTTTCTAACGAACTACACTCAGTTTGCTACCCTATGTATTGTATGCATTGTCACAAATGAGGGAAGTATAAAACAAAAGAATGAAATAGAAGCAATAGAATTGTGGTCAATTATTTAGATTTTTTTCTAAGAAGGATAAAAGGAACCCCTGTTGTCGTCAACTCTAGACAGGAAAATAGCCAAAGTAAATACTTCCTCCATATCAAATTAGTTGCTACACTTTTTTTTTTGCGGACTCCAATGCAGTTTTTTGATGTGAGAGAGATAGAGGGTAAAAGCCATGTGGTAGGAGAGAGATAGAGAGAAGGAAAAGCCAAATAAAGAAGTGTAGCATCTAATAAGAAATTTCTTTATATGGAAAGTGTAGCAACTAATTTGATACGGAGGAAGTAGAAAGACTTCAGACTGTATAGAGTAAGAAGGGACATTGTACTAACAAGAGAAGAAAATTTAGATAAAGCTGTACACGCAGCCGCAAAATAGTAGTAGGCGAAAGTAAACACGAGCCTCCAGAATCATAACTTCAAGAAAAAAAATTATTAACTTCCTTCTTGGGTAGTTGGGTAATTAACAAAATACTAAAATTACGTTCCTTTGGATTATGCAAAATTATTCCCATTACTATTACAGTATTTTGTGCTCTAACTTATTCAATAAACTCTTCAGTACCGACAAAAGACCTTAAGTCTTGTTCCATATACTTACCAATAATCTGTCAAACTTTGCTACAATTGGATAAGCATGTGTCAGTTGAACAAGGCTGATGGGAACTTCATCTAAAACATTCACAAAAGTAGAAAAGTAATCATGTCACTTTCGGTCTTTCAGAAACAATGGTAGGTATTGGAGAGAGTGGCTAATATAAATGGGGAATATAGATTTAAAGTCATATCAAAGTACACTCTTCATCTCCAAATATATATTGAACTTCATGTTGCCCAACTAAGAAAAAGCTTTCAGTGAAGGAAAGCACAAGAGACCAAAGCATAATTAATTTCTGTACAGCATATTGGCCGATAGTTATGTGACGGCAAAAGAAAGTGTCACTAATTAAGGAGAGCAGCTACTAATCTTTTCTTGTACATCACTAGTTTCATGTAATATCAAAATACCGCATCTTCATGCCAGGGGAGTAAGATAAAACTAGAGAAACCCCAACAAGGGTTAAAAGTTTATCATAAAAAGGTTGGACAAAACCTTGCAGAAAACTATGCAAGGGAAGTAAGATTAAAGTAGAGAAACCCAACAAGGGTTAAATGTTTATCATAAAAAGGTAGGACAAAAGATTTGGAGAACTCTATGCTATGGTATATCACATATGATTAATATGAATGGATTGAAAAAAATGTTCTATCGAAGAAAGTAATGCAAAATGGACCAGATACTTCAGAGAATTTCAACCAGTACCACAAGTTGGTAAATGCATGGATTTCAGCTGAAACAGGCAGCAATACTCAATGTTCCTATATAACTTCTTTGCCCATAATTTATCTGATATTGGAAAGCCAACTCAAAGAATTTACATCAGGCTCATACTTTCTCTTGATGTGCAAACTACCAATTTCATAAGTTGGCTTATCTTGTAGGGTTCCAGATATAAATCTCACACATATTAAAACATTGATATAGATGGAAGATTACATGGAACAAAGGTGACAAGCTCTCTAGAAGAAAATACAGCCAACAGTAGACAAAATGCTAATATTTCATCTTAATTGATTCTTCTTTCTCCTACCTCACTGCCAGTCTACCATTAACGTATTAAAGATATAACTCAAATTCCTTTACTTACCCCTCCAATAGAAAAATCAATTCAGAATTCATGTCAGTATGGGTAAGTACCAGTCAGCCTGTCCAAAGCAGAATGATTTCAAATGAAGCGTTGTGGCTCTATTGATAACATACTTACCCTTTGGAAAGGTTTTAGACGAACTCATTGATCTCAATGGAACAACAGCAGCAGCCATATTATCCGTGCTTCCTCTCTCAAATGCAATGCTTGTTATGCAATCAGCTAGAGAAACTGAGCAGGCTGGAGAGACCTGCAATCCAGACGAGTCATCATTCTGCACTTCCCACAGAAGATCACAGATATCCTGCGAGTCTACCCCCTCAAAAACACCATCGGATGCAGCTATGAGGTAGCTGTCGTTGGCATTCAGGAGTTGCCAACCTGTAAGCTCTGGAACAGCTATAACACCATACCTGGCAATCGTTGAAAATAATGTATGATCCTTTCAACGGTTTTCTGACGTAGTAAAGAAAAATGAAAGCAAAAGCAAAAAGGGCATATTAAACAATAAAAAAGATCCCCCCCCAACCACCACTCAACTACATCTTGTATTCTTGTCACAAGAGACTTCTGAATATCAATGCCCGCCCCACCCCTTCCCTAAAAAATGTAAAAAAATAACAGTGCGTCCAGGGAAAGAAGTGTGCATCAGAGCCAAGTTGCCTTTTATGCAAAAAAAAAAACTCACTTTTTGAAAGACACATCACCAATAGCCCTGGAAACAGCAAGACGTCCATTGACCCGAGAAACTCCACTCCACTCAATAACATAACCACCAGCATTTTCTACTCGGAACTTTTCGTCATCCCTATCTGGCCGATGATCTCTAGTTAATTCTTTCACAAGAAAATGCTTTATTCCCTTGGTAGCCATCATTTTACAATGTGCACAATCCTTAAATCGCAATACAGCACCATCACGTCTTTTTTGCCTATATATCCTTAAAGCAGTGGCTGCAAGGTTCCAGCAATACAGACTGTCAACATATTTTCAAGCCAAAGGCAATAGCCTGCTAGGAGAATACTACTGTGCACGCAGTACACCATGAAAACAAGCTAAACATGATAAATTTAGCTCATAGCTATGCACATATCAAAGATAAGTTGAGCTTTTAGGAGACAATATGTACCTTTAGCATCAGCAGGAGGCTGATACTGCTCTGAGCACAAAAGAGCCTTTGAATCTCCTAAATTCGCAACCAATATCTGCCCATCTACGATTAGAATAACTGTGGCTGTAGAACCCGAATCAAGATGAAATCTGTTGGCTTCCTTCATGGGCCAATTAAATAATTGTCAACTAATAATAAAGATGATTTTTGTGCTGGGAACCAACTTAAATTAGACAAAACTATGACACTTGCCTTAGAAAACGTGGTGTCAAGGTCAGAGATTGTTCTCAACAATGCTTCTTTCAATATTTCCAAATGAAATGATTCTCCAAATAATTCTTTTGACAAATGCCTACACCCAAAAGGCATTACATAAACCAGCATTCAAAAGAGTAGTTATTATACACTCAGAATATTAACAAATAACCAATAATACCAAAATTACCATGATTCTAACCAGCAAACTTTGTTCTTCATACATCATAGGTTCTTGCTACTACTTAATATAGATTATAGCAACACTAGGCAGCATAGTTTACATCTAACACTCCACCAAAAGATTACCAACAAAATAAAAGAGATTAAGAGAAATACACCCTTTGGTCTTTCTCAGTTATTGCTGCTTGGCTTTGGTTAATGAATGTTGATCACTAAGTTGTTTTCATTATTGTGAGTACCCGGAAAAAAATATCACAGGAGCTGAATTCCACAAAATACAGAAAGTTGTTCATCTAGGACGATAAATGTAAGTTTAATTTCCAATATCCATATCTCACATGAATAACTCTGTGCTCATTAAGTTAGTATTTCTATACATAGGTGGGCAAATAGCCATATTGTTTTCTAACATGTTCTTTCATGTAAATTACTTGTGAACCAAAAAAACTATATGGAAATTGTTTCCATGATACTATACTTCTCATGAAAGTTTAAGTTCCACGGACCTATGTACATAAAGAAGTTGGACTTGTTGAACCAGAAAAAGGTCTATGGCTCTATGCTGACAATCCTGAGATGGCCCTTTTTGTTAAAAAACATTAACTATTGGCTGATGGATGTTAATGGAAAACAACTATCAAAATTTTATTTTAACTATATGGTAGACCAACTGGAATATCAAAGTTCGTGACATCCCATCAATAATCTCACCAGTTAGTAGGTAAGTTGGGTACCTAAATGAAACTGAAGTAGATACTAAGGTGACTAAGTGAGTGAAGAAAAGATTACTAACATCAAATGATGTAAAGCTTGTGCCTCTAGATATAATTGATCTTGAAATTTATGGACCTTGCCAAATCCCAAGTCTTCACTATTCAAATCATCAGGATTCTTGCCACACATCTTGATGCAAAGTTAACAAAGTCTGAACAGATGAGCCAGCTAATTTACCATGCCCACTCAAAGAGCCGGGAAATATTTTGTTTAAACTCGTTCACAAGTGCATCCAATCTAGCAAGAAGCAGCAGACTGCTCCCGGTTCATTAAAAATCTGATCAGCAATTCAGGTTGAAGAACAATGCCTACACCTCCAATACAGAGGATGATCAAGTGTAGAAACCATTAAGCAAAACAATGACTGTTGAACTCTCAGTCGTAACTCACTTCTAATATGATAAACCTGATCCAGCAAAATAAGGTAGAATTCACTAGGATCTTCATGATAAACCCAAGAGGTTCGTAGATTATGTTTTATGTTACACTCACTCCACAACCCACATAGTGTCAAATCTGATCTACAGGAAGGCAGAATGAACAAGGCTTATCTCAAAATTTAACGCAAAAGGTATGAGGAACCTCGAAGAGAGAACAGTGCTAGCACATCATTAGCAGGTAGTATCTTCCTAGTTGAATTCAGGACAAAAAAAAACTTCTCTACTAAAGTACCAATATTGACTATATTGCATTCACTCAACCGCCCCTCCCCAAAATGAAGAAATGGCGCTTCGTACATAATTCATTAACCCTATTTAGCCAATAACGCAATAGACTATCCATCGTGAAGAAACATTTCCTGGACCACATTAAAAAGGTCGGATAGTAACGATATATACCAGAAATGAGGGTGTACTAGATTCAGGAAAAAAAATGTCAGCGTGATACCTCTCCTGATCGATAAAAGGAAGAATTCGCTCTCTATCCTTAAAGAATTGAGAAGAAAATGTCACAACTTCCTTGTTTGACGATTTTCCCATGAGTTTCTTCAAAAAGGAAGGAAATGTTGCATCAAGAAGAAAATAAGTGTGCAGAATAAGATACTCCAGCAGAAGCTTTGAGGCCATGTCACTAGCTTCAGAACCATTATGGCCATCAAAAACAGCCACAATTCCCACAGCAACCTCTGTAAACCCACTTGGACCTGCTCCAAAACTGATTCAAATTAGAAATGACAAGGAACCCATATAAACATCTGTACCTATAAAACTTCTAAACTAAATCTGATCGCCACAATCATCCACACAGAAAAACCGTAGGAGAAATTATTTCAGTTACTGCGTGCTGCGCATGTCGAAAACTTTCCAAAGGCTCAAAAGGCATGTTATCGCTTTTTAAATTAAGTAGTCAGCCACAGTACATATGAATGAAACATTCATAGATACAAAAGCACACCCTTCCTCGTATAACATAGAAAAACAAAAGGTTATCAAAGCCAACGACTTGGCCTGGCCTGGTTGCTGTCATAATAAAAGGGTTGGATGTTAAGATGCCATCCGATATGTTCTTCTTTCTGCAGTTAATTAGCTCTGAGTTTCCTTTCATACCTCCTCCAAATCGTCTTGTTTGAGTATAACTCCCTCTGCATATTGGCAGCAGTAGTAGCTCACCATTTTGGAGATACATACAAGAATGAGTTAAACAGCAAGACTACACCTAGACATTCTTATCTTATAGAGCACATAGAAAAAAAGAGAAAGCTTATGATCGTGTTGATGCCACAGCCCTGAGTCCTCTTAACAATCCCAGGTCCAACCTCTCATTGAATACACTGACCATCTGATATCTACACCAGTCACCAATAATGACAGCACATAATAGACTAACATACTACTTAATCAATAAAAGGCTCAAACCAATTTTACTATCATATCACACATAATTCTGTCGACCAGTGATTGCAAAACCTTTTGCCATACTGAAGCAGAGTAACAGCACTAAAAGAACAAATGTTCCAGGTTTCACTTACTGCAATGCACAACACACGCTGCAAATTGCAAGGTACATTGTACTGGGATAACCACAATATAAGAAGACTCTTGTATGAGTGTATCTGCCTAAAATGTGACAGACTTAACCTTATATGTACCTATAACAGAGGACTGAACAACTGATGCTAACGTTGAATGTTGGACCAACCTCCACAGTAGTCAACTAACTCCCTAAATTGCAACGTTTTCTTAAGAAGCCAAAAGGTCCTAAATATTCCTCCATTCCAGATAATAGGCGCACACCCACTGACCCATAAATTTGTCCTTCTTAACGGACAATGCCCACAGTAACTGTGTGACTGCGGCTTTGTTCCAATTGTGCAGCGGTTTTACATTCTACAGGGTAAAATGAGGTTATTCTGAATGTTTTATTCTGTACATACCGCAGTAACACTAAAATTTGTGCAACATAACTTACATAATTATTGCCAAGAACCACTTTTCACCTGACTTTTTTACTATGATACAAATCTCAACGCACATTTCTCCAAATCACACACTTGTAACGAACCCACATCATGTTCCAAACATAAAGCAAAAACCATCCCATCCTTAGACGTTAGTATTACACATCAAAATCCCCTAGCACAACTAATTAGGCCATGTTCTTTTGGGCTGAATGACCTCACCTGACCTATCCTGTACTGAATCAAATGAACCTAACTTGAACTAAACTACCCTAAACTAAACAGATATTAATTTCCATAAATTCCATCCAAAAGACCACGGCCTCACACTATGTTCTTTTCACTATCAAATAACTTTTCTTGAGAAAAAAAATATTCTGCTAAGCTCCGAAATGAGCTATCTACAAGTCTCGATAAGTTCAACACGCCCTATGAGATATAACTTCAAATAATATACTACTTCCTCCGTTCCATATTAATTACAACATACCCTATCTTACGCCACTTAATGCACAACTATAATCATTGATATCTTCAATTTACAATAAGTAAAAATTATTATATCAAAAAATTGATATTTAGAAAGTAAATACCAAGTCGAATCTAACAACATCCGGTATCCACTATGTTTATCCTTATATATAGTACTTCCTACGTTTGACACACTTCATCCTTACACGTTTCCCAATACATTACTTTAAACATTAATATCTACCATTTTCAATGAGTAAAAATTATAAAAAGTTGATATTAAAAAGACATGACTATGTTTTTCCTAAAATATAAATCACTAAAGCTAATTAAAGTCTAAACTGTGAATAGTAAATACCATTCAAATGTGTCACTTGTTTAGAAATTAAGGGGAGTGTATGAACAATGTGAATTCCAAACATTTGCAATTAATATGGAACGGAGGAAGTATAAACTACGAACCAGGAAACGGAATCCGAACATCGAGGGCACAAAGAATGCGATCCTCCTGAGACTTCCGGCGACCTTGATGAACGGCGACATGACACTTGGAGTTTTCCGGCGGAGGTCTATGAGGAGAGAGCTTCCACCGAGGGCATTTTGGGGATTTGAACACCGCCGGAGCTCCACCTTCCTTGTATACCATCAAACATGTGGATGATTCAGCTGATGAACAACTGGTTATTAGTAGGAACATACATAATGCTAGTATATGGAATTCTAGGGTTTTATCCATTCTGATTTGATTTGATGTATGACTGTAATTTGGGCGCGGAATTCTAGGGTTCTGGATAAGAGTAATTAGTACGATTGGGAATTTTTCATCTTTTGATGTATAGGAGATGTCAATTTGATGAATTTCTGTTGAGTTTGAAGCATCGACAAAAGCGATGCCAGAGAAAATGAAATTGAAAATTGACTTATATATAGGGGTGGTTGGCAATTGGCTGGTGACTGTTGTCTGGTGGTTTTATATGATGTCTGGTTTGATCGACTGTTTTTAGTGGCTTGTTTGATCGGTTGCATAATTATTGGTTGTTAAAAAAAATGTTTGGTTAAATTGGATGTTATTGCTCGCTGTTTAGTACAAAATGGAAGTAAAAGCCAAAAGCCAACCATAAAAGCTGGTAAAAGCAGCTTTTGACTTTTGGCTGAAAAGCCGGCTTCTCATCCACTGTAAAAGCCAGTTACCAAACACTTTTTTTGGCTATTTGACTAGAAATAAAAGTCAATAGCCAATGAAAAGTCAACCAAAAGCCATTTTCCAAACACCTCATAGTCCCGCACTCATATTAGTGCCAAACTGCCAACAATTGTTTAAGAATTCTTGTAATAAGTTGAGAATCTTCAGATGAGTTCATATGTAGAAAGAGTTTACAATGTATGTCATCTATCGCTATGTAGAGATTAAGGTGTAAACATATGAAAAACACGTCTAAGTTATGGTCAGGGACGTGTGAAAAACACGTCAAGACCATGGTCAGTACGTGAGGAAACACGTATGTACTAGGGTCCGTGGATATGGAGTGTTTTCATATGTCCATGTTATGAATCAGATGTGTTATTCACACATTTCTTTGTTTTGGAGAAAAAAAAAACATAAATAAAACCAATTAACAAAATTTCATCGTCGACTATTTTCCGAATAATTATTGACAATTTTGATGCCATGTAGTTTTTGGGAGGAGAGTGAGCGATACTTTGAGGTAAGAGAGAGTGTCGGTGATTAGAAGAGGATAAATTAATGAAGAACAATTATGTTTAATTAGGGCGTCGTACGAATATTTGAGGGTGCCGTTTAACAATCCCCTATATTAATATACATAATTTGCTAACGACACTAATAAAAATTATGTGAGATTACTAACAAAGGTTACTAATGTTGTAATGAGATTAATTGACTATCCAAAAAAAAAATTGTAATGAGATTGTTATTAACATACGGTATATCAGTGTATAGAATTTTATTAACAATTACAAACGTGATTAGTAAAAGAGTTGTTTTGATGTTGTGTCATCATTTGAATGTTATACTGACACATCACACCAAAGACAAACTATTTTCTTTAAGACCAAGCTACTATCTATACTAGATAATAAAGTCGTCCCGAAAAGAGCTACCACATCGCTCCACGTCATTATACATAATTGATTTATTAATTTAATTTTCAATAGATAATAATTTTAAAAAATGATTATATTCTAAATAAAAATTACATTCCTTATCTAAAACTACTACTAATCGTTATCTAAAACTACAACTGATATAAAATTATAAAATAAGCCATAACTTTCATTTCAAATCTCAGAAAATTGTAATTTTTGCACTGTTAGATTCGTCTCGAAAAATACTTTGATTCAAGATCCACTTATGATATTATTATATATAATTAATTAATTAATTTAATTTTCAATAGACAATAATTAAAGAAAATGATTATATCGTAAAAAAATTACATTCCTTATCTAAAACTACAATTAATCCTTGTCTAAAGCTACAACTAATCCTTATCTAAAACAATAACTGATATAAAATTATAAAATAAGCCGTAACTTTCATTTCAAATCTCAGAATAATTTTAATTTTTGCACCATTAAATTCGTCTCGAAAAATACTTTGAATCAAGATCCATTTAAGTTATGTTTTATTATACATAATTACTTAATTACTTTAATTTTCAATAGACAATAATTAAAAAATGATTATATCGTAAAATCGTCCCGAAAGGAGCTACCACATCGCTCCACGTCCTTATAGAGAATTAATTAATCAATTTAATTTTCAATCGGCAATAATTAAAAAAAATTGATTATATCATAAATAAAAATTAGAATCCTTATCTAAAGCTACTGTTTATCTAAAAATACAACTGATTTAAAATTATTAAATAAGTCATAACTTTCATTTCAAAACTCAAAAAAAATTAATTTTTCCACCGTTAGATTCGTCTCGAAAAATACTTTGAATCAAGATCCACTTATGATATATTTTATTATACATAATTACTTAATTAATTTAATTTGCAATTAATAATAATTAAAAAAATGATTATATCATAAATAAATGTTACATTCCTTATCTAAAGCTACAACTAATCCTTATCTAAAACTACAACTGATATAAAATTATAAAATAAGCCATAAATTTCCTTTCAAAACTCAAAAAAATTTAATTTTTGCACCATTAGATTCATCTCGAAAAATCCTTTGAATCAAGATCCACTTATGATATGTTTTCTGGAATTGCAAAAAAATAACTTATATTTTATTAAAGGTGTCAACTAGACCATTCATTAATTAATAAAATAAGTTTTGAAAAAATTAAACACATAGTCATAAAAGATAAATATTATCTCAAAGATAAGAAAAAAATGTTTAAATTTGTATGTCTTTGATACAAATTGCGCAGTGATTGATAATATCACTCATATTAATTGTTATGATGGTAATCATGCACAGAGGCGGCATAAGGGCATTTTCTGTTCGGAAGAAAATGCCAAATGATGTTTTGGAATTGAAGAACCTGCATATCCTATGAAATATATGGGGGTAAAAGGTGATTTTTATTTGAGTGCATCAATTAGGGTTAGGTCAATTGAAATATTATTCAGTTGTTAAATTATAGTTGGTGCACCCTAACACAAAATATACAAAATTATAAGGTCATTTTAGAAAATCTAGATATTTTGTTTTTATCATATGAAAAAACAATTCCACAAGGTCACAATAGTTACATATACAAAATCATAGGGACATTTTAGAAAGTCAAAATATTTTGTTTCCAGTTTCCACCATGTAGAAAAACACAATACTACAGGTTCACCATATCGAATTTCCCAAAAATCTTTTTGGTCACTCATTAATTAATAAAATAAGTTTTAAAAAAGTTAAGCTTGGTTTCTCAAAAATATATTTCGATATACACCTTATATCTTTTTTCAAAAAAGATATTCCTATTTGGTCAACTATCAAATAGGCGACACATGTATGTACTACTCAAAAATAGTCCTCAGTAAGAGAATTTCAAGTAAACGTGTGCAACATAATGAATCTTGATGGTACATGTAATATCAAACCAATGCAGATTATTGTAAAACACAAACCCACAAAAAATAATGTAAATATATTTAAACATGCAATTTAAGTTGGGAATATAGATTTATGCATCTCGAAATTGGTATGCAAATCAGACACAAAAGGAAACCATGCATTATAATATTAAACTAAATAATCTCCATGGATGAGAAGCAATTATTTTTTACCTAGATGAATCATGATTTTTCTTCATAAATCTGTTCGAAATCATTCAGACACACCTCATTTCAGACAAGTTTTATTATACGCTTGTGTGTATTATGAGCATGGTACACCCAAAGCTATATTTTTTCTCATTGCTCATTTGGACGTCTCAACTCATGTTGATCTGATGAGGATAATCCATCATAGTATAATTATTGTAACACAAGTTCTTCAAGTGAATGGATGAATTTATAGAAGAAATGAAAGTGAAAAAGACTAATTATGTGACTCTAGAGTGTCGACAATATCAATAATAGTCTAGAGAAAATATGTTTGTTGTTTTTTTCATTTTATTTTGAGAGTTAACTTTACCAAATTAACATTTGTGTATAAGACAACTTCAAGTTATTTTATTTTTCAAACCACCAAGCATATAATGACTATTTTTAGAAGGACACTACTATAACTATAAAAGAAAGTAATTTTAAGTTCGAGATAAAGAAAATTATTATTAGCTCTTAATATAAGAATCCTTTAAACATTAAACAATTTTTACGTTAGTCGGATAAGAATTATACGTAAATAACTATCAAAATATAATATCTCTTAGTTTATTAATTATTTTATAATATTTTGTTAATCTTAAGGAATTTAACACTGAAATTTAGATATGATGGAAATTATAACCAACTAAAACCCAACCCGGGCATTGCCCGGGTCAGAAACTAGTAAAGTATAAAGTCACCTTCTTTTTCTTCTTCTAAATTTGTCGCTTTAACTTTTACATTGATGCACAACTTTGATTAATATATCTTTTAACACTTATCCCTTCAAATTATAGAATGTTGGCAATTTCAAAGTAAAACTAAAACACTTCAATGATATTGTCCATACTAATATTCAAGTTCACATATCGGTTAAACATAACTTAAAAGTAGAATATTTCAATAATAAAAGGTCAAATTGGTGGAAGGAAAGAAAGAATGGAGCAAGTAGTTAAGTATTGCACAATTGCTCTTGGGCATGTGTTGATGTGTATAACTATATACATTAAGTAGCTTTGAACTTTTGATTTTATGATCATGATGCAAATCATGTGGGTCATATTAACTCATAACTAAGTGGGAAGAAAAAAAAGAAAAATATAGAGTTCATATTGAATTAACATGAAAAATGTATGGAGGTACATATTTAGTAGGAAAAATTGATAAGAATAATCCGACCTTTGGCCGGTCTTCCATCAATGGTACCACCTTCATTTAATCCAGCAATAATCCCACCTTTGACACCCATATTCTCTCAATGGTACAGGATGATGGCAACCTGTTTGACCCCCAAAATTACCGTTGACTTTTTTTTTTAAAAAAAAACTTAAAAAGAAAAACCCCCTCCCCCCATTACTGCTACCCTCCCTCCCCTTCCCCTGCCACCCTCCCCTCCCCCATACCACAGCTGCCGCCCCACTCCCCTCCCCTTCCCCTGCGCCTCCCTTCCCCTCCCTCGCCTCTGCCAAAATCCGGCGAATTTCCCGGCGAAATCCTGTCAAACTTATCGGAGCTACAATATCTCGATGTTTATAATAACAATTTTAACGGATCACTTCCGGAGGAGGTTTCATCTTTGAAGAAGTTAATACACCTCCATCTCGGCGGAAATTACTTTTCCGGCGAAATTCCGACGAGTTATTCTTAACTGATTAACCTCAAGTATCTCGGATTGAACGTAAACTCTCTCTCCGGTGAGATTCCGGGGAGTTTAGGTAACCTGACGAATTTAATCAGGCTATACTTAGGGTATTATAATACATACACCGGTGGAATTCCGCCGGAGTTTGGCAGAGGCGAGGGAGGGGAAGGGAGGCGCAGGGGAAGGGGAGGGGAGGCAGCTGTGGTATGGGGTAGGGGAGTAGGGGCGGGGAGTGGGGGCAGCTGTGGTATGGGGAGGGGGAGGGAAGGGGAGGGGAGGGTGGCAGTAATGGGGTAAGGGGAAGGGGAGGGGAGGGTGGCAGTAATGGGGTAAGGGGAAGGTGGCAGGGGAAGGGGAAGGGGAGGGTGGCAGTAATGGGGAAGGGGGGTTTAATTTTTTTTAAAGTTAATTTATAAATTATACTTATTAATTAGTGGTTAATTAAGAATTTAGGTTTAAATTATAGTTAATTAGTTATTAATCACGTAATTAAGAGAGTTTACCTGTAGTTGTAGGTCACCAACAGGTGAGGGACCATTGAGAGAATATGGGTGTCAAAGGTGGGATTATTGCTGGATTAAATGAAGGTGGTACCATTGATGGAAGACCGGCCAAAGGTCGGATTATTCTTATCAATTTTTCCTATTTAGTATAATAGATGGAAAATTAGTTTAACTGGTCATTTAATTACCCTAATTAAAAAAGGGTAATAAAACTTTGTGTCTTGACTTTTAATCACTCTAAAGATCAGTGCATATTGTTTGTTGAAATAGGTGAGAGGGCACAAGTGGCTAGTTGCATCAATGAAAAGGATATAGCTTAAAACGATGACATAAAACTAAGAATTAGGAAAATCAATATATTGTACAATACATAGCAAATCACGAAGTTTAGCCCTTTTTTTTCCTAGAAAGAAAGGATGGAACGGCAGTTGCATATTTCCCTTGTTTGGGTACAAATGTGGGAAGGGAAAGGAATAGAATTAGATTTACCCCCCTCCCTCTAATGAACCAAATCATATTTTGGAAGAAAAATGCAAACTCCCGGCCCTCAATCTTTTGTTCGGTTTCTTTCGTTCCCCTGTACTCTGTTGCCTTCCCCTTCCTTTTCTCTTTATCATTGTTACTAACACAAAATGTTCATGTTTCTTTCCTCTTTCTGATTTGAATCATTATTTTTATGAACAAAAAAATATACAATAGCTCCTCATAGTGTCGTCGAGTGCTTATTGTCTCTAAATTGAATTTTATAGATATGATTTTCATTTAGTCATTAGTCTTTTTCTACATCTTGCATCAATTGCAATGAACTTTTTCTAGTTGCTTAACTTAAACAACATATATGGATCTTTGAATGTTCCAATTGTAGATTTGGTTCCATACATATTTGGATCTTTGAATGTTTCAATTGTTGATCGATGTGTCAAAATTAATTTCAATAAACCAAATTGTAGACGAACATAAATAATTTTGTTTAAGCTCGAACACTAGATTGTTTTTCTACAATGAATTAACTTTTGTAGGAAATTTATTATACAAGTTTGAAAGGGAATTTGAGTAGACCAACATTTTTTTTAAACCAGGCATCTTCAGCAACAAAAGTAAAAAAATAAGAGAGTAAAATGTGAAAATTATCTTCTAAATCCATGATAACAAAGACTGTGTAGTTGACGCATTTTTTGGATGGTATATCATCAATTGTTGCTCCTACATATTTGGTGATAACTCATTGGGTCACAATCTATAAAGAGTGGCCTTATCATACAAAAAATTTAATAGAGACATTTATAGTCTATTGGGTTACATTTATTTACCATACTCATTGTAAATGGTAAAAGTTATACAACCAACCAACACCCCACATTAGAATTTCCTTAAAATTTATATCACTTGTGTTTTTTGTTTATACCAAAGTAACGAAATTAATCAAACAAACACTTAGTGACTAACTACTACTCCTAAGAAAATTGTGAGATTTTTCAGATTAAGACTATGTTATGATTAACTTACTATTTTATGTCCTTATCTGAAAATATCAATTGATATAAGTTTACATAAATAAAAATTATATTTATCTTCTCACAAAGAAGTTGAATAAAAAAGCGACTAAGGCCCTGTTCAGTTCAACTTATTTTTACTGAATTGAACTAATTTTTACTGAACTGAACTTATTCTTACTGAACTGAACTTATTTCTACTGAACTGAACTTATTTCTACTGAACTGAACTTATTTCTACTGAACTGAACTTATTTTTACTGAACTGAACTTATTTTTACTGATTCATGTTGTTTTTTCTTCTTTGCACTACTGATTTTTACTGAACTGAACTTATTTTTACTGAACTGAACTTATGTTTACTGAACTGAACTTATTTTTGCTGAACTGAACTTATTTTTACTGAACTGAACTTATTTTTACTGAATATTATTATTTAAGTTGAACTGAACAGGGCCTAGACATTGCATATCTATGGGATAAAATGGAGTTGAGCAATGCATACGCACCCAAAATTCATCAAATGAAATAAAAGTAAAAATTAATTTAAAAGGAGAGAAGCTATCAGATATTTCTATTATTCTAATATTTTTTTTCTCTTAAATTTGCATTAATAGAAACAATCAATCCAATCGTGAATTTGCCCATAACATTTCCAACAAAGACAAGTCTGCAATTCAGCTTTCTCATTATCTGTTTCTCAGTGTAAAATCGGTAAATGGAGTACCTTCTATTTCCTTCTTTCCATCCTTGCCCTTTTTTTCTTTTCTCCCTTTGGAAGTCACCTTCTAATTTATACAGTTTTCTGAAATGCAACAATTTTACTTTTACTATTATCTTATAAATGGATAATTTTCTATTTGCTTTGTTAAAAATTATTATAAATTAATATTACTTCCTCCGTTTTTTTAGATGCAACAATTGAGAATATTTGTGAGAGGTAAAATATTCAATTGTTGCAACTAAAAAAAATGGAGGAAGTATAAAATACACCAAGGACCCGTTCGTTTTAACTTATTTTCAGCACTTTTCAGACAAATAAGTTCAGATAACAAGTTTATACTAGTATAAGTTCGGTTAAGTATTGATAAAGCTCGACCATCTCACAAATAAGGTTTGAATAATTTAAGCTCTGATATGTTCATATAAGCTCAGATAAGTTTTAGTAAGTTCTAATAAGTGTTAATACGTTGAAAAAAATAGACCCTAAAAGCTAAAACTAATCTAAAAATATTTCACATAATTTTGTTTCTAATAAGATAACAAGAATGAACTCTATTGGATTGAGATTTCTCGTAGGTCAATTCAATTCAAATTTACACCTCAAATCCTTCGAAGTAGGGAGAATGATATGAATCCTTATCCTTGAGGAGCAAAATTGGTAAGAATCGAATTTGTTATTTTGAGGCCACAAGATAAAACTCTTACCAACAACACCAAGTACTTTTTAATGTAATAATATCCTTCATTCGAATATGTTCTCCAACAAGGCTTATCCTAGGGTATAGATTGGGCATCACCACTTTAAGGTCATGGTAGACAAGATAAAAAAAAATCAATCCAGACTCTGGTACAAAATTATGTAAAGAATCAGCAAGATCGAGACATGACTTTACGGGTTAAAGCAGACGCTTCCAGAATATATTTGGATTTTGGCCTAAAAACACCATGTAGGGACGCCCAAACCCATACTATGTCTGACTGACCCAAATCAGGTCAACAAGCTAAGTTATTCGTAAAACCCTCTACGTCATGTTAGAAGTAGACAATGAAACAAGGGGGAATCGGATATTCACCACTCCAAGGCACGGAAACTAAGTTTTTCCATTAGTTTTATTTCGCCCCTCTAGGATCACCGAGTTTACACGAAACAACTAATGAGATACAATGGAGTAACAATTCACTTCTATGATCTTAGAAGAGAATCCTTAAGAACTTGTGTTTGATGTATTTATGAAGAACACTTAAGAAAGTTAATCAGAAATTCTTAAGCAAGCAATGTTGGTTGTGTCAATGATGGAGTTCACCTCCTCCTTTTATAGTCACATATGCAAGGACCCTCATTAAGGACCTTTAATAGGCTCCTTAATAAGGCCCCTAAATCAGAGAATAAATCAGTCATTAACCATGCAATAACCATGAAAAAACTGATAAAAAACGCTTCAACGGACATATCGCAAACTGAAGCGTCACAGGGCAGTGCCCAGTCGCGACTCGCGAAACCAAGTCGCGACTCGAGACCACGGGTCGCAGCCCGCGAGCTGGCCTGCCCCCTTCTTCTCTTGTTTTCCGGAATTAAATCCTACATCTCTATTTAATTCCCCCATATGTAAACTAACCAAACCCACTACCCTTACAAATGTTCCAACACGTCATGGGATCAAATCCATTATGGACTCTTTGGAGCGAGGTTGCTCTTATAATTTTTCCTCAACCACAATAAAAACCGACTTGCAATAAGCTAAATATATATTTACAAGAAGTTCGAGTTTAACAAGATCTCTCTACTTTCTTCCTCCCTACCAATAAAAAAAATCCGAATTAGTACGGCCAACATGTGACTTGTGACCCAAATGCAAGTGAGTACCTATATAACCTCCAATAAGAAGTGGGACATATTAATCACCAAAAATAAAAATTTCTTTTTTTCAATTTGGATAATCAATGCCACTCCACTCCACTCCTGAAGAAAGTATGGTCATCAAAATAAACAATATTTTTTTCAGCCTCCTTTGGCCTTTCCTCAACACATTCCAGAACTTTCGAAGGCTCCTCTTCCAATACCTCTTATACAAAAACAAAAAAACATAAAATCCCACCAACAAAAATCCATATATTATATACATATAGGATGCTTCTTTCATCATCCCTTCTAAACTCTAGAACATTCTACTAAAAAAATATTAAATTATTATCAAAGGTTCTATTTAAGAGTCCAAATGTCACTTCCAAAAGCCTCCTCATCCCCTAATTTGTCACAAAATTAAATCACATAACTGCCAAAACCTACCTTCATTCATATATAAACAGGGGAAAAAACAGAGCATGTCATATTGTCCTCCAAATCATTTACATACATCTCAATTTTTGCTTCCCTTTTTGCAAACATTTCACAAAATCAATCCTTTTTATAAATGCTATTCAAAGTTTCTTGCTTTTCTCATCTTTCTTTCTCCTCTGATCTTCTGATTTCTTCTCCTTGTCTGTCTGATTTTCCCCTGTTTTTCTCTGGGATTTTCTCAAATTTGATCAAAATTCCATCTGCTTTTTTACCAAATTCAAAATTTCATCAAAATCTCATCTGGGTTTGCTCCAATTTCATTCAAAATCAAAACTTTCATCTGGGTTTGTGCCAAATTTAGCTCTAAAATTGAAAAAAAATCAAAGAAATTTCATCAAAATTAGCTCCAATTTAGTCACATTGCAACTCAATCCTTCTCTTTCTTTCACCAATCACTAAAAACCAAACCTACCCACTAAAATTCAAGTATTGAATCATAAAATTTTCAACCATGAATCCTTTGTATCCTATAAAACAAGAATACCCAGAATCAAATTCGTCGTTTTCGGGCGATTTTCCGATGAATTTCCCGGCACCTCAGCCTAGGGAAGGGTTACATGAAATGGGTCCACCTCCATTTTTAACAAAAACATATGAAATGGTAGATGATCCATCTACTGATAATATAGTCTCCTGGAGTAGAGGAGGTCATAGCTTCGTTGTTTGGGATCCTCATGCTTTTGCTTCTAATTTACTCCCAAGAAATTTCAAGCATAACAATTTTTCAAGCTTTGTAAGGCAGCTCAATACTTATGTAAGTCCTTTCAACTATTGCATTTTCCGCGTTTTAATTAGTACTCCCTCCGTTCCTTCGTGTTCTTTTCTGTTGTCCTCTTGAATCCGATATTGAAAATTCTTAACTATTGATAATTTTTGGGCATTTTGAGAAATAATTTGAATTAAATTAGAAGTCAATGACACAAAGCACATAATACTCAATTAGCAAGGAAAAAAAAGATTAATTTATTAATTTTTACTATAAATATCTAATGTTTTTGCCCTTTTGAGGAGAAAATCTAAATCAAATTTAGCTCCTCAAGAAGTCAATGACACACAATCTTATTGATTAACAAGAAATTTAAAAAAATTGATTATTTAGTAAGTAAGGACAAGAATTTGATTATTTTCCTGATTTATGTTTGTTGCTATTCTAACCTGTGTTAAGTAGACACCTGTCGCTTTGTCTTTCTGTTTCTTGATTTGTTGTGCTATGCATGTGTTATTTTTTGATGTGCTGGAAGTAGATTATTGCTAGAATAAATTGTTTAATTGGTACAGTATGATTTTAGATAGGTGAGTCAGCAACATGTCATTAGCTTTGGTAATTGGGATTTTATTAATAGAAACTTTTCTTTCTAGATCATGTGAATTTATTCATTTGATTCCCTTTGGCTTTATCTTGTTGAAGCTAGCTCATGCGCTTTGAAATGAAGTTAGGTGTAAGCAAAAATGTCTACATTCATTTTGATTTTATAAGTGCAATTTGCCCTAAAGTAATTTAAATGCATAATTAATTTTTAAGTACATTATTTGATCTCACTGAATGATACATATTTGAAATCTAGGGTTTTAATTGTTAGGAAGGGTGGTGTAACCACGGGTGATGGTCCAATGGGTTGACTCGAAAAAAGTGTGCGTTTTTTATATACTAAAATGATGTTTTTAGGTCAAATTCTAAAACCTAACCCAAAAATCTGGCTTAAAGCCTATCACAATTTTCTGAATATTTTGGACATTATTTCCCGGACCTGATCTTTTATAGGTCTAAGATGAGAGTATAAAAACGCGTAAATAAATTAAACATTGGAGTATAAGATAGGTATTAGTATTAGTAAAGTTAGATATCTGTATGTATCATTATTAGTAACAATTTTATGAAAATGTAAATAATAAGAATCAATACTTACAAAATGTTGTTTTAATTTTACAGGGTTTTAGAAAGATTGATCCAGATAAATGGGAATTTGCTAATGAAGAGTTTCTAAAGGGGCACAAGCATCTTCTAAAGAACATAAGGAGAAGGAAAAATCCATCTAATTCTCTATTTCCTCAACAAGTTGGCATAGATCCTTGTGTTGAACTAGGAAGATTTGGGCTAGATGAAGAAGTTGATCGACTTGTGCGCGATAAGCAAGTGTTAATGATGGAATTAGTGAAGTTAAGACAACAACAACAGACCACAAGAGCATATGTACAAGCCATGGAACAAAGATTACAAACCACAGAGTTAAAGCAACAACAAATGATGAATTTCTTAGCTAGAGCAATGCAAAATCCTGCTTTTCTTCAACAACTAGTCCAACAAAAACAGAGAAGGAAAGAACTTGAAGAAGAATTAAGCAAGAAAAGGAGGAGGCCTATTGATCAAGGGCGTAAACATGAATTGCAAATCGGGGAGTCGAGTATTTTAGGGATGGGCCATATAAAGATAGAGCCTTTAGAATATAGGGCTCCTTACGGGTATGATCATCAACACGGTGGTGTGTCCGAGCTCGAGGCTCTTGCCCTTGAAATGCAAGGGTATAGTAGGGTAGCTGGGACCGAGCTAGGGGAAGAAGAACATGATGATTTTGAACAATTTGGAGAAGATAAAGAACTAGATGAGGAGTTTTGGGAGGAGTTGTTAAACGAAAGGTTTAAGGCCTCGGGTGATCAAAGAGGCCGCGAAGATCAAGAAGATGTCAGTGTGCTTGCTGATAGATTGAGATTGGGTTACTTAGGCTCAAGCCCTAAGTAAAAGGTTTATATGAATTGATCAATTCAATCCTATGGTAGGGATATAGTTGGTGCATAACTATATAAATCCATACTATGTGTATCTTGTACTTTCAGATGTTTTTTAATGTGTTTGTTTCATTTACAGGATAGGGAAGAAACAAGCCAGCTTAAAGGAAGATTTAATCTGTTTTTTCTAACTTCCTTTTGTTTTTTGTTGGAGACTTTTGTGTTTACATATTGTAGGATTGCAGATGTTCAGAATGTAGAAGCTATAATCAAGTGTTTTTTGCAACAAAAAAATGTTGTAAAGGTTACTATTTTTCTTTCATTGATGCTTTTGACTCCAAAGTTAACATGAAATTTTCCAGCAATATGACTTTGGTTTATCACCCTATGTAGATTGGTTGATCAAGTTCAAATCGAAAAGAGTTTGCTGCCTACAAATCAACAAGATTGAGAACATGGTAGATTAATTGTTGATTCAAGAAATTTCATAATTAGTTGATACTTGATAGTATTGTTTCAAAGTTCTGGCTTTTGGCAAGAGTTTCAGCCATCAGTTGTCAGAAACAGCTGTGGTTTTCGAAAATTTTAGCGTTTGCCAAACGAGAAAACCTCGCGTTTCAGGCATTTTTGGGCCTTCTTAGCACAGAAAGTGTTGAGACTAAGGAACGAAAATTCTTCGAAAACTTTGCATCATAGGGAACTATTAGACAGTTTATTGTGCTTCTTCATCAACAGTGAAAAATGTTTGTATTGATATCTTCATACAGATCTGTACATAGAGTTGGTTTAGAAAGGTATCATTGGTCTTAGGATGGTGGAGACTAAAG
The DNA here is from genome assembly GCA_947645195.1 of Patellifolia procumbens. NCBI lineage: Eukaryota > Viridiplantae > Streptophyta > Magnoliopsida > Caryophyllales > Amaranthaceae > Patellifolia > Patellifolia procumbens. The sequence continues at coordinate 111,435 of CANSGD010000658.1, forward strand.
AGTAGAGACACAACCTTTAAGAGGTAGGGGAAAAATCAACCCTTCAAAAAAACAAAATCCAAAGTTTCATTTAGCTCAAATGAAACAAGATTGATTTTTATAGAATTCGGAAAGAAGATGGATAGGAATATAGATTATAGAATGCAAAATTAGATTGGTTATAAACTTTGTAACTAGCAGAAACCAACAATCTTTCTACTAGCAACAAAAACCAATAAAATGTGATAAGTGATAGAAATACTTCAAATAAAATGTCTTGTAAAATGTGATAAGTGATAAACACTTCAAATTAATATGTCAAGTCTTGTGTATGAACTATGAAGGATGGGGAAACATGTGAAAATTCAAACGTAGAGATTAGCTGCAGCAGACACGCGTTTTTAGATGATTTTTTTAGTGAATAACTAGTTTATTGGTTCGGATGATACCAAGTTTTTGTTAATTCATAAATTGCTATTGTTTTAGTGGGCTAATTGTTTTGTCCATGTAATTGTTCTTAGAGAGTTTTCATTGTATTGCTTTTGTCCCTCATGTAGAGATATTTTTCTTTCAAATGTGGAACATAAAAGAGTGTATCGACATGTATATTTAATGTTTTTAAATACTTTTGGTGGTTGTTAAAGAAACTGAGACAAATTTCTTTGGTTTTCGTTTTGAAATAGTTGCATGATTTTAACAATCATGCATTCATGCTTATTTGTGTAAAATTTTGACCATTAATATTATTAACCATCTATAATAAATATTATATAGAGTTGACATTTTGTAGACTATTATTGTAATGCCCCGACGTCTAATTACCTGATTAAGGCACTAATAGCAGCGGAAAAAAAACCCTATTAGGCCGAGGCATTACTGCCGTATTCTCCGTTAGGAAAATACAAGGCAACATTCATATATTAAACTTTAACGTTAACTTGATTAAGTGATAAACAAAGTAACTTAAGAACCTTATTACATTAAGTAATAGTAACCTAATACTCTAGTAATTCTTATAGTTCACCAAAAAGAAACACAAGTGGTAATAACTACTAAAACTTATATGAGTGAATCCTCGCCACTACTCGTTATCGTCTTCCCCAGCTGTACCTAAAACATAAATACAAAAACGGATGAGTCGAGAGACTCAGTAACAGACTACTCTAGCAACGTAAATTCATTTCAATTCATTTTATTTATAAAACAGGGGGAGAGAGAATAATTAAAACGTTCATGATTACAGTATAACCCATTCATTCATCATTCCCTTTTAGCAAATTCATTCTGGTTGTTGGGCAGTATTTCAGGGGTGGGACGTCTCCCACAATGGGCCAGTGCCCCAGGAAAAGAGCCAATGCTCATCAGGAATAACATTAGCGGGCCAGTGCCCCAGGAAAAGAGCCAGTGCTCATCAGGAAACAGGATACAGCTCGGTACGTGCACGACCATCAGTCAGGATATATACAGCCAACAAACCAGTTCTTTCACTTGAATTTATCATGTTTCACCTCTTTTAATTTATACAAACAGTATATAATATTCTCAGTCATTCAGGTGTACCTCATTAGGTATAATATCTCACATTTCAGTCATTCTATTAAACTTCACAATATTTCAATATTCATGAAACATAAATCATGCTTTAGATAATCCCGCAATTCAAGAAAACTCATAAACCATTTACTACGTCATTATACCCCTTTCTTATATTTTCAAGGGAATTGCGGGTACTAGCAGTAGTTGTTACCTTGATTTGCAGAATAATAATCCTTAGTCTTGGATATCAGTTCCTGAGCTCCGAGGGCGGTTTTCTCTTTAATAACACTAAATTATATAATTAAGTTAGAGACCTTTAAATATTTAAAATCTATATAATAGGTGTTTAAGTACTAATATAATAAACTTATAAAATTTATTATTATTTTTATTTATTTATTTAATAAGGTTTATATTAAATTATAAAATCCTTTTAGCTTATAAATGAGTAATAATAAGTCATGCTTATTTTAGGAAGTAATAATTATAAGAGTAATAAGAGTAGCAATAATAATAATAGGGAATTTCAAAACATTAATTATATAAGGTACAAATGATAAGTTGATTAAATAGAAAGTCTTATATACTTACCCAATTTGGTTGTTAAAAAGGAGTCAAAAAGGATAGTGTATTGACTTTTCAATTAAAAAGAAATAAGAAGCATGATAACAGACAAAGGTCTGTTCTCTCACGCACAGAAGGAAGAAAACAGAGGAGGGTGTTGCCGCGGCTACGGTGGTTGGGGAATTGTTGATATCGGTCAGTGGCCGGCTATAGGCGGCGGATTGGCGGTCAGGTGCGGTGGTGCTGCGTGATGGTGTTACGAAAGGCAGGGGTGGTGTGGAAAGGTGCGGTGGTGTGCGAAGGGCAGGGGTGACGAGAGAAACAAAGGGGGGAGTGGCGCTGGTGGCGGTGATGGCCGCTATGGAGCGGTGTTTGGTGGTTGTTATGGGTAGTGGGAGCGGCTAATGTGCAGTGGCAGTGGAGGTTGTTGAAGGTTTTGATTTCACCTCTTTAATGGTGAATAGAGAACAAGGAAATTGAAGAAGAAGAAGAGATGGAATTTTTTTTTTTACAGGATTGATAATCTGATTCTTAGTGAATTAGACTAAAATAAATGCTCTATTTATAGTAGAGATTAGGAGGTATTCAATTTGAATTCTACCTCTAATGGATAGATATGAAGAAGAAGATGAGAAGATGAGGATGACTTCAATTAGATTTGTCTGATTTTGGTCATTTTTATCTACAATTTTGTGCAGAATTTCATTAAGCTTATCAAATGCAGCTTTACAATTCATCCTTTTGCAACCAATTTGCTCCAATGGTGTGGTGGGGAAGAAGGGGAAGTAGGAGGTGGAAGAAGGAGAAAGAAACTGATTTGTTTTTCTTCCTTTTCTTTTTCCTTTTTCTTTTTCTTTGATTTTCTTTTGGGTTGGGCTTTGGATTTAATACTTGGATATGGATTTGAGAATGGATAATGAGTAATGGGTAATGATCCATAAGTTTACAAAGTTAAATTTCATTTCCTTAAATAGTGATAATAATTAATAATTAAAATCATTTAAAAATCTAATAAATATATATATTTTAATTAGGAACCTTAATATTCATAAAATAAATAAGGTCATATTTAAGTTAATAATCTTAATTATTTAATAATAAAATAAGGTTAAAAATCGGGTTATTATAATTATATCATTAATCATCTATAGTAAATATTATATAGAGTTGATACAAGTCATACTGAGACGACAGTAACACATTTCAAGATAACTTTATTCTTAATATGTTGGTTAAAATGGCTTTTCGAAACAACCGTCTTTATAAATACTTTTATAAACAGTCAATAACACAACTTCAAAAAAGTCACTATAAACAATCGGTCAATATAGCCGCAATAAAGAGCCATTGATCCGCCGCCAATTATCAAGTACTCCTATATAATTCTTCAAAAATACTACAAATTAAATAATTGTATATACGATTGGACAACTTTATCCGATCATTGTTATTGGTTTACTACTTCTCGTGAATAACCCGGATTATTTAGTCGGCAGCTAGCAGCCTAGCACTACAGAAGCGAGAGGACGGACAATTGTAATTGAAATTGACATAATTTTTTTTGACTTTTCAATAATTATCAATGAGTGGGATCAACAAAATCCCCATCTTTAACTTTTTAAGTGTGTGTTACTGTTACTGTTACTGTGCAACTGTTTTGGATGAGTTAAAACTTGAAAGGGCACATCATCATTGTTTCCTAGTTTTGGTTCCCTATTTGTGCTGGACTGCTGGTTACACATGTGTGAAAATGGATTCGATTTCCATGTCAAATATCTGTTTAGCACATTTTCCTTGAAGTGGTCTTATTCACCAAGCGATTGGTGATTAGAATGTGTTAATAGTGTGTAACTAAGAGTATATTGTGTTATGCAGTAAGGAGCAAGTTGAGGATGACATTGACTTGGTCTCATGGAATTTGGAGGAAGAACAAAGGGAATCTATATATGGAATTTTTCCCATCTATGGTTGGAACTTGTAACTTGGAAATTGGTTTTAAGAAAAGTCCAAAAAGCAACAAGTATCAAAAAGATATAAGGTGAAGATTTTGTCAAGTAAATATTTTCAAATGAGTAAATAACCCTTATAAGATGAACTCTCACAATTTTTTGATTTAGTATTTGTGGTCCAAAAACTTGAGAGTAGGCAGGAAAGAAGATGAATTTCATCTCCAAATGTCTCTAACTAGTGAAGTTTGATCTAATAACCTCCGCAAATTATGAAACTAAACACTCTAGCACTATGTCAAACCTTACATGTTCAGCAAAACACTTGACCAATATGTCAAGCGTTACTTGTTGAGCAAAAAGATTAGACTTAGATATACTTTATTTTAGATATACTCGAAAATACAATTGCACCGTGCTACCCTCCACCAAAAAGCTTCATCAAACTCAAATTCGACGGTTCAATCAAGTAGCAATCAGCAACATCAAGCTTTATCGTCCGTGAGCCCTCAGGGAGTACTCTGAAGGCCTATGCACTCAACATAGTGGCCGAAGCTTCAACAATTCATAAGGAATTCTCCGTACTCTTAGCCTAAACATCAAGAAACTGATCATCGAGGCTGACAAACCTGTTAGTAATTAGCGGAGTAATTACATTTGGTTCCCTACTTGGGAAATAGCACATATCATTGAAGATATTCAAATTTTATTTCCCTAAGTTTGAAGGCTTTAGCATATCGATCACCTTTACCGAGAAGCCAACCTAACAGCCGATTGGATCGCAAACGTCCGTCCTCATCAACAAAACTTTTCAGATTTAATCTATAATCACTCAACCTTATTTTGCATCCTATGTACTAATGTATTAGGAGTTTTCTTCGAGCATAGGTTCTCTTAGTGGTATGATCACTTTTCCTTACCTATTAAAAAATTGTGTAGATCAAGAAGAAATAAGCTAATACTCATTCTAAATTGAGGTTACTATGAAATGGCCGGTGGATATGCTTCATTGAATACGAAATTATGGTCAATAACAAAGTATTAAGAAGAAAATGCAATACATTAAAGACAAGTATTTACGTGATTTGATCGATGTGACCTAGTCCACACGTGGGCCGGGTGATTGGTTGATTTTATCAATTATCGATCAATGAAAAAATTAGAAAAAGATTGCAAAGAAGTTTTTTGATGGATCGAGAGTTTAATTGGTTAATGGTTCCATGATTTACGATAAGGGAACAACTCTTAAGAAACCCTAGAAAATAACCCAAAGTCGTCGGGAGTAACGACATGTTCCCTTGGCATGAATGTGTTGAATTGAAAGAAATAGTGAAATGTGAGAGCAATCGTATTGTCCAGAACTAAACATATAATAATTGAATTGAACTGAAAATGAGTGTGGAGAACATGCCTTAACAACGATAAAATTTGGGGAAACAAGAAAATAAAACGAGCCAAGAAAGTAAACAAGCTTGCTAAGGCTGATGGGAAACTCGTCCGGGACCAATAATACTCATGAGAGCTTAATTTCAAATTGGATTTTAAAGTACAACTAATATAGGGCCCGATCAATGCTCCGCGATTTTGTATGCTACAATTTAGTAGTTAAAAAAATTACTAAAATCATTTAGGGGTAAAAATCTATCATTAAAAAAAATTATAATTTGGATTTCAAAGTACATCTTAGCACTCGAATTTCATTCATATTGATCATTAACGTTGATGAAAAAAACAATAATAGTATGGTTGAAGGATGGTTGGAGCTCTTTGTTTTTATACTTGAGGTTGCAGGTTGTAATCTTCACATTGACAGATTTTTAATATACTACAATGACGTAGATAAAAAGCTATTAAAAGAGGGATTATGACATGTGATAGATTGCAATTCTTACCTGTGTTTTTTTAATATATAATGGGATGCATATAATTATTTCTTACGGACAGGCCATTCTATAAAATTTGTCATATGAAGAATTTGATTTTTGGTTGTACATCAACATTCAATATTCAAGAAAACGACGGCTTAGGAATCTGAAAACAAAAAAGATTGTGATAATGAAAAACCTCAAGTCTTTGTATACAAATTTTGTTTTTGGGTGTATGTTCTTTATATTACTGAATAAGTAAATTTATATTGAACTTCCATTTGTGGAGTTACTAGAGTATATGTTTATACGTTGGTATATCAAGCAAGGCTTGATCTAGTGGAAATGAGAGAGTATTTCAATTTTGAGGTTAGGGGATTTAATGTCAACTAGGGGCACTTTAAGGGTAGGATTCTCTTTATCTTTTCGTACTTTTGAAGTGTTTGACCCACTTATCTAGGTTGGAACTGCAGGGTTTCGGACTGGAACGACAAATTCTTCTTAGCATCACAAAAAAGGTTTATATTTTGACATGTCTTTCTCAAAAAAAAATAAAGTAGCGAGATAGTATTAATTTCTCTTAACCTGTTGTGTTAACCTAAACTCGTAAACCTATAATAAAATCACTATAATATAAAGGAAGAGGGGGTAGACACCAAAAATACAAAGATAAAATAAAATAAAAAGGAATATTTAACGTGAACAATCCTAATTATTACGGTATTACTTATCTTTCATAAATTAATCCCAACTTTAATAATTCTCAAAATAATCTCAATTTATCTAGCCTTCCCATAACAATGTCACTTGATGGTAATTGGTGGCTTGGTGCTATTTTGGGACTATTTTGAAAAGAGTGGACAATAGTTGGGATTAATTGTGCAAGGTCAGCAATAGTCGGAATTATGCACGTTACTTTTTGCTAATGCTATAATCAAGGAAGGCAAGCTTTTAGTTTTTTTTTTTTTTAAAAAAAATATCAATTGTTTAGTCATATTTTTTTCATTTTTGCAAAATCCTTATATGTTACTAACATACACATAAGGCTAGTATAATATAATTGTAACCTAAACTTGGAATTATTGAATATCAACCCCATCCATCCCGACCTGTTTGACAACTCTTAGTCCATGAAAGAAAATATTGTAAGCTTTAGACTCCGTTTGTTTGGTGGAAAATCAATTTTGGAAAATGATTTTCCTTCATCTTTCATTTTGCTTTGTTTGTTTTGGTAAGGGGTGGAAAATAATTTTCCTAAAGGTGGAAAATGCTCTTAGAAGAGGAAAACCAATATCATTTTATAAACAAGGTGTGCCATATTTTCCTCTCCACTCCTTACTCCTCTTGATTCTCTCCTTCTCATCTTTCCTTCTCTTTTGCTTCATTTACTTTTTCTCCCTAAGTTTTCCTCTATTCAAACAAACAAAGGAAAACTTTTTCTAAAATCATATTTTCCATTGAATATTGTTTTTCTTGAAAAGTGATTTTCCATGAAAATTATTTTCCATTAAAACAAACGGATCCTTAGTACCAGCGGCAGAAGTGGGCCTTGTAAATGACCAAATCTTTGAAACATTAGTTGTTTTTGCAATGGACTCACTGAGTTGTGATCCGTTAAATAAATTTGGGTCGAGCAGGCAAAATGATGATGGTTTGGGCTTATCAAACTCTGCTGATAAATAGTATGGGCTCTTCACTCAAGTCCACATTCAACCATTTCTCACGTCGAACTATATTGATAGTTTCATTACCGAAGACTTATTTTTATGGACTTTTTTTACTTAGGAGACAATTAGTCATTGTAATACTTATTTATCTGGTATAGACAACAATATACGTAAACGAATTTTTGAGTGCTTTTAGTACATTCAAGAAATTGGAAATCACAAATAAATCAAGACCTTTCTTCCCTTTCAAGATCTTGATGGATCCATATATCTTTATTTAAAAGGTAAGAAGATATAAAATATGTTATGAACCCTTTTTTTAAGAGTGATTCGAAACCTATCTAAATTTTTTTTTAAAAGACCAAATTCCTGTTAGACATTAAAGCTGAACATTTTTTGAGCTATTCGATATCTTAACTTGGAGAGATAGTTAACACTTCGATTGTCTTCTCTAAAAATGTGCACGAACTAAGAGGAGAAGTTATTTTGCAGTTCCTTAAATATGAAATGATGGTGGGGTTGCTCCACAAAACTTTGTAGATGCCTTCAAGGCATGGATGATGACCAATTTGTCTCATTTTCGATAATGACCTATTTAGTTTATATTTCTTGGTGGCTCCATTTATTAAAACCATAATATTTCAGTTTTGTATGGCAAACTAATTTCACTTTCATTTTATATCAATGTACAATTACAATCATTAATGACTTTTATTATCAATAAGTGATAATAATAAGCTGGTATTTTGTAATTGTACGTTGATATTAATATTTTCCATATAAGTAACACTAATAAGAATATATGGTTAAATGGAATAAACACTATTAAAGAACATATGGAGTCAAATCGTGTTAGAAAACCATTTCTTCTATTTCACATTCATGTAATAACGAGATATTTGGTATGTGGGAATAGAAGGGTGGACATTGAAAAGGGACAGGTAATTGGGGAGCGGGATAAGGTAAGATGATGTTTATCCCCTAGTTGGTATAAGTTGGGGATAAATGTCCTTATTAACCCTCCTTCTCTTTTCTTTTTAAGAAGACACTAAGGTTTTTTTTAAACTAATTTTTGCTTATTAGAACTTATCTTTACTAATCTAAACATATTATCGTAACCGTTTCCTCGTTGTTTGTGAAGAAAGTAAAACTTACAGAACTTATTTAAACCTTATATTTTGTTGTCTGGACTTATTAGTACTTATCTAAACCTATTTTTCTGATTATCACTGAAAATAAGTTGAAAAGAACGAGGTCAAAGATCATCATTCCGAATTTCTTAATTCTTATCCTACTTTTAATACATGCCCTTCGGATGTATTTTGGTGGAATAAAAGAGATTTATCTCCCCATCCCAATTAGGGAGGACATATATTGAGGCAATGGACATCAGCCAACATATCCAAATGTGTTTTTTTTACTTCATTGGACTACTAAATATTCAAAACATTATGTTAATGTTAATTTTGCAACCTGAAATGGCCAATGTCAAGACTCAAAAGCTAGAAGTGACATCCTAACATCAAAATCTTGAGTCCGCCACTGACCCACTGATCGTAGTCTCGCCTAAAAGATCCATTCCCAAACAAAGATAAGATTATACTTTGAAATGAGTATTACAATCCCAATTCTTTCCTTTAACCCCCAAATAAACATCCACTATGTAATAAGGACATACATATATATTATGACTTCTTCCTGCTTTAGTTTAACATTATTATTCTCAGTGGTTTTTTTTTTTTGAATTAGGAATTCATTCATTGATTTGAAGTCATACGACATTTACACTAGAGATCAAAACTAGCAATACATATCAAATTGAAATAAATAAAATTCTAACATAGCAAAACCACGATCATTGAGGAGATCTAACACTTCTAAAAACTCTTTTCTCTTATATCGCTGTTTGTTGCAGCCTTCTACAAGGGGTCTATCAATCTGCTGTAATTTTGAAGTAGAAACGAGTCCAAATCAACTGATTGTAAATGAGGAATTGACGTCTGTTGCAACCCCGCATAAGATCCGATCAATAAAGGAACCTTTAGAAGCACAAAAACAACAAAAAAAACAAATTAAAACCCCCAAACTCTCACACGCAGAGAGATAAAACCCAATGTATTGGAAGATATAACCCAACAAATGGGTAGAAAAAACTTTTCATTAGAGAGAAATTAAAGTTTATTAGCAACAATAATATAGAAATAATTAAGCAAAAGAAAAAAGGGGTTTACCACCGCCCAAAATGGTGGCGGTAGCCCCTAGATCAAAGCTAGGGTTTTGTGGGGGAGAAGAGAGGCGTAGGAGAGTAAAAAAGGAGGCGGCAGGCACAATCTCATTGCTAATTCAGATAATGCAATTTTAAACTCCAATCACTAGACATTATAAGAATAAAAGAGAAGATACGTACTCCTAACTCATGTTATATACTTTCCCCGTTTCTAAATAAGTGACACACTTTATGTTTTCACATTTCGCAACGCATTATTTCAAACATTAATATCTACAATTATCAATAAGTAAAAATTATAAAAAGTTGATATTAAAAAAAATCATATTGAGATGAATTTAACAAGATCTCACATGACTGTGTTTTTCCTTTAAATATAGATCGCCAAAGCTAATTAAATTTTAACTGTGAAAAGTAAATATTATGCAAATGTGTCACGAACGGAGAAAGTATATGCATAAGATTTGTATTCATTCATAAATTCGCAAAGTATAGGATAAAACCTCCTACTCCATCCATTTCTCAAAGATTGTTACACTTGTACTTTTCACGCATGCCAATGCAGAACTTTGATCGTTTTTATCTCTAATTATGTATTTGTAAAAATTATAAAAATTAGATATTAATATACTACTCATCAAGAGAAATCTAACAAGATCCTACATGAGTATATTTTTTCTTATATATAAGTCACAAATGATGGTCAAAGTAAAATACTCCCTCCGTCCCCCAAAGGATTTCCCATTTTCCATTTATGTTTGTCCCAATTACATTTCCCATTTCCTTATTTGGATATGACCCACCTATTATAATACTCCCTCCGTAACGAATTACTTGCAACGATTAGACATTTTCTACTCACACTTTATATCAAATCGTTGCAAGTAATGCGTTACGGAGGGAGTACTAGTTTTCTTACAAAAAGCAATTGACCCCATACTCTATTTCTTAATAAACAAATCTAAAAAAATACCCACTACCTTATTTTTCAATTATAAAATAGAACTTTAGGCCCCACACTAACCTACTTCCTTAAACTTTGTGTCCAAAAGAAATGGAAAATCCTTTGCAGGATAGAGGAATTTGTGAATAGTATAAAACGTCAAAATGTAAATTTTTGAAAAATGGATAAAGTTATATTTAAGACAACCCTTCTCTAATATACAGAAAATATTGAAATATTCTCTATCAGTTTTTTAATTATAAAAACACCAGATACTCAGATAGCACATATACACACGTGGAAGACAAATAAAAGGAGTAGAATAATAATTTAAGTAATTAATGCCACAAATTAAAAATCAAAATATGTGGCGATTTTTCCTAGAGATAGAAAGAGAAGGAGAGAGGGACAGAAGATGATTGCATGAGAGAATCTAGAAATAGAGGAAACCCGTGATCCTGAAGTAGAGCAGTGGGTTGGGCTGTGGGCCCTCCAATGTTGCTGCTCATATAATCCTTCCTTCTGCATTTTTCACGATGAAAGGTAAGCAAAAGAATATTAATGATGTAAACTCAAGAAGTTTTTTTTTACAAAATACTTCTAGGTCATCATCATCACCTCATCAAATTCAACAACATCTTGCCTTTACTTAGCTAGCTCGTGTTACATACTTAATCCATTTTTAGTGGTTTGTAATAAATATTGCGGGAGTTTGGCAAATGGTTTGGCTGGCTTTTTCATTGGCTTCTGGCTTTTAGCTTTTATTTCTGGTCAAACAGCCAAAAAAAGTGTTTGGTAACTGGCTTTTGGGAAAACGTAGCCAACTTGTTCCTGATTTCTGCTGTTTTTGTGGGAGGGTAATACTCATGTAGAAATGCAGCAGAAATCGCCGACCATTCTGTCTCAGTGATATCGCTGAACCACCTCTGAGCCTTGTCTCTGAGTGAGAACTCAAATAACATAACCTTCAGCTGCTCAGGTGTGACTCCTTGATGTTTAACAGTCCTGCAGAGTTGTTGGAATCTCTGCAGATGGTTGGCCGGATCTTCAGAAGGATGCCCACTAAACTGATTCTGCTGCACCATATTAATTAGTGCAGGTTTGATTTCAAAATTGTTTGCAGCAATAGTGGGCATCGGTGGACCTGTGGGTATGCCTTCAGGATTAGGCACCCCATAAGATTTCAGTGACTTCGCCATTGGTAATGTAGAAATCTCTGAAACTGGCTTCTCTTGGTCAAATTTTGCTTTAAGATCCCGAAGTATTGCTTCTGTGTCAGGATCTCCAGGAATAATGTGAGTTTTCTTTCGACACCTGGACATATAAGAGAAAACGACAAGATAACCGTAAGAACGGCCTCGATTGGAACGGGAGGTTCCAATGAGGCAAAGAGAAGTACGCTAATTAATCGAATAAAAACTAGAAAACTAGCCGTCTCCCCGGCAACGGCGCCAAAATTTGATAGGTTTTAGTCGTATCACCTAATCAAAAATAAACCTACGGTCCTCTAACTAAGGTAGTCAGTGGTAGCAGGGTCGAATCCGCAGGGAGACAGAGTTTCTATATTAATATCCAATTAACCAACTACTTCAGATAAAAATATGGAGAATTAACTGAGCTAATGAGTAAGCTAAATAATACGAATTAAGTCGAGGATTTAACTATGGAATAAAAGCCTAGGGTATTAGGTCGGTCCACCATGCTTATACCAATCAAGTAGGGTCAACTACTATTAAAACCTAAGTCAAGAGTCGGGGGATTAGAGCCTATGTTGAGCTATGGTTAAGACTCAACGCTCATAGTTCAACATACGCCGCATGTTCACTAACGTAATCAGAACTACTGATGTGTCCTAGGCCTCTAGTCGTAAGACGGATCTGTGCAAACAACTATTAACCACAAGCAATCAATGAAATTGGCCACTAACATTAATCACTAATTAAGAACAAACCACACCACAATCACTCTAATCAAGCCCTAGAAATCAATAGGAGTCTAAATAGCAATCATGGTATAAACATGGCTTCCCTATCTAACACCCTAGAAAGAGAACTACTCAGACATGATCGAATTGACAACAACAAAACTAATTGAAAACCCTAAGAATTGCATCATGAACTAATTGAGAAATAAGCAATTGAACTAAAGTAATTGAGATAAAGGAATAAAGCAATAAGCAAGACGATTACCAAATTGACGGAAAGCGGAAACTTTAATTGAATTGAAATTGTACTTGAATCTCTTCTACAATCCAAAGCAATGATAAACTAGGCTAAGAGCTCTCTAAGTGTTTAAGAATATGAAAGATCCCAATAAAAAATAACCTAAAAGTATTTATAAGTCCTAAGAAAACAATAAGATAGAGTGGGGAAAATAACGAAAATCGCATCCCCGTGTCATCCACCCGATCGGGCAAAAGGCCGCCCGATCGGGCCTGGGAACAAGTCTTCAGCAGCAACAAAATAGGCCTCACCCGATTGGATCGGGCAGATTCCACCCGATCGGGGCCGCAACCCCAGCACCCGATCGGGCAAGTCCACCCGATGCCATCGGGTGGATGTCTTCTTCAGCTCTCAGAAAAACAGCAAGAGTGGCTAAGTATTGCTCCGCCCGATCGCATCGGGCAAGGCCGCCCGATCGGGCGGGAAACCTTAACTTCAGATTCTTCACTCGTACCCGATCGGGCAGTTGTTGCCAGACCCGATCTGGCGAGTCTTCTTCTTGCCTTGCTTTGCTTGGCTTCAGACGCCAAGTCTTTGCACACTTACTTCTTCATAATGGGGTCCAAATACCATCTTGAGACCTCAAAGATGCCTCATAACTTCCCGCTATAGCGTGGTGCTCAAAACATCAAGTAAATAGGGAGTTTTTCCCTAAAACCTGCAAAATGATATAGAACACACAAACCACAACTATATCGAAATAGTTAGCATAAATAGCTCCTAAGAGCATCAATATAGCACAATTTAGCTTGTAAAGAAAGGGAAAACTCTATAAGATATCGATATATCAGTTTTTAAGACAAAAGTAAAAAAAAGTTGCTTAATTTTACCAAAATTTTAGAGTGTCATTTATCTTTTGCTTTCACTTTGCACTAAACGCTTAATATTAACGATTGATTTTACCAAGAACACTTTTATAAATGTCTAGTCAAACAACCAACATAATGTACAATCAGTCGGTCAAACCAACCTATACAAACACCAACAACAAACAATCTGTTATCAAACACTTCCATGTGATTTTTTATGATAAAATTGATTTAGGATCCTGCTAATTAACGAACGCCTTTGAAACATTAATTAACATTCAATGTGTTTTCCAAAATGATATTATTTATACAATTTCAACGCAATTTAGAGAATCATTACATATCTTCAGTTACATGAGAAGGAAAGACACTTAAAATGCCTCTATAGTCAATTAAGAGCTGCCTAGTTAGGCAGGCCTTTAATGAAGATGTTCGCAAACTTGGTAGCTAACGATACCTAATGACTCAAACATGACTTATATCATTCTCTTTCGTGCACAAATTGTACATTCATTTCTAGATATTTTGTTTGTTGATGCTGAATATATATGGTTACTAGACAAATAAGTTGCATGCTAACATTATCGCCAACTTGCAATGCACAACAATGCCTAACGAACATTACAATGAAGCTCAAGCAAGAGATTACAGAGCCAACAAGCGTTAACACTGATATCAATGGCGTCAAGATACCCACTAGAAGACACGAATCAACTTGTCACTTAGAAAGACATAGCATTCGAAATTGGAATGACTAGTATTCGAGCAGCCTAGCCAATCTACATTAATTCGTGTAAGTAATCAACCGAGAGTAGACAATGGGTAGAGATGTAAACGATGACTGAAGAGTCACACTTGCTAAATTTGAGATGTCGAGAGAGTGAAATTGAGGTATCGAATGGTGCATACTAGTTTGTGGTAGAGAGTAGGATATGGAAGAGAGAAATCAGACTGAATCCACAACAATATTGGACTAGGTGTCATTTGTCGCTATCAAGCACCCTAGGCGAGAAAACAATGAGCTCGGACATCCTCTTCTTCAATGAGAAACACATGAACTATGAAATAAGTCCATGTTGTCGTTTATGTGTTTTCTCCCGTATTTGCTGTCCTAGTGGTTTAGGTTCTTTCTCCCTTATAGATATGTAAAGTTTTTGTCAACATTTTTTTAGTCAGAGATTTAAATGTAGAGAGAGCAAAAGAACCCTAGAGAGCGGCTAGAAATTTTGAACCCCTTTAGTATTATCATTTCAATCTATTGTAAAGTTGTACTCCCTACAGTGCATAGTTAGTGGTTTTTGGCCTGGATCTTGGATTTCTTTGATATATCTTGCATGTTCCATGTTACTTATTATCATCGTTACGTGTCTATTATTTTCAACATATTATACTCTCGGTTGAATAAGATTTCTATAAATTAAAAAAAGCTTCATCCCAACCCAAGGCCACACATAAACCTTTCATGGTCTCACTCTCAAGTCTCACCCACCACCAAAGGTTTGGAAGTCATATCAATAATAAAGAAACTTGAAAAGGAAAACAAAAAATGTAAGTCCAAGCTATCACTACCAGTACTTTTGACATCCATCAAAATTTCGCAGAAGTTTCATCACCTCTTTCAGTTGCTGGTTTTTTTGTAGGCATTGTTAGTTCAGCATTTAGCTAGCTACCCACTAATTTTGTACTATTATACATTGGTTCATCAAATAAGGTAATGTTATGCTCTTTCCTTTGAGTCATCAAATTGGATGCAATGTCCCCATTTGTCACCAATAAAAGACAATTTAGGGAAAATAAAAAAGTAGAAAAAATAGTGTCATTAGACATGAAACATCCCCTGTAAGATTCAGTACTACCCCTTACTTGTTTGTTGCTTCCTCTTTAAAATCTTTTGGCTCATATCCATCTTTTGAAGATCATAATGATTCATAATCATTGTCTTAAACGGTGGCGGAGTCACAACACTCACAAGTAAAAAATATAAGTTTGTACATATTTTAAAACATGTGCTCATAAACTTCGTTAGACTATACTTCATCTGTTTCAGAAGAGTTGCAATAATTAAATGGTTTGACGCACAATTTTAGAAACGTGATAGAAAAATTCATGCACAATTATAAAAAGCTAGGTTGTTGTTCATAGTAGAGATATCAATACTAGCAAAAACATTGGAGGGGTGTCTCTAATGTTGAGAGACGACAATGACTTGGATGTCTAAGATACACAAGTTATCTCTTCGTCCACTATAAAGTATAAGTATGTGGTTATGTCCAAAACAAGTAAAGAGGTAAGTGTTGTGCATTTGGCTAGCTAAAAAGTCCATGTACCATTATAAGACCAAATACATTCGACGAAACTTTCACTATATTAAAAGTTTTGCTAAAGAGGATGCGTTAAATCTAAAGAAAATAGTGGTAACTGTTTCCGGAACAGAAATATTTGTATTTGTATGAAGGTATTTCGAGAATTGTCTTAGCCGCTTGCCCGTAATAGGAGATCCGATAGCCTGCAAAACAACGAAGATTGACTACCCCGGGGGTGGTTCCGGGATCGCCTCTCCGACGCTCAAGTCAGATTACTTTTCTATAGAGAGAAAGTATGAGAAAGGAGGTTTAGAGTAATCAGAAAAAGCTACCTGAATTATGCTGCAAATCAGGTATTTATAGGGAACTTTGATGAAAGAACAGTAATTATTAAGATAATCGAGGGTAATTCCGTAATAATGAGTATTACGGGCCTTTTTAAGAATAATGGGCTTAGCTTAGAAAAGTTCGTGTTAAAAAGGGTAATTTAGTCATTTTAACCCGAATTGGGCTATGACCTGGGTTATCCCAAACAGTAACTAAGAATCCGAATGACTAAGAGTGTGAGTTTTAACAAACTAAAGTTTTGTAGGACCTTAGTCGGCCTCTTGTGATCGCCAAGGGAGGTGAAGCATTACTAATTGGAAATAGATGCTAAGATGATGATGCTATTAGTATAGCGGATTCTACACTTATTTTGATCTCTAAGTTTGGTGAAAGAGGACACTTTACATCTAGAAAAAATGGTGGTATTGAGGAGCGGAGATGGTATTTTGAGAGAAATAACAAGTGTGCATGAGCGGAAGAATACGGAGAAAATATCGTCAACCATGGATGCTCAGCTAAGCGCTCGTTGTGCTCTTGCAAGTGTTTGGCGGGCAAGTCAAGCACCTATGCGATTGCAGTCTCCATCCATAGTTTCTGACTTGAAGAAGTGCTCGAGCAAGAGTGAAGTGTCTGGGTAGCGCTTGAACGGACAAGGCAAGGTATTTTTATCGTTGTTCTATGACTTTTCGCGCATGACTCCAATCCCTTTAAACCCTGATATAAATAGTCTTTCAACCATACTCAACTTATAATCATATTTTAAAGAGATAAAACGCTTTAGAGAGATCTTGAGAGTCTTTGTTTTCATATTTTGGTCATTTGTAATGCATAATTCATGTTTTTTTTCTTGGATTTTGGGTTTCCACGTAAAAATACTTTGTGTCTATTGTTTATTGCTTTCTTCTATTCGTTGTTTTATTTTTGTCGTTTAAGATTTTTTCTAAGTCGGTAGCCATAAAACCTACATATCCTCAGTGTAAAATGTAAGGAATGAGGTTGTAATACAATTATATTAACAATTGATCTTTGTTGCGGAATAATTGTGGGGCCCTATATTGTCAACTTGTCGTCTTATTTAAGTTTTATTTTGTCTTAAGTGTTTATAGTGTAGGACTCACTTATGGTGTCATCACTTCACCTCAAAAGTAGGCTTTAGGGATGATTCCGTTGAATCAAATTGATTAGAATCAGTAATGTGTAAGCATAAGGTAAAATGATCATAGATATTATGAATAAAATGACTTATATTCTATTTTTATCGACATCTTGCAACACCAATAATATTAATTGTTTTAAACTATTAAATTATAAACTACATGAACCCCGGGGCATCGTCCGCACCTAAAAACTAGTTTGATTCCAAAAGCTTACATATAAACAAATTTACAAGCTTACTTGGTGTAGTTGCAATTGTAAATTTACCTTATAATCTCGTAGTTATAAGGTCAATTCTCTCAGTTGTGGTGTTCGGAAGTAGGAATCCTATTGACTTTTCCCCTGCTTCCAAAGGCGGCATATCTTACAAATGGTGAATCAAGGAACCATAAAAGTTGAGCTTTTGACATGGCCCTTGTCCTGACCAACTTAATTAGAAAAAAGTTCCCCTTAAATACTCCTGTAAGAAGATGAAGCCCTAAATTAGGATTCCTTTGTAAATGTAAAAATAGATTAGGTTAGATTGTACAAGCGCAATTTATAATATGTGTCCTTTATGTTGAATTCTTGAAAAACAAAACATCTTAGTTTGTCCTGGAATTTGGAAAAGAGAAGAGTATAAAATAAATACTACTATAAGATTGAGGGTCAGGTCCCATTAATTCTTTGGATTGAAACTTTGGAAATAAAGTGTTAAGGAAAATACCCACTTATGATCCCGATATCGAGAAGGAGTGGAAGGATGATTCACATATATGTCTAATGGAGTACAACTCCACCTATCACAAATTGATTTTAGGTTGGAACCCCAGCTGGACTTATATATGGTCAGACTCTCCTCCGATGCAGGCATAGGTGTATAGGCCCAATAAAATTTATCATGATATCAAAGCGGACGATCAAAGCTCATCATTATCAGTCCTAAGTAGGGAGGACTCAATTATCTGAAGAATGCAACTAGAGAGGATTTAAAGAACTGTTTGGAGCAGGTAGCCCAACAATATTGTTATTGCGCCAAGTAGGGGTTATTTGACCTCATGTTGAAGTCCAAATGTTTGTGACTAATCCAGATTGCAAGTTGAAGATGGGCTTGCGAGTGAGGGAGGATGTTAAGGAGAATACCCACTTGTGATCCCCACATTGAGAAGGAACGGGATAATGATTCACATATATGTCTAATGGGCTAATTCACTTATCACCAATTGGTTTTAGGATGGAACCACATTTGGGATTATGTATGGTTAGACTCTCCTTTGATGCAGGCAGCCAGGCATAGGTGTATAGGTCCGATGAAGTTTATCACGAAGTCATGTACAATTTAGTCAATATAAGTTTAGCTTAGTTTAGCCAACTTGAATTTAATTTAATCTATTTAGTGATCAGTTTAATTCACTTAGTGATCAACTTAATCAATTATTTAGTGAGACCATTTTTCTATCATTCAATAACTAGTTTAATTCATTTTGTGACTAGCTTACTCCATTTAGTAAGTCAACTAGTTTTTTTTGAAACTTTCTGTTGCAGTGGGAGATCCAAGGGAAACAAAGAAAGCAGAAGAGTGTAGGGACGACTAAACTAGCACAAGATGTCTAGGGATAAAGTTGGGTTAAAGTGAGATAAAATCTATTTTTTCAACTTTTTTCAGCTTACTTGAACTTAACTGAACTTATTGGAACTTATTCTGCTAATCTGAATTTATTGAAAACCTTATATATGATTGGGACAAACCTTATTTTTGCTAATATGAACTTCTGAACTTTTTTTAGGAATGAAAATTAGTTGAAAAGAACGAGGCCATAGCATGAACTCTTATTTTAACACAAAAATTATTTTAAGCATAGCATTGAAATTTATTGCTCTATTTTGTGCTAATGGTTTATCATAAGCTTTTAGGTATTTCAAGGTAATCCCATAAAGATCTACGGAAGTCATAAGGTTGTTTTTTGACTCATTTTAGTGACTTTAATGAGAAACAAATACTAAATATACAAACATTTAATCAATATTTCTTCTGGATTTGAATACATCTAGTCAGAAATATTACAGACATGCTAGCTATAATTAACTTTTGTTTTGATAGACTCTCAAAGTATTATAGACATGTTGATTATGAATTTAATTCGAATAGCGTAGATCAGATATTTAATTTATCCGACCGGAAAAGGTCTTCCAACTCAGGCTCAATTAGCCCAAAGTCCAAAAGATGAGAATCCTATTGATTGTCACAAAATCGAGTCCAAAATCCAATTTAGCCCAGTTCAAAACCTGACCCGATCTGACCTAACTTTAAATTGTTCTTGCTTATCATCATTAATTAAATTGATTGTAGCAAATATGAACATGCTTCTTTGGCAAGGATAAAAATAGCTGTAATTAATTGACTTTTGATAGTTGGAGTGAATAAGGTAAAGACAGTGAGTAGTAAGACTTTGAGCAAAAGAGTCAATAATTGAGTATTTTCCCCATGCATGATGGTTGATAGTGACCAAAAAAAGTACCAACTTCTTTTTATGTTCTCCTTACTAATTTCCAATTTTTTTAACCTTCCAATTATTAGCTTTTGAAGCTTCTCATTTTCCTAGAGGAAAGCCTTCAAGTAGGTAAGCACAAAAGCCTTTTTCCTTTTCTTTTCCTTTTAAAGAAAAATTATTTAATTAATTAATTGATTAATTAGTATACTGTGTATCATTCCATTCATATCAAAGGTCCCCTCTAGGGTTTGGGCATTTTGTTGTAATAGGAACAAAGAAAAGACAGGAAGATGCCAACATCAAACTCATAAAATAGAAAATTACAAGAAAATACCATTTAAATATTCAAAATTAAACAATTAAATACTAAAAATTGTCACTATTTTTTAGTTTATCTAAAATTTTTAGGGTAGAGGATTTTTCCTGGACTTTTCCTACTCTGGCTTCATCCTCACCCCCTCCCCCCACCTCTTCCCTCTATGTCCCTTTCTACCTTCCACATTTCTTGATAAACTTTTTTCTATTTTTCCTTTCAAAAAGCTACAAGTTTATTCCAAGAGGCGGACGAGGTTATAAAATTCTATACGACTTTTATTATACACTTATTTGTACCATGAGCATGGTAAGGTGTACTCAGTTTTTTTTGCTCATTGCTCAAAGACGTCCTACTTTGCTCATTTGAAGACGTTTAAATGACAAATGAGAAAAAATAACAATGAATATACTATGCTTATAGTAAACACATACTTATTACAAGATATGAAGTATCAAAAATTTACAAAAAACACTTTTAAAGAAGATGTGGAAGAAAAAAACTTTCTTTTTTAATCTAAAATTGTAATCATAACCCTGTGATATGTGCACCCTTTTAATTAGTTGATGAATATATAGAGAGAGAAAAACTGAAGAAAAGATATTCTGAAATTTTGCAGCAGAGCAAGCTCAGACATGTAATCCATGGGGCTTATTAAGATTGTGACTTCCTTGAAAACAACCCATAAATCATCATCTTCACCTCTTCACGGGATCTTATTATTTCTTTCAAAATTCAATTAATTAAATATATTTTTTCTGGGTATTTTTCATTGACCCCTCTTTGATTTTTCCTCTATTTTTATTTTTCATTTTTATTTTTATTTTTATTTTTTTGTGTTATATATATGTCACTGACACCTGTGACCCTGTTTTTATTGAAAAAATCCCTGCTTAGTTATTGCTACTTTCTCTCTCTACATTGTTCTCTTCTGTTTCTCTCTCTACCTCCATCTAAAACAATTCCTTGTTCCAAAGGTACACCAAAAAAAAGAGAAAATATGAGTTTTTAGTATAGTGGGTAGTCTTTAACTTATCTAAGTTTTGATATCAAACAAACAAGACTTAAGCAAAAAAGAAAAGAAAAGAAAAAAAAGATCATTTCTTTTTTTGTTTTACTTTGCTTGTTGGTTTGTTGAAGAAAGACAATGTTCCAAGCAACTATGTCCAATTCAAGTTTGTCTGAAGAACCTACTAATCTCTCAAATAGCTTTAACCCTTTGTTACTACAAAACACTACTAATATCATCACTTCTCAGCAACCTCCTCCTCCTAAAAAAGTCAAGAAAAAGAGAAGTCTTCCCGGAAACCCAGGTAAAAAATATTCTTTTTACACTCGTATGTCCGAACCAGTGTTACCTAATTCGCCATACAAAAATAGTCCTGCATAATTTTTGTTAATTTAAATTACCGATTTGCCTAGTGCAGATCGGAGTTTAGCGAATTAGGTAACACTGTATCAATATCACCTCATATATACTATACAAGTATTATATTGATTGATATGCAGTTGAAATGAAGAGTGCGAGTAACATCATTGGAATGGTTGAAAACCCACCAACCATATTTTTGCCCTAGATTTTATTGTATGATATATAAGTGAAGATTTATTTTATTTTTGATTTTGTAGACCCAGATGCTGAGGTGATTGCATTATCACCAAAAACATTACTAGCAACAAATAGGTTTATATGTGAGATCTGCAACAAAGGGTTTCAAAGAGATCAGAATCTTCAACTACATAGAAGAGGGCATAATCTTCCATGGAAGCTTAAGCAAAGAAGTAAGACAGAGATAATAAGGAAGAAAGCTTATGTTTGTCCAGAACCAAGTTGTGTTCATCATCATCCTTCAAGAGCTCTTGGAGATCTTACTGGAATTAAGAAGCATTTTTGTAGAAAACATGGTGAAAAAAAATACAAGTGTGAAAAATGTTCCAAGATTTATGCTGTTCAATCTGATTGGAAGGCTCACTCTAAAACTTGTGGTACTCGAGAGTATAGATGTGACTGTGGTACCCTTTTTTCCAGGTAAATACTTTTAATATACTTCTCTATATGCCGCCTTCGTTTTAAATTAGTTGTCATGTTGATTGTCAGTTTGTAAATTATAACACGACACTTAAATTTGGATAAAATAACACTAAATTGCATTTTTTATTGTTGTATCTAGACCTCTTAGACCTATATTTATACTTGTTCTTTTATAATAGAGTACCTTGGTTTATAATTAGTTATCACGTCAATTATGATTTCACAAATTACAACGCGACAACTAAATTTGAATTGAGAGTATAAAATCTACTTTTTCTTTATTACAATCTAAATGTCTTAGACTTTAATCTATATCCTTCGATAACACTGTAATCTGTAATTAGTTGTCATATTAATTATCGGTTCATAGATTATAACACGACAATATATCGGACAAGAAAATATACTACTTGCATTATTGGATTATACATATATCCTTCCATGATTCCACCTTCATCTATAATTAGTTGTGTTATAATGTGACAACTAAATCAAGATAGGGAGAGTATATAATTTGCATTTATGGATTGTATATGGATTAAATTAAATAGATTCCTTTCACTTGTTGTTTAGTTGTTGTTTCTATATGCTTGTTTCTTTGATTATGCAGATGTTTTTGGTAATATGAGCATAGCATATTTCTGGATTCCTGATACATGCCTATTGTTTTCTGGTGATTATATTGTTACATAAGAATGGTAAGTTTTGCATGAAATATTATTTGCACATAACTTTAAAATAAAATTGTAGTAACATTGTTCAGAATAATATGAGAATTTTATCTGTTGAAATCTGTACCTTTCCTAAGTTCTATGTAAATAAATATATTAATTACAACAAAGAACAATCAAAAACAGGCTGTCTTTTGTTTTATTTAATGTTCTGTCCAGTGATTCAATTGCTGTCTATTTTTGTCCTCAATTTCTCATTTCTGATAATACATGAGCATGACCTCCTTTTTTCCCTTTAATTATTTTTTCTCACAATAACCAAATATGGCCAATAATTTTCGCAGTTTAATCTACACAGATTAGCAAATTTAGATAAAACATATTTATAATATAAGTATTTAAAAAAATGTAACTTATCATATTTAATTGTGAGTAATTTGATGAGCTTCTAGCGGACTGTGAGCATTTTCATGTTTGCACATTAAAGAGTTAATTTTTGTGTTTATTAGCTAGCGGAATGGGTAGAATAGGGGCTCTTTTTGTTCAAGTTATAATTAGTTCTTATCACTAAAATATTAGCACTAATAAGGTTTGACCCTATCACAAATAAGGTTTGAATAAATTCAAGTAAGTTTAAATAAGTTTAAATAAGTTAAAGTAAGTTCAATAACTGCTAATAAGTTGAAGAGAACATAATCTAAAAGCTCCTAATTAATAAAAAGATTTTCAAAATGAGAATTGAAATCAACCCGTGATATTACTTTCTTAGTTCAAAAAAGCAAACAGCTAGCCAACTATCAGTTAAATTACCAAATATTTTTTACAATTAGTTAATAGCTAAAACCACTAAATTAATCAAATCAGCTAAATCAATAAACAATTTGTTAACAAATATCCACTAATCACATAGACAGTCAATACATTTTCTCTATCTAAAATCTTTGGAGAGTTCACTCACAAAAAGAGGCAGGCTTTTGGTTTTTCTTTTTGTAATTTAGCTAGTCCCAAAAAACAATGATGTGTCACTGCTATGCTCGTGTAAATGTGAAAAAAGTAGTGTACAAAAAGTAAAAAATATAAAGTTAATTATCTTTATTTTTCTTAAGAAAAGTGAATAATCAATCTTTTTCAAGATTTTCACTTTAATAGTAGCAGAAACTCTGAGCTTCTTCATCATACTGGAAAACTGCAAAAAAATAACCTGCAAAAATAGGAGTATCTGATATGGTCTGCCGTTTGGCCTTTTTTTGTTCTTCCACTGTGGCACTGTATGCTGCCATAATGCATGTTATTTTTTGAGTATCTGATATGGGCTGCTTAAGCTCTAATGAAAAATTGTATGCTTCCACATAGTTAAGACTCTAATCTTAATATTTGATGGTCAAAATTACGTGTTGGTATCTTTGTAAAAGAGAAAGAAAAGTTTGAGTTCAGATAAATAGAGTACATGTTTAAGTCCCGTTCTAATAATGTTTTTGAAGTGTTTGTTCGATATAACAACGATGCACAATTTGTCTATGTAGTGAAGATAATTTCAAATATTTCTTCTTTTTTAGTTGCACCATTCTAACTTTTGTTGTTTTGCATTATTCGTATAAGGTTTGACTTTTTCACAAATAAAGTTTGAATAAGTACTAATTAGTTCAAATAAGTTCGGTCAAGTTAAGCTAATTCAAATAAGCAAAAATAAATTGAAAAGATCTTTTTCAATTTTCTAACTAGTAATAATAGTTTATTAAAGATGATAATAAATTTGGCAAACTTAAAAGTCAAATTCTTGCAACTAATGAAATTGTGGATGAGGCATGAACTTGATTGATGGTGCAGTTTGCTTCACCTTATTTTTCTTGAATTTATTTGAACTTATATTATCTAATTTTATTTGGAACATATTGAAACTTATCAAAACTTTCGAAACTTAGTAGAACTTATTAAAAGTCATTTTAAAAGGTGTTAGAACTTATTGAAACGACTTATTAAACCTGGAACTTATTTTGAAGGTGAAGAGAACACACCTTGAATCCTTTTGAATTATTCTTTTGAGTTCTTATTACAATTCCCTTTTCGTTTTAGACTTTTAGTAACACGTCCCCCTCCCTTTCTGTCTTATCGTAATTGACAGTAAGGAATAGCTCATTTATTTAGAGCCTTTCTTTCGATTGTAAAAGGTAGTAGAGTCTACGAGATGATCAACTCTTAATAGTGTTGTTAATGCCAAATGTATTTGAAAACCTCAAGTGATTGGATGGACCTTTATCACGGTTGGGAAATTGGTGCATGTTCAAATAGGGAAAAGTGGGAAACAATTGGAGAAGATTAGGAAGTTTAGAGCAAAAACACGTGTAAAAGAAGAAAAAGAACAGCTGTGACACACTGCTAAGTGCTAATTAAGAGAAACAATTTCCATGTACCACACCAAAAATTAATAAATAAAAATACTAGTTATACACTCCATATTATTAGTAATTATAAAATATGAAAGTAGCTTTAAGAAGTATTTTTGTTTATAAAGGACAAAGATAATAAAGCACAATTAACACAATTACGTACATATTTAAAATTTTCAGTATTTCTTCATTCATCTTCGACAGACCACCCCACAGGCAAGTAGGGCTTTTCATTCCCTTAACAAACCCCTTGATTTGATATATGCACAAGTGCAATTGCATGCAATGTTCTAAAGCAAAAGCTAACTAGCGTTCTAGGGTGTTGGATAAGGAAATTGAAAGTAATAAAATTAAATTAATAATTACACCGATCTATCCTTAATTTTGGCATATATTCCAAAACTAAATACCATTTTAATAAATATACTAAATGTTAATTAACACCTTGGAGGCGTCCCTTAGCAAGATCTTGTTCTAAATATATACTTAATTTGATTAGATTTAATTATACTTATTAGATCAAATTAGACTACTTTCATATATTATAATTACTAATATAGCGTAGGCATCACTCCAATCCTATATGGAAAATTGATTGGAATAATCCCAACTATGATCATTACGCTCAAAATAATCACAACTATGGGTTATTCTAGAATAATCCAAACTATTGGGGTACCTTCTCAAAATAATTCAAACTCTTAATTTTACTATGTATAATAGTCCCAAAATGGATCATTGAAGGCAAGAAAAATAAAGTTTGGATTATTTTGGGATAACTCATAGTTGGGATTAGTCTGAGTGGAATGGATATAGTTGAGATTATTCCAGTCAATTTTCCCTAATAAAAGTTTTAATAACAAAGGTTCCATATAGGATTGGAGTGATGCCTATCAGTTTAATACTACTAATCAGTTCAAATTACAATATGCTTATTAAATGATCTCATGCATGTTGTAGTACCCTAAAACGTGCAATTCTTGAACATTTATTCGTTTTCCTCTCTTATTCCTAATTCATCTAACAATTTGGCATTTGTACACATTATTATCATGCATGCAGGAAAGATAGCTTCATCACTCATAGAGCATTTTGTGATGCACTAGCTGAAGAAAGTGCAAGACTCTCAACAAACCCTTTTTCAAACCCTCTCCTCCCACCACCACAACCACCACAACCACCACAACAACCACCACCTTTCTCCACCACCCTTCCTACCTCCCAAAACCCTAATTCTTCTCTCTTTGCCTTTTCCTCCTCTTCTCCATGGGACCCACCTTCTCAAAACCCTAACCCTAACCCTAATCCTCTCATGCACATCAAGACTGAAAACCCTCACTTCTCACCACCACCTTTCTTCCAACCTCCCCATATATTCACCAACCATTCCAACAAGGGTTTACTAACCTCCCTTCCCTCCTTCACCTCCTCGGACACCGCCGCCATGCCACCATCTCAATACTTCTCCGCCACCGCCCTCCTCCAAAAAGCAACCACCATAGGCTCCGTTGGCAACAACTCCACCATGTCAGCAATGCTAAACGGGTTCGACGAGCTCGGAGCATTGTCCCGCCACATGGGCCCCACCACCACCAATGAGATGGCCGCGGTGTTACCACCACAACCATCTTCATCCACAAACACGAACACGACATCGACAACAACAACCACCACCACCACCAACAACAACAACAACAACAACAACAACCCAACTAGTGAACATGATCATTACTCCGCCATGCTTGCCACATGGCGGAAGAACAATGACGGATATACAAGAGACTTCCTAGGGCTTACTGCAGGGGATTATAACCCCAATGGTGTTGTAGATAGTGATAATATGTTAAAGTTCACGGGTGGATTACAATACGGTATGACAGCTGCATATGATCGTGACAACACATCATCATCAATGTTGATGAAGCATCAACAGCCACTCATTCATCCACATCATCATCATCATCAACATCAACAACAGCAACAAATTGAGAGCTTTGGTTTTGTTGAACCTCCTACTACCGCAGCTGCTACCACTGGCTCAAGGTGGGGGTGATGTTAGTATAGTAGGCATGCATGCATGCGAGGTTTTTTCGCGCGACATGTGAATTTACTGTTTTACCCTTTCAACATGCAAAGTTAATTAGTAAGTTTAGACGTTATTATTTTTTTAAAATGAAATTCTACCTTAGACTCTTTCAGAGGTTCTTAGATTACTATCTCCAGGGAGTATTTAGAAGAGGACATGTAATTGTATGTTGTAGTAATTTCATTGAAGCTTATTGTTAGGATATTGTTATTGTAATACGTTAAACAAATAGTTCGTACGAAATAGTATGAAATAATGTGAATTTCAATTCAAAATATTATTGCTTGATGGTCAAAGATTTTTTTATGAAATTTAATTTGTCCTCTGGAATGAGTTTGTTTAATTTGATACGTTGCTCATAAACAGTGATTTTATAAGTATATGTACAGTAGTTGTATAATCAATGTATACATACTTAAACGCATCATTATAAGGTGGAGATTACTTATATAATTACTATCGATTTCAAGTTATTGTAAGATCTAAAACAAATAGTTCGTCTGAAATAATAATGTGAATTTTAATTCAAAAAATGGATTGATGATTAAAGAAAACTTTATGCAATTTTGTCCGTCGCAATGATTTTGTTTGATGTGTTACTCGGAAAATATCATGTTTTAGTAAGCTAAGTATTATGTCTTGTGGTCATAGTACACATAAACACATCATAAGAAGGTATATAGAGTTAGAGACTACTTTATTACTACCAATTTCAAGTCGTATCCATTTTCCATTTTAATACTATAATTTTTGTCTCACATTTTCCGATATACATCCACAAATCCTTACATATATTAATTATATTGCAATAAGCTAAGTTACGTGAACAAAAATGCAAACGCAAATACACTATACGTGCATGAATTTGGGGGGGGGGAATCTAAACATACATAATGAAGGATATATTTGTAATAGTGCTCGAAAATAGTGATACGTTGGATTTACCAATTGAAGGATATATTCGTATATAGTACTCAAAAATGGTGATACGAGGTATTAAACCTAATATATATTTACTCGAACTCAACTTTATGGGGAATTTTTTAAAATACATTTTGTCTCCTTCCATTTTCTAGCTATTCTGATTGAGATTTATGAGAATATATGTTAGATATCGTTGGATGCAGATCTATAAAGGGAATAGGTAAGGCATGCATGTACTTCAATATATAGTATAAATTTTAGGTTAAACATAAAATATACTAGAAGAAAGGCATCATACATGCATGCAAATGTGGCAGGTCATGATCTAAGCTAGGAAGATGGTGATGGCACACATGTATGATAAGTACCTATATAAGTATATAATATTCATGGCATATGGGAGGCACAGCTCATGTCAATAGTCATGGCCCCCAATGTAAAAATAAAGTTAGTAGATCTAGAAAAGCTAACATGCTATGACGAACCAGTAGTGCATGATTCCTCTTCACTCTTTGGTTAAGAAGTTTGTGGATAAAGCCAGTTTATAAGACAATTATATAAATTATTGGTTTGATAATGTGATAGGTATTAGGACCACTGGACCAATGCTAATCCACAATAATGCCAAAATGTTCACATGTATGTTCGTAGCATACTACTACAGCAAACACGTACATTATTGTTTAATATTTTTGGAGATCACGGTTTTATTAATCAAAGATTGTAACTAGATTTCTAAGACCACTTGGACTTAGGGATGGCCTTGAGCCAAACGGAGTTGACTCTATCAGGGCTCGGTTTGATTACACCAAAATTTGTAAAGCTCGAGTTCGATTCAAACTGTCCAAATGATTTTGAACTTGGTTGCAATTGGAATTGAAGCTCGAATTAGTATTTGAGTTTGTCTCGATATAAACAAATGAATCGGACTTTTATTCGAGTCAAATATATTCTTCCAGCTTGACAAAATATCAAGTGAACAAACCCACACATAATAATGATATTTTAGATTGAGGTGGCAAGGAAATTTAGCTCATGCATACCTTGTAAGCCAACAAAATATGAGTAGAAAGGTGGGCTACATGGGCCTTACATTTTTTTGCATATAATTTTTTAAATTCGAGTTGTTTGAGAGCTAACGAGCCGAATGCAATATAGTTCGATTTAGCTTATTAAGGATTCAAACTTTTTATTTAAGCTCGAATTCGGCTCGTTAATAAACCAATGAAACTCAAACCGAACTTTTGATTAGCCAAACTCAAGTTATTCACGAACTGATGTGTTCATGACCATCCTTAGTTGGACCCCTAATTCTATAAAAAATAAAAAAATTTGAAAAGAGATAATAAATTCTGATCGGAGAAGGGTTCCACGAGGCTAATATAATAAGTTTCAATAGATTTTAAGAAGGTCTAATAAATTTAATAGATTTTGATAAGTTTGCATGAATCGATTATTTCATAGCTGATAAGCTAATCTGATTAAATTCAAATTAGTCAAATCCAGATGAATATAACCAATAGACTTTCTGATAACAAACAGACCTAACATTAGCTCTTGTACATTAAGAGAATTTTAGTTATTTACATGATGTAGTGGAAAATTAGTTTGTTTGCCTTTATTAAGTGAGATATAACAAAAAATAATTTGATGATATTGAGAGGTGCTATATAGTAGTATAAAGTAATTTTACATAGGATTCTAATTTCTAGCTAGGTTGTTATTTTATAGTTTATACCAACCAATATAACAAGAGAGTACGGTGAATAATGTATGAGTATATATATTATGTATGCTTTTCATGAAATATGAATCAATTTGACAACAAAGAGTTATCCTCATATCTACCTAACCTGCAATGCAATGCAATTGAGGAGAAATATCTACACCTACCTGAAAAGAAAAAACTCGAACAACGAGGGATTGCAATGCAAACTCAAATTCTTCGCTAGTTATAATCACCACTATTCTTGAATTCTACTAGTACTCTAGCAACGATTCTTGTATCTGATCTCATACATCTCTCATCAGTAGATCTTCTCCCTTACTTACAGCCCATGCCCATATATGTCGTTTGTGTAAACTTTACTCAAACCTTGTACAATTTGTACTAATTGACACTCAAAACAAATCTCATTGGTTAGTAGCTAATTAATGTTGTAGGTAACTTTGCTGGGAAAGTATCATGTGTAATGTCATGATAATGCAACTTTATTTCAAATGATCTTTCAAAGATGCTTTTCTGTTGATATATAAACGTTGTTGTAACAGAAGAGGCGCAAAACACTAATAAAGAACGTGAAAGATAAAAGCACACACAAAGTTTAACGTGGTTCAGTAGCAATGTGTGCTAGCTACGTCCACCAGACCAGAGGGAGAATAATTTATTAGGAGAGAAACATAATACAAAATAGTGTTAGGCAACAATAAGATAATCAGATGAATGAATACTAAATTCAATACGGCTATAGGTTTAGCGAGACCCCGTGCTTGGTTATTCGAACCAACAGATAATTCAAGACATATCTAACAAACGTAATTATGAGTTCATGACAACTAAGTAGTATAAGGTAGTGAATAGTAATAAAAATTAATTGAGAAAATAAGCAATTAGAGATGGAGAAACTTAGTCATGACTCATGAAACTTCCTTTTCGAAGTTATAGATATTCTAATTACTCTATTATAGTTATTTGTGCAATTTTATCTATTAGGTTGCTCAATTTTTTTTTAACTACATATAAGAGGTTGCTAGTGTAAATGAAAAGGTCACCGATGATGTCTCAAATAATCAATGGAGGAAAGCAAAATGGTATCTTTCTTTTGCATGTTATAATCAACTATATGATTGTATTTGTATCCATGAAAACAGGAAGAATATGGAATTTTCTAATAGCAAGGAGAAAAAGGTATAAGGAGATCTTGGTCCTTTCATGCAGTCAAAGATTTATTGCCCTTGCGTAGTTAAGAAACAACAATTGCAACTATAAAATTGTTTGTGTGAAGAATATTCTTAAACATTCTAGGTTAGAATCAAGCATGAGATTCTCCTTGCAAATTATAGTATTCAATAATTATTCTTGGGGAAGTTTACATCATCACTCTATTATTTTGGGAACTTTTATATGGTAGATGATATTTAAAAGTGACTTTGTAGCTTTGTTGATGTACGAGAATTATGAATGATTGGCTAATCTATTTAGGTTGCCTGGCATGTTATATATATAGAGATACCAAAATATATTTACAAAACCTACTAATGATCTAATTACCAAATTACCCTAATACACCCCCTCAATCTTTACGGGGAGGAACCACGGATAGATTAGAACGATGTTTACAAAACAACTCAGAAGAAATACCCTTAGTAAAAATATCAGCAACCTGCAACTGTGTCGGAACGTGCTTGACCTGAAGTCCACCTTTAGCAACCATCTCACGAACAAAATGATAATAACCATCAATATGCTTACTACGATCATGATGAACAGGATTGGCAGTAAGATACATAGCAGAAACATTGTCACAATAGAGAATGGTAGGCCGACGATGAAAATACCCTAAATCAGCCAACAATTGACGAATCCAAATTGTTTCGGCCGCAGTGTAGGCAACAGCACGATACTCAGCTTCAGTAGAAGAATTCGAAACAGTAGGTTGCTTCTTAGAACGCCAGGAGATCAAATTCTTCCCTAGGAAGACAGCATAACCAGTAGTAGAACGCCGAGTGTCAGGACACCCGGCCCAATCAGCATCAGAATAGGCAACAGTCACAGTAGGAGAGCCAGTACTATGAAGAAATAGCCCATAATCAGAAGTTCCCTGCAGATACTTGAAAATTCTTTTCACAGCATGAAGGTGAGTAGTACGAGGCGTATGCATAAATTGAGAAACCGAATTAACAGCATAGGCAATATCAGGACGAGTCATAGTCAAATATTGCAATGCACCAACCATACTACGATAATCTGTGGGATCAACAAGAAGTTCACCATCTAATAGAGAAAGAGTGACACGAGAGACAACAGGAGTACGTACGGGTTTGACAGTATGAAGATGAAATTTCTGAAGAAGATCAACTACATATTTGTTTTGAGACAAAAGCAAACCCTGAGGAGTACGTAAAACCTGAATGCCTAAGAAATAATGCAAATCACCCAAATCCTTCATAGCAAACTGAGCAGAGAGAACACTGATAAATTTCTGAAGCAAAGAGGAACTACTACCTGTAAGCACAATATCATCAACATATAGCAAGAGAATGATAATATGACTACTGTGTTTAAGAGTGAACATAGAGGTGTCACAATTGCTGCACTTGAAACCAATAGAGAGAAGAAAGTTGCTGAAACGAGAGAACCAAGCTCGAGGAGCTTGCTTCAAACCATAAATGGATTTTCGTAACCGACAAACATGATATGGTTGAGAAGGGTGTTCAAAACAAGGAGGCTGACGCATATAGACTTCCTCATTGAGGAAACCATGAAGGAAAGCATTTTTAACATCGAGTTGACGAATAGGCCATTTAAAAGTAGCAGCAAGAGTAAGAACTAAGCGAACAATAGTAGGCTTAATTACAGGACTAAAGGTTTCAAAGTAGTCAATACCTGTCTGCTGATGATTACCAAAAACAACAAGCCTGGCCTTAAACCGCTCCAAAGAACCGTCAGAATTATATTTAATCTTATACACCCACTTACAACCAAGAGCGTTTCTATTGTTGTTGCGAGGCACAAGTTCTCATGTATTATTCTTAATTAAAGCTTCATACTCATCACGCATGGCTTGTTGCCAACGTGAATCTTTAGACGCTTGCTTAAAATTAGACGGTTCAAACTCAACAACGTCGGTTTTTAAATCCAATTAATTCCTAGTTGAAATGATTCCGTCTTTTAGACGCGTGGTCATGGTATGAACATTAGTAGGATTGACACACTTAGACGACTTCCTAGGACGCCTAGGGGGAGGGACGATAGGAGACGGGGATGACTCAAGGGGAGCATCAAGGGGAGGGGTAAAAGACGAGGAAGGGGAAAAAGAGGGAGGCGGGAAGGACCCCGCGGTCGCAGACCAAGGCTGCGGGCTGGCAGTGACTGCCTGCGTAGGAGAGTGAGAAGCTGTGGGCGCGGGCTCGGGCGCGGGCGAGGAGACGAGACGCTGCACAGCACCCACTCGCAATCAAGTCATTAAGTTCGGAAAACCCCTAATTAAGGGATCCTCTTAATTCCTACCCAATCCCTTGGTCTAGAAATCAAGTCGAAACATGGGAATAACAAAAGGGATTAGAGTTCGATTAAGAACAATAAAAACCCTAAGTGCCCTACTATAAACATGATCAAGATCTATCCTAGGGTGTCAAAACACCACATTCAATGCATAGACAAACAATTGAATCATAAAAAGTATAGACAATCTACATTAAGCCCTTAATTCATACTTTTGCCCAAACCCTAGATAATGAACTACTCACTAACCATGGATTCTAAGCAATTAAGATTCAATAAATTCAACATCATAAACTAAGCAAAAAGATTAAAGGAAAGAGATAGAAGAGAAATTACTTGAATTAATTGATGAATTCGATCTTCAATAATGAAACAAAGGAGTAAACTAGTGTTTTTGAGAGAGTTTTAGGGCTAAGAGAGAGTAATTAGAAACTAAGTGTGAAGTAATGTCGAGTCTAAGCTAAAAAAAACTAATTAAAAGCTTCATTAAACTAAGACGGAGAAAACGGGTCAACACCCGAAGTCAGGTCGCCACGGTCGTGGTGACCCCTGACTTTCATAGGATCAGTTTCCAATCTTCAACAGTCTGTTTTGCTCGCTACAGCGGACAGCTCAACTTCGAACGATCATATATCTCTCGTCTCTTATCGGAATTGGGCTCATGACCAGTCCTTGGAAAGCTATCGAAACGAGCTAACACTTCCCACTGGAATCACCTCAATCCGATTTACGGATCAAATGTTATGTCCATTTGAAGTTCAACAGTCCACAACTAATCTTCCAATGATCATATATGACTTCAAAAACATGTTAGTTAGTCTGAAAATCATCCAAAACAACTAAACGAGTAGTGAAGCAACCATTTAACTCAAAGTAATCAAAACCATGCAATGCAAGACTAAAATGCTCTAAATCTATATGCATCGACACTAAAAATGCAGCATGGATAGGCACAATAAAGTACTTATCAGTCATAGACGAACCAATGGAAGAGCTAGACACGAGGGAGCGATAAGGAAATTTTCGTTCACTAAACAACACATGACGACTTGTATATACTTTGCCAGAAACAGGATCAAGACATCGATAACCCTTATAATTTGATGCATAGCCAATGAAAACACATTGAATCGACTTAGCCTGTAATTTATTGGTTTTAGGATCTAAAAACAACGGAAAACAGGCACAACCAAAACATTTCAAAAACTCATAGGAGGGGGGACGATGAAAAAGTTTAGCAAACCGGGATGAACCCTGCAATGCCGAACTAGGAAGACGGTTTATCGTATAAACCGCCGTATAACACGCATCAACCCAATATCGAGGTGGCAATTCAGATTGAATAAGCATAGTGCGGGCCATCTCGATAATGGTTCAATGTTTCCTTTCTGCAACACCATTCTGCGCTTGAGTCCGAGCACAAGACTTTCGAAAATAAATTCCCGAATCACATAAATGTTGTAGTAAAGGAGTGTTATCAAATTCACGTCCACCATCACTTTGGAAAAATTTAATTTTGGAATTAAACAAGTTATCAACAAGTTTTTGAAAAACTAAGTAGACATCAGATTTCAGTTTAAGTGGATATAGCCAAGAAAAACGTGAATAATCATCAACAAAAACCACATAATACTGAAAAAACTGATTAGATTTAACGGGCGATTGCCAAAGATCACTATGTATCAAATATAAGGAGAGGGGGCATGATGAGTCACAGACTCAAAAGGCAAACGATGTATCTTTCCTAATTTGCAATGAACACAATCGTCAGAAAACTTAGAATTACATGAAATCAAGTTTTGTGAACGTAAACTTCCTAAAACTCTAGCAGAAGGATGACCAAGGCGAGTATGCCAAACATCTCCAGACTCCGTGGTTGCTATGAGGGCAGGAACAGACGACTCTGGACAGACTCGGGAAGACTCTGAACTAACTCGAGAAAACGACTCTGACTCTAGGATGTGCGGCTGAAGAGGGTAGACACCATTCCTACTGATTCCCCGCAACAGAACTGCCCCGTGGTCTTGTCCTTAACACAAACAGAAGACTCGTCAAAACAGACTATGCAAGAATTATCCTGACATAACTTTTGAACAGATATCAGATTATGTTTTAACTGGGGAACATGACACACCTTCGTGTGGCGAAGGGGGCGAGTAGGGGAAGACAGAATCAAATTACCAAGTTTATTAATGGGAAGTCGTGTGCCATCACTAGGAATGGCAATGGATTGGATTCGGATCGGACTTACCAAACTCCAAGTCCGGTCCATTTCAAACGGACTATGATTTTTACACTCCTATTAGGATTTGGACTATATATTATCGGATTCGGACTCGAACTTTTTCCTTCGGATTGTTTCGGACTCGGATCGGATTCGGATTAAATTGCCATATTAAATAACCAAAACACATCTTTAATATAAATTTTTCAATGTTTTACTTAATTTCTTATAATGTAAATCTATTATTTCTATTAAAATGTACTTTCAATCTATTAGTTGACGAGGTAACAAGTAATAATCGGACTTTAGTCGGATTCGAATCGAATCTTACCTAAGGTCCAACTCCTATCGGATTTCAATCGGACTTTTATATTTTCGGATTCGGATCGGACTTTTTCCTTCGGATCGAGTCGGATTCGGGTCGAAGTCGGACTGAATTGCCATCACCAACAACAATAGAACTCGAACCAGTGTAAGGAAGAGCGTTAGATAGCTTACCATCCTGTGAGGTCATGTGGGAGGCGGCTCCAGAATCTGGATACCAAACGGAGTCATTTGTTTCACCACCAACAGACAGTGCAGCTAGGGCACGTGTGACACCATCAGGAGAGGAAGGCACAAAGCTATGATTGAAGCGTTGAGGACAATAGGCTGCTTGGTGACCTGGATACCAACAAAGACCACAAGTATCTGAAGAAAGAGTGTTGGCTAAATTGCCGTTAGATGGATTACTTCCTGCTGAAGACAAATCATTAGCAACATAATTGGCACAAGAATAATCAACATATGAAACATCGTGAAAATTACCCATACCATTAGCCCGACCTGCATTGCCACGACCACCCTGTCCTCCATTGCTGCGACCATTGTTGTTGCCACGACCACCTTTGTTGCGATTGAACCTGTTCTTATTCTTACCACCCCCTTGACCCTTAGAATTCGAACCACCCGAAGAAGATGATTGAGAACCCGAAGTGCCAGACTGAACTGCAACCAAGGCTTGATGCGCAGTGGTGCCTCATCATAAGCACGTATAGCCTTAATACGTTGCTCATGTTGTAAAAGTTTGGGGCGAAGATCATCAAAAGTCAAGGAAGTTTGAAATTGCAACAAAGTGGTAACCAGAGGATCATAATCACGATCCCTATCCAAAGAAGTCAAGGTATACTGAACAAGATCATATTGAGAAACAGGACACTGAATAACAGCTAAAAAATCAACAATAACTTTAATCTCACGAAGAAAGGACTCCATGGATTGTTGTTCAGGTTTCTTTATATGACTCAAACGACCTTTGAGTTCCATAGACCTAGCCATACTAGCCTGTAAGAAACGTGACTGTAACCTATTCCAAATCTCCACAACAGTATGCAATTCATGAACATCCATCATAACATCACGGGAAATAGATGCATATAACCACAATTTAATTTGTTGATCAAGTCTCATATACTCATAAAATTGTGGATTAGGCAAAGAACGACCATGATTATCAAGTAAAGTAGACGGAGGAATCGGAATAGTACCTTCGACAATACCAAGAAGTTGATGTGTCGAAAGAAAACACGTAACCTAAGTCTTCCACATAAGATAATCTTCGGGAGTGGCTAACTTAATAGACACAACCCGAGTGATGTCATGGTGGGTGAGTAATGCGGCGGTGGGCATAGGCGGTTGATTGTATGCCGGAAACACCGTCGAAGGCGGTTCAAAATCGGGGGGAAAACGCGTGGGACTCCGGGAGTGGCTAGGGCTTGCGTGGAAGCCAAACGACGTCGCGTCCTGGTGCGGTGGAGAAGACCACAACGCAGCACTGGTTAAACCACCACTAAAGGGTGGCGGAGCACCAACGAAGGGGGCTGTGGTGGCGGTGGTGTATGAAAAACCACCGTGGCCAGCGAACAAGCCACCGTTGGACGAGCCTGCAACGTCTAAGGGACGTGTCTGCGCCTCTAGGGGAAGGCGAGAATGCAGGGGGCTGCTGCCGGCGCCGGAGGAGACTGGCGGAGCAGCAGTGGTGGCCGGAGAAGATGCCATGCCGGAGCGTTTGTGCGTGAGGCGTGTGTAGTTAGGGTTAACGAAAAGAAACCCTAAAAAATTATTAAGCGGAAGAGAAAAAAATTAGCCTAGGCTCGTGATACCATGTACGAGAATTATGAATGATTGGCTAACCTGTTTAGGTTGCCTGGCATGTTATATATATAGAGATACCAAAATATCTTTACAAAACCTACTAAGGATCTAATTACCAAATTACCCTAATAGTTGAAATATAAAAAGAGTTACAAATGAGGATTGACTACTAAAGAATATTTTGTTAATTTCACAAGTTAATTAATCAACCTTAACTACAATTTTAGACTTTGTCTACCATCCTTAAAGAGCAAAAAATCAAGAGAAAGAAGCCAATATGTCGCTGAGTTGCTTCACGATTTCACAAGTGAGAAATGGTTCTTAGCCAACAGTGACCGGCTCAATGAGCACCTTTGGGCAATGCTTTCGCGATCCAATTTTTCACTTGAAGAAAGATAGCCAAAGTTATTCTTAGATACGCAATTATGAGAAAAACATTTCATTGTAATACTAAGGTGGATAAGACCTAACAACCTAAAGTTCCAATAAAAAAAATGAAATGACTTTTCATCATTTCAATTGAAGTAATGAGCCTTCCCATATTGTGAAGCAGCGATGAGCTAGGAGAAGGCTTTATCGACATGGTAGAAATATGTTAATTTTTATGACACGCATCCCGAGACGTATAAATGATGTTAATCTAAAAACTACATTTTTAGGGAAAACGAACTCTGTCAACTCTCCTGAAGACCAACCATCATAGAAGATGGTCCAAATGAGTACAAAAAATCATTTTATATCACGCACCCTGAGACATATGAAAATGGTGTTTCGACCTTGAAAAATATCGTTCTTTGGTGTAATGGACTCCACAAATTACCCTTGAATAACGAATATCACGAGAAAGCAATCTACACGAGTACAAATATGCCCATAGCTAGGCTTGAAGTAAAAAAGTTACGTTTTAATGGGCATTCAACGGCAAAAGTGGCATGAATATAACCTTTTATTACTTTGACAAAACTAAATGGTCACTTTAGAAGATCAAAGTTTATTCTCACTTACATTGAATTTCTCAAATTAGAAGACTACCGTGTAAAAATATTCTAATATCTTCACCTTGCACTTTAATGCAATTATTTAAAGTAGATATCTTAAATGCATAATTCAAATCTAACAAATATATCATGATAAGAGGGATTGTCTCTAAAGAGATCATGACAAAACCACCCCGTCCGAGTCCGACACACTTGAATCAAACATAACTTGGTACATTACTAATTTCTTCCAAAGATTTTGTAGATTTAAATGAAGCCAATAGTTAATGAAGTATGAATGGAAGAGAATAAAGGCAGCTTATACATTAATTAGGTCCCCCTTGAGTGGATGTACCACGTACTTTCGTCCCTGGAGTCATGCGTAAAAAATACCATTTTATGGTTGCATGCACTAAGTGTAGAAATGGTCCATAAAGCTAGCTTTAGCAAGCAATAATCTCTCACTAAAATTGGGAATTACTTAAATGAATGGTTAAAATAGCATACTCTATTCCCAAAAATGAGAAATGATGATACATTGGTTGACAAATCTTTTGATGGTGTGTTTGCATAATACGATTCTTTTTTAT
This sequence comes from Patellifolia procumbens, assembly GCA_947645195.1. Lineage (NCBI taxonomy): Eukaryota > Viridiplantae > Streptophyta > Magnoliopsida > Caryophyllales > Amaranthaceae > Patellifolia > Patellifolia procumbens. Next base: position 151,010 of record CANSGD010000658.1, read on the forward strand.
CTATAACAGTTTGACATTTACGTTTGTCAAAGTAGAATTTCAACTACTAATATGTTTAATAATCTATAAATAAAAGAACTTGAAAATATATATTTACATGAATGTAATAAGATCTCAATTAACACTATTTTGTCAAGACAATATAAATCACCAATAACGGTCAAAGTACGCATAGTTAGATCAATGGCACAAAAGTCAAATTGTTGTAAATAATACAAAATGGACTAAGTATATATTTTTTTAAAAAAATCAAGTGAGATTATGTTCAATTATTCTATATCATATTTTTTCATAATATCGTTTCTCGTGATAATATGCAATTACGTGATTAGCTAAATTAGGGTATAAATAGTTGGAGATGTGCATTCAATATCGTGAGAAAAAGCAATGATGCACTTAGGATTGGGTTAGATGGAAAATCATTGTCCGTAATGATTTTTCATGAAAAATCATTTTTCAAGGAAAAACTCAATTGCAGATAAGGTTTTCCTACAAATTTTATATTCAAAATTAGCACAATGAGAAAATTGGAGGTGTTACACAGTTGTATCTAGTGCTTCACAATATAGGTATACAATAAAACTTTAACTTAAAGAATTGACCAAGAGAGTTGGTAGAACTTTAGGATGGACATATGACATTACAATTTTGCATTATTAAATGTTACATTTTACAGCTGAAAATCTCACAAGTTCACACCAACAGAATTTTCAGTAAGATATGAGAAGAAACTATTTCCAATATCCAAATAACCAAGATAAAACTTGCCAATTAGCCAAATCTAGAATTCTAGGAATCTGAAAGATTGACCAACTTTTATGTGAAAAAGAGACTTATATAGTGGTTCCAACCTCTAACTTTTCCACTAAATTTCAACGAAGCGTGTGTTATTAACTTATTATACTTGTATCCAAGTGGTCCGGGACATGCTAGTATGCAATGGTGGGTTCTAGAGTTGAAAGAGATGAACTTAGAGCAAAGTAAGGCGAAAAACAACCCCTAAAAAAAAGCAAGAGAAGGAATGTAAAGGAAAAGGAAAAGGAAAAGGAGCAAGGGAGCCACTAACCAATAGTTACTTTGGTTTTAGAGGTGTGTTCTTTTTGGCGTACTTTCATTTTAGTTCAGTTAAGTTATTTTCAATTTAGTTAGTTCAATTTTGGATAATAATTTTACTTTCACATTTCACTATCTCTTTAATTTCCTAGTTCTGTTTAGTTCAGTTCAGCACAACTCATTTATGCTTTAAAAAATAAGCCTTTAATAAAAAGTCAAAAAAGTTTTTGGAAAGAGTGATGAGAGATTAAGGGGAAACTTTCTGAGCCCTAAATATTAGGGCAACTTATAAAGTATTCTCGGAGTATAAAGAGTTATGTGCTTCAATCCATAATCTCTTTATTTTATTTACTTCATTAATCTCATTATAAAGTGCTTATTAATTTTTAGTAGAAGATTTCAATAATTGAATTAAATGAAATGAGGAAATTATGTCCTGCAAGAATATAACTCTATATATTCCGAGTTGTTTAAGTGTTGAAATAACAAATACTTAATGCATATAGTTACCTCTTTTCATCAAATTGTGTGGTGACTGTCCGAAATTTTGTGCAATACCCAACTATATTAGCATTTAGATGACTTCTTAACATGATTACTGGCAAAATTTCAGATGACATGCTTCATCTACTCGCATTGGTAAGTAATATACTACTCCCGTACTCCGCCTCCGTTTTTTAAACTCTACCCACTTTTCGTTTTCATCCTTTTCTGTAAGTTTTACCCTTACTTTATTCATGCTAAAGTAAACTTTCTCCTATCTATTTTTCCTACGTACACTTTGTGTGGGTCACTTCAAAATTTTACACATGTTCACTAAACAGTAATCGTAATGGTAATGCATTTATAAATCTCATAAATTTTCCCTAATAATGAAAATTTATCTCCAATATACTTGGAAACGATCTAACATTACCACTAACAACGGCACGACTTCTTGACAAAATTCCCAATAAACTCATCAATATCTTTTACTACTATCTATCAAACAAGCTATGAGGAGACCGATGCGGTACTATAATTTCGAGATTTCAAAACGTGGGATTGGGTAATGCGTTATACGTAGGGTCGTAGGGTCCTTCGAACATAAGCTAACAAGAGAGCTTGTCCAAGAAGCTTAACCACACCAACATTATGGTCCAAGAAGTTCTCGTACAATTTTCATGTGATCGGATGTTACCCCATCTTTCCCCTCTCAACTCCAAGGCCCCAGAAAAATAACGAAAACAAGCAAATATTCATCTCTGTAAAAACACCAGCAGGCAACAGCAGACAACAAACTCAAAACTAACCCATTCAAAAAAGCATTTCAGAACCCTGATAAGTGATAACACTGTTTATTCTCATCAGAAACACGGCACAATACAGATTAGTTACAGGCTAACAGCTACTGCACCCCATGTTATATAAGAGAACTCCAAAGTCCAAAACATATACATGCATGTGACAAAAGCCACAAACTCCATCAGGGAAAACAGGTCCTAAACTGAGTAGCTTGTAAAGATTAAAACTTTAAGGATTTAAAACTTTAAGGGCATACTAAACTTTAGAACAATACATGTTATACATCCCATTTGCTTACTTAAAAAAGGCATCTGCTGTCCTACAAAATATAAACTCCCTAGTGGCGGATTCATTATTTTTCTAATAGTCTTTTACCTTCAACTTTAGATAGATATCCAGTATGATCGGTACACTGATCCCCCCCTACGTCAAGTCCATTCAATTGTAAATTGTAATAGTCATCGGCCCTGTTTGGCACTGAGCTTATTCTTGAGCTTTTAGAGGTTTTTACCCCATTTTAGAGTTTTGACCGGTCAAAACTCTAATATGAGTGTTTGGTGAGGAGGGGTTTGCAAAGGGGCTCAAAACTCTCAAAACAAAACGCTGCAAATTGCAACGTTTTGTTCAGAGTTTTTGTAAAAAAAAAAATTAAGACTATTTTGCCCATGGTTAATCATCATTATTATGTTATTAATCCAATGCAAAACCACCAACACTTTCACCACCAACCACCAACACTTCCACTGTAAACACCACCACCAAAATCCACCCAAAAAACCATCAAACACCATGACCCAAATCTGCCCAAACACCACCACCAAGATCGACCCAAAAAAAATCCAAACTTCACCCAAAAAATCCAACCAAAAGATCCCAAAAAACACGAAGCACCACCACCAAGATCCACCCAAAAAAATCGAACTTTAAAATACCCAAACTTACAACCACAAATGAAAAAGCGAAGAAGAAGAAAGAAGACCGTGATGAATTGGTGGGTGGTGGTTGATTTTGGCGTGGGAGAGATGATGGAGGAAAGAAAAAGGGTTGAGGATGGTACTGAACTGAACTAGTGATGTGGATGTTAGTGGTGTTGGGGCGCAGGAGAGAGATGGAGCAAAGAGAAAGGGTTAAAAGTGGGTACTGGTTACTTGGGTAGTGATTTTGTACTTGGTGGATGAAAGTAATGAATGAGGTGTTGAGGTGAATGAGGAGTAAATAATAATAATAATAATAACCGATGTCTATAATTGTCATTTTACACCATAAAATACTTATTAGCTTTTGTCAAACAGTTAAGTGTACCAAACACATTTATATAAACAACAGTCAAATCCGCAGTCAAATCCATTGAATAAAAAAGTAAAAACTCTAACAGCAAACTCTATACTCTATACACTAAACTCTAAACTCTGTTTGCCAAACAGGGCCATCACATTTTCTTAGCTTTTTATAATAAAGGGTTTACCGTAGTTTTCCATCCTTTCTCTTTCCACCGTTGCGTTTAAGTAGGGGTATGTTTGAAACTCTAATGATAATCGTATATTAAAACATGTTAGGAAAGGTGACAACTTTTCCGGGTATTCCAAAAAAAGTATGAGTGACTATTACAGTCGGATAGAGGGGATAGTTATTGGTACGGCACAAGCAGACGAAAACCAAGAGCTTCCATCTCCATTCCCCTTCGTTCCTGCAACTTCCTGTATCAGTGTATGTCATCTTCACCAGGGAATCTCATCCCTCATGGAGCCGTCCTTTTGCTTCCTTTTGTTGTTCATTTCCAATCCTAATAATTACCAAATCCTTCTTTTTCATAGTGTTTTTACCCCCCCATTTCCCCTCTATATATCCCTATACAACAACCATCTTTTCAAAAGTCCTTGAGAATCAATGCTTTCTCTTACTTCAGCAACAACATAATATCATCAGTTGACCTCATCTTTTAGAAGAAAAAAAAATTGATGCCGTACTTCACCATTTCAAACCATTATGTCACCTCTAGTGTTCTTTGTCCGACATACTGGCACTTTAAGTTCTATCCACTTCTCTTCATAAACACCTCTCTTCGCCTTAAATAAGTTTTAGGTCTTATAAGCTCAGTTATTCTAATAAGTTTCCAAAAGATCTAATAAAGGTCCAATTTGTTCTGAACTCATACGAGTTTCCAATAAATTCGGACACCTTACAAAATGAAGTTCAATAAGTTCTAATAAGCTCACGTAAGTTCCAATATGTTCTAATAAATTACATTAAATTCTGGAAAAATAATGTGAAGAGAATGTCATTATTTCATTCTCTTTTGTTAAATCTTAACTTCTTACAACCACTTAACCACGTTATTCATACCCTTACAGCTTAAACCATGTCGTACCCGTGTCATACCGATGTCCAACATGGGTATGAATGTATGATCCTTCAAAATTAATAAGAAGGATAGAAAGAACTTATAACATTTTTGCGTCAGACACCATGTTCCAGTGTGAAATATTTAAAGAGTCCAAGTAATATAGCTCCCAAACCAACATTGTTAAATTACAAAGTATATACATAAACCAACTCCTGTTACACTTTGAATAGAAATATAAATACACACTTTAAGATTAACAATTTACCTTTACTCAAAGTTGTAATATAAAGAATTTTGAATTTCAAGTATACTACAAAATCTGAAGCATATAGCATCCATACATACAGATGATATTCAAGCTAGAATCATGTAAATTCTACAATGTAATGAGTGACTCACATGTGAAGTATGCCGCAGAGGACAAAGGGTTCCACTGTTTAAGCACTTAAAACTTTCTATATATCACAGGCAAGACACCAAGCTGTCCCCAAAAAAATCAGTGCCAGTGCCTCATCAGAGTGTGTAACTGGACCCACTGAAAGTTACTCCCATGTATAGCTTCAATACATTCTTGAAAGCCTACAAAAGAATAAAGAACGTAAAATGTAATTACATCTGGAAAGTACTCTACAAATAGTTAAAGATAAAGAAAAAGAAATTATTGTAAGACATTAATAGTTTTCTCCAATGATAGTAAGGAATAACCCCCAAACAAGAAAAGTTACTATTGTCCTGCAATAAGTTATTGCAAATCCTAGTTTGTACAAGATTTTTGTGATGATTTAAAATTTTTCCAATTAAGCGATCTTGTACATAAGATCAAAACTCAAAAGATTACTGCAGTACTTGCAAATGGTAACAATGACAATCAAGAGTTGCTTTCCTTGACATGAATGTCCAATGGTTGTCATAAACTTAAGCCCAGTCTCGATCGACACTTTGACATACATATGGACGCTTCAGCATTTTATTTTGGGCCAAAGTTCATAAAACATCTGGATCGGACACTTTGGGAACGGGTACGTGAGTACCCCGGTCCGAGTAACAGATTCTGATTCATTATCATACACGTTCAGCTTAAGTTAGTGAGGTCATCTCAATTAAAAAGAAACTTTCTTTCCGCTAAGAGGCCTTCAAAAAAAATTCTCTCTCATTACCCTTATGAACTTATCAAAAGAGATTATTCACCAAGTTAAGGGAACCATCGTAAAAATCTATGCCCGCAAGACCGCGACAGAGATCGATACAGGTTCCAAATGATTACTTTTAAAAAAAACAAAAACAATCCCCTTTGCCCTCAGGCCTCAACAGATTGTTATATTAGTACCTGGAGTGCAAATGACTCTTTTCCTTTCAAGATTGCATCCATTATAGCAAATTGATCATCAAACACACTATAGAACCTTTGATAGAATGCGCTCCTGAGAAAGACAGACAAAAACCGAATTAGACAAGATATCCTATCTACACTATTTAGCAGAAACTAAACCTCAGTCAATTGACAAGAGATTGCATACCGATCTTCTTCAGTCAGCTGCTGATCCAATTCATCGAATTTCCGGGTAAGAACTTCAGCCCCCACTGGCGAAAGCATGTGTAACATCAACCCCTCTAAGGTTCTGGGAAAGCTGTGCTGAAAACAAACAAAGCAAGTAAGGATAATAAATGACTAGAAATAAAGAGATAAGGAAACTTAGTTAATTTCAATGAGGCATCAGATGATCCAGAATTGAAAGCGTGATAACTTGAAAATAATATAGGTATGAAACGCACTTATAGAACTTCAAGCAGATAGTGAAAAAACAAAGAAAGTGAACATAAGAATGCACATATCATTCTCCCCAGTAATGTTCAGTGCTAAAATTTCAATGAAAGCTTACAGTACAAGCCTACAAGGTAGAGAGATAAATGGATATCTTCTAATCTTCATAATCAAGAAATGACAAAAAGAACAACAATCCACCGAAAAGCAGACATTTAAGATAGGATAGGATAGACATAGTTGATATTATTAGAAAGAAAGATATACAAAGCAGAAAGATCTGCAATGTAAATGATCAATCCAGATTATACAGTTCCATTGAGCTTAAAGTTCTATGGACATCACTTACAAAGTCTCAAAGGCAAATAAAAAACAAAGCTGCACCATGGAGCAGAAGCACTTATTAAATGGTTTCATTGATCAAAGGCAGTAGAACCAAAAACTTACCACCATTGCCAAAACAACAGTCAGAAGATCAAGTGGTTCAAGATTCCAGAGAACATTGGCAATGCAATCATCTTCCAGGCGGTATAAGTTAGTTACTAGCATGTTTTTGGAGTCATCCCTTGGAATGACTCCGGTATCACTAGTCGAAGTGCATTGATCTTGTTGGTTGGAAGCATTGAGGCAATAAGACTTAGTTAGCATTGTGTTCTTGCAGTCCCTATCAGAAATAACTCTGGAATCATTTATTGAAGTACCTTGCTGATTGGTAGCATTTACCCCATCATGGACAAGAGAAACAAGTTCATGAAGTGCCTGACGTGTTGGGGGGCTAAGATCATGAAGTTTTACATTCAGATTTAGCTTATTCTCATGCATCTGGTGCACAGCACTACCTAAACTATCTGATGCATGGACAATAGAATATAATTAGTTACTCGAGAAAAATATTGTTCATCAATGACTAATCAACTCACACATATTCATGCATGCAAGTATTCACCAATGTGCAATGAATAAAAGACCTGCAATTCCATTGTCATGTGCCTTACCTCTGCAATCTTTCATTTTACCAGAGCCTGCATCAAAAGTTTTCTGCAACATCTGATTCTGCCCTATTAGAAAGGAAAGAAGAAGAAGCGAGAAAATTTGTCACTGAGACCTGTTAACCAGTTCTAGGTATTTAGGGACTGCGTCAGCAAAAGCATTGTTTCACGGTGATACAATGAGATGTGCGGCAATGGAAATTAATACTAGCATATTTTAAAATCACAATTTTTCCAGAAATATGACATAATTTAGCTAGGGACATATATTATACGAGATAACCTATTTTAGTTTTTTCTTTCTTAGAAGGAAGTTCGCAAATGCCTTATTTTGCAATGTATATGAAAGCTGCGGGTAATGCATATCGATATTCCTAATTATACTTCATTGTTCAGGGGCCAAGGCAAGGAAAAGGAAGGTAAATTGAGCAAATATACAAATACAAACAGCTCATAGAAAATCTGATTTGATATACCACTATCCAAATCTAAACCAAATATCAAGACAGATGTGCATCGTCACTTTGAATAAACAACAAACCTTTACAAGCTTGACAAATCTACAAAAGAAATTCTCAGGTAAACAGATACGCACAGTCACTTCAAATGAATCATAAACATGTTCACATCTATGACAAAAAGAATTAAGAGCTGCGTACCATCTCCTTGTCAATTAATCTTCATTTGATAGCACCCGTTTCATCAAGAAATGATACATGAAAGAAAAGGTCAACATAAGTTGTTTAATTTTTAATGATCAGACTCACGAGGTATAGGAAGAAGCAAACCACCTTTTCAATATTCTACGCAGGTAATACACATCCATGTGTTCCACCATCCTAGATGTGATATCTGATCTCCACCAAAAGTTAACCGCAATGGTCAGTTGATCACTATCAACCTGATGGAACCTGCAAAATAAGTGAGTACTAATAATTGGCCAGCCTGTAGTATCGGAAGTTTACGAACACAATTACACAAAAGTCACTGTGAAAATTGACTTATAGAATGTTTTAACAAGAAAAAAGGCACAAACATATATGAGGCCAACAAAGCATACACTTCACCCAAAAAAAATGTGCATTTTCATCGTATCATAAAGTGTCCATGTTCCTTTAGATCCAGAATATTAGTAGTCGTCAGAGGCTCCTGCTTAAATTTTCCGCCTACGATGTTTACTGTAGAATTCCTAAATCTCATTGCAGTCCAAGAAGGATTTCGCTAGACATTAGCTAATTAAAAAGCTCACTTGAGAACATCATGTTACTCTCAAAACATGAACAACACATAATTTGTGTCACAAGAACACGTCAATGGAGTTGGGAGTACCTGCTCAGACAATTGCTGATCACTTGCCCAGGTCCAGTGGGCTATCATAAGGACTACATTGCTTACTTAGTTACTTATATGTAAATAAGACAACTTTTCAAAAACTCACCAGCCTTCAGGAATGTAGAGGCCGTCGCCTGCTTGAAGAACTACTTTCTGGGAGTACTCGTGAGCGCGCTCAAATCTTGGATGAAGTGATAAATCAGGAGAATCGAGAGCAACAGAACTGTTGGAAAAAGAAAAATATTTGAACAAGAAACAGCTTGATATCAAAGTCTAACATATGGTTCTGAGCTTCTGATTAAAGCATTCTGCCCTTCAGAGTTAGATAGACAAAGATTTCTTAGTACCCTATTCAGGCCTCTTTCTCATGTGTTCCAAAATTTGGGAGTGGAAATCAAGTGACCAAATCTAGATCCCGATATTTGTTTAACAAGATTCAAAATAAAGGGAGGGTTTAAATGAATTCCCAATCAATTTCCCACTCTTTAATCCCCAAATTCATATGTCCCCTTTACTTAACACCACCTTAGTTGTTTCATTGGCAACATACCTATGATTAGAAGCTTCTCCGTGTATTGGCATAGGATATAATAGGGGACCAGCAGATGGTGGCCATAAAACAACTGCCAAAAGTAGAATTTTCAGGGTTTAAACTAATACATACAAAGAAACATATAATTTTACGTTATTTGCCAGAAATATCATATGTTACGAGACACAAGTGATAAAGCTATAATAATTAGCATCTAGAATTTGGCCACAAATCCTTCTTTCCAAAGAGTCCAGTTATAAAGAAAAGCTCCTTACCCACAAGGAGAGCCAAATAGCTAATGCTATATTTGAATAGCAATTTATTGCATCCTAAAACAGGCATACAAAGAAGGGCAACATGATTGAAATGTAAACCTGGTTCCTAACAGAGAAACCAGTATACCAACTAAAAGCTTGAAGTTAAAAATTCTCTCCATGTGATTATGTGAAGCACGATTTTGCTACCAAATTTTAGACAATACACATATACCTACCTTGCTTGCAGCCAGTAACTACACATAGAAGGTTATGATGTGGATCATAGTGGGTGCTTGATCTAGACTCTGCATTATTCATCCACAAATTGACAGAAGATAAGTTTTTTGATGCCAAGAAAGAAGGCTGCGAAAAGAAGCAAGCAGTAAGCCTGGGGCTAGCTCCAAAATCACAACAGGTAATTAAGCTCCAAATCACAACATATAGAACAGTGCATTATTCATAAACATACTATTTTAATGTCTTCTTGTAAACTTTGTAATTGTACCCTTTCTTCATTCTCCTTATTCAATATTGGAACCTGCAGCCGCATTTGGTTCACACATATTCAGAACCTTAAACAAGTTGAAGCCATCACTTTATTGCTCAAAAGATAAGGGGGTAGATTTAAATCTTGATGCAAACACAGTGCAAAGGAGACTGTAGTAAGGGTGAACACAGCAATAATATCATCCCTACTGTTGAAAAAAATGCTCTTGACTATATACACAGATCGGCCAAATGCTAAGGAATACTTGCAAGGCGTAGGGCTCAGCCTTCAATGATGGGTGTAATAACTTGTAAGGTAAGAATAGTGATTTTTTCTACTACTACATGGTCCATCATAAAACTGCGCCAAATCATAAAACTGAAAATTGGGACTATGACACCGAATGGTCCATCAGGAGTCCAGGACTATAAGCAATAACCTGCGCCAAATAAATCTGATCACGAGCATTTGTTAACGAGTTGCACAAATCAGCATCCAGTGCCACACTCTGCAGTATCTCAGACTCACTAAGTACGTCACTTTGATCATCTGTGCTCAGACACCTCTTACAAAACTCAATGAATGAAGAAAACGGCAGTGGTACCTACACAACAAGGATCATGGCTACAACCTAAATCAATAGTCCAAATACACAAGCTTATTAGGAGATGAAAGATTCCCAAAGAAACTTCAAAAGTTACAGATTCCCAAAGAAACTTCAAAAGTTACAGATTCCCAAAGAAACTTCAAAAGTTACCCTCTCATGGCTTCTAATATCACCATAGAAGATGGGTGCTGATCTTGATAACATAGCTTCTACAACTGCTGATCGTACACGCTCCTGTTAATCAATTGATCGTGAGGTATAACACACTAAACATCTTACCTGGCAACTTTGGATGCAGAAATACACATTAAAAAAATATAAGAAAATAAGTATACAAGATTTCTACTTTTTTTGAAGCATACAAATGGTTAGAATATTATCTGCGGTCCCCAACCCCTAAAACAAATACTTCGTATTTAAGAACAGGAAAGGATGAGACCAAACAAGAAGCATTGTGCCACATGTAACAATGATTTCACACAAAAAGAGAACCCTTCCATTAAGCATAGAGGTGAATTCTCCATTAAGCATAGAAGTGATAACAAGCTAAGCCTAACTAGAGCTTGGGATAGTTGCTAAGAATCAACTTAACTTAGTCACCAAAACAGAGAAATAAAGGGAGAATAGTGAGATTGGGATAGGGGAAAAGAAGAATTAAGGGAAAATATGAAGTTTAACTGGCTGACAAATGAAAATACAGCAGAGTAGAAGATAGTTACAAGCTATCAAGAGGCTTGTTTTTCTCCGCAAAAGAAACCACTAACCAGTAACCACTCCAATATTTTCATGACGCTTTTCCCTTCCTAGTTTCTTATAATACTTAGATTATTCTCTCTCTTTAACTAACTATATATCTTCCTTCACATGCTTTTTAATAACTCAATTACGTTGGGGCTAACTATTGTACCGTTCCCTCTATATCAATGCTTAGCAATATTTGACTAGGCTCAAAACAAGACATCAACTCAAGTTTGTCAAATCATGCTCAGCTTGGCACTCAACTTGAGAGAGCTCAAGTAAAGAAGTTCCAACAACCGTGAAGGATAAACTCCCTCAAAGTCTCAACCTATAAAGCACTCGAATTGTGAAGTGGAAAATTTCCTACTGCAACCATGAAGTCTCTACGTACAATATTCTTACTCCTTAGTTTTGGAAAATATTTCAAGATCCTCAAAATATAAAAGTACTGGGTAGAATCTCTATGGTTTTTTCATTAAGTCGTAACTCGTTTCCTTTATTATAGGTGAGTTTGGATCAAATTGTTGAAAAGGAACATTGAGAACCCCCATGACTCCATGAGTAGGGATTGGAAATCCATTACCTTTTTCAGTTGTTTGAGTCACTCAAAATAACAGATTTAGAATATATTACTAAAGAGGTTTGGGAAATCAATACGTACACCATAGGGGTAGACTGTAGAGGGTATGAGATTCAAGAGGTTAGGGGGATGAGAAACCTTATGATAGCGTACACGAGAAATAGTCTTTGAACAACAACTTGGGTTCAAACTCGGATAAAACTCGTTATTATTCCTTTTTTTGGTAAATAAACCAATTTTGAACAAATTTCGGAGCTTCGCCGGTAAACGAGTTTGATAATGAACAAATAGTTCGAGCTCGGCTCGAGAAACATTCACGAGTCAAGCTTGAGCCTCTTTAAGTAGGCACTATAATTATTATTTTAATTACTATAATTATTTCTTGAATTTTTTACAATTTGTTTTATGTTCAATTTGATATTTTCTTTTATGGAAAGCTGAAATTAAAATAAATGAAATGTTAAAAAATGCTAAAGGTTTGTTAAGACCCAAATATGAGCTCGATATCATTCATGAACCACTCTCGAGCACAGCTTCTTTCAAGCCTCTCTTGAGCCGAGCCTATACTTGGTACTCTCTGGCTCGAGTTGAGTTGAGCCTAAAAATTTTGAGCCGTGCCTTACACGAAGCTAGACGAGTGCGGCTAGTTAACATAACTCATTTATATGTCTTCATGAACAAGCTCGTATATGTTCATCAAAAAGTTTGTTCATTTATGTTCATGAGGAACTCGATTATATATATGTTACGAACAAGCCCGTTTAGTGTTCAATAAAAGAGGATGCCCAAACCACAAACGTATAAATATGGAGGCGAAGAAACTAATATAGTGATGGGTAGTGTTTTGAGGGAGAGCATGAATAATTTTGACATCAATATAATAAATTGATGAGTTTATAATTTTTCGGGAAATCTTTTTCTTATTATTTAAAATTTTCTAGTTTTGAGCATACGAAAAGGTCGTCAATGAGCATGGTTCAATTTGTTAAATAAGGCAATCTTAAAAAGGCTTTTAATCTTGGCGGATAGCTCGACATAAAACTGAGCTCAAATACATTTAAGGCGCATTTGGTTCCAGTGTAAAGGGAATGAAATCAAACAAAGGGGTAGAGGGTGAATGGAAAGGAAAATCTTAGAGGAAAAATGTTGTTTGGATAAGGTTTTGTTCTTCAACCCCTTTGCTTCCTCCTCTTGAACCTTTTTTCCCTCCTTTCAACTTGTTGTCGCCCCTTACCCCCGGTCGCCCTTTTTCCCACAATTTGCCATCTCTCCTTCCACATTTGGGTCCCCTCTACTCATTTTGTTTCTTTCTCCACCTCCTTGTTATCTCGATTGGTTTCCAAGGTGAGGGTGAGTGTGGATGGTTTTAGAGGTAGTGGGCGATGGTGAGGGTTTGGTTATGGGTGCTGGTTTTGGAGGGGGGAGGGAGAGGTAGAGGGAGAGGGGGTGGGGATGGCTTCATGGTGGCTAAGGAGGTGCATGGGTGGGAATTTGGTGGTTGTTGGGTGGTTGTTGGGTGGTTGTGGGGGTCAGGGTGGGTAGTTGGGGAGTGGGGACAGTGAGTGGTTGTGGAGGGGTTTTCATAACCCTTTCTTCTAAATGAAGGGGGTGGGAATCAAAGTTGAGGCATTTATGGGGTTGGGGTAATGGAGAGGAAAAGGGAAAAGCAAAACCCCCCCAATCAAACAACAAGTTAACAACTAAGGAAATAAAATCATCCTACTCTTTCCATTAGCAGTTTCCCTCTAGCCAAACACCCCCTAAATGAGTTTGAATATGAATGGGGTACTACTCAACTCAATTGGGTTGAGATTTCAATCCTAACACATTGTTTGGATAGGCGGAAAGGAAGAGAAGAGAAAGGTAGGGGGACAATTTCACTTGTTTGGATAAATGGTTGGTTAAGGGAAGGGGAGGAAGAGAGAGGGATCCATTTCCCTCGTCCTTTAATAAGTATAATCCCTCCAAAATTGGAAAGATTTGGATGGAAAATGGACCATACATTTCCCCTCCCTTTCCATTCCATTCCCTCCCCTTCCCCCTATCTCCCTCCTTCTTTGCTACCGTAACAAAGCGTAAGTTATTAGTATCACATCCATTTCATTTCATTCCAAAACCTTCAATCAACTCATGAATTTACACTCGAACCTACTTGTGAGGTGTCCAAGTGTAAATCCCTACTTCAACTATACTCATCTGTTAGATCGATTGTTCTCGGTTAAGCTACTAAAGGTCTTGAGCTCCAGTCAAGCTTAAAACGACACGATCAAAACCTGCTACGATCATAACGTTGTGAAATGATGAAAAACAAACATTTCAGTAGTCTCCTAATCCTCAATTTTACTGCAAGTTTCCCAATTAGACAACTGAATCATCATCCTCGAGGCGATATGAGTTTTAATAGCCAGAATTATCAACTAACACTTAACAAGCAACACAAAATACACAGGAATAACAAATGCAAAACCAAAGAAACCAAAATTTAAAAAAAAAAAATATAGAAAACCTGCAAATAATCGAGACCACCATTAGCGGGATTCCAGCTCCGGAAAGCTTTCCAATCCTTCGCACATCCTTTAAACACCTAAATTTTCCATAAAACAAAACTTATATTGAAAAACGAAATTATAAAGTAAAATTGAATAGAATAATGATTATTATAAACAGAAAGAAATAAAGAGTGCTGAAAATTGTATGAAATTTACAGCGGGAACGTTTAGGGGTTCAATTTGAGACTCGAATTCTTCAATGGAAATAACTTGTTCGTATTCTTTGATTTGCAATGGTTCCTCCATTTTAATTGCTTGAGTTTATTTGTTCTAGTTCAGTGGTTTGGGGGAGATGATTACTGATTAGTGATTAGTGGGTCAAATTCTGGTTTATGAACCGTATTGTAGAAACAAAACTATGGGCCTTCCCCCACACACATTCGAACCGCGGACAAAAGATAAAGACTTAGTACTTAGCCGCCTCTTTTCTCTCGTCTCTTTCTTCTTCCTCCAAAACCCTAAAAAAAACTTTGGTTGATTGAGGGTCTACCTTTAACCTTTTGGTTGATAGTAAGCCCTTATTTTTCTTTCTTACTACTAGCTTTTAAATTTTATGGTGAATAAACATTCATTCTCTCTCAATTTAAGAGTTTTTCTACCCAATTATTGGGTTTTATCTACCCATATATTGGGTTTTGTCTCTCTCCTTGTGAGAGTTTTGGTAACGTTCTTTAGTTTTGCATACATTGATTTGTTGATGAAGATTTATGCGAAGTCGCAACGAAGGTCAGTTCTACATCTACAAACAATTTTATCAGATTGAGTTCAATTTCAAGACTACAATGAATCGGAAGACCCCCTCGTAGAAAGCTGTATGAAATAGCGATGTAAAAGAGGGTATTCATCAGTGTCTAATCTCATCTACAACGATCGTGGTTTTGTCAAATTAGAATTTTATTTGATTCAAATTGTTTTGTATTTGTTAGTTCCAATTTCTATTGTAGATGTCGTATGGCTCTTTTATTAATGAATTAATATTACCTTTAAAAAAAATAAAGACTAAGTAGAGGGTGGTATCATGCGCATAGTGCTCTCGTTTAAAAATGCAGTTTTTTTAAAATAAAATGCACGAATTAAATGAAGGTTGTGCATATAGTAGAAGCATTCATTTATTTGATGTTATTGTTCATTTATAAACTTCATATGTTAATTTACGGCTATCAAATATACTCACCATTTTCATTCAAAACCAACTTAATTTTTCTCAAAAATCACTTATACTCACCATTTTCATTCAAAAATTTTCAAATTCAATTTTTTATCCAAAGCAGGAATGTACATTGGAAACATTTAAATGTACATCAGTTCAAAAATCACTTTTTGAATTTGAAGTGATTTTTGAATTTGAACTGATGTACATTAAATGCTTCCAATGTACACTCTCGATCAAAAATCACTTATACCCATACATTTAAATGCTTCCAATGTACATTCCCGTCACCAAGGACCCTTGGTTTCAATGGTATAGCTTCATTTCTCCTACATGGGAGACTAAGGTTCAAATCTTGATAGAAGCAAAATTTCATTATTGTTGGGGGTTGGGGTGGGGGTTGTATGGCTTGTAATGGGCCTCTGGGTGGGGGCCCTGTGCGAGGGCAGCCCAGAGGATTATTCTTCTTACCATAATATAATCTCATACTTATAAATGAGATTATATATTTTTTTAAAAATGTACATTCCCGCCATTTTGGTAAAATTTTGAATTTGAAAACTATTGAATGAAAATGGTGTACAAGTGATTTTGAGAAAAATTAAGTTGATTTTGTAATGTACATTTGACAACCGTAAATGAACATATTAACTTTGTAAATGAACAATAACGTCAAATAAATGAACATCTTAAATATTGGTGGGGACAATTTTTTTAAAAAATTTGAACTGATGTACATTTAAATACTTCTAATGTACATTCGAGAGTATCATGCGCATCGTACTCTCAAGTGTAGGATCTAATTTGCGGTCCTATAATGGTGGTAAGAATCACGTTTTTATGGTACGATTCAAATATGATTATTTGATAGTACTTACGATCTTATGCAATTCTATACTTTCACTCATCTAGAGAAAACTTTAAAAATTTATATTTTAATCATACCAAGAAAGCTAATAATAACATACTATTAATTATCATTAATTTAATGGTTAAAAGTTAATGACTTTTTATTTTTTGATTTATGTACCTAGAATATGCGTGCAATATTTGGATTATGTGTGTAGTGTGTTTGTAGAATCGTGTTATTCTATGATTCGATCCCGAGAGGCTTTTTCGATCCAAAGTCGAATCCCGATACTGACAACCTTGGTCTCAACTTATTATTCTCATTTATACACTTTTGCGTAGCTCGGCATATCTTGTTAAAAAACAACCCCGAAACCACATCTAGGGATATTTCCTGAGGTACCCCGGGATTAGGGCTAATTCCTCGGATACCCCTCTAGTTTTCGAGCTAGCTCAAATGCCACCAGAGTCACTGCCGTTAGCTTAAATATCATTACTACTAAATTTCCGTTAGGGTTCCGTTTACTTTCATAATTACACTTTTATTTTAATTAAAACAAAAAAAAAAACTTAAAAACCATCCCAGGCTTCAACACTATATCATTTTCGCATTCAAGCTCAAATCCGACTCCTTAAACTCGAGTCCAATCCCAGTACCAGTCGACTTAGTCAAATTAACAACCAAATCCAGTGCCTCCTTCTCCACCACAGCAAGAGGCGCCTGATAAGCAACACAAGTCTTATTCCCCGGCTTCAAAGCAGCAATAGCCGCCTCCTGAGCCTTAAGCAAAACCCTGTCGACGGCGGTGCTGGTGCTGGGGTCAGGGGTGCTGGTGTCGAATTAGGGTTTGCAGAGAGGAAGAGGGAGAAGACGCGGGGTGCTTGTGTCGAATTAGGGTTTGGGTCGGTTTGAGAAGGTGGTGGCTGGTGGTTTTGAGGGTGGTGGCAGAGGGGGGTTGGGGGAGGAGAGAAAGTGGGAGGGTGGGGTGGTTTTTATTTTTTTTATTTTTTTTTGTTTGATTTTTAATTGAAATTAAAGTGTAATTATGAAAGTCAACAGAACCCTAACGGAAATTTAGTAGTGATGGTATTTAAGCTAACGGCATTGACTCTGGTGGCATTTGAGCTAGGGATGGCAATTCAGTCCGACTTCGACCCGAGTCCGACTCGATCCGAAGGAAAAAGTCCGATCCGAATCCGAAAACATAAAAGTCCGAATGAAATCCGATAAGAGTTGGACCTTAGGTAAGATCCGATCCGAATCCGACTGGAGTCCGATTATTACTTGTTACTTCGTCAACTAATAGATTGAAAGTACATTTTAATAGAAATAATAGATTTACATTATAAGAAATTAAGTAAAACATCAAAAAATTTATATTAAAGATGTGTTTTGGTTATTTAATATGGTAATTTAATCCGACTCCGATCCGAGTCCGAAACAATTCGAAGGAAAAAGTCCGAATCCGAGAATATATAGTCCAAATCCTAATAGGAGTGTAAAAATCATAATCTGATTGAAATGGAGCGGACTTGGAGTTTGGCAAATCTGATCCGAGTCCGGTCCATTGCCATTCCTAATTTGAGCTAGCTCGAAAACTAGATGGGTACCCGAGGAATTAGCCCTAACCGCGGGGTACCTCAGGAAATATCCCTTATTATTATTATTCTCATTCCTTTTTTAGTAGTAAGTAAAGGACATTGGAGCAGATTCGTGTAGGGGTGATAACAAGTCGAGTTGGGTCGACTTTTTTATAGCTCGGCACGCCTTGTTCAATTTTTGAGTCGAACTTGATTCGATTAGGTCCGAATTGAATCGAGAATTGACCAAATTCCGCCTATGTTTAAGCTGAGAAGGCATTGAGTTATGAGTGACTTTTTCCATTACCTTAACATTCGTAAGGTAGATTATGCAATTTTTTAAATTTTTTTAGCATTTTATAATGTCTTTTGAGTTTCTCACGAGTTTTCAAATCAAGTTTTGAGCAACTCAATTCGACTCATAAACATTGCGAGCCGAGCATGAGTTTAAATTGAGCTTGCTCGAGTCCATTGTTGACCCAGTTTTGACATATTCGATCTTGAGTAACTCGCGAGTTGTCTTATCTTGTTATCACCCCTAAATTCATGTAATAATGTATTAATGTGTTGGGAGTGTTTTCATTTTCTACTACTATATCTTTAATGGTTCAAGATTCTTATAGCGATTGTTATTTCCCAAAAGAAAAAAGGAAAATATAAACTTATGTTTATATATGGACACTTTTTCAGAAAATCTAAAGGGCTCTTCTTTTTTGTACAATGTACTAGGTGGTTTAAAGAAACACGAAAAGGTTAAGATGGTTATCAGAGGTAGCATTTATAATAATGACCAAAGTGTATTGAGTACCGAGCTTTCAAAGCTAAACCAGTTACCTTATCGGCTTCCTTGATTCGAAACGGACATAAAAAGACGAAACTTTTGAAACTGTAAGTTATTATTGTAGTCTATATAAGTGGTTTAATATTCCATTAACAAGTGGGTTGACTAAACAAAATGTAAATGACAAGCTGGTTATTTTCTTCAATGTAAATACGGTAAAAGTGAGAGTTAGATGTTGAGAATAAGGCTAGGGATGGCAATGGGTCGGATCCGGGTAGGGTCCTCTAGGACCCGGATCCAGATTCGTTTTTCAAACAAGGACCTGGACCCTACCTGGATCCACTGGGTAATAAAAATGAGGACCCAGATCCAAATCCATACGGGTCCTACGGATCTGGGTCCAAAACGGGTACGAAATGGATCTTTACCTATTTGCTTCAAATAACCCTAATTTTCATAACAATTCAAATTTTCAATAACGAAAACAATGTCATTTCGCATCTCCAATTATTGACGTTCAAAAATTCAAGTTTGATGCAACAAAAATCCAACCATAACATTAAAAGATAAAGATAAATAAACAACAAATTTTAACAACATTATAAAATATTACAACATAAATTTAAATTTGTTTATGTTAAAAATAACTTTTAAAAAAAGGGTAAACGGATCTGGATCCGAGTAATACTTTAGAACCCTGTCCATATCCGTTTTTTGAAGCTAGGACCCGGATCCTACCCGGATCTGACGGGTCCTAATTTTGAGGGCCCAGATCCGCATCCATTACCCATTGCCATCCCTAAATAAAGCTACTGGAGGGCTCAATCTCCAATAAGTGCGGTCCAAAATTCATGTTTCTGATCTAACAATTGTACCTCATAATTGATGGATTATGAATCTAACATTTACAAAAGTCGAGGTAAGCGATCCATCAAACAAAAGTTTGAGATAATGGAGTGGGAGGAGGTTCTCGCCTACATGAAGAATATGTTTATTGCACCGAGTAGGATTCGGAGAAAGGGAATGGTGACAATATGACAACTCTACTCCCCAAAGATCTATCTGTGATCGGAAGACTCATTTACCAAAAAAAATAATGCTCAAGAGTATACGCGTTCAAGAAAAATGAAAAAAATGGGAAACATACGTGGCACTTCACTCCTTCTAAATCCTTCACAGATAATAGAAATACGAAAGATCAAAGGAAATTTGGTGTGATATACTCCCTCCGTTTCCTAAAAACTGTTAAACTTCCAAAAATTCAGTAACCAAGGAGATAGGTATGAAAAGCATGACAATGACATGAAAATTAAGTTTAGGAGAGAGAATAAAGAATAAAATAATAAAAAGCATGACAAAAGGGTAAAAGTGTAGGACCACTAACATTTAGTTGAATAAAAAACTAGTGGGCCATATATCCCAAAATGGAAAAAGTAGAAGTGTAACAATTTTAATGAAACGTATTAAAAAGTAAAGTGTAACAATTTTTGAGAAACGGAGGGAGTATATCACTAGTGATGAATATCAACATAACAAATAAAAATAGACGACTAAAACTTATGATAAGATTATACTCCCTCTGTCCGATTAATCGTAACAATAACTTATATACACATAGTTTGAGGAAGTTAATAGAGTAGAGTGTAGGCTATATTAATTTATTGTAAAAGTTGATGTGATAGAAAGTGATGTGGTACTTTTAAGAAGTTAAGGTGTAGGTTAGTAATATTTTAATGTTTTCATGTAAATCAATGCATGAGTGGGGTATTAGTTGAGTGATGTATGATAAAATATTGGTGGGTCAATACTTAAAGTAGAAGTGTTGCTATTAATATGGGACGGGGGGAGTAACATAACACGCACAAATCCGACATTTAACATACAATTTATATTTTCATTAGTACTAAATTCATTAGTTAGTCCTTAAGTCTTTTTTTAGTATTACGTGTCTCCATTTCTCATTCTCACCCTCACCAAATTCCTTTTCTTTTGTCTCTAGAACATTTCAGAAACGATCATTTCATCCATTCCCCTCCCTCTCTTATTCTCTCTTATCTCTCATTCCTCTATGCCTGTCATCCAAAAGATCATAGCATAAATTCCTCACACTTTTCTACAAACTCGATCTTCCTTCTTTTATTACTTATAATAAATTCATTTGAAATGAAAAAAATATTAAATTGGATGCAAAATGTTTTTGTGAAATAAAAAAAATAATCTACAGCGTGAATAATTCACAACCAAATATGTAGACAAATGTAATTGGCTTTAAGTTCTTTGACTTAAATGATACTAATCTTATATGCACGCGATGCGTGCGCTAAATTGCTTTTAACAATAACATAAGTAGCCTTATACTCGTCAATATAAAGATAGGCTTTGAGTAATGATTTAAAATATTTATAAAGAATAAAAATCTCAATACAAATGACTTTAATTGACACCCTATCACTCCATTTCATCCTTTGTTCTAGCCTTATATGCACACAATGTGTGCAAAAATTATATCAGAATAGTTTTGGTATTTCGAATCAGTTTTTTTTATGTTATTTATTTATTGAGGTTGGAAGAGTGGGTAGTTATTTTTTGTGATGTAGTGGGATGATTATAGGTGGTTTATTTATGCAATTTTTCTCATTAATTTTTTATTTATTTTTTATGATAAATTATTTTTTTCTGTAAATTATTAATTAAACAATAAAGGGTAAATTAGACAATACATTAAATTTGGTGTCCCACCCCCTTCCCTTACAGTACAGAGATTAGAGTTTACAAATAGTATTGTATCATAATATAATAGGAATTGGATACACGAACTTCTCTTACAAAAAGGTACAGATACACATATATTAGCACAACCAAAAATACATATGTAAATTGGTACTTTTTTACATTGATATGTTACTTTTTTCCCAGATTGAATGACGACGACTATTGGGATATTTGTACTTACCTTCTCGTTTGATTGCTTGATTGCAAAAAATAATTATATATCAATGTATAAATTTAAAAATTTATAAGACCAAGCTAAAAATAAAAGAAGTAAAGATCTTACGCACGATAAAAACAACTCCAAAGTCATTATCTTAGATGATGTGATTGGTTGATTGGTTCTACACCACTATATGCATTGAATTCTCTAATGACATCTAGTAAGAAAAAACAAAATAATATTACACGTGAAATTTTGAGATTCGTTGGCGTAGTTGAAAATATAGTATTACTACCAAATGTTGATTGTTTTAGTAAACATGTCATGAAATGGATTAAACTAGTCTCTATTTTCCAAAAGACGATTGTTCTCTTTTTAATATTGGGTTCGACTGTTGCCTAATCTATATATATATTAAAAAACGTAAGCACGGATTGCAATCCGCCACGTGTCACTCTCCCTTCTTTTCAAAAACATTTTATCAACGTCATTCTCATAAAAAAATGCAAAATTTAAAAACGTAAGCACGGATTGCAATCCGCCACGTGTCATTCTCCCTTCTTTTCAACAACATTTTATCAACGTCATTCTCATAAAAAATGCAAATTGTCCATAAGGAGTTTCAAACTCGCGACCTCAAGTGTGGGAGAGAAATGCTCTAACCATTGCATCACTACATTTTTGTTGCTTCTTTCATGGATATTAATAATGCTATTATATGTTTTCGGAAAATTTGTCAAATGACACCGACTTTTAATCCAACTTTGTGAACTAGCACCTTGATTTTATTTATTTGTCAAATGGCACCTACTTTTAATCTAACTTTGTGAATTAGCACCTTGATTTTATTTATTTGTGAAATGACACCTACTTTTAATCTAACTTTGTGATCTAGCACATTGATTTTATTTAATTGTTATTTAGTACCTTAATTCAAGTTTGTTATCTAGCACCCTAATTTTAATTTACTGTTGCTTAGCACCTTAAGGCCTAAACTACCCTAAACTATTTTTTTGGTACCTTACTAACTTGTTTTGGCTAAATAAGTAAAACATTCATGCGATTATTCTATCTCGTCAACACGAGTTTAATCATCTTATGAATGAAAAATTCATAAAAATTGTACATCGTATATATACGTTGTCGTCTAAAAATGGTCTTTCGATTTTTAGGTTGAATGCAACATTTATGGACCGCATCGATACCATCGTTTCATTGAAATTCTCGAAATTTGTGCCCCTTAAGGACCAACACTTAAGTTTGTTTACCCGAAAATGTCGTATTCGACCTAAATACAATTCAATTGCCCCAAATAATGGACGCTTGCGGAAATTCCTTGCTCAAGGTTATAACTTTCCATTCTGCTATTTTCTCCTTCCTTTTTTGTGCTTATTTGCCCGTGTAATAAATGGCGTCGATGAAAAATTACATATCAATTGTTACTTGTGTCTTTAGTATTTTGCTTTTTAACTATGAAACATAGTAGCATGTGTTCACAGTGTTGTCATGGAAAACAATGGTTGCGTCCAAATGATCCTCTTGTCTGGAACAAAGTGAATTTTGAGGTAAAGAATCATGAACTTTCTTACTCGGTTACTTCATACACCAATTTGTTTCGGGAACCCAAGCTTTTAGAATATATGAGTTAGATACTTAGATTTGTGTATAAACATATTAAAGGCTATTTGAATTTTTGATACAAAAATTTCATAGTAAAATATATCGATTTGTTGAAATCTTTTGTACTATTTCGTTAAAAAAGGTTTCAAAATTTGAAAGAATTCCCTCAACAAATTTAGAAAGAAAATGTATAAACTACATTGAGCCGGCTTTAAACGAACAAACAAGCACATATGTTAATTTTCTTTTTTTTTTGTTTTTAAGGCCAAGTTATCTTAATATGTTATCTCAATATATATTAATATACAACGAAAAGATTAAATAGGAAAAAATGATATTTTTTTGTTAAATCAATGCTAAATATAATAGAGTCATATATATATAAAAAAACTAATCAAACAAAAAAGAACAAGTGTTTTCATCCTTCCCAAAAAAATTCATTTTATATTCTAGTTTTCTTATCATATTGTTTATATATTCAAAACCTATGTACTTTTTCCCCCTAATACGTAAAATATACTCCCTTTGTCCCATATTAATCGCAACAATAGCTTGCGCACATAGTTTTAGGAAGTTAATAGAATAGGGTGTAGGTATCCGTTTCACAATAGATGCATCAATTATATATTGTGTACTATTAACAGTTTAGACATTGGTTGGCTTTGGTGATTTATATTTTAGGAAAAATAATCATGTGGGATCTTGTTAGATTCGTCTCAATGTGTATTTTTGTACATCCACTTTTTATTATGTTTACTTATTGATAATTAAAGATATTAATGTTTAAAATAAAGCATTGGCAAGCGTAAAAAGTACAAATGATGCATCTATTATAAAACGGATGAAGTATTAATTTATTGTAAAAGTTGATGTGATAGAAAGTGATGTGGTACTTTTAGGAAGTTGATAGAGTAAGGGTGTATTCAATTGATGTTTTTTACATAAATTAATAAATGGGTTGGGTATATATAATAAAATATTGGTGGGTCCATGCCTAAAATAGAAGTGTTGCATCTAATATGGGACAACCATATATGAAAAGTGTTGCAATTAATATGAGACGGATGGAGTATTATGCATAAATTATATTTCTTGAATACTATGAAAAACAAAACAGCTCAAACAATTATAGATGGTACATGGGATATTATGGTTATAAAATAGAAGGCTTCGAGTTTAGGAGTGTAAAGTCAAATAATTAGTTTTTTCAAACAAAACAAAAATTCAGACTTGTACTAGGGATCATGCGCTCCTATGAAAGCTCTTCCCCTGCCATACACTATACACAATGCATGTGAACAATGCTCATTAACTGTTCTTTAATTCTGCAAATAATAGATTCTTATTATAGTCCACTATCTAGTCCATCTAGTTCAGGCGCTACGAAGTTTACTCTTGAGACACTACCAACTCCTCCAACAATTGAAAACTCGACGTTCTACAACGCTTTGCTTACCCAAGTCCAACCGTGCGCAACTCTAATTTTAATCCCTAAATTCAAATACAAAGATTGGAACCCCGTGGATAACGACATCGGTGTAAAATTGCCAAGTTCCATTGATAAAAGTCCTTCAAGCTGTTGATGAGCATATTAGCAAAGTGGTTTATGGTCCTATTAGAAAGAATAGGCTCTCTGTTTTTGTTGCTATCTGCCCTAAGTGATCCATGCTTCAGTCCCGACAAACTTCATTAGGATAATTTATATCATTTTGGGAGTATTGTTTTAATATTGAATAGAGTTTATTAGGGCTTAATAGTATATTTTCGTATTGGTCTATGAAGCGCACTTGTAGTTGTTGCCGAACTAGCAAGTAATAGAAAATTGGCCCGAGGTGTCACTAGTATACACAGACGTAGAGTTCCTTTATGGTTGTTTTCGTAAAGAAAAATTACTACAAACAATAGTGAATGAATGACATCCACGAATTTGTCCACGTCATCAGTATATTATTTTGCCAATTATCATACTTTAAACAAAAAAATTTCAATTGTTAAGATATTTTCTTATATTATTATTTTTAACATTTGATATTTTAGAAGTTAATACTTCAATGTATACGATATAATACTTGTATTATATACAATAAAATTCTTTGTGATATCCTGCAAATTTTATAGTTTATGATACTTTTTCCGTTTATTTTATAGTTAGTTGCTTGATTAATAATTAAATTGGTCTTCTCAAAATCATATGCATGAGTTAAGTAAAATGAAACTTTTATTGGGAATTTTTCAAGGTTAATATACAAATCCTGAAGAAAAGGAAAAAAAGATGGAAGGTCAAATCAAATGTCTTCTTTTAGAATTGTTGTCTATGACACACCACCCCCCAAAATTATTTGAGTATATTAGTTCCGCAGTACAACGAAATTTGGAAGCAATTTAAACGAAGAAAAAGTAAACATAATGGTCAATCGTTAATTCTGATAAGTTATGAACGCATCTTGGACAATCTTGTCATTTGATGTCACTCTTTTTACCTAATTGTCATTTTTATTTTTATTTTATTTTTACAAATTTGTCGCTTGATCTCGCTTTATATTACCTATTTGGTTAAGTGGCCTTAAGTAACGACATAATTAACCGAGTCACTAATATCATCTAATCTAATATAATCTACTATTATGACTAGCCACACTCTTGTATAGTTTTCTAGAGAGAGAGGCTCTCCTTTCTCTGCAGAAAACATTGCCCATGTCTCTCATTTTCATCGACCTTCCACCGCTAAAATCAGCCCATACGCCGCCTTAATTTCTGAAAGTTTTTCTTCTCTTTTTCTCAATAGCAAGCTGATTTTCTTCTCCTTCTCAGGCCTTGTTTGGTTGCCTTCAATTCCTATGGGCAATCAAAATTTCCTATAACTTGGATTTTGTTTTAGCTTTTTGGTTGCCTCAAATCTAATAAAATGGAGGAAATACAAATGGAAAAACGGAAAATAATAATCCCACCTTTAGTCGGTCTTCTCAAAACAATCCCACATTTACTTAACTTCAGAATAATCCCACCTTTGACATATGTCTGCTCAGAATAATCCCACGTTTGTCATACATCTGCTCAAAATGGACCTTTACTTGTCAAAAGACCCATTTTGAGCAGACATATTTCAATGGTGGAATTATTTTGAAATTAAGTGAATGTGGGATTATTTTAAGAAGACCGCCCAAAGGTGGGATTATTATTTTCCATTTTTTCAATACAAATTCCTAGAAGTTTTCAATGCCTACAAAATGTGAGAATTATCTTACCAAGTCCCTCCTTGGTAATTGAAAATTCCCATGATTTGCAAATTTCCACATGGACTGTTGGAACATTTGTAAAGGTAATGGATTTGGATAAATCACATATGGGGGAATTAAAAGGAGTTGTAGGATTTAATTCCGGAAAACAAGAGAAAAGAGGGAGCAGGGCAGCTCGCGGGCCGCGACCCGTGGTCGCGAGTCGCGACTGGGCACTGTTCTGTGACGCTTCATTTCACGATATGTCCGTTTATATCCGTTGAAGCGTTTTTGCTCGGTTATGCATGGTTATTACGTTGATAATGGCTGGCTTTATTATCTGAATTAAGGGTCTTATTAAGGAGCCTATTAAAGGTCCTTAATGAGGGCCCTTGCATGTGTGACTATAAAAGGAGGAGGTGATCTCCATCCTCTACACAACCAACATTGCTTGCTTAAGAATTTCTGATTAACTTTCTTAAGTGTTCTTCATAAACACATCAAACACAAGTTCTTAAGGATTCACTTCTAAGATCATAGAAGTGAATTGTTTACTCCATTGTATCTCATTAGTTATTTCGTGTAAACCCGGTGATCCTAGAGGGGCGAAATAAAACTAATAGGAAAGGGTAGTTTCCGTGCCTTGGAGTGGTGAATATCCGGTTTCCTCTTGTTCTTATTGTCTACTTCTCACATGGACAACAAATAAGGCCTTGTTTGGTTGCCTTCAATTCCTATGGGCAATCAAAATTCCCATGAATTGGATTTTGTGCTAGTTGTTTGGTTGCCTCAAATTTGATAAAATGGAGAAAATACAAATTTCTAGGAATTTACAATGCCTATAAAATGTGGGAATTATCTTACCAAGTCCCTCATTGGTAATTGAAAATTCCCATTATTTGCAAATTCCTACATGGACAACAAACCATACCTTAGAATAAGGTAGTATGAAATCCAATTTGAACAAATTAAAACCTTTTCATTGTTCTTCTTGCCTGAATCATCTTCAGTTGAAGATTCCCACCTCGTAAGATGCGAAATAGTAAGCTTCGCAACCCCTTTCGGTGTTTCGCTGACGTAGTCTTCTTAGCCATCTTTTTTTTTACCGCGCCACCACTATTAGCTTATTGCGAAAAAGAAGGTGGGTGTTGTGGTTGATGTTGCCTCCTCCTTGCGGTGTTGCTCCCCTCTTCGTGGTGCAGAAGTAATCGAAGGTCGAGAACCAGGATAATGTCATAGTTTGAAGAAGGTTGTTCAATATCGTTGCCTTCTTTATGATGCTTCTTCTTTGGCTTCCTTGTGAAGTATGAATGGTTTGTTTTTATGTTTTCTTAGGGTTTTTTTTTAATATTTTTTAATTTGTTTTAGTTTTAATTTTAGCTTTTTGTATTTTAGTTCCCACTTTTTGTATTTCAACGTATCCTTGTATTCGTTTAAAAAAATTTAAAAAATAAAAAAAATAATAATAAAGCAAAGTATTAGAAGGACTAAAACCACTTCATTTACCTTGTGATCTATTCTCATTCATTCTATCCAATAACTTTCCTCCCCATGACATCCAATTAAAATGTTCCTTTTTTATATTATATATTAGGGTAATTTGGTAATTAGACTCTTAGTAGATTCTGTAAAGATATTTTGTATCTCTATATATATGATGCCAGGCAACCTAAACAGGTAGCCATTTATTTCCAATACTCGTACATGGTATCACGAGCCTAGGTTTAGAATTTTTTTTCTCTCTCTTCTGCTCACATTCTCTAACCCTAAACCTATTTTTTTATTTTATCCGGCTCCTAATGGCGGACAGCACATCCACCGCCACCGGATCCACCTTCCTGCCGGCTGTTTCTGCCGGCCACCGCAGCCCCACCACGCCGGTCCACCAACCGCGGGTGGCGCCGCCCCTCCGCAGCCTCACCTTGCTGCGTCAACGACGACTGGCTCGCCTCACGCGCAGCCTCGTCTTTCCGCCACGAGCGTGGCCGCAGCCACCACTCTTGGTGGCGCGTCGTGGCTGAACCACCAGCCTGCGGCTTACACTCAAGCGCCGTTTCTGCCACCGCTGCTGGCCCAGTCCAGCCCTTTCATGGGCGGCTCTCCGTCCACGAGTGCCACACGCATTCCTCCAGGGTTTGGCGCGCCCTCATCTTCTTATGCGCCTACCATCTATGCTCCACCCGCCTCTTTGATTTCTCCTCCGCCGTTGCTTGCACATCAATTTAACAATCACGACATCACACGGTATGTGACCATTAAATTAACGACTCCAGAGGATTTTCTCGTCTGGAAGACTCAAGTTACATGTTTTTTGTTAACACATCAGTTACTTGGTATTGTTGATGGTACTATCTCTATACCTTCATCTACTTGTGTTGATCATCTTGGAAATTCCACTCCTAATCCGCAATTCTACGAGTATTTACGTTTAGATCAACAAATTAAATTGTGGTTGTATGCTACTTTGTCACGTGATGTTATGCTTGATGTTCATGAATTACATACTTCTGTTGAAATTTGGAATCGTTTGATGTCTAGATTTTTACATGCTAGTATGGCTAGGTCTATGGAATTGAAAGGTCGATTGAGTCATATGAAAAAGCCTGAACAGCAGACTATGGAGGTCTTTCTGCGTGAAATTAAGATTATTGTTGACTCCTTAGCTGCTATTCAGTGTCCTGTTTCTCAGTATGATCTTGTCCAGTATACGTTGACTGCATTGGATCAAGATCGAGATTATGATGCTCTTGTTACTACTTTGTTGCAATTTCAAACGTCCTTGACGTTTGATGATCTTCGCCCCAAGCTACTTCAGCATGAGCAACGCCTTAAGGCTAAGCGTGCTTATGATGAGACCCCCCTACTCATCAGGCTTTAGTGGCTGTTCAGTCTGGCTCTTCAGGTTCACAATCATCTTCTTCAGGTGGTTCGCATTCTAAAGGTCAAGGGGGTGGTAAAAACAGGAATCGGAACAATACTCGTAACAAGGGTGGTCGTGGCAACAATGGAGGTCGCGGCAATGGAGGACAGGGTGGTCGTGGCAATGCAGGCCGCACTAATGGTATGGGTAATTTTCATGATGTTTCGTATGTTAATTATTCGTGTGCCAATTATATTGCTAATGATTTGTCTTCAGCAGGAAGTAATCCATCTAACGGCAATTTAGCCACCACTCCTTCTTCAGATACTTGTGGTCTTTGTTGGTATCCAGGTCACCAAGCAGCTTATTGCCCTCAACGTTTTAATCATAGCTTTGTGCCTTCCTCTCCTGATGGTGTCACACGTGCCCTAGCTGCACTGTCTGTTGGTGGTGAAACAAATGACTCCGTTTGGTATCCAGATTCTGGAGCCGCATCTCACATGACCTCACAGGATGGTAAGCTATCTAACGCTCTTCCTTACACTGGTTCGAGTTCTATTGTCGTTGGTGATGGCACAAAACTTCCCATTAATAAACTTGGAAATTTAACTCTGTCTTCCCCTAGTCGCCCCCTTCGCCTCACGAAGGTGTGTCATGTTCCCCAGTTAAAACATAATCTGATGTCTGTTCAAAAGTTATGTCAGGATAATTCTTGCATAGTCTGTTTTGACGAGTCTTCTGTTTGTGTTAAGGACAAGACCACGGGGGCAGTTCTGTTGCGGGGAATCAGTAGGAATGGTGTCTACCCTCTTCAGCCTCACATTCTCGAGTCAGAGTCGTCTTCCCGAGTTAGTTCGGAGCCTTCCAGAGTCTGCCCAGAGTCGTCTGTCCCTGCTCTTATGGCAACCAAGGAGTCCGGAGATGTTTGGCATACTCGCCTTGGTCATCCTTCTGCTAGAGTTTTAGGAAGTTTACGTTCACAAAACTTGATTTCATGTAATTCTAAGTTTCATGACGATTGTGTTCATTGCAAATTAGGAAAGATACATCGTTTGCCCTTTGAGTCTGTGACTCATCGTGCCCCTTACCCCTTATATTTGATACATAGTGACCTTTGGCAATCGCCCGTTACATCTACTCAGCTTTTTCAGTATTATGTGGTTTTTGTTGATGATTATTCACGTTTTTCTTGGCTATATCCACTTAAACTGAAATCTGATGTCTTTTCGACTTTCATAGCTTTTCAAAAACTTGTTGAGAACTTGTTTAATTCCAAAATTAAATTTTTCCAAAGTGATGGTGGACGTGAATTTGATAACACTCCTTTACTACAACATTTCTGTGATTCGGGAATTTATTTTCGAAAGTCTTGTGCTCGGACTCAAGCGCAGAATGGTGTTGCCGAAAGGAAACATCGAACCATTATCGAGATGGCACGCACTATGCTTATTCAATCTGAGTTGCCTACTCGATATTGGGTTGATGCGTGTTATACGGCGGTCTATACGATAAACCGTCTTCCCAGTTCGGCATTGCGGGGTTCATCCCCATTTGCTAAACTTTTTCATCGTCCCCCCTCTTATGAGTTTTTGAAATGTTTTGGTTGTGCCTGTTTTCCGTTGTTTTTAGATCCTAAAATCAATAAATTACAGGCTAAGTCGATTCAATGCGTTTTTATTGGCTATGCTTCAAATTATAAGGGTTATCGATGTCTTGATCCTCTTTCTGGCAAAGTTTATACAAGTCGTCATGTGTTGTTTAGTGAACGTAAATTTCCCTATCGTTCTCTTGTTTCTAGCACACCCATTGGTTCGCCTATGACTGAGTCTCTTGACCCCTTAGGTTGGTTCCCGAGTCTTCCTGTGTCTAGTGACCCATCCCCCGAGCCCACAGCACCACGGGAGCACGTGCAGCAACCCGCTGCCTGCCCACTGGGTGCATGCACGCCCGAGGGTCCCTCACCTCCCAGCAGCTCTGCTGCCTACCCGCAGGTGAGCCCCGCGCCCGCAGCGTCTCTCCCTTCCCCACACGCAGCGTCTCTCCCTTCCCCACACGCAGCGTCTCTCCCTTCCCCACACGCAGCGGCTGCCAGCCCGCAGCACCATCCCGCGCCAGCGGGATCTTCTCCTCCTTCGCCTTTTACTCCTCCCCTAACTGTCCCACATGAGTCATCTTCGTCTCCTCTTGTCCCTCCCCCTAGGCGTCCTAGGAAGTCGTCTCGGTGTGTCGATTCTACTAATGTTCATACCATGACCACGCGTCTCAAAGACGGAATCATTTCAACTAGGAATTTATTGGATTTAAAAACCGATGTTGTTGAGTCTGAACCGTCTAATTTTAAGCAAGCATCTAAAGATTCACGTTGGCAACAAGCCATGCGTGATGAGTATGAAGCATTAATTAAGAATGATACATGGGAACTTGTGCCTCGCAACAACAATAGAAACGCTCTTGGTTGTAAGTGGGTGTATAAGATTAAATATAATTCTGACGGTTCTGTGGAGCGGTTTAAGGCCAGGCTTGTTGTTTTTGGTAATCATCAGCAGGCAGGTATTGACTACTTTGAAACCTTTAGTCCTGTAATTAAGCCTACTACTGTTCGCTTAGTTCTTACTCTTGCTGCTACTTTTAAATGGCCTATTCGTCAACTCGATGTCAAAAATGCTTTCCTTCATGGTTTCCTCAATGAGGAAGTCTATATGCGTCAGCCTCCTGGTTTTGAACACCCTTCTCAACCACATTATGTTTGTCGGTTACGAAAATCCATTTATGGTTTGAAGCAAGCTCCTCGAGCTTGGTTCTCTCGTTTCAGCAATTTTCTTCTCTCTATTGGTTTCAAGTGCAGCAGTTGTGACACCTCTATGTTCACTCTCAAACACAGTAGTCATATTATCATTCTCTTGCTATATGTTGATGATATTGTGCTTACAGGTAGTAGTTCCTCTTTGCTTCAGAAATTTATCAGTGTTCTCTCTGCTCAATTTGCTATGAAGGATTTGGGTGATTTGCATTACTTCTTAGGCATTCAGGTTTTACGTACTCCTCAGGGTTTGCTTTTGTCTCAAAACAAATATGTAGTTGATCTTCTTCAGAAATTTCATCTTCATACTGTCAAACCCGTACGTACTCCTGTTGTTTCTCGTGTCACTCTTTCTCTTTTAGATGGTGAACTTCTTGCTGATCCCACAGATTATCGTAGTATGGTTGGTGCTTTGCAATATTTGACTATGACTCGTCCTGATATTGCCTATGCTGTTAATTCGGTTTCTCAATTTATGCATGCGCCTCGTACTACTCACCTTCATGCTGTGAAAAGAATTTTCAGGTATCTGCAGGGAACTTCTGATTATGGGCTATTTCTTCATAGTACTGGCTCTCCTACTGTGACTGTTGCCTATTCTGATGCTGATTGGGCCGGGTGTCCTGACACTAGGCGTTCTACTACTGGCTATGCTGTCTTCCTAGGGAAGAATTTGATCTCCTGGCGTTCTAAGAAGCAACCTACTGTTTCGAAGTCTTCTACTGAAGCTGAGTATCGTGCTGTTGCCTACACTGCGGCTGAAACAATTTGGATTCGTCAATTGTTAGCTGATTTAGGGTATTTTCATCGACGGCCTACCATTCTCTATTGTGACAATGTTTCTGCTATGTATCTTACTGCCAATCCTGTTCATCATGATCGTAGTAAGCATATTGATGTTGATTATCATTTTGTTCGTGAGATGGTTGCTAAAGGTGGACTTCAGGTCAAGCACGTTCCGACACAGTTGCAGGTTGCTGATATTTTTACTAAGGGTCTTTCTTCTGAGTTGTTTTGTAAACATCGTTCCAATCTATCCGTGATTCCTCCCCGTAAAGATTGAGGGGGTGTATTAGGGTAATTTGGTAATTAGACTCTTAGTAGATTCTGTAAAGATATTTTGTATCTCTATATATATGATGCCAGGCAACCTAAACAGGTAGCCATTTATTTCCAATACTCGTACATTATATATATTCTCTATCGTACACAAAGGAGAATAGATCTAACAATCAATTAATTGATTTTGTTGTTATGCCAAGTTGTGGTTATACTTTGATTGTAAAAATTGATAAGCATCACCATGTAAAGAAAGAAAGTTATGGTCAAGTCTTTTTATCCATGTGTCTGCAAAAGGATTTTGTGAAGAAATTTGCAGCATATCGTAAGCCATCCCGATCCAGGAATTGTGGTATAAAGACTTTATGTGACAAAGAAATACTTCCTCCGTTTCGCAATACTCGCAACATTAGCATAGTAACCACTATTCATCCATGAATCTTATATTATATTTCCCCCAAAATGTATAAGAAATAATATAGCCATGTGGGGTCTTATTTGATTCGTCTTAACACAACTATGATAATATCAACTTTTTATAATTTTTACTTATCAATAATTAGAGATATTAAAGTTCAAAGTATTGCATTGGATAGTGTGCAAACAAGAAGCGTTGCGAGTATTGCGAAACGGAGGAAGTACCATTTTTCGAAATATTTGAACATTGTGGAATCTAAAGAGGTAAAGTCATGTGCTAACTAAAAGCGAATTTGACTGTAAATTCTCTTGTGCCATCAATCCCCAACATAGTTTGGGTGAGAATGCTTGTTATATGAGAATTTGAGAATAATGAAATACTATTCTACTGAGAATATAATCTCGTAACTTGGAAGTGTAATCTATACTATATAGTTCTAATTTTAGGCGAAAATAAAATACTTATTGTTATGTAGATTTACCGCTACCAAAGAAAGAAAAAAAGATCATATATCTTAGCCAGATGAAATACCAAGTATTCTCACTAGAATCCAACCCTACTTTTTTTTAAAGTAAGAAAGGGATAAAATATTAGGAGACCTTCCGTACGATCAGTGGCCGATCCAGGATTGGCACCTAACGGGTTCGAAGTCATTCAAAAAATAAGCCCAAAATAAAACGATTAAAAATTTTAATACTTTAATTCAAATTCCAGATTACAACTGATAACAGGGGAGATCATCCTTCGAATTAGTGTTAATAAGAAAGTTATAAAAATATTCTACGAGTTTTCAAAATACTCAAATTAACATAAACATCAATCAAAATACCCAAATTACTAAATTAGCTCACCCAAATGGTTACCTACTTACTAATTGGATATTTTTGTGACGGGGCAAAAAAACTTTGAAATTTTGAGCTGTGTGTAATAATTAATATGTGGTGAGGAGTTGTGAGTTTAAGGGAGGGATGAGTAACCAAAATGAAATAAAATATTGAAATGGGAAAAATAGTAAACCAAAAGGGGCTTGAAGGGGAGTCGAACCCAGACTATTTTTCTTCCACTATGACAAGAAGTCATAACCAACTCCGCTGCTATGCAACTTCATGATAGTACTCCGTGCAATAGTTATAACTCTTTTTTTATCTTTTAATATACGTTTTTTTCCCCCAAAAATCACTGGGTTCAGCTGAACCCAGTGAACCCTATGTAGATCCGCCATTGCGTACGATAATATAGCCCTACATATACAAGTACTATATTTATCAAACAAACTTTTCTATGTACATTATGCATTCCAACGTATAACATATCAGTTAAATGGTTTAGCATGATTAGATAGACTAATTCAATCAATCGTCAATTGTTATAGCCTATACGGTTGGACCATGTCCAAGTTCACAAAATCACGCAAACAAGTATTGAACACGAAGCACAAGTAGATTATTAACTACTCCACTCTTTAGATTTGGTATATGAAGTGCTACTATATCAAAATTGAAAATTACACACCAAGCAAACATATCAATTTTGACTAATAAGTTTATCTAGAAAAATATGGCACAACCGCACAAGTGCTCGTATGACATGATTATCTTCACGAATAATTATGCTAATTGCATAGTTGGGTAATTTATATTATGAAAATTCCAAATTAAAATATGAAGACTAGCCTTTAAAAGTTGAGCTTCTTTCATCTAAGTGGTGTGAACATTGACTCCATCTAAAGGTGACAAAACTTTACTGAATTAATTGAGAGTCACGACTTATTCTCACCTAACCAAATTTCATCACTATCATCAAATGGGAAATTAAGACTAAGCTTTGTTCAAATGATAATTTGCGGAAAAGTTTTTTATTTTATTTTAATACGAAGCACTTATATTCATATTGATCCAACATCAATATAATTTCTAAAATAATTTTTTATTCAATATTGTCTATAATAAGTGGGACATCTATTATCTCAATTATCCGTATCCAACTCTTAAAATAATCCATTTGTAGTAATTATTAATTGTCTTCCCATACTAGTTATAAATGAAATTTGTTCAAAAATGTGTTTGAGTGATTAAGTAAAGTCAATCCCTAATTTCAGGTAGAGGTGTTAAATGTTGACCCGGCCCGACACGAACCCGACTCGAAATTAGCGGGTTTGGGTAAAAACTTTTGACACGTTTAAGTAAATGGGTTGACTCGACACGACACATTTATTAAACAGGTTGGGTTAGGGTTGAGCTATTTGACACGAAAACGACACGTCAACCCGTTTATCTACACATATTTCAAAGTTTTCTCTTGTTACATCTTACCTTTATTCATTTATTTTTGAATTTAGTTTAGTTAGTTTTACTTTTATACATTTTTAGATGTTATTTAACTACCGCATGAAATTTAATAAGTTTCAAACCCAAAATATATGAATTGAGAACAAAATATATATGAAAATTAAACGGGTCAACCCGAACTCGACACGTTTAATTAACGTGCCGGCTTAGAGTCAAGGATCTTGACACGTTTAAGAAAACGGGTCGGGTTAGGGTTAGGGAAAGTCAACCCGCCAACTCGTGAACCCGACACGAACTCGATACAACACGACTCGTTTACCACCTCTAATTTCAGGGTTTTACGAGATAGTTTTAAGGAATATTTAAGAGCAACATGACAAATATAATGTTGGAGACTATTGTTTGTTAAGGAAAAAAATAAGGAACTCGTGACAATTGAGATATCGTTTTTAGAGTACCATTAATTGGTTGGTCATATTCGTGTTAATTTTTTATATAGTTGACAATTTCTTTTTACTCTATTAGTAACTTTGATTATTAAATAGTCTTTTTCTCTTTTAAGTTATTTTAGCGCAATTGTCAAAGTCAAACTAGTACAAACAAATTAGAGTGAGAGAGTTAAAAACTTTTGTTTCTAAATTAGATATGTAATAAATAATTTTGGGAGCAAATTTCTAGAGCAAATTTCTTATGCAATACAAATAGCCCTAAACGAATTTCTTTTTGTTAGAAAACCACTTCTAATGGGAAAAAATATATGGCGGCAAAAATAAGTGAATTCTTCTTCTAAAAAGGTATTAGTACTATATATGCAAGGTAATAAGGGATCGATTAAGTCACTGGTTAAAACTCTATATTTCATTAATTTCTACATGATTATAGGTTGTTATTGGACATGGCCTCAAAATAAGTAGGATTAAGCTATTATCATCGGAAATTTATTGAATAGCTCAAAATATAATATGAGTGTATTCAGTAAAAAAAAAACTTTAAGGGGTACTTATAAGGTTAAAAAGAATTTACAAACCTGGCCCCTAAATTAAAGACCTAACATTGATTTGAAACCTTTGTAATCTTCCAAACGAGAACACATTTTCGTAAAAAGAGTTAAAACGTTAAAGTAGAAACGCAAAATCACGATGGAAAGATATCTAAGAAAATATAGAGTTGCATGATTAATAATCTTTCATATAATTAATATGATCACACATAGGCAAACTTAGAGACCAAACTATTAATTGGAGTATTCATTTACTCAAGCAAATACTAAACAAACATCCAAAGATGAAGTTTTTAAATAGTAAGATCATTAATTAGTCTAAGGACATCCTTAGCACCTTCATATATCATCACACCCACAATCTAATTAGCAATGTGAGTAACATAACTCCTCTATTATCAGCTAAATAATCATTAATCATAAGACCTCTTGCAGGCCATATTCCCTCCCAAAAAATTTATATTGAAAGTTTGAAACAACCCTCCCAAGAAAAACACTCCTCCCACAAACATAGGAAACTTAATTAGTACTACTCCAAATTCCTGAGTTTACTACTACTAAACAAAAGAGTGCAAAGTAAGAGGCAGTCACGTTCAAGCCGTTGATCTCCCTCTTCCACGTGCATACCTTATTCGACGAAGATCCATAAACGACTATTTATTCCATATGATTCTACTATTCAACTATAGCCATATAATTTTATAATCCAACATTCAACTATAGCCATACGATGCTACAATTCAACTATAGCCACACGATTCTATGAGCAACATTTTACGATTTCAATGCTTACTTTTAACTCGCGAGTCTAGTGACGAAGGTATTAATAAATATATATTGTCAATGATTACTTATTGAAATTGTAATATGATTTTTAACGTATAATATAAGTTTTAATTAATGAACTTTGGTAATAATATCTTAATTATGCATGTTTGTACAATCTTACTATTCTACAATCTAATTTTACGAATCGATTATGAAAGCTCCTTTTACGATTCAATGTATAATCCTAATTCTGATAATATTCGTGCATACTACTCTCAGGCCTCTATTTTTTGTTCATTTCTCACA
Source organism: Patellifolia procumbens (assembly GCA_947645195.1). NCBI lineage: Eukaryota > Viridiplantae > Streptophyta > Magnoliopsida > Caryophyllales > Amaranthaceae > Patellifolia > Patellifolia procumbens. The sequence continues at coordinate 189,151 of CANSGD010000658.1, forward strand.
CTCCCATCTATAAAAAAATACTCGCGTATAAAGACCTTTATTACACCCGCTTATAAGATGAATGAGCTAGATATCATGAGAGAAACAAGACCTACTCTCAAGTGTCTGGCCCAACAGGACGCGAACGAGGTCCGGACCGCTTCTCCTTACCCAGAAAAGAGAGAGAGAAACAAGACCAAAGAAAAAGACTTGAAGAGAGAGAAAGAGATTAGCAGTACTAATATCATTAGAGCGCGAAACGAGGAGAAGAAACAGGAAAGAGACGAAAGTGAATTTTTTTCCACAGAGAAAAACAAAAACAAATTTAATCCTAAAATCTCTTTTTTCTCTATTACAACAAAATTTAAACAAAAGAATAAAAAGAAAGAGAAAATCTTCTTCCCTCTTTCAGAGTGTTCAACGCGTTTTTCTTTCAAAGAAATTTCTTGCTAACATTTAGGGCACAAAATTTCCGACGAAAATTACGTAGCATTTTCAGGAATTTTCAAATTTTTTGCTTTTCCGACCTAAATTTTCATCCACGATCTACTCAAATTCAATCCACATTTCTACATTTCATCATTTTTTTCTTGAATTTATTTGAATTTGTTGAATTTGAGCTGGAATTAGATCGATCGGCGATCATTTGAATTGATCGGAAAACGTTTGAATTGATCGGAAACAGGTGAAATTGATTCGGATCTAACGGCGAGGAATCATCCGAGTCGTCGGATGACAAACGGCGTCGTCGGATGTTCCAAGGAACAAAGAAGAAAACGATGAAATGGACAACATTGCTTAAGGACTTGAAAGAGAAGGTAGGATTGACTCAGCAGCAGGAGACTTCATCATCATCATCATCATCTTCATCGTCTTCGTCGTCGTCGTTGTTTTCGTCGTCTTCGGTACCTTCTGTTTCATCTTTAGCTGGATTGCGTGATAGTTACAATGCTGAATCTCCTTCCACACCGGAGTATCATCGCACTTACCTCTCGAATTCGAGGTAAAATGATCGTTTTTTTTTGTTTTGAATTTGGTTAGTTGTTGTTGTTGTTGTATTTGAAGAATGCTGTATCAGGTTATTGTTAGTTTTGTGTTTAATGTGGTGGAATCTTGGTTTTACTGTAATTGGAGCTGAATTAGGTTAAGTTTTCGGCGATTTTAGTTAATAGAAGATTATTTTGTATTTTTAGGTGAATTTATGTAGTGGATATTGCTGTGCTTGATGAATGCTACTATGGATTGAATTTGAATTTGGACTGTACTTGAAGCTGAATTAGGTTTAGTTTCTTGAGGATTTTAGTGAAGAGAGAAGATATTTTGTATTTTTTAGGTGAATTTATGGAGTGGATATTGTTTTGCTTGAAGAATGCTGTTATGGATTGAATTTGAATTCGGACTGTACTTGAAGCTGACTTCGGTTAAGTTATGGACTTTAGACGGTTGGATTTTGAGCTCTAGTTCGAGTTTTAAGTTTGGTCTTGTTGAACCAAGCTTGAAAGAGTGGTTTGTTGGTGGTGTCTCTAATTTGTGATTATCGGTAAGTTTGCTACTTTTTTTTGGTTAAACCAAGTGTCCGCCGCCAAAAATAATGACTAATCACTTCGCCCAAGGAGCTCCACTTAAGGGTAAAGGGCTGGCCAATGATCTCTTTTCATTTCCAAAGGCCAGGATTCGTGCCCGTGGCCAATAAGAGACAAAGTGAGCTACCAGAGAACACTTGGTTTTAAGTTTGCTACTTTCTCTTTCATATTTTCTAGTGGAAATGAGGGCACCGATATCTTTCGTTCAACCGTCTGATGCACATACAGCTTCCATATGCATAGGCAGGAGGAGCCTTGTTAGAGGCCTATAAATGGAGGGGAGAGGGGGGGGGGTGTGTGGTATATCTCTCCGTCCAAGCGTCTGATGCATACAACTCGCAAATTTGTAGGCAGGAGGAGGTATAATGTGTTGGAATCTTGGTCGAGTTGCGTGTTCCTAATGTGTCTAACTACTCGACTTGGTTACAAAGACCTTTATTATTCTTAGTATATGTCTAATCAAATTCCTTCTCACTTAAAATTAAAAGAAATTAATAAAATTATCCATTTACCTTGATAGATTTTTATATTTGGCAGTATTAACTATGACTTCTTATGTGACTATGACTCTTTGTGAAGAGGAAGTGTTTGGGCTAAGCTCCGAGATGAAGCTGTTGCAATTGAACATTGAAGTCCACTCCTGAGTCCTGAGTCCTTTCAATCCAGCAAGTCTTTTTTTACTGTTTACTATGTGCTTGACCTTAGTTCTAAAGTTCACTTTTGTAACTAAAGCATGCAAGGTTGATATTTATGAAATCTTGGCCTGATGTTTTTTTCAGATCCGTAGCACTTTAGGCACTTAGTATATCTCATCAGTTCAAAGCGTGCAAAGAACTGTCTTGAATTGTTGTGTTCTATCTCTTCCCCTCCTTTTTTTTTTGGACCTGTTACTTTTAGCTATATAGTCCGTGCTGGTTGACTCTTTGCCAACTGCAAAAACTAATGATCACTTTCCCAAGATTAAATAATCTAAAATATGCATAAAGGAAGAGGACCAAAGTTTTGAAAATTAGTTCGTAAAAGCTGTGGCGTTTGCTTGGACTAATTTTTGGCTATAGAATTTTAAGACTAATTTTTTATTGCTTTGGGAATTTGGGATATCAAATGGCTATAGAATTTTAAGACTAATTTTTTATTGCTTTTTCAGAAACAGACATGAGCTTGAGATGGATTTCAAGAGGTTCTGGGAAGAGTTTCGTTCTTCTAGTTCGGAGAAGGTATCTAATGTCTTTGAAGGGCTTTTATATCGTGCTTGATAATTTTGTCTTTTGCAATGCTTACGTGTTATATCTCTTGTAGGAAAAGGAAAAGGCCTTGAACTTGGCTGTTGACGCATTTTGTAAATTGGCAAAGCAGCATGCTGATGTAGCACAGTTAGTTACTATGTACCTACCTCTTTTCTCCAATTTCCTTTTTCTTTTTTTTGTTTACTTGACTTGGTCACAAAGATCTTTTATTATTCATACTAAATTCTGTGTCTAATCAAATTCTGTATTACTTACAAAAAATACTAAAAATTACAAGGGTCATGCATTTATATCTTGTGAATTCTTCTTCTTTGGTCTTTTTCCTTGTCTGGTTGATTGTGACAAGTATTAGCAAGTGTTAAGAAGCAGCAAAAACTGAGGCTCTTCAGAATTTGCTCTTCTTGATGATTGTTGAATGGACAAGTTTTCCATGACTTAGTGGTTTATTCTAGTCCATGAAGTTAACTGGGAGTCCAGATATCTCAAAGGCATGATCCAATAGTTTGGATTGGAATTCACGGTTAGATCTGTAGTGGTGGATCCAGGCCCTGAATTGAGTGGGTTCAGTACCCCGTCAGTCAATTATTTGGAAAAGCTGTCAAAATTTAGTAAATGCGATGAAAATAAAACCATAAACAAGAGTTATGTCAGTAGGGAGTTTTATTGTTTGACGTAAGAGTGTGAAAGTGGCGTGAAAGGGCCTCAAATCCGCAATTTGCTAGACGAAAATACAGGTGATTGCAGCAAAATGTCTTGCGTTCTTTGTTCATTTGATTAAAACATAAGGGGATGTATCTGTGTTCTTTTGATCTATACATAAGGGAAATTAACCGGGTTCTTTTAAATCTTGTTACTAGGCAACCTCTGTGGTCATGACTAGTAGATTGGGTACTGGAAATGGTGCTGATAAAACAGTTTAGTATTGTTGGACTATCAGACTATTAGAGTATACTATAACCTCAATATCTATGGGCAGGACTGGTACCTTACTTTGTGCAAGTTCATTTCTGTTACTCAGTGCTTATTACTAATATTACTGGGAGTTCTCTGGTCCATTTGTGGGGTGAAGTGCGCATATATGTATATGCTATGCTCCTCCTTTTATAAAGGGGGGAAAAGAAAAAGAGAAAGAAGGAGGAAGAAGAGATGTAAGATACAGGATCATGAAGGACCCCATGGCATCTTTTTTCATAATCCTAGTCTTCCTCGAAGTGAACTGTAGTGATAATCAGCAATGGATCCCTTTGTTCTTCCTATTCTTTGACTTTAAAATACCCTTTGTGCTGATGAAGCACTACCTTTGTCTTACCTGTCCAGCGATTTGAGCTTGCTCTGCGGCAGTTCCGTTAGACATGCGTCGGTGTGTGTCCATGGTAATATAACTAATATTTGATAATTGGCAGGTTGTCTAAGTGTTTCTTGTTTATCCAATAATTTAAATCCGGGATCGGTACGTGTTAAACCTATTGTAGACTGTGAAGTCTTTTTCTTGGTAAACTTGCTATGCTTGGTATACCAGAGTTTAGTGGCTCTTCCATGTATATGTCAATAGTCTTCCATTGAAGTGCATATATGAGTTTTCGTTTTATTATTTGCTACATTTTTTTATTCTTTAAGACTTGCCACTGACTAAGTATGAACGTTTGATGATATCCACAGGTTAGTTGAGATGCATATCTTCTCTTTCGTTGTAGGAAGGGCTTTTGTTACAGATGTTGAGAAATTGAAGATTAGCAACAAGGCGAGATCATTGGGTGTAGCGGGAGTTTTAGGCTTTTTTTCAGAGCCCACAAAGGTTTGTCTTTTTTTATAAAGCATTTTAGTATTTTTCAGTCTGCAGTTCCTGTTCCCTTTGTGCAGTGATACAACCTCACCTGTCTTGCGATTTGCAATCCCCTTTTCAGGACAGCATATGCCCTGGTGCAAATTTGCTGAGTGCGATAGAACTTCTTGTATCTGGGGTATGTGCTTTACACTCATAAAAGAATCTAATTAACCACGCCAAATCTGCTTGTGTGTTGAATTCTTGGTTGTCTCTATTTCACGAGCATTTGAATTTTTCAATTTTGAAATATAAAATATATTGAAATTGATAAAGATTTCTATCTTGTTTTATGCAAGTTACTCTAATATGCTGGAACTTACATGGTAATTAGGTTAGCAACTAATGTTATCATGTCAAAACCTAATCCCTCCTCTGATACTTGTTGATTTAGGTGTTTCCTTTTGTTCCTGTATAGTTATCTAGTTGATGATATAGAGTGTATATACTTGGACAGTAGAATTTTGAACCTCTTTCACTTCACACCTAGTGAAAGCAAGTAAGATGGAATGAAGTAGGAAACATTTGATTTTACTGTTTAGGTTAAGTGTTTTAATGTGGAGAGAAACTAACCTATATAAATTAACTCTTAGTCCTTGTGTAAAAGGCTGAAACACCAAGTGTTAAGTATAAGAAAGTGTTCTATCTTTTTGTTGATCATGTGTTTAACAGTTTAACTCTATGGTTTATTGAGGATTACGGAAGAGAATGTCATAAATGATATGAGAGTTCCGTCCTATTACAGAAGTTGTTAAATTTTGTGTAATGCACTTTTTCTGATTCGCATATGGGTTAACATGACTTCTAGCAAACATCAATTCTCGATACACTTGCTGATACTGGGTCGTTACCAGGAACATAATGACATAGAAGTCTTCATAGCAACCTAAAGACAAGAAGATTATCTTATGATGCGGTCTTAATGTTGATGCAGCCTCTATTCAAGTGAAATATGATAAACTTCTATTGTTTGACAGTTTTATCTTTCATAATTCATACACAATGGAAACTGGAGCTTGCCTTTATTTTAGGAAAGATACGGAAATTCCCCCAAGTGGTCTATATTATTAGTCTAATATGGTTGACTAGTGATTGCTGTGCTTGAACTTGAATAGCATCAATCATTTTTGTACAAGGGTTGAGTTGATCATTTCCCAACTATCTTCTTGTATGCTTTTGCGTGAAATGGATTCTGTCGTATGCATGTCTGGGTTATCAGTATTTGAAGAGGTATGAGTAGCTGAATGCCTGAACCATTCAGAGGATAATTGTCATGCTGTGATGGGCCAATTGGCTATGGTCTATAGATTGATTGACAGAACTGGCTTTTCTTGGCACTCTAAATCGATTTATGATGGAAAGGGTAATATAGTATTTGCATTTTTGATTCTGTATCTTAGTAAAAATGTAGTTCATTTTCTTCTATATTAACTCACAGATTTTACATAAGTAGTTCTTTTTTCCTGGTTTCCCTCTCTTTCTCTGCCTTCATAAAGGGTGCACTATTGTATTAGATTTCTTACCTGTCCTGTGTTTTGATATTCACAGCCAGTCGATAAGCAGTCTCTCCTTGATTCTGGAATCTTATGCTGTCTTATTCATATTCTGAATGCTCTTCTGGGATCTAGTGAAGGATATAGTGGTCATAAGGAATCTGATCGTGACAAACTATTAGCAAATGACAATGCTACAGATGCTGGTGGTCTGCGTACTCGTCAGCTCGAGGTGAGTGACATGGTTGCTATTATTTAGGAACATATGTGTGCTCTAAACTGGATGATTATCTTGAATGTGAGTGTAAGATCTTGAAGTATTGGTTAAGACTTAAGAGCTCTTGCGGCCAATACTCTTAGGCTTTTGGCAAGTTTGCCTGAATACCGAAGCTCACTCTTAATATCAATAAAATTTTGTTAGTTATAACTGACCAACAAATTTGCCTTGTGTTCTTATGTCCACCATTTTACGTGGTTGAGAGACTTGCTGTGCAAGAAGTGACTGCAAAAAAACTTATTTTCTTGGTTACACCTCCTTGATTAGTTTTTTTGAAGTTTCAATACCATTTCAATATGTATGCTTTTGGTATAGGCTTTATCATTGATACACACAGTTAGTGTAATTGTGGAAATATGGATATGTTGTATAAAGCAGCTGGAGTTGTTCAGGAAGTTGTTGGATTTTGTTTTTCATCGTCTTGTCAGCAGTTGTCCACTTGTCCATCCCTACCCGTTGTTATTGTGCATCTGCTACTCGAACTTGGCAAGTTTAGATTTTTTGCTGCTTTCCTTCTTTTGTCCTTGGTTGAGGAATAAAAATGAACCGCAATCTTTTGAAGTACTCTCTTTTTCTTTAAATGCTACGTTTTTTTTCCTTAGATTTCGAGACACAACTTCGAATATTAATATCTCGAAGTACACATGAGAAAAAAAAAATAAAATAATTGAAAGTACACATTGAGCTGAATCAAACAAGATCCGTTCTCTTATGTATATAAAACTAAAGACTCAAAGTTTTCATGTGAATAGTGCTCAAGTCCAAATGTAGCAATTAAAAAAAGATGGAGGGAGTGTTGATTAGCATCTATAGTTTGACATTGGGAAATTTGGTTATACCTGTCGTACCTAATTAAAATCAATTTGTGCTATTGCTGAGTGGAAACCGTTGGGGTTTGTGTTGCTATCTTATTGTGCCTGCGTCTTCTAGCCTTCTAGAAGTTTGTGCTAAATGAATAAACAGCAGCTTTATATTTTTTTGATGTATGCTGTTTTATATTTTAGGTTGAAGGAAGTGTTGTGCACATCATGAAGGCATTAGCAAACCACCCTTGTGCAGCTCAAAGTTTGATTGAGGACGATTCTCTGCAGCTACTATTTCAAATGGTTGTTAATGGTTCATTGGCCGTGTTTATGCAATATCGAGATGGTCTTGTTCCCTTGCACTCCATTCAGCTTCACAGGCATGCAAGGCAGGCGAGTTTGGATTGACATTTTTAATTCTTTAATGACTTTAGCACTTCGATCTATTGCTGCCATAAAAAGAATCTTTGAGTTCGTGCTTGCTGAAGCTGTTTTTTCTTCTTGCAGATTCTTGGTCTCCTTTTAGTGAATGACAATGGAAGCACTGCCAAGTATATCCGGAAACATAACCTGGTATGCTATACAACTTCATTTTCCTGTATCTCTTACACGATGCCGTAGGAAGCTGTTGATGGTTCAGTTTTTATCCTTGTTTCTTCTCAATTCAAAGTGTTTACTTCTGACCATTGCAGATGTATATCGTAGTTTCATTGCTATTCCTTCTGTAGGATTGTAGGATGTCTCATGAATATCTGTTTGATATGCAAAGTCTTCTGCTCAGTTTTGAAAAAGAAAACAAAGAACTTCATGGTTGTTTCGTGCCTGTGCTAAGTGCTAACTGTGTTCAGCTAGTACCTAGTACCTAGTACCTACAGAAGAAAGAATTGTTCAGTTTCTTTCTTCCTGTTGTTCATTGGTCTTCTTTTCGTAGCTTCTTTTTGGTTACCGAACCGCTGAAGTGATTCATGGTAAAGATGATTATACTCTAAGAATTACATATAATTAGGGTGGTCTTGGAAGGATGTTTTTTTGGCTGGTTTAGTTTGATTAACTTCTTGATGCTGCATTTTCTGTTCCGTTCTACTCTTATGTTCCAACAGACAGGTCAAATCAGTTGCTTATACTTATTGGATCTGCTTTATTAACTGTATATATGCGCTCTATGTGGCTCCATATTGCAGATAAAAGCTCTTCTGATGGCCATTAAGGATTTCAATCCTGATTGCGGCGATCCCGCTTACACAATAGGCATTGTGGACTTATTGCTGGAATGCATTGAGCTTTCACATAGGCGAGGTAGATAGCTTACTACGGGAATAACATCATCTTCTGATATTTCAACCTTGCTGTTCTCATTGCAGAGTTTCATATTAGTGATTTATAGAAGCAGTCTGATCTAGTATGCTTTCTGTTGTTGTTCATTGAATTGTAGAGGCTGGAGGTGTGAAGCTTCGAGAGGACATTCATAATGCCCATGGTTATCACTTTCTTGTTCAATTTGCTTTAACACTGGCTTCCATGCCCCAAAACCAGACTGATCAGCCTATACATTCCAACTCTTTTCCCGAGAGTTCAGTTGCAGATGTCTCTGTTGCACTGGGCAATTCAGGAAAACAGGAAGTGATTGACAGAGGAGATGGAAGAACCTCTAATCTGTCTCCTGCATTATCTAGGTTGCTTGACGTTCTTGTGAATCTAGCTCAAACAGGTCCATCGGAACCGCCTGCATCCAGAAGTTCAAAATCATCGAATGCCAAAGGTGGTGTCCATGGAAGAAGTCGCACACTTTCATCTGACATGATTGCTGATGAATTTTGGGAGAAAGGAAATGGTAAAGTTAAAGACCTTGAAGCAGTGCAGATGTTGCAGGATATATTTCTAAAAGCTGGTTGCACAGAGTTGCAGGCTGAAGTCTTGAATCGGATGTTTAAGATATTCTCCAGTCATATTGAGAATTATCAATTGTGTCAGCAATTGCGGACTGTGCCACTTTTCATCCTGAATATGTCTGGCTTTCCACCTGCTTTACAAGAAATAATTTTAAAGATTCTTGAATATGCTGTCACTGTTGTCAACTGTATTCCTGAACAGGAGTTGCTGTCCCTTTGCTGTTTACTACAGCAACCAATTACATCTGATTTGAAGCACACAATTCTTTCTTTCTTTGTAAAGCTTCTATCGTTTGATCAGCAGTACAAGAAAGTCTTGCGAGAAGTTGGGGTACTTGAGGTTTTGTTAGACGATCTGAAACACAATAAGTTTCAGTCTGGACCTGACCAACAAAATGGTGAGTCGAAACAGTTGGAGAGGAAATCTAGCCCAAGTGGCTTCCAGAAACATATGCACAGTAAAGATGCTATTATCACTTCACCGAAACTCATGAATTCTGGTTCTGGCAAGTTCCTTCTATTTGAAGTTGAGATTACTATCTCTATTGCTTGGGATTGTATGGTTTCTTTGCTAAAGAAAGCCGAGGCTAACCAGTCCTCTTTCCGCTCGGCCAATGGTGTGGCCATTGTTCTCCCTCTTTTGGTTTCTGACGTTCATCGTTCTGGGGTGCTTAGAATTTTGTCTTGCTTGATTATGGAGGATTTAACTCAGGTTAGTTAGAGTCCACATTTGCTCCAAATATTTTGTATGCAGTTGAGAAAAGTTTGTGCAAAGTTGGTTTATTGGCTTTCCCCCGTCCTTATTCTTTAGAGTAGTATAATTTGATGTCTGTACAGAAACAAGCTAATGTACCAATACGTGTTTCTGCTATTGCTGCTTGACCACATTGTGACATTCAATTGCTGTTTTACCAGGCTCATGCTGAAGAACTGGGGTTGCTGCTTGAGGTAATGAAAAGTGGAATGCTTACCAGTGTTTCAGGATCTCAATACAAGTTGCATGATGATGCAAAGTGTGACATATTTGGAGCCTTGTGGCGCATCTTGGGTGCTAATATTGCAGCTCAGAGAGTGTTTGGTGAAGCAACTGGGTTCTCTCTGCTACTTACAACCCTACATAGTTTCCAAAGTGATGAGGAGCTGACTGACCAGTCTCAGTTTTTGGTTTATGTTAAGGTCCTTACATACTTATTACGTGTGGTGACAACTGCAGTTTGTGAGAATCCCGTAAATAGAACAAAGTTGCATATAATAGTATCATCGCACACATTTTATGATCTTTTATGTGAGTCAGGATTACTATCTGTGGATTTTGAGCGGCAAGTTGTACATCTACTGCTGGAACTTGCTCTTGAAATAGTTATTCCTCCTTTCTTGGCTTCAGAAATTGCCACATCATGTGATAAAGCTGAATCTTCCTGTTTTCTTCTGACTACTCCCTCTGGTGCTGTCAATCCTGCAATGGAGAGGGTGTACAATGCTGGTGCTGTCAGGGTAATAATACGGTCCTTGCTGCTTTTTACTCCCAAGGTTCAGTTGGAGGTTCTGGAGCTTATTGAAAAGCTTGCTCGTGCTGGACCTTTTAATCAGGAAAACCTTACATCTGTTGGTAAGAATCATAATATTGCTCTCCTATCTGCTCATGCTATTGTGGGTATATTTCTAGTTTTTGATTTTCTATGCTCTTAGGTTGTGTGGAGCTTCTGTTGGAGATGATACACCCCTTTCTTCAAGGCTCGTCACCCTTACTTTCACATGCTTTGAGGATTGTCGAAGTCTTGGGTGCTTATAGGTAGAAAGTCTTGCGACTTGTTGAATCTCCAGTATCTTATACCTTATCTAGCCTTCCACTTCTTTCTGTTTAATCCTTTTTTTTTGCATCTTAACTAGGCTATCTACATCAGAACTTCGACTGCTTGTCAGATATGTTCTTCAGTTAAGGAAGAAAAATTCTGGTGATAGTCTTGTTGGCATGATGGAAAGGTTAATATATATGGAGGATATGGCTTCAGAGAGTGTTTCTTTGGCTCCCTTTATAGAGATGGACATGAGTAAAGTTGGTCATGCTTGTATCCAGGTTTCTCTTGGGGAAAGATCTTGGCCTCCAGTGGCTGGTTATTCCTTTGTTTGCTGGTTTCAATATCAGAATTTTTTGAAGTTACCTGCTAAGGAGACTGACCAATCCAAGGTTGGCCCTAGGAAGATTAGTTCTTCTGGACAGCCGCAACAGGTTTTGAGATTGTTTTCTGTTGGATCTGTAGATAGTGGAAATACATTCTATGCAGAGCTTTATCTACAAGAGGATGGTGTCCTAAAACTTGCAACAAGTAACTCTTCCTCGCTATCATTTTCTGGTGCAGACTTGGAGGAAGGCCGTTGGCATCATCTTGCTGTGGTTCATAGCAAACCTAATGCTTTGGCTGGTTTGTTCCAAGCTAGTATTGCCTATGTATATCTTAATGGAAAACTTAGATACACAGGAAAACTTGGATATTCTCCATCTCCTGTAGGGAAACCTTTGCAGATAACAATAGGTACACCTGGCACTCATGCAAGAGTTAGTGAACTTCAGTGGAAGCTGCGAAGTTGCTATCTTTTTGAAGAGGTGCTCACATCAAGCTGTATATGTTTCATGTACATTCTTGGTAGAGGATATAGAGGTCTTTTTCAAGATACAGACCTTTTGCGCTTTGTGCCCAACCAAGCTTGTGGCGGGGATAGCATGGCGATACTAGATTCATTGGAGGCTGATCTGAATTCAGTAGCTGGAGCCCAGAAGCCTGACAATTCTGTCAAGCCGGGAGTCTCCAGGGCAGATGGAAGCGGGATTGTCTGGGACTTGGAACGTCTTGGAAACCTTTCCTTGCAGCTTTCTGGGAAGAAACTAATTTTTGCATTTGACGGGACATCTATAGAACCTCTTCGAGCATCTGGGACTCTCTCACTTCTCAATCTTGTTGATCCTATGTCAGCTGCTGCTTCTCCAATAGGGGGTATAATAATCAATTTTATTTTACAAAAAATTTATATTTCACGCGTCTGCTTCTTTATACTTGAGAGCAATGCCTTAGTTTAATATTATTTTATTTTATATAATATAATTTTATGGCAGGTATTCCACGTTTTGGACGTCTTCATGGTGACATCTACGTCTGTAAGCCTTGTGTGATTGGTGATATTATCCAACCAATCGGTGGCATGGTTTCAGTCCTTGCTCTTGTAGAGGCTGCTGAAAGCAAAGATATGCTACGCATGGCGTTGACTCTGCTTGCTTGTGCTCTGCATCAAAATCCACAGAATGTGAGAGAGATGCAAGCTTGCCGGGGGTATCATTTGCTATCCCTATTTCTTTACCGTAGAATGTCCTTGTTTGACATGCACTGTCTTGAGATCTTTTTCAAGATTGCTGCTTGTGAGGCTTCATTTTCTGAACCAAAGAAGTTGGGGGTTTCTCATATCAGCTTGTCTCCTGCAACAAGTGCTCCTGAAGCCAGTTTTGAGGAGCTTAGTTTATCCAAGTTCCGTGATGAGTTATCCTCAACTGGATCTCTTGGGGACTTGGATGATTTCTCTGCGCAGAAAGATGCATTTAGTCATATATCAGAGCTTGAGACAGCTGACATTCCTGCTGAAAATTCAAATTGTATTGTCCTCTCTAATGCTGATATGGTTGAACATGTGTTACTAGACTGGACACTTTGGGTGACAGCACAAGTTTCTATCCAAATTGCACTGCTGAACTTTCTTGAGCATTTGGTATCCATTCATTGGTACAGATATCATAATCTTACTGTACTTCGACGAATCAATCTTGTGCAGCATCTGCTGGTTACTCTTCAGAGAGGTGATGTTGAGGTGCCTGTTTTGGAGAAGCTAGTTGTTTTGCTTGGAGTGATTCTGGAAGATGGATTTCTTGCTTCTGAACTAGAAAATGTGGTAAGGTTTGTAATCATGACATTTGATCCACCTCAGCTGACAAGTCGCTCTTTGGTTGTACGTGAGGCAATGGGGAAGCATGTCATTGTCCGTAATATGTTGTTGGAAATGCTTATTGATCTACAAGTGACCATAAAATCTGAGGAGTTGCTTGAGCAGTGGCATAGAGTGGTGTCATCAAGGATAATTACATATTTCCTTGACGAGGCTGTTCATCCATCAAGTATGCGCTGGATTATGACACTTCTTGGTGTGTGTCTGACATCTTCCCCTACATTTGTGCTTAAGTTTCGGACGAGTGCGGGCTATCCAGGGTTGACACGAGTGCTTCCAAGTTTCTTTGATTCTCCGGATATATATTACATTCTCTTCTGCTTGATGTTTGGCAAGCCGGTTTACCCAAGACTACCAGAAGTGCGTATGCTGGATTTTCATGCTCTGGTGCCCAGTGATGGGGATCATAGTGAGTTGAAATTTGTGGAACTTCTGGAATCTGTTATTGCCATGGCGAAATCTACATTTGATCGGCTGAGTATGCAATCAATGCTCGCCCACCAAACCGGTAATCTTTCACAGGTTGGCCCTAGTCTTGTTGCAGAGCTAGCAGATGAAAATTCTGATATGATTGGGGAACTTCAGGGTGAAGCTCTAATGCACAAAACTTATGCTGCTCGCTTGATGGGTGGGGAGGCATCAGCCCCTGCTGCAGCTACTTCGGTCTTGAGGTTTATGGTTGATTTGGCAAAAATGTGCCCTCCATTTGCTAGTGTTTGCAGGCGAGCAGAATTTCTCGAAAACTGTGTTGAGCTATATTTTGCCTGTGCAAGGTATGCTTTTGTCTGTTTCACATCATAAATTGATATTGCTTATGTAGTAGTTTGCATGGAGGAAATTGTTTTTGTCACTGCCTTTTAGTTGCACATGTTATATCTTTATTTCTTAATTTCAGTGGTGCACATATGATTTATATTTGGCCTGTATTTGCAGGGCTTCCTATGCAGTTAAGCTTGCAAGAGAACTTTCTGCCAAAACTGAGGAGAAGAATAATGTTGACTTTGAAGATACCAATAGTTCTCAGAATACATTCTCTAGTTTGCCTCAGGATCAGGATCAGTCTGGGAAGACATCTATAAGTGCTGGAAGCTTTACTCAAGGACAGGTCAGCACGAGCTCAGAAGACATACCTATGCCTATAAATGGTATGATTATCGAGCGTGAAGATTTCAGTGCCTTAGATAAACAGGCCGGAGCAAATATAGTACAAGTGGAAGCCCTAGCTAGTCAGATGACCGTGGCTCCTGCCGGCGTCAATGATAGTGTCCAAAATATTAGTTCCACGCTTAGTTTAAACATCCCTACAGATTCTCAGAGTTCTACATCTTTTGTAATGCCAAATTCTCCCATACTATCTGAGAGATCTGGTTCCAAGTTGGCGCCAACTCCTGGTCCATCCCCTGGTGCTGCATTTACATCTGGACCTCATTTAAGTGCGAATGCTTTTTTGGCATCTTCTACCACGATTCGTGAGAGTGACCCAATGGTTGATAAGAAGTTCACTCCTCGAGGAGCATCTGCTGAAAACCCCTTTTTGTGATAAACTCAAAGCTTCTACTTGAAATAGACGATTCTGGATACGGTGGAGGACCATGCTCTGCGGGCGCTACTGCTGTATTAGATTTTTTGGCTGAAGTTCTTTCTGAAGTTCTTACGGAGCAGATCAAATCTGTGCCGATGGTGGAACGCCTTCTGGAAAGTGTCCCTTTGTATGCTGATACTGATGCAGTATTGGTGTTTCAGGGTCTTTGCCTTAGTAGAGTTATGAACTTCCTGGAAAGGCGTCTTCTGCGCGATGATGAGGAAAATTCTAAAAAGTTGGATAAGAATCGGTGGTCATCAAATTTAGATGTGTTATGTGGCATGATAGTTGATCGTGTCTACATGGGGGCTTTTCCAAGACCAACTGGGGTCTTGAGAACATTGGAGTTCTTGTTGTCAATGCTGCAATTGGCTAACAAAGATGGCCGAATTGAAGAAGCATATCCTGTGGCCAAAAGCTTATTATCTATTGGAAGAGGGAATAGGCAACTTGATCCATACATAAGCGCAATCCTCAAGAATACAAACAGGATGATATTGTATTGCTTTCTTCCATCATTTTTGGGTACCATTGGGGAAGATGACCTTCTTTCCTCTTTAGGAATATCAAGTTCAAATGAAAGGGGACAAACAACAATCTCCCTGCAGGATGAAACAGGGATTGACGTTTGCACGGTTTTGCAACTACTGGAGGCGCATATACGAATTGTGTTCTGCCCAAGTAATGTGGATGCCGAATTGAACTCATGTCTTTGTGTTAATCTGATATCACTTCTTCGTGACAGAAGACCGAACGCTAGGAACATGGCAATGGATATCCTTAAGTTTCTGTTAGTTCACCGTAGGGCATCTTTTGAAGACTTGCTTGTATCAAAGTCAAATCGTCTGGATGTAATGCGTGGAGGTTTTGATAAACTCTTGACTGGAAGCTTATCAAGTTTTCTTGAGTGGCTTCAAGGGTCGGAACATGTTGTCAATAAAGTTCTGGAGCAAGGTGCTGGGCTTATGTGGGTGCAGTCTATAACAGGATCTTCTAAGTTTCCAGGAATAAGAATAAAATCGATGGAAAACCATCGTGGAAATGATTTGATTAAGAAATCGAAGGAGTTGGGGAAATCAGATGCAAAACATTGGGAGCAGATAACTGAACGCAGATATGCACTCGAACTCGTTCGAGATGCCATGTCAACGGAATTGCGTGTTGTACGCCAGGATAAGTATGGATGGGTTCTTCATGCTGAGAGTGAATGGCAAACTCATCTCCAGCAGCTTGTACATGAGCGAGGCATATTTCCCATGCGCAAAACTTCTGAATCAGGGGAACCCGAGTGGCAACTTTGTCCCATCGAGGGTCCATACAGAATGCGGAAAAAGCTGGAGCGTTGCAAACTCAAAGTTGATACCATTCAGAATGTGTTAGATTGGCAGTTTGACCTAGGACAGGCAGAGGTTTCCAAAGAGAAAAATGGGAATGGTCTTGATGCTTCTGATTCAGGTTCAGGTTCTTTCTCTCAACTTCTAGTTGATGGTGCTGGGCAATTGAGTTTAGAGGGTGAGCTATATGATGAGTTCTCTGTCAAAGATTCTGATGATGTTAGAGAAGTTTCATCTGCTAGAGCAGCATTGATTGATGATCATGCCAGTAGTGCTAATGAAGCAAGTCTTCATTCTGCAGTGGACTTTGGTGCACGGTCTAGTGCATTATCAGGGCCATTTTCTGATAGTATACAAGGAAGATCTGAGTTAGAGTCTCAGGTGATGTCTTCTTCTATGAAGACTGATGATGTTAGAGTTACTGAGGATAAATCAGAGAGAGAGTTGCTTGATAATGGGGAATATCTTATCAGGCCTTATCTAGAACCACTTGAGAAGATACGTTTCAGGTATAATTGTGAGAGAGTTGTTGGTCTCGACAAACATGATGGTATCTTTTTGATTGGAGAACTCTGCTTGTATGTTATTGAGAACTTTTATATTGATGGTTCTGGGTGCATATGTGAGAAGGAGTCAGAAGATGAACTATCTGTTATAGATCAGGCGTTAGGAGTAAAGAAGGATGTGATGTTTATGGATTTTCAGTCCAAATCAACATCTTCATGGGCTGCCGCTGCCAAAACTTATGCAGGGGGTAGGGCTTGGGCTTACAATGGAGGTGCTTGGGGGAAAGAGAAAGTTTGTGCTAGTGGTACTCTGCCACATCCCTGGCGAATGTGGAAGCTTGATAGTGTACATGAAATTCTGAAGCGTGATTACCAGCTGCGCCCGGTTGCCATTGAGATTTTTAGCATGGATGGATGTAATGACCTCTTGGTTTTCCACAAGAAGGAGAGAGAAGAGGTTTTTAAAAATCTGGTTGCAATGAATCTACCAAGAAATAGCATGTACGTCCTAATCTTGCAATATCATGTCCATTTTGGGTTTGAGAACGTGGAGAATTTATATCTATGCTATAGCATTGTCTACATTAGCTGACACATCTTTGTTGTCCTTGTTTGGATAATTTTTAAGGTGACGTGAAGCCGTATGTCTATAGCCTGTACTAGAGCTTGCCAATCCAATTTCCATGAGCTAATACCTTAAATTGATCCAAGGCCCTTGTCAAAAGTGATGTGAAAAGCTTACCAGTCAAAGATGGAATTTTTAGGGTCTCTTCGTCATTGTTTATTATATTAATTTTTTTTTGAAAAACTAACATCAGAAATATGGAAACCATGCAAACTAGTTTCTAGTAGTTAGCAATTAGTTTCCAAAGTAAACATGATTGGTTTCAATATGAGTAATTTAAACTCATTACCCCATTTATCTGTATGACTTTTAAATTCTTAAAATCAAAACACTTGAAGCTGATCGTGATCCGAATTGGCCCTTAGTATGCAAATAAGAAAAATGCTCTAAGGAGCACTTTTCTTTTTGGTTGTTGATTGGTCCTTGGTCTTTGACTTCTTATACGAATCCTGTTTACTGTGAAATTATCCACCTTGGAAGATTGAAATTAAGTGTATCTCTCTTGACTTCTCCATCACCTTTGTCTAGGGAATACTATCATCTCCATTGGATGTAAACCTCCGGTCACAATCTCTTATAACTAAAGTGTTGTGACAGAAGTCTGTAAAGAGTTTGTCAATGTCAACTTTATGCTATTAATATTGTATTTTGATGTGCTAAGAGGCCTTGCAGAGTTTTGTCTTATAATCAGTAGATAGCTTCCTTGTTAAGTCATCCTGAACATATTGTACTTAATCCTGTCTCAATTTCGAAAGACAAGTTAGTGGTCCTAACTACTAGTCAGTTTTTTTCAAATTATCTTATACAGAAAGTCTATTTCAGTAACTTGAGCTTGATGTTCCCCATTTCAACTTCTTGTACTTTTGCTTGTTTCACTCGGTTGTCAGAATGTCTCGTGATATCTATTCATATTATCATATATTAAGTATTCCTGTTTCATTAAAAGTTGCTTGATATTGTTTAGAATCTCGCATTCTTTGTCTTTCCTCTTTCTTGGGCGGTTTGATAGACATTTACAATCATGCAACAGGTTGGATACAACCATTTCAGGGGCATCAAAACAAGAAAGTAACGAGGGCAGCCGTCTTTTCAAGCTTATGGCTAGATCTTTTTCTAGGAGATGGCAAAATGGGGAAATTAGCAATTTCCAATATCTCATGCACCTGAACACTTTGGCAGGACGTGGATACAGCGATCTTACACAGTATCCCGTTTTTCCATGGGTTCTTGCAGATTATGAAAGTGAAGATCTAGATTTGTCAAATCCCAACACATTTCGGAAACTGGACAAATCAATGGGCTGCCAAACGCCTGAAGGTGAAGAGGAATTCAGGAAGAGGTCTGTCCTTGTGTATTACTTATGCTTTTCCCTTCTTGGATATTTCTTTTCCTTTGTACAATGTTTTGGCAATTACTTCTACTAAATAGGTGTCCTATAAAGGTATCAAATTTTCTTATTGTAATATTGTCTTTCTTCTTAGGTATGAGAGCTGGGATGATCCAGAGGTTCCGAAATTTCATTATGGTTCTCATTATTCTAGTGCCGGGATAGTTCTCTTCTATCTTTTACGTCTTCCTCCATTTAGCGCTGAAAATCAAAAATTGCAAGGTGGTCAGTTTGATCACGCTGATCGACTTTTCAATAGTATACGGGACACTTGGAGTAGTGCAGCTGGGAAGGGAAATACATCTGATGTGAAGGAGTTGATACCAGAATTCTTCTACATGCCTGAGTTCCTTGCAAATAGTTTCAATCTTGACCTGGGGGAGAAACAATCAGGAGAAAAGGTTTGCACTCATCAATATTTTTTTTCATTCTTGTTATAAGAATATACGTGTATTAGGATTTTAAGTAGGTCAATTCTTTCTTAAATTATTGCACCTTCGCTTTGCACTCCCCCAAGATTAGAAGACTCTAAATATTGGCTTCATGGTCTTCTGTGATGCCTAAACAGGTTGGGGATGTTGTTTTACCACCATGGGCAAAAGGAAGTGTAAGGGAATTCATTAGAAAGCACCGGGAAGCACTTGAATGTGATTATGTTTCAGAAAATCTACATCACTGGATTGACCTGATATTTGGATACAAGCAGAGAGGCAAGGTTGGTGATATGTTGTTAATATTGAAGATACTTCTAATTGCGCTTGTATGTTAATTCAACCTGAAAAGCATATGTTCTGAGTTCCTGAGTTTCTGACACATTTCGAATATATATACTCTGTCTAAGCATTTTTGAGAAAGTAAAAAAGTAGAGAGAAGAAACTAGGTGAAGTGGGGTCCACAGCGTCCACCTTTATTGAAAAAGTAGAGAAAAACAGTTGCCAAAATAGAAACTTCCTCTATTCCATGAATATTGCCTTGTTTTCACTTGTTACACTCTTCAACCGTCCCCTTTGACCTGTGAATTTAATAAAAAATATTGTCGTGCGGGATCTTGTTGAATGTGTCTCGATCGATCCTTTGAAAGTATTAACTTTTATGTAGATATTAATGGTCAAAATTGTGCATCGGAAAGCGTAGACACTATATGTTGCAATTTACATAGAAGGAACTAAGGGAGGAAGTATGTAGCAATGCTGGATTTGCTTGAAGCAACAGACCTACAAAGCCTTGATAATTATATGGCTTTGGAGATTCTGGATGATTTGTTTTAGATATTTCAAGTATCATTATATGCCCTAAACCACTGTAGTGATGATAGATAAACATCATGCAACTAGGTGAAGCATATTACCACTGTATTCTGTGCTGAAATTGTGGGTCATCATTAATAATTATAATTTTTACCATCCACTGTTAGCGTCTTTGCTCTTATTAGTTGCCAGGTGCTCCATTAAATCTGTGTCTGGCTTGTCTAATTGATAGGCTGCTGAGGATGCTGTTAATGTTTTCTATCATTACACATACGAAGGGAGTGTGGACATAGATTCTGTCACGGACCCTGCTATGAAAGCTTCTATTCTGGCACAAATTAATCACTTTGGACAGACCCCCAAGCAACTATTCCAAAAATCCCATGTGAAGAGGAAGGTTGACAGAAAACCCCCTCACCCTCTGAAACACTCTATAAATCTTGTTCCGCATGATGTACGGAAGACCTCATCCTCCATAACTCAGATTGTCACCGTGAATGATAAAATTCTCGTGGCTGGTGGAAATAATGTACTGAAACCAAGAACTTATGCTAAATATGTAGCGTGGGGTTTTCCTGACCGCAGTTTAAGATTTATGAGCTATGATCAAGACAAACTTCTATCAACACATGAAAATCTTCATGGAGGTAACCAAATTCAGTGTGTTGGTGTCACCCATGATGGTCAAACTGTGGTTACCGGGGCTGACGACGGGTTAGTTTCTATTTGGAGGATTCAAAAGGACAGTACCCAAAGAGTACGGCGATTACAATTGGAGAAGGCACTCTGTGCTCACACAGCTAAGGTGTCATGCCTTTATGTGAGCCAGCCTTATATGTTGGTTGTTAGTGGTTCAGATGATTGCACTGTTATCTTATGGGACCTAAGCTCACTAACTTTTGTTAGGCAACTTCCAGAGTTCCCATCACCTGTCTCAGCAGTTTATGTCAACGACTTAACTGGTGAAATTATAACTGCAGCAGGGGTTTTGCTTGCTATCTGGAGCGTCAATGGTGATTGCCTTGCCGTGATCAACACTTCCCAGCTTCCATCTGACTTCATTTTATCGGTGGCAAGCTCAACATCATCTGATTGGCAGGACACTAACTGGTATGTAACAGGCCATCAGAGCGGGGCTGTTAAGGTGTGGAAAATGATTCATTGTACTGACAAAGATAGTGCTCAGAGCAAGCCAACTGCCAACGGAACAGCTGGGTTGACACTCAGAAAACAACCAGAATACAAATTGCTTCTTCATAAGGTACTGAAGTCGCACAAGCACCCAGTTACTGCACTTCATCTAACAACGGATCTGAAACAGTTATTAAGTGGTGATTCTGCGGGACATTTGCTGTCGTGGACGTTACCAGGAGATAGCTTGAGGGGATCATCTAGTCATGGTTGATGATGAATATTAGGAGGAATTGGTTTATTTAACCTGACAGTTTTGCTGCCCTTAGCTAGGTCTTGACTCTTTGAGGTCTGCAATAGATCCGCCAGCAGATCCGTGCTCGGGTTTGGTGGGGCCTACCCGAGAGGAAGCACCGTAGAAGGACGACAACTGGGCTCTCGTGGGATGGAATTGTGAAAGTGCGATTACTGTTTCAATAGTGTCCCATCAATGTCATATATTGGGATGTGTGCTTGATGCTCAGGATTTGAGCTACACGGTGGAGGGTGGTTTACAGGATTGTGGGATATTGTCCCTAGTATACTTAATGTTGGATCACTTGGATGTACATAGATGAATTAGGAGCTGTGTGTAATCAATTGTACAGTGTTTTGTATTCCTTCCCTGTTTTAGGGGTTAGGATGAATGAGGACATGAGGTCCATTAGGAAGCGGATCATATAACATGATTCATTAGTTTGATTAAAGGAAAGTTGAATTTTTCAGCATGATTTTCCTTCGATCTCCCTTTTTTATATGTTCTGTTTAAAAATTTACTGCTCTATAGTCTTTGAGGAATGTCAAATGTGGCATTAGTTTCCGCCTTTTAGGAATTTGCCTAATGTTTTGTGTAATGTTGCTTAGGCGAATGTTAAACGTTTAAAACCATATGTGACCAGAAAAAGGCAAACAGGACTTTTTTTGGGTGGAAAGAAGTTTCTTTTTTTTTATTATTTATTTCTTCATTTAGAACGGTGCATTTTCAGTTGTTTTGTATAATTAATTTTCAAATTCTATAACGTTGGCCAAATTAGACCTTGTTTGTTTGGACTGATTAATGTTGAATTAGATGAAACCTAACTTAAATTTTAAAGAAAAAAAAGAACTGAACTTATTTAGTACGGTATGAATTAATATGAAGTGGACCGAAAAACAAGTATTGGTAGCAAAAAAATTAATGGAAAAGCTATATGCAACGGGCCAAGGGTTGCAAAAAGAAGCTAAAAATGAAAAGAATAAGCATAAGCATGGAATGATTATTTATTGCATCGATTAATGCTTAATTTTTCCATAAATCCATAAGTTATTTCCATTTTAAGTAATGTCTTAGGCTGCATATATACCACATTAGAATATCAAAAGTTTTAGTTATATTTTGTTATAAATATTAATTGTTGATTGTTCTCTTTAATTCTATTTAACTTAGCTTAACTTATCTGAACTTATTGTAACTTATTGAGGCTAATATAATAAGATGTTATACTAACTAGAAGCCTATTCGAGTTTATTGGAACATTTTTTTTGAAGTAAGTTAAAATAAGTTGAATAGAACAGACCTGAACGTAAAGTCTTCAGTGGTTGATATATTACTTATGGGATTAATATTTATAATACAATAAGAAATTATATTGCACACACTATAGTCAACTTAATGCGTTTGTACTCTAACATTTTTCTTGTACATTAAATAATTATAAAACTGCTTTATAAATTAATTTTCATCTCATTTACAAAACTGAAATAAAACTGGCTTTTAATATTAACGATCCATTTAATATATGTGGGACTTTAAAAGCTCATAGTAAGTTGGAGTCTCCCAACTTACCCAAAATTCCCTATATAAAACCAATAAGGCAATAAGCCAACAAATGATATATTTGAATACAAAGAACTTATTAGTACCTCAATAAATTAACTACAAAGCTTAGGAGAAGGTTAAATTATATAATTAATGACAACTATTTTTATTCGAAAGTTATAATATGGTTTTAAATGACAATCATAAATATAATTACGAAAATCTAATAATTCAGAAAGATTTTAATGTAGATTCAAAATCATTTGATCCATTTCATTAAATCACATAATCATCTTTATCTACCACATAACATCATATAAAAAGGCACATAAGCCATATAGGGAGTCAATTCCTTGTACTTGGCATCAAAATGAAGATTACAATTTTCACTCAAACCTTCAATATCCAATCACTTAAATTATGCAAATTTCATACCTTTACACACACTTGCAATCTCATAGGCCCATGGCTTCTTCAATCCAACCCTTCAACTTAACAACTTTACCGAACTACCACATGCTAAAAACTACCCATTTCAATTTCCCTCTTAAAAACTCCAAATTTGAATCAAAATCCATCAATGGAGTCTCACTAAAAGAAATCTGCAAACAGGGTAATTTAAAAGTAGCATTTCAGTCACTAACCCATTATTTATCTCACCAAAATGTAGCCAATCTCACTCCTGATGAAGCATATTCATCAGTTCTTGAGCTTTGTGCAGAGAAAAAAGCTTTAATGGAAGGGAAGCAGATTCATGCTCATATTATAACATCAAATGGGCATGGAAATTTAGTGTTTTTGAGAACAAAACTTGTGTTTTTATATGGGAAATGTGGGTCGGTTTTTGATGCTAAGAAGCTGTTCGATGAAATGCCCCAAAGAACTATCTTTTCTTGGAATGCTATGCTTGGTGCTTATGTTTCCAATGGGAAGCCTTGGGAAGCCCTTGAATTGTATCGCGATTTGCGGGTTTTTGGAGTGAATGTTGATGCTTGTACTTTCCCTTGTGTTCTTAAAGCTTGTGGCTTGACAAAAGACTTGAAATTAGGGAGTGAAATTCATGGGTATGCACTTAAATGTGGGTGTGATTCCAATGGTTTTGTTGTGAATGCGCTTGTGAGTATGTATGCTAAATGTGAAGATACTGTTAGTGCAAGGCGGTTATTTGATAGAATTCAAGAAAGAGATGATGTTGTACTATGGAATTCGATTATTTCAGCGTATTCTGCAAGTGGAAAGGCTATGGAAGCGTTAATGCTTTTTAGAGAAATGGAGAAGGCTGGTGTTAATATGAATAGTTATACTTATGTTTGTGCTTTACAAGCATGTGATGAACCATTTAGGAGATTAGGGATGGAGATTCATGCTTCAATTCTGAAGTCGAGTAATGATATGCATCTCTATGTGGTGAATGCTTTGCTTGTCATGTATACAAGGTGTGGTAGAATGAGAGAAGCCGCTGAAATATTCGAGATGATGACTGAGAAAGATAGCATATCATGGAATTCTATGCTTTCTGGTTTTGTGCAAAATGGTCTTTATAGTGAGGCTCTTCAGTTTTTTCATGAAACACTGGCGGCAGGACAGAGAGCGGATCAGGTCTCTTTGATAAGTATCCTTGGAGCTTCTGGAAGGTTAAAGAACTTGCTAAACGGAATGGAAGCTCATGCTTATGCTCTAAAAAATGGATTAGATGCTGATATTCAAGTTTCAAATTCCCTAATAGATATGTATTCCAAATGTTGTCACATTAAGTATATGGAATGTGTTTTTAGAAGCATGCTCAGTAAAGATGTTATTTCTTGGACTACAGTTATAGCTGGCTATGCTCAAAATGATTATCCTTCTAAAGCCTTGGACATTTTCCGAGAGGTGCAGTCTGAAGGGGCGAAAATTGATGCTATGATGATTGGAAGTGTCCTCCTTTCTTGCACATCACTGAAACAACTTAATTACGTAAAAGAGACACATGGTTATGTCTTGAGAAATGGGCTGTTTGATTTAGTGTTGAGTAACACACTTGTAGATGCGTATGGAGAATGCAACAGAATAGAATTGGCCTCTCGGATGTTTGAGTTGATTGAAAACAAAGATGTCGTGTCTTGGACCAGCATGATTTCCGCTTATGTTGATAGTGGATATGGAAATGAAGCTCTAAGCCTTTTTCGTTTGATGAAAGAACATGGAGTGAAATCAGATTCTGTGGCATTAGTAAGCATTCTCTCAGCCACTGCTAGTCTTTCAGACTTGAAGAAAGGAAAAGAAGTCCATGGATTTTTAATCAAGCAAGGTTTTGCTGTTGAGGGATCTGTTGCGAGTTCTCTTGTTGATATGTATGCTCGATGTGGGAAACTGGAGAATGCATATAACATTTTCAATTTCGTCATTGATAAGGATAGTGTTTTATGGACCTGTATGATCCATGCGAGTGGTATGCATGGCCGTGGCGAGGAGGCCACTGAGTTGTTTGAGAAGATGGAGATGGAAAATACACAAGCAGATCATGTTACATTCTTGGCTCTACTTTATGCATGTAGCCACTCAGGGATGATTGATGAAGGTAAAAAGTATCTGGAAATTATGAAAAATAACTATAACTTAAAGCCATGGCCTGAACATTATGCCTGTATGGTGGACCTCCTAGGCCGAGCAAACCGTCTGAAAGAGGCATATGAGTTTGTAAAAAGCATGCCTGTTGAACCTAATGCTGTTGTTTGGTGTGCTCTTCTTGGGGCTTGCCATGTTCACTCTAATAAGGAATTGGGAGATATTGCTGCTGGGAAGCTGTTAAAATCAGAACCAGAAAATCCGGGAAATTATGTACTTGTATCGAATGTCTTTGCTGCCGCTGGAAGGTGGGACGATGTCGAGTTAATACGAGGGAAAATGAAGGAAAGAGGGTTGAAGAAAAACCCGGCTTGCAGTTGGATAGAGATTAAAGGTAAGGTCCATGTTTTTATGGCGAGGGACAAGAACCACCCTAAGAGTGACCTTATATATGAAAAATTAGCTGAAATCATAAGTATATTAAAGAAGGAAGGAGGTTACACTGCTCAAACTAAGTATGTTTTGCATAACGTTGATGAGGAAGAGAAAACCAAGATGCTCCATGGTCACAGTGAGAGGTTGGCAATTGCATACGCGCTTCTTGAGTCTCCCAGGGGAGTCCCCATTCGAGTAACCAAGAATCTTCGCGTTTGTGGTGACTGTCATGTTTTCATCAAGTTAGTGTCCAAATTTTTTGACAGGGAAATCATCGTAAGGGATGCTAGTAGATTTCATCATTTTCATCAAGGAAGTTGCTCTTGTCAGGATTTCTGGTGATATTCTTTGTGCATAATGACATTTATGCATGTTAGTAGCTAACAAACTATGCTCTTTTAGCAAGTCATTGTTGCCCAATACTGAGTGGTTATTTGGTTGAACATAAAATGTCTTCTACTTTGTGAGAAGTTGCATTTCCCGTTGTCATCCGAACAGCTTCACATTTTTTTGCTTTCCACATACCTTCAACTTCCATTATTTATTATGTCAACCAAACAAGCACAGCGACACTTTGGCATCACAAGAGAGCGAGGATGGCTACTAAGCTTGGGAATTGCAAAGTAAGCTGTAGTTGGAAAGAAAGTTCCAATCCCATTTGCTACAAGCATAGAACATAATCAAGAAACTGTTGTTGTACATTAGACAGTGCTGCAAATTAATTTCTGTAAATGATATTTATTGTTAAAAATATAACATTGTAGATTGGATATACATATTCTCTGTTGCATTACTTGGCTTCTTTCATATAATTAATACTTTATTAGTACTGATTCTGATCCTTGTTAAACATATGACACATTCATGCTTCATAAAGTATGTATCTATATAAGATTAAGAATCATGTCTATATGTAGTCGAATCTTTTATCTATTGGTGCTGGAACCCATAATGGATGGCATCTGCATCATAGTCTGTAGACTGTGACACAATCGGGAGTTCTCTTTTAGGGTGCATATTAGATTCTAGGTGAGGGAATGTGATGTGCATCTATTGTCAAAAGCATATAGTACAGTTTAAAGTAAAAGCTTATGATATTTAAGATGAACATGTACTATATGATCTTCATTTATAGAAGATCACATGAATTATAATAAAAGACATACTTTAAAAGTAGTATAAGAGAATATGGGTTTATAATAATGAAAAGAATATTAAATTGTGTATAATTTTACGATTGCTTTTAGGGGCCTAATTAACTCTATGTGGAGACATGGAGTAGCTCTTGGTTGATATTAACATCAAATTGTTTAGTAACATTCTTTTATTGTCATTATAATTCGTATTAATGTTACATGTAGTTTTAAAGGCTAAGCATAAGAAGTAAAAACGCTATCTAAAATGGTAATCAAGTTGGTAAGTCATGTCATATTCACGCATCAATAACTTGTTATTAATGCTTACTCGCTCAATATTTTCCTTTTAGTTTCTTATACATAACCCTAAAAGCTACATATATCATTCTCCTTAATATTTTTAGCCCTTATATCATCTTAACTTTGTTTTCTTATTTACTATATATCTTGAAAAAAGTAAAAAGAAAATAAGTGAAAATAGTAGCATAAATTATAAATGAAAGTCATATCCTTAATATGTGAAAATAAATTTACACTGTTGAGAGAATACTTCCTTGTGACAAATAACAAAACATAATACTAGACATTCTTCCCCTTCTAACGTCTAAGTATTTTACGAAAATAACTTATTCAACACGTCTACTAAGAAGTTAATCAGACGACAGAAGCAAATGTAGGGATAAGGGCGTAAGCCACCTTTTATGGTGGGTAATTTCCCATTATACACTATACTCACTTCACTTTTGTATGGGGTCTGCCCAGCAGACCTCCAGCTGGCAGCAGACCACTGGTCCTGCCACTCCACGTCAGAGCGCCTGGAGCAGAGCAGACCTCCTCAGGCAGACCGCTCCGGACATAACCTCTAGGCTGGAGTTTAATGAAGGCCTCGTTCCACTTTGGCCCACTTCCAAAGAGGCCCACTCACTTTACTAGGTCAGTTACAAGTCCATGTCTCATATAAATACTCATGCCCATGCATGGGTAAGGTACGTTCAATCAAACACTCACAAAATACTTGCACTTGATACTCGTTTTCTCTCTACTAGAGATCTTGTGCTCAACTTGGACTGACTTAGGCATCGGAGAGACGATCCTCGGAACCACCCCTGAGGTTTCTCCTTGTTTTGCAGGTAACCACCACCACGAAGGACGTTTGGGAGCCACGATTCCACCAAGTACCCACCACCACATACACTGTTGCTGTCTTGGACAGAAACAATTTGGCGCTAGAAGGAGGGGAAGAGTAGAAAAGCCCAATCTACAACTTCGCAATGGTGGTTCCAACCTCAGAAACGCTCGGTTCCGACAGTTCAGGAGGAGAAAGCAACTCTCCACTGAGAGAAACAAACACGAGATCAACAAGAAGGGGTAGTGCTGCTACCACCAGATCAGGCAGGAGGGATAACACCATCACCCCCCGCCATGAAACCAGGCAGACCCCACAGCCAAGCAGCTTAGTGGTCATGCCCACACCGGAGCAACTTCAAGCAGCCTTTCAAGTGTTGCAGTCTGCCCAACGGTTTATGCAAACTGTTGGAAGCCAACCTGCTCGAAAGAGAAGGAGAACTAGAACACACGATTCAGTTCGAAGGCACCTGCAGCTGTCATCTGAAGAGGAGACAGCCACAGCAGACCCCTTATGCGGGTACAACATGACGAACATCACACCCACCCCGACGTCGGAGTATGGCCTATCCAGCCGCTTTGGACCCGGGTACATCAAGAGGGGTTGGCAGGAAGCAGAGTGGGATACTGAAATAATGCAGCAAGATCATCCCAGCATGTTCGAGGAACTGACACCCACAGGGTATACGGCAAGCTCAAGCAGGAGATCTGTCCACAGAGGAAATCCAAGGGGCGTGGCCCAGAATGTCCAGCCGCGACCCAGAACCAGGCACAACTCAGGAGCTGAAGAGGCCCTGTCTGCGCATGGTGGTGGAACGGTCAGAAGGCATGTCAGTCTGAGATTAGGAACAATACCCGAGGAGGGATCTGGCGATAATGGAGTCCCCACAGACCTCAGAGGACTCATAACCCACAGAGTCAACTCCAGACCCATTGTGGTATCACCAGTAGAGGAGATTAGATCTCCTTCCAAGTCCCTCTTCACACCTGAAATCATTGCGGCCAGAGTGTCGAAAGCGAAGCTCCCATCCAATCTCAAGTTTGAAGGGGAGGGAGACCCAAAGGAGCATGTGGCAGCCTTTGAGACCCACATGGAGCTAGGAAACTACAATGAGGCCACATGGTGCAGACATTTTCCTGCCACTCTGACAGGGATAGCTCAGACCTGGTTCAGGACTATTCCCCAGGGGACGATTGCTAACTTTGATGAACTGAAGAAGAGATTCAAAGAGCATTTCGTTAGCGGGAGCAGGAGGAACAAATCCACACATGAGCTGCTATTGCTGAAGCAGACTCAGAATGAAAGCTTGCGGGATTTCATAGGGAGGTTCAACAAAGAGCTGGTGCACATCCCAGAGCTGGAGCAGAAGCTCGCTCTGCACGCTCTGAGGAATGCCCTACCCCACACCAGTAAATTCAGGGATGACCTTAAATGGGTCACCATGAAGGAGCTCAGCGAGGCCCTGGCCCTGGCAGAAAAATACATAGCCGTCGAAGACTTCAACAAAGCATCGACACACGGAGCAGAAACAGGCAGACCTGCTAGACAGGATACCAGGCAGAATGAGCACCAGTTCATGGGAGGCAGATTGAATTTTGGAGGCCCCAGGCCCCATCAGAGCAGAGGGAGAGAAAAACAAAAAGAAGCAGAGAGAGAAGTGGACCGGCTGAAGGCCCAGGAGAAATATAACAACTATAGCAACCTCAGCGCGCCAAGGGCTGAGATCTTTCTGACCAACAAAGATGACAGCAGGTGGCACAGACCACCACCCACCAAGAAGAGAAGCCTAGGCTCAAATATGGCAGAGTTCTGCGCTTTCCATGATGCGCCAGGCCACAATACAGAAGACTGCATAAGCCTGAAAACGATCTGGAAAGCCTGATCAGACGAGGCTACTTCAAAGAGTACCTCGCCTGGAATCAGGGGATCAAGGAGAAGGAGCAACGGAGCGAAGGGCAGACATTGCAGGACAAGTGAGCAGAGATCAAGGAAGGGGAAAAAGAAGACGGTATACGTCATATTTGGCAGTTCTAGCTCGATGGGGGGAGAGAGGGCTCATCTGAGGCAGCTCACCCACCCCAACCTCTACTCCATCAACCAGGCAGAGCTTAGCCCAGACCTGCCAAACATGACCTTCACGGCAGAAGACTGCAAAGGCATCAGTTTCCCGCACTCTGACCCTCTTGTGGTCACTCTGGATATTAGCAGAGTAGATGTGCGAAGAATACTGGTAGATGGCGGGAGCGCCGTGAATATCCTTTATAAGGACACCTTCGATAAAATGGAGCTGGATCGTTCAATGCTGAAGCAAGGAGGAACTCCAATCGTCGGATTCACGGGGAACTCCATCATCCCAGAGGGGAAAATACATCTGACAGTGACCACAGAGGGGCAGAACGGAGTGAAGAGAACGGTAGTACAAGAGTTTCTGGTAGTAGACCTCCCGTCACCGTACAACGCTCTGATGGGAAGGAAGTTCATCGAGGCGGTACAGGGAATCCCGTCAACCCATCATCAGACCATGCTTTTCTTAAGCAGTACTGGAGAGGTGGGCAGACTGAAGGGAGACCAGAGAGCAGTTAGGTCATGCAATCTGACCGCTCTAAAAAAGGATAAAAGACCTCCTCCTCCTGACCACTCTGGGTCCAGGAGAAAGAGGAGAAAGGAAAAGAAAGAAGGAAAGAAGAAAGAGGCTGAAGAAGCCAAGAAGGACCAGGCTGAAGAAGCCGGAAAGGAAAAGAAAGAAGGAAAGAAGAAAGAGGCTGAAGAAGCCAAGAAGGACCAGGCTGAAGAAGCCGGGAAGGAAAGAAAGGAAGGAAGGGCCGAAGAGGCCAAGAAAAGAGAGGAAGAGTGTGCTGCTATCAGTGAGGCCGATGCTCGGCCAGAAGCAGAGCAGGAAGCAAATAAGCCTGAACCGGGGGAAGAGACCGAAGAGGTACTCTTGGGACTGGAAGAAGGCAGGGCAGTCAGAATAGGCAAAGACCTGGATCCTGAAACCAGAGTCAACCTAATCAGTCTGCTGAAGGAGAATGCAGATGTGTTCGCTTTCTCAGCAGCTGAGATGCCTGGGGTGGACCCCGCCACCATCAACCACAAGCTAAACATCGCTGCAGGATACAGACCTGTGAAGCAGAAGAGGAGGAACTACTCTGCGGAGAAAAATAAAGCCATCGAGGAAGAAGTTCAGAAGCTGCTTGAGGCAGGGTTCAAAGAGCCCTGCAAGTATCCAGAATGGCTGGCCAATGTGGTGATGGTTAAGAAGGCGAACAGGAGCTGGAGGATGTGTGTTGACTTCACAAACCTCAATAAAGCCTGCCCCAAGGACTGTTATCCCTTGCCAAGAATCGACCAGCTGGTAGACTCTACCAGTGGGCACGCTCTGCTCAGCTTCATGGACGCGTTCAGCGGATACCATCAGATCTTCATGGACCCTGCAGACAAAGAGAAGACGGCATTCATCACCCCTATCGGGGTATTTTGCTATGTCATGATGCCCTTCGGGCTGAAGAACGCAGGCGCCACCTATCAAAGGCTGATGGATTAGGTCTTTGCAGGTCAGAGGGGAAGGAATCTGGAGGTGTACGTGGATGACGTCATCACCAAGAGCAAAACTGAGACTGACCATATAGCAGACCTCAAGGAGACCTTCGCCAACCTCCGCAAACACAGCATGAAACTGAATCCTAAGAAATGCGTGTTCGGAGTACGGTCAGGGAAATTTCTGGGCTATCTGGTCAGTGAAAGGGGGATCGACGCGAATCCCGACAAAGTGAAAGCAGCTATGGATCTGCCAGAGCCTAAAAGCATCAGTGACATCCAGAGGCTGACAGGCAGAATGACAGCCCTGTCCAGATTCATAGCTCAGTCTGCGGAGAAAGCTCTCCCATTCTTCAAAATATTGAAGGGGAACAAAGAGTTCAGGTGGGAAGCAGAGCAGAAGGAGGCATTCCAGAAGTTGAAGTCACACCTGTAACACCCCGTAATTTCACTAGAAATTTCGCGTGTTAATTTATATGGTTTACATTGTTATTTATAACTCTAAATATAATTTCATTTATAAAATTATATTCTATTAAATTAATGGTCATATTTGAAGCCGGAAAATATTTCGGCGGATAATGTATTATGAGTATTAATCTTATAATGTAGTTAGTTATAAATTTAAGTGTTGTGTGATTTAATTTTGAGCGTTAAATTATATATATATTCGACGCTAAATTATATTTACTATTATATTTCCATAAAGCTTATATTTACTCCTACATTTTTTTATCTTTGGAATATTTTTATATATATTTATGTCGTATAATAGAATGTAGTATTGTTTGGCATATTTTCAATACTCATGCTCGTGTGGGTTGTTTGAAAGGGCAATGTAGTGCTCGTGTATGCGTAGTATAAAAAGTGTGTAAGTTTAGTAGGTGTATATTTATACTACGTTGATATTAATAATTTTTGTTTATAAAAGTTTTAGCGTATATTTTTATTTTTGAGCGTTTATAAATCGTGGATCTTGTTCACACTACACCCTACCTAGTATTATGGGGGTCTAAATTTTAGTCTTTGCATTAAGGGGATTCAAAACTCTTGGGTAGCTTCTCACCTTTATAACGTTAAGGTAAGTCAAGAGTCTCACCGCTTCAATCACCCTCATTATGCCCTTCATGATGACCATTAAACTCCCTCATAAACCCCCCTTATGGTGACCATTAAATCCCATTAACACTCACCCTTTTACTTACCCTCATGATGAGTTTAAAACTCAGAAAAACAATCCCTCCCCATCCCATTCACACGCCATTCACCAAGGAAAAAGGAAAGGAAAAGAAAGAGAGAAAGTCTCCCCGTTTTTCCCTTGCACACCCTCACGAACATGAAGATCTCTGGAGATCTAACCGTTGGATCGTCTTCAAATTTGCACAGAATGTTTTTAACATCTAGAACTTCATTCTTACCGGAGGAATTTTTAATCCGAGCTTTAGATAATCGGGAATCTGCTTCGGAAAACTACTGACTGTTTTAGAGGACCCTAAAATTGTTTAAAAGGGGAACACTTTGTTCACGGAGGAGAAGTCTTCAAGGGAGAAGAAGGTTTTTTATGATCCACACGTTTTCTAGGCTACTATATTATGTTTTGCGGCATTCCTCCGGAAGATCGAGGTAACTAGCGTTTTTCTATCACGTTAGGAAATGAGAAGTAACCTTAGGTTGTTAGAATTATCGTTAGAGAATTTAGTATCATGTTAGGATGAACTTAGAAGATTGTATTTGTACTACTCTTGTTAAAATCATGTTAGGCTAAGTTTTTACTTGAATTCATGTATCTAATGTTCCCTTATTCTGCCGTTGCTATTGTGTTGTTGAAATGACTTGATTGTAAATGAATGGAAACTTTGAATTTTAATTTATGTGAATGATTTGGGAATTTGAGAAACTTATGATTTTTGATGTTAAGCAATTCATTTTGTATGGTGATTGGTTGTGCCTTGAGATTTTGTCAAACAAACCCGCGAAGCCGTGTGGTCGCAGCCCGTGACCCAGTTCGCTGTCCGCGAATAGATTGGCCAGCCTGTTTTCAAATGGTCATATCTCACTCGTTTGTTATTGGTATTGAGCTTGTGACCAGTCGTTGGAAAGCTAACGAGCTAAATTTTAATGTCCCATTGGAATTTTCTAAAAATATTATCTGTGCTGAGTGTTAGGTCTGTTTAAAGTTATTGTTGTGTGCATTCTGTGCATAGTTAGCTTACAACATGATTCCGTGTTTCGTAAATGACTTTGGTAGTATTGTGGAGTATCCTAAGGCATGTTTGAAAGTATAATTTTAGTACTTGATACCATTTATTAATTCTTATGCCAAGTTTGAGTTGTCGACGTCGTAATGTTTGGGGGAGAATAACACTGCCCTTAGCATCACTTCGCCAAGAGTTATGTACGGAGAGTATTGTGATTTGATCATAGTTTACTTCGTACCCAAACTCAGATAACGTTTTGATGTTTTGTATGCCTTTTGTTGTATTTGTAGTATACTTTGATTAGTTTACCGTATCAATTTGGGATTTGTGAACTTCGATGATTTTGAGGATGTGATGATTTTAATGATTTTAATAATTTAAATGATATTTAATGATTTTGACGGTTTTAATGGTTTTAATGATTTTTGATAACTTTGATGATTTTAATGACTTTGATGGATCTAATCGTTTTGCGGAATTTGATGAATTTGATGAATTTGACGAATTTGACGAATTTGATGAATTTGATGATTTGAAGTATATTATTTTGTCTTTGAATTTGAAGTTTGGTTTTTAATTGAGTTGAGTAGCCTAAGGGACGGTGCCCCGAAGGTAACGAACATGCACTCCGAGGGGTCAGGGGACATCACGCTGGGTGTTACCCTGCATTGGAGATACCTAGGACTTGTTGTCGTCCGAGAGGTCGGGAGATACTGCGTGTATTGTCCCGCATCGGGAGTTTGGCCATTCTTAGACACAGACGGTAGGGAACGTAACCCATAGGCCGTTCTGGAGGTTGCGACCTGACATTTCTTGAGGAGGTGGGCTGCAGGTTACTAGCGTTCGCTCTCTCTATGTTAAATTGTTTATTTTCAAATTGTTGGTGTTTCTGTGATCCCTTTGATGTTGATCTTTCGAAATTCTTTATTTTAAACATCTAAAGCATCCTTCTTAGTACTTTATGTTAAAGTTTGACGTT
The DNA here is from genome assembly GCA_947645195.1 of Patellifolia procumbens. Lineage (NCBI taxonomy): Eukaryota > Viridiplantae > Streptophyta > Magnoliopsida > Caryophyllales > Amaranthaceae > Patellifolia > Patellifolia procumbens. Next base: position 223,841 of record CANSGD010000658.1, read on the forward strand.
TGTTGCAATGTGTACTTTGCCTTCTTTTGTTGCTATTTGTGTTGTCTTGTCTTTGACGTTTATTCTAACTTCGTTTAAGTTTACTATTTGTTTCCTAAATTGGGCTGGGAGAACTGCTAGTTACTCCCCACTGATTGTGGAACTTTTGTTAATATATATTGCAGATGACGATGCTGTTTAGAGTTGTTACAATATGGATCGGGGTTGTGCGTTTACCCGTGTAAGCAAGAAGGTTGTGCTAGTCATAGTGGACGAGCATTATGAGTATGAGATTATGACTAGTTTTCTAGTTGGTCTCAAGTAGTTTACCTTTGTTAGTTTGAATGTTAGTTTTAGAGTTGATCTTTTGGATTTTGGTTTCATATTTCGAATTTGGTTAAGTTTTGAGATTATGGATAGTTATGGTTATGGACTTGGCTTGTTTAGTTAGAGATGAGGGTATGGGACCTCATTCCTCTTTATATATATATGATTTGGAGTTTCGATTACTATTATGGGACTCTTTGTTTATTTTAGTTTTAATTTTACCCATAGAGTGACATTCTCGTCTCGGTGGTATTTCCGCTACCACTGATTTAATCGTTGTTACATTTATTTAAGTTAAATCTTAGTTGGTAAAAGACGGGATGTTACAACACCTCTCTGGTCTGCCAACACTAGCCAGACCCAAGACAGGGGAAGCTCTCTTCCTATACATTGCCGTTACTGCTGCAACTGTGAGTGCAGTCCTGCTGAAGGAAGAGAACAAGAAGCAGCAGCCGGTATATTTTGTGAGCCACACCCTCACGGGTGCAGAAACACGCTACCCATTGATAGAGAAGGCAGCCTACGCAGTAGTGCTGGCCACCAGAAAGCTGAGGCCATATTTCGACGCACATCCCGTCACTGTGCTGACAAATATGCCTCTAGAAAAGGCAATGGAGAAGGTAGACAAATCGGGGAGAATCATGAACTGGGCCCTTGGAGCTGACAGGGTTCGGTATCAAATTCGCCCCACGAACCGCTATAAAAGCACAAGCTCTAGCTGATTTCCTAGCAGAGTGTGCCTATCAGGAAGCAGTAGGAGAGCCCAGAGCCTGGGAAGTCTTTACAGATGGGTCTGCAACCATCAACGGCTCTGGGCAGGCGTGGTCATCAGAACCCCAGAAGGGAAAATCATTGAATACGCCTTGAAGTTCATGTTTTCGGCAACCAATAATGAATCAGAGTACGAAGCGGCTATCGCTGGATTGCAGCTCTGCCAGACCCTGGAAGCCAAGCACGTCCACCTCAAAATTGACTCTCAGTTGGTAACCAACCAAGTCAAGGGGGAGTATGAGGCCAAGGAGCCGACGAGGCAGAGCTACCTAGCCAGGATGAGGTCTCTGATTTCAAATTTTGAAACTTTTAGAATTGAACAAGTGCCTAGAGCACAGAACGCACAAGCAGATGCTCTGTCCAAATTGGGAAGCAGCAGTCTGCAGGAGCTGAATAGGTCTGTTCTGGTGGAAGTCAGACCCACCAGTGCAATCTGCGAGGATGTAGAGCTAGTTTTGGAGCTGGAAGATATGCCAGAGTGGATCAAGGAGATCGCTGAGTATAAGCAGACTGGAAAATTACCAGAAGGGAAGATGAAATCAAGAAAGCTCAAACTGACAGCCTGCAGATACTGCCTGATCGGGGACGAGCTATACAGGAAGTCTTTCTCTCTGCCCCTACTCAAATGCGTAGGGCAGAGAGATGCAGACTACATGTTGAGAGAGATTCATGAGGGACTTTGCGGACACCATATCGAACCAAGAGCTCTGGCCCATAAGGCTCTCAGAGCCGGTTATTATTGGCCCACAATGAAAGCTGACTCTGAGGCTCTGGTGAAAAAATGCGACAGCTGCCAAAGGTTTGCGCCGAACATCAAGCTGCCCGCAAACGACCTCATGCCAATCTACAACCCTATCCCATTCGCCCAATGGGGGCTAGACATTCTGGGACCCTTCACAACGGCCCAATATCAGAACAGATGGTTAGTTGTGGGGGTAGACTACTTCACTAAGTGGATAGAGGCAGAAGCCCTATCCACCATCACAGAAGCAGCCGTCAGAAAGTTCTTGTGGCAGAGCATCATCACCAGATACGGGATTCCGAAGGCTTTCGTCTTCGACCACGGGAGACAGTTTGACAACCTGCCCCTGTCAGGGTGGTTGGAGCAGTTTGGGGTCAAATATGCCCTATCTTCAGTCTGCAACCCTCAGTGCAATGGTCAGGCCGAAGCCGCTAACAAGCAGATCCTGATAGGTCTGCAAAAGAAGCTGGAGGAGCAAAAAAGTAAGTAGCTAGAGGAGCTGCCTAACACTCTGTGGTCAATCAGAACCACAGTCAAAGAGTCAACTGGGCAGACCCCCTTCCACCTAGTATATGGTTCTGAAGCTGTCATGCCTGTTGAGATCGGGTCCGAGAGTCTGAGGATCAGCCTATTTGAGCCAGGTCTGAACCACGAAGCCCTGAGAACAAATCTAGATCTGCTGGATGAGTACAGAAACCAAGCTAGGTTCAGAATGGAAGCCTACAAAGCCAGAGTCAGCAGATACTATAACCGGAAAGTGAGGGCTAGGCCTCTGGAGGTAGGGGATCTGGTACTCAGAAATGCAGCAGCTGTGCAGAAAGACAAAATACACGGAAAGCTGTCGGCTAAGTGGGAGGGACCCTACCAGGTTAGTGAAGAGCTATACCCTGGAACCTACAGACTGAAAAGAATGGATGGAAGCGAACTGAAAAGCAACTGGAACGCCCGAACACTGAAAAAATACTTCGTGTAACCCAGATTGTATCAAAAAACTCCCATGAATGAAAGGCCTTTGAGCCACCCTTTATCCACCACTCTCCATTTCGCATTAAACCCCCATCCCCTTATCAATTCTTTATGAAAAATAAAACGTCAAAATCAGATAGACCCTTAGCAGACTGAGAAAAAATACCACAGTCTGGCAAAAGAAAACAGGGTCTGAGTCAGACTAAAGGCTGAAGAGGCTCTTCAGACACAAAAGTAAACTATATAATGAAGAAAGGGAGTCGGCCAAAAGGTTAACTCTGTCCAGAGCCCCTGAGGCCCGCAGAGTGATCGGATGCCGGCTCGACTTACCGATGTCATAGACCTCTACCTCTAAACCTGCGGGGCCGAAGGCCCAAAAAGCAGCAAGGATAAGTCATAGACACTTAAGGCTAATGGGGACGCCAGAGTTCCTAAGAACCAAAACGTACCCCGACACGAAAAAGATGGCAGAAGGAGCTAAAGGGCGAACCCCAAAACTCCCAGAATCATCATGACTTAGGGCGTCAAAATACCTCCTTTGCTCTGCTACTGTTGAATCTTTGTCACGCAGAGCAGAAGAGTAAAGGGCCCCTAAAGTCCCAGCTCTGAGCAAATCTCACCGGCCACCAAGCCAAGTAAACGAAAACACTCAGATATATTGCTTGATAGCACGGCAGACTCAGCATCAGAGCAGAACGCAAGCACTTAGCAGAAATAACAAAACTTGGCATGCATCGAATAGAAAGCACAAAAGTCAACAGAAGAACACAACTCGCATTACCGGAAAAATACTTGAATCTTGCATAAAAGATCTAGCTATAAGCCAAATCAGAGTGCTACAGAATACTACAACAACGGCGGCTACCTAACCAAAAGAAGGGAGAAAATACAGATGAAAAGGAAATGTTTGACTATTTAATTACAAATATTACAAGATAAGTCAATTAGGATATCATCGGAGGGCAAAAACGGAGGACTGCAATCAGTTCAGCACAGGCTCCCAGCTCATCTACCTCAGCAGCTCAGACAGGAGTAACAAGAAGACTGAGGCGAAGCGTGAGATAGCCGCCCGAGTTCCTATTGCTTAGGAACAGAGCTGCCATCCTTCGCGGAGCTCCCATCAGCTTGCTGCTCTGAAGACTCTCCCTTTGAAGGCAGAGAGTAAAGCAACTCCAAGTCTCTGAGCTCCTGGGTCGCCGGAGGTCGCATGTGCACCTGACTGGCATAGGCATCCTCAAAGGCATCCGAGTTGAAAGAGGGTTGCAGATGCCAGAGGACCCTGCGGACCACAACTTTGCAATCCTCCCAGTACTTGTTCCCGAACGCCTCCTCCATCTGCGCAGCCCGGGCTGCCTCCTCAGCAAGCAGCTAGGCCTATTTCTGCTTCAGGGCTGCCTCAGCCTCCTTAGCCTGCTGAGCCTCCCTCTCAGAAAGTAACTTGGAGAACTCCACCCCTAGCTCCTCCTCCCTCTGTTTCAGAGCTTCCTCAGCCTCCTTGGCTTGCAAAGCCAATTTAGCAGAGCAGCCTTCATGTTCAGCCTGTACAGCAGAGAGCTGACCCCTGAGCTGCTCCTGCTCCTTCAACGCTGCCTGCAGCCAGGCCTCGGAGGTCTTCAGCTTAGTCTCCACCATTGAAGCGTGAGACAACGCCTCACTAAGCTAGGAAGAGAGCCGGGAGTGCTCAGCCGCGATAGCCTCCGCTTGCGCCGCCTGACCCTCCATGCGTTGGTTGACGGTCCGCAAGGTGTCGCGCTCCACAATCAGAGCATCCCTCTCCTCCTCAGTTTCGCGGCAGGTGGACACAATCAGAGAGTTCTGAGCCTTCAGCTTGGCATATTCTGCTCTCTGCTGTGCTACCTGAGCCTTAAGCTGCTGCAGTTCAGGGAGATCTGCCTCATGTCTACCCAGCCCTACAGCATGGCAGAACTCCCCAATGAAGGCGCCGGCCCGCGCAGCCTGTAATCAATGAAAAAGCAGATCAGAAGAAAATCAAAATGTCAGAAACAGATGACTATAAAAAGGACAGACAACTCACCAAAGAGACATCCTGAACAGTGTAGTCCGGTGAGAAACGACTTGCCAGAAGCTTCAACCACTCACTGGGGTCAGGGAAGGCCACGAACATCTGCTCCTGCCCCTGAGCCTCATGCTGGTCATCCGCCGATTCCCTCTGCAGAGAACCTGAGCCAAAAGAAAGTCCAGTCAGTTCCACAGAAGGAAAAAGGCCGGAACTAAGACCAGGTAAGGGGTACACACCTTTGATGACGACGTCGTCCTCGACAACAATGATCCGAGGGGAGTCAGCAGGGAGACGAGTCTTCTTCTGAGGAGGAGCTCCTTCCTCACTCTGCCTTTCTGCTGGTCTCTTCTGGGAATGAGAAGAGACCTCAGGCTCAGCTATAGTCTTCTGAGCACCCTCTGCGGGGGATTTAAGCTGGCCCGCAGTGGGAGCAGAGGTTTGAAGAGCCATAGCAGACTGCACCTTCTTAGCCCTCAAGTGCTGCTGAAGAAAACAAAAGGTAACAATGTCGTCAGCAAAATAAGACGCAGAACGAATTGGCTCTGCAAGACAAAAGAGAGAAAAAGGAAACACTAACCACACGCGCCAGATCCTCAGGAGTAGGGGCAAGGACCTGCTTGAAGCCTCTGGGAGGAGGAGGAGCGGCCTTCCTACCAGGAGGAGTAGGCCTCTGGACAGGAGGAGTAGACTTCAGGGGGAGACACGACAGTCTCCACCACTGGGACGAAAGTTGAGCTCTGCTGCTCCACCCTCTCATGCTGGAGAGGCTCCACCACCTCCTGGTTAGTCTGAACAGGTGTAGGGACGGCCTGCCCAGCGGAACCTATCACATCAAAATAAAAACAGGAAAATCAAGAAGGTGCAGGTAAAAAGAAACCTGTAAGAAAGAGCAGTCTGGGTTTGAAGAAGACACCTACCTGCCGGAATCTGGCCCTCACTCTGGCCCTCTGCAGACTGAGTTGTGACAGTCTTAGCAGCCTCCGCTCCCGGCCTGTCAAACTCGGTCATGGCTTGATGAGACTCCTGACCAGCTTCATCAGACTGAGCAGCCTCTGCCTCCGTCCTGTCAAACTCGGTCATGGCTTGGCGGGACTCCTGACCAGCTTCACCAGGCTGAGCAGAACCATCCACTGGAATAGGTTCTTTCTCCGTCCTGTCAAACTCGGTCGCCGCTTGGTCAGGCTCTCCCATGGGCACATCTTCCACCACAGGTGGTTCTGAAAATAAGCAGAGAAAGTGAGAAGTGATTAGCAGAATGCACACAAGCAGGAAGAGTACCTTGTGGTTCATCGTAAGTAGTACCTGGTTGCACAGGAGGAAGCTGTTGCAGGGGTTCAACAAACTGAATAGTCCCTTGCAGAGTGCTGGTCCCCTCTGCACTATCATCATCATCGTCGTCTTCCGGCAGATGCGCAGCACGCCGGGAACGATGGATCTGCAGAGGAACAGCCGCCGCCTCCTCCTCGTCATCAGATTGAATCTCGGTGACAGTGGCAGAGGGCCCCCCTTGCGGCCGGGACGTCCCAGTAAACCTAACCACAAGTTCCGGGCGCTTGGTCCGGAGGGAAGGATGGTCCAAGGAAGTAGTGTTAATCTCCCTAATGAAATCAGGGACGGTGTAGGTCCCTGGGTCAGGTACCGGACGATACCTCCGACACACTGAAGACTGACTCAGACCTAGCTCCCAAGGAATGGCAGACCCCAGAGTCTCTGCAATATCAGAATATTCGTTAGCTATAGCAAGTCAGAATGCAGACGGAAAATAATGGAAAGGGGCAGAGCATGCCCGCTAGCTCAAGACCCACCTTAATCACTTGCGAACAAACTGTCTGCACGGAGCTGCAGCACAGCACAAACAATGAATGCCATGGGGCGCAGCAGAATGGAAAATGAAAAGTAGAGTTAAGGGCTGGCAGAGCGCTTACCAGTAGTATAGTCGGGGGACAGATGGCCTATCCTCAGGAAGGCATTCTGACACATCACATAGTGATGCGGCAGGCAGTACTTGGGAAGAAACTGCTTCCCGGCAGTAACCTTGGATCTGGACTTGAAGTAGTAGTAGGCTACCCTCTCGTCCCAGTTCAGCACATGAGGGTCCAACTACTTCTGGAAGTTAGGCTCCACAGGGCGATGAGGGGCCTTAAATTGATAAGGGTGCCCCTCCTCCGTCGGTACCCTAACAAAGACAAAACTATCCCGCCAATCTTTCAGACTTAGATCAACGGGATAGACTGTCAGATAATTGGCCCGCACCGAACCGGTGAAGTAGCTGTACTCCCCCCTGCCTCTTAAAGTAAAACAGGCACTGAAAGAGTTTCATGGTGAGGGGGAAGCCCAGAGCTTCACGGACCCAAATAAACCCCAGAATCTTCTTCAGAGACTAGGGATTGACTTGGCAGAGAGCCATGCGGTACCGGCAGAGAACCCACTCCAAAAACCAGTGGATGGGGAATCTAAGCCCAAACTCCAGCTGCTTCATATAAACAGCAGTGTACCCCTCTGGTACATCTGCCATGCTCTGACCCTCTTAGGGAAGCACTACCCAAGACCCGCGAAGCGGCTTGATCTCCGCAGCAATCTCAAGGCAGTATGCAGCATGCTCCCGTTTGAACGCATCTGCAGATTTCTTCGCCAAATAAGGCTTAACCTTGCTGTCGTAAAGGGCAGTAAGCCGCATCTCATGGTCGCTGTACTTCCATTTGACTGTGGGCAGAGTAGGCTTAAACTTGTAGTTGGGAGGGAATCTGTTGGTTTTAGGACCCAACAACTCCTTACGCAAACCGTTCCAGGGGTCAAAGATCTCCCATTCCTCTGGAACCACCTCGTCCTTACACCGAGACAGATCCAACTTTGAAAACGGGGACAGAGTGTCCATCGGGTAAGGCTCATCCGGCTCGGACGAAGAGGTAGATACCACACCCTTCCCACGGGAGGCAGCAGACTGAGAAGTAGACATTCTACACAACACAAGAAACAGACAACAGCACATCAGACTTGTAGTCACAACACAAGACAGTCTGGCACCTCAGACCTACAGACTGAGCTACCAGACTGGAGGGCAAGGATATGTATGGTATGTGAAGATCAGAGATAGCCAAGAAATAGGATATTTTCTTGCTTTTCTTACAAAAAGATACATGCAAAAGTAGTCTGGCACCTCAGACCTACAGACTGAGCTACCAGACTGGGGGGCAAGGATATGTATGGTATGTGAAGATCAGAGATAGCCAAGAAATAGGATATTTTCTTGCTTTTCTTACAAAAAGATACATGCAAAAGTAGTCTGGCACCTCAGACCTACAGACTGAGCTACCAGACTGGGGGGCAAGGATATGTATAGTATGTGAAGATCAGAGATAGCCAAGAAATAGGATATTTTCTTGCTTTTCTTACAAAAAGATACATGCAAAAGTAGTCTGGCACCTCAGACCTACAGACTGAGCTACCAGACTGGGGGGCAAGGATATGTATGGTATGTGAAGATCAGAGATAGCCAAGAAATAGGATATTTTCTTGCAAATGACGCAAACAAAACAATGAGGGCACATCACAGGCCTACAACCCAGCAAATAAAGAGGATAACAGGGTAAACAAAGCAAACCCTAAAAATCCCACAAACAACAGTAGAGCAGAGCTCAGCTGAAGAAGCAGAGCAGAGCCTACCAACCAGAGCAGAGCCCTGCTGAAGAAGCAGAGCAGAGCCTATCATCCAGAGCAGCAGAACGGAAATGAAACAACACCCAACAGATCCATGAAACAGAGAAGTAAACAATCACATCTGAAGACCAAAGGAAAGAAACCCTAACCTCAAAAACACAGGGAAGATCACATCCAAACCATCCAAGAAGGAAAAAATCAAAAGTAGATCTGGGAAAAAGAGTTTACCTAGATAAAGAACGGAAGACGCCGAGAAAAGAGAAGACGAAAGCCACAAACGCAACAGTATCAAATATCAAATCGAGCTCCAAACGCAGAACAAATCCCAGGATAATCGAGAGAAATCACTTGAAAATGGCTAGGACAAAAAGAAATTCTTGAAGAACAACAGGAAAGTTTGAAAGCAAAGAGTTCGAAGAAGAAGAAACTGAAAAGCCTCACAAAAGGTCGATTCAGCCTTTAAATAGGCATAATCCGTCCACTCACCACCAACTTATCATCATTACATTCCTTGGGAACCCAAAGAGTCACATCAATTCAATTCAATTCAAAATGAATTAATGACCCTTGCTCAACACCCCAACCAAATGGGCGGGAAAAATGGAAATATTCTGGAGTTTGTGAAGAGCAACTCCCAGACAGCCACGTACCAGTCTGCGAAAAGCAGAACGCCAGCCAAAAAAACAAATGTACCCAGCATATTGCAGTCTGCAAATACTGGGTCCGGGTGGCAAATTGTATGGGGTCTGCCCAGCAGACCTCCAGCTGGCAGCAGACCACTGGTCCTGCCACTCCACGTCAGAGCGCCTGAAGCAGAGCAGACCTCCTCAGGCAGACCGCTCCGGACATAACCTCTAGGCTGGAGTTTAATGAAGGCCTCGTTCCACCTTGGCCCACTTCCAAAGAGGCCCACTCACTTTACTAGGTCAGTTACAAGTCCATGTCTCATATAAATACCCATGCCCATGCATGGGTAAGGTACGTTCAATCAAACACTCACAAAATACTTGCACTTGATACTCGTTTTCTCTCTACTAGAGATCTTGTGCTCAACTTGGACTGACTTAGGCATCGGAGAGGCGATCCTCGGAACCACCCCCGAGGTTTCTCCTTGTTTTGCAGGTAACCACCACCACGAAGGACGTTTGGGAGCCACGATTCCACCAAGTACCCACCACCACATACACTGTTGCTGTCTTGGACAGAAACAACTTTCCATGCCATTCTTGTAACCGATGCATTAGGCATTTCCCTCGCAAATAAACACCAAATACTTTATAAGAAAAATAGTAAAATGACAAAATAATGAGTAAGAAACAACAACCAATGGGAGCATATACAAATGTCTACATCACTCTACATCTTAATACACGTGTCTTTCTTCCTAATCCTAATCTAGGACCTTGGTCTCCTCGCTAACAAGATCTTCACCCTCCATATTAACAAGATCTTCACTCTACATCTTACATCACTCTACATTTTACGAAAATAACTTATTCAACACGTCTACTAAGAAGCTAATTAGACGACAGAAGCAAGTGTAGGGATAAGGGCATAGGCCACCTTTTATGGTGGGAAATTTAATTCTATGTTGCACAAGGAAGTATGAAGAGGAAGCTGCGCACGGATCAATAATGAACATCACCCACAAACAATGAACAATTACCCAATGAACATTAGTTAGACAACACCCAATGAACATCACCCAATAAACATGAACAATTACCCAATGAACATAAGTTGGATATCACCCAATGAACAGACTCTAAAATTGATTTGACATGTTTTCACAAATTTTTATAAATTTGAAAACGTCACCCAATGAACATCAGTTTATGTTAAAAGAACACTAAGTTTACACACAAAGAACAATAAGTTAAATCAATTTGACATGAAAATTTTCAAATTTCCAAAAATTGTAAAAATGTTCTTTTGATTTGATTTGATGTTCACTTAATCGAAATAAATGTTCTTTTAACTGAATTTGATGTTCATTGCTTTAAGGTTATATATTTCGAAATTCAAAAGTTTAAATCATATTTAAAAATTGTAAATGTTTTTTTTTAATTTGATTTGATGTTCTTTCAAGTGAAATAGACGTTATTCTAATTGAACTTAATGTACATTGCTTTATGGTTATATATTTCAAAATTTCAAAAGTTTGAATCATATTTAAGAATTGAAAATGTTCTTTTGATTTAATTATATGTTCATTTGAATGAACTTAGTGTTCTTTTAACATAAACTGATGTTCATTGGTTGATGTTTACAGATTTTCAAAAAATTGAAAATTTTCATGTCAAATCAATTTTGGAGTCTTGTTCATTGGAGAGCTGATTATTGTTCTTTGTGTGTGAACTTAGTGTTCTTTTAATACAAACTGTTGTTCATTTGTGCAACTGAGGTTCATTAGGTGATGTTCATCGTACACATGGTGCTCACCATAAGTCCGTGTGTAACATCGACCTATTGCCCATTATACACTATAGTCACTCCACTTCTCATGCCATTCTTGATTTCTCATTTTTTTTGTAACCGATGCATTAGGCATTTCCCTCGCGCAAATAATCGCCAAATACTTTATAAAAATATAGTAAAATGACAAAATTATGAGTAAGAAACAATAACCAATGGCAGCATATACAAATGTCTACATCACTCTACATCTTACACGTGTCTTTCTTCCTAATCCTAATCTAGGACCTTGGTCTTCTCGCTAACAAGATCTTCACCCTCCATATTAAACCACCCTGTGCACTTTGAGTGTAATAATTTTTCTGGAAACTACGCAGCAATAATCTCATCTTATATATAAGGATTAAGAAGTAACACCCACAAAGTAACTCATCTCATATTTGATCACACATAACAAAATTCTTCAAGATCTCAAAAAACCCAGAAAATCACAAGAAACAAAAATGCTAGCAGTTTTCAACAAAGTAGTAGCTAAGTGCCCAGAAGAGCTAAAAAATGCTGAATCTTTGGGGAATTTGAAGCAAGATGAGTTGATTCAACACTTTTCTTCAGTTCATCCTGATGCTCTTACTGTTCATTTTGGTGATTTTGGAGTCATTGCTTTTTCTTCTGATAAACAAAACCCTCTTCTTCCCAGGTAACTTCATTTCTTCATTTCTTGCTTTTATTGTCCTAATTTTTTTTATGTGGGTATGTTTCTTTTGTGATTTTGGTATCTGGGTTGATCTTATTTTTTCATTTTGTTGGATTTTTGTAAGTGGGTTGTGAGCAGTTCATGTTAATCTTGTTTCTTGTGATTGCTTGATTGTTTGTCATATCATTCTGGAATTTGATTGTGGGTCTGTTTCTTTTGTGATTTTGGTATCTGGGTTGATCTTATTTTCTCAAATGATTGGATTTTGAAAGTGGGTTATGATCAGTTCTTGTTAATCTTGTTTCTTGTTATTGCTTGATTGTTATCATATCATTCTGTGGGTCTTTTTTTTTTTTTGTGATTTTAGTATCTGGGTTGATCTTATTTTTTCAAATTGTTGGTTTTTTTTTAAGTGGGTTATGATCAGTTCTTGTTAATTTTGTTTCATGTGATTGCTTGATTGTTATCTTATGGATTTGTCATGCTGAAATTTGATTGTTGTTGGACTATTAGTTCTTGGATAGGGTATTGGATTGTTTAGTTTGATTAAGATTTGAAATTGAATTCACTAATTTAGATAGTTGAACATCATTGATCTTTGCTATGTTACTTGATATACCTCGACTGCCCGTGTCGGATCTTTGACACTCCGACTTGGGTGTGAACACTTTACATGACGTCCCGAGTAGGATCTTTCTGTAGTGAGATTTTTGAATCTTGGTTTTAGAGGGTTGGAACTTGGAAGAAATGATTGGACCACATGACATGAGATAATCATTTGATTAGCCTTATTAAATGCTTTACCCTACTTTAAGGGCTTACACATGTTTCACGTACCTTCTTGTTTTGCATTTGGATCATTTCTGTGGTTATGTTGTTCTGCAAGCTAGAGTTGGTTGGAAGTCAAGCTTTTGAGTATTGACATCATATCTCTGTTTTTCTCGTGATCTAAGTGCTTTAATTGGCTTAATTAATGGAGTTATGGACTTGAATTAATTTTGTTCTCACCAAGAAAGCTTTGTTCACACTAATAACCTGTCACTAGCTCGAATTTATGTGGGTATTTTCATTGATTATTCTCAATTTGTAGTTTAGAATGTTTTGGTCCCAATTTTTTTTCTTCCCCGAACTTTAAGATCCCAGCCTTCCGAAATGACAGTACCAAAGAGAGTATGAACTATGAACCACGTACAAATTCGGGATGTTATGAGTTATGACATACCAATAGTTAGACTCAATAATGATATGATTCTTGCTCATGCTAGCAAGTTATCGAGCATCAATTCTGTTTGTCTTGTGTTATTATGTTTCATGGAATATTGACTTTCTTGTGTTTATTGTTGACATAGTATCCACACTTAAATAGTCAACGAATTAAACATCAAACAATATAGAAATACTTTTCGCCCTCTCAAAAGGATGAAGAGGATTTATGAGGGTGATATGCAGTCTTTTAGCATGGTGTTATATACTACCTCCGTTTCACAATAGATGCAACATTTCTATATTGTGCACTATTCACAGTTTAGACTTTGATTGGTTTTGGCAATTTACAGTTTTGGAAAAACATAATCATGTGGGATCTTGTTAGATTCGTCTTAATATGTATATTTTTAATATCCTCTTTTTATAATTTTTACTTATTGATAATTAAAGATATTAATGTTTAAAATAATGCATTGGCAAGCGTGAAAAGTACAAATGATGCATCTATTGTGAAACAGAGGAAGTATATTACAAATAGATGTCTAGCCTTAATGTCTGAGTCTATGGATTTGGCCCTTCAGGTCAGTTATTTGAACTAACAAGTTCCTTAATGCTTTTATCCTGAACATTTTTCTACAGGCTTTTTTCTGTTGTGGATGACATATTCTGCTTGTTTCATGGGCACATCGAGAACATACCTTCTCTGAAACAGTTGTATGGATTGAACAAAACTGCAAATGAAGTGAGCATCATCATAGAAGCTTACCGTGCTTTGAGGGACAGAAGAGGAAACAGTTCGGCTGATCATACCTTGAGAAACATAGTAGGAAAATTTGCATTCGTCATTTATGACAGTACTAAAAAGACCACCTTCATCTCTGTGGTGAGTGATTAGATCAGTATTTGGCCTCCTACCTTTATACAAAGATTTTGATGTTCGATCTCATAATTTCTTTCTCTTTGAACAAATATTTTGATTTTGCATGTACTACGTATGGGATTAATGATAAACCTTTTTGGTAATTTAGGATAATGATGGAAGTGTCCCTCTCTTTTGGGGAACGGATTCTGAAGATCACATTGTTCTCTCTGGCAATGCTGAGATTATGCAGAAAGCATGTGGAAGATCATTTGCTCCATTTCCCAAAGGTAATTAGCTTTAGCTCAATAACATCGACTTGCAAAAAGAACATGCATTTCCACACTTTCTTTTTTTGGGTGAAAAGTGGGCATTCATAGATTAAGATATAGTGTCAGACGTAGATCTATTACAATCCATAAGTCAATTACAATCGGAGATATAATTGTCGTGACAAATTCTGGGGAGATAAATAAATCCCTCCTAACAAGCATTTACACTCGATTGTCGTTAACTTACTACTCATTTGTGAAGAGACTCCAAAATAATTATTGTGATATGCAAATAGTCCCAATCTATTCTCAATTAAGCCCCAAGTTTCCCAGAATACTCCACTATAAGTCTCCAGTTAGCCCCAAAAGCATATCACAATTACTAGTTAAGGCCTCATAAGTCCTAATTTGTGTGTGGCATCATTAAACAAAAAAGGTTCTTTTTCTTTCCTGTTAAGACAGAAGGTTTGATAATTGAACAATTCTCAGGGAAACAAAATCCGGGTTTCAGACTATTGCTATCCTTTTCGAGTTTTGTTCCATATCTAGCCAGTTTTCTGCTTGAATGCGGTGTTGAGCGAGAAGATGTTTATTTTGAATTTCTTCAATTTCCATTCTTCATCCATCCAGGAGAACAGTTCTCTGCCTCACACGATTCCTCTTCTCTTGCTCACTGGAGAACTGTTCTCCATTTCGCCATTTTCCTTATCTTGTGCAATTTGTATGGTACAATATGTAACTCATTGTCCCAATATCCATGTCAAACAGGATGCTTCTTTACATCTTCTCTTGGCCTGAAAAGTTATGAGCACCCTAGTAAGGCACTAAAGGCGGTTCCATGGGTTGATAGCTCGGGCCAGACGTTTGGATCAACCTTCACGGTTTCTGAAGAGTCTAACAAAGAGAGCAAGCAACTGAGACAGAAAGGAATGCCAAGAGTTGGCAGTGATGCTGATTGGTCGAACCAAATCTGAGAACAACAAATCTTTATCATCATGTAATGCAGAGTCTCTATCTTTGTCCTTCTGCACAAGTCACAAATAACTTGTAGTGTTATCAAGTGGATGTTATAAATTGCCTCATTGGCATGTGAGTTTTAACTCAAGGATGGTACATTGGTACATAACAAGAAACATGTTGGAAATATTGGTATTTGTATATTCTTCATGTCCATATTGTCATATATGGTTGGTTGTTGGATGGTTATATGGTTGGCTTTGTATATGCGTTTAGTAGTGGACTTATGATTGAAATGGGCCTAGTTTTGACGTCCCTCAGTATATGACAAGAGATCCTTTCCCTTCGTTATCAGGGTATCTTAATGGGTTGAGATTAGGAGATGCCCGAACGGAAAAATCTATTTGGAGTTTTGGACATCTAGCCTTATTTTCATTATTGTTTTGAGTTTTGATAAATACAACCTTTACGGTTGTATATAAGAACCTAAATAAGAAAATTTAAGTAACTTTTAAACATTAATAATATTGATCCTCCGTTTTTATTTAGTTGACACGTTTTGACTTTTGACACTATTCACATAATCTACATTGACTATCTTTTGTGATTTATACGTAAGAGAAAATATAGTCATGTGGGGTCTTGTTAGATTCGTCTCATTATATATTTTCAAAATATCATATTTTTATAATTTTTACTCCAAGATAAAAGTGATTGAAATCACGCGTTGGCAAACGTGATAAAAGAAACAGGTCAACTAATAAAAAACAGAGGAAATATTATTTTGGGCAATGTATTTAATGCCTATATACAATCTTTAGGGACAAGTAGTTTTTGGTCTAGTGGTAAGGAGAGTACCCTTTCAACCTCAAGGTTGATGATTAATCCCCACTAGCGTTGTTTTGAGGGTAGGGATTTCCTTTACCCTTCTCTCTATTCTCAAGTGCTTGACCCGTTAGGACCCGAGCGAGGTCCGGACCACTTCTTCTTACCAAAAAAATATATATATACAATCGTTAGGGCTGTATGTATAATTACCCTTTCTAAAGGAAAATGATAAATACAACCCTCACGGCTGTATATAAGAACCTAAATAAGGAAAATTAAGTAATTTTCAAACATTAATAATACCAATTTACACGTGATTGTGGCATAAATTCCCAATTTAATACTATTTTGGGCAATGTATTTAATGCTTATATAATCCTTAGGGCTGTATGTATCATTACCCTTTTTTAAATATCAAAAATACGAAAATCAGAAAAAAATAGTTCTAGGTTTTTTTTATGTAAGTTTAAAAATAAACATGAATTTATATGAATAATTTTAATTTTATTTACACATTACTTCCTACGTCTCTCAATACTTGCAACATAAGCATAGTAACCACTAGACATCTACCAATTATATTATATTTTTTCTCAAGTGTATAAGAAAAAATATAGTCAAGTGTGGTCTTATTTGATTCGTCGTAATGCATACGATCATAATATCAACTTTTTATAATTTTTACTTATCAATAATTAGAGATATTAAGGTTGAAAGTATTGCATTGGATAATGTGCAAACAAAAAAAATGTTGCGAGTATCGTGAAATAGAGGAAGTATATTATATTATTCAAAAATTATAAAAACTGAAAACAGGAAAGTTGATACGAAGACATTTAGGAACAAGTTTACTTTGCTTCATTTTGAGAAAAGGAGAAACTTTAAAGGAAGGGAGACTGCAAAAGAAGGGGAAAGCTAATGCCTAAGCATCAGCAATGGGGCTTTTATTAGGGTCCAAATTATGAAATGGGAGCCAAATAGCCTTCAAATCCATTGCAAGAATGTTCCAAATATAATTGGAGGCTATTTAAAATGGAAGCCTCAAATTCACCCCCATTTGACATGTGTCCATGCAACTTGAAATAAAAAATAAATTCTTAGTCTATTTGGAGAGAGAAAATAAGGTGGGACT
Source organism: Patellifolia procumbens (assembly GCA_947645195.1). NCBI lineage: Eukaryota > Viridiplantae > Streptophyta > Magnoliopsida > Caryophyllales > Amaranthaceae > Patellifolia > Patellifolia procumbens. The sequence continues at coordinate 240,666 of CANSGD010000658.1, forward strand.
CACATAAATTATGTAATTGGAGTCTTAGCATTGCAGGAATGTGTCTCAAGTATGGGGAGGTAAATGAAAAAAGTTAGTGGAATTTGATGTGGCAAAAGGAGAGTAAGAGAGAGAAGATTTTAAAGGGATTTGGACCCCAATGCATTGCTGATAAAAGAAGTATATAGATATGTTTGTTCTTTATGTTTTAATTAGTCATTTTGAAACAACGGTTAGAAGAGACATACCTATATCACATCATTATTGTTCCTTTTTTTTTCAGGCTTGAATAAATATGACATTATGTAGTCATTACTCATTAAGAGTTACGTTTAATTTACCAATAATTATTATAAGTAAAAGTATTGAGTCAGACCGTCTGACCAATGTTACTGTCAGACGGCAGACTCTCTCCTCCTCCTTCCACCACCACCACTCCCCCAGACGGTGCCGCTCCTCCCTCCTTCCTCTCCGACGACACCACCATTCACAAACCATCACCACCAGCGCCACTGAACCTCACTTAAACAACCACCACCATTTGAACCTCACTCAAACCACTGCCAGCATTCGCACCACCCACGCCCAAAAATCGAGCCACCAATACCCATTCGCACCAACCCCGACCACTCTCCCTCACCATTCGCACCACCAGATCTAACCCCACCACTCTCCCTCACCATTCGCACCACCAGGTCAAAGCAATCATGGTCAGTTTTAATGGTTCAATTGGTCCTTTTGATTGTTCAATTGATCATTCAATTCTTTCAGTTTATTAGTTTAATGGCTCAGTTGATTTTTTTAATGGTTCAGTTGCTTTGTTTTAATGGTCCAGTTGCTTTGTTTTAATAGTTCAATTGGTTAGTTATTGGCTCAGTTGCTCTTTTTTTTTTCCTTTCATTTGGTTCATATATTGACTCAGTTAGCTTAGTTACTGGGTCAATTGGTTTAGTACAACTGACACTCAAACTTATCTAACTAAAACTAAAATACATCTAATTGAAACTCAAACATATAGAAAAACATCCAACTGAATGAATAGAAGGTCCAACTGAACTTAAAACACATGCAAATGAAAGAATAGAAGGATTTACTGAACAACTAAAATCAAAATACATCCAACTGAAAAAAAACTGAAACCAACTGAAGTCGTCTGACAAAATGTTATGGTCAGACGCGTCTGACACAATACCTTCTCTTATTATAAATCTAGGTTTTGATGGCAACTAGAGAGATTAAATTTTTCTAATGCCTAATTTTCTACCTTTAAGGTTCTGTTCAATTCTCCTTATTCTTACTGAACTGAACTTACTTCTACTGAGTTGGACTTATTTCTACTGAACTGAACTCATTTTTGCTGAATTGAACTTATTTTTTTTGCTAAACTAAACTTATTTTTACTGATTCATGTTCTTTTTTGTTCTTTGCACTACTGGTTTTTACTGAATTGAATTTATTTTTACTGAACTGAACTTATTTTTATTGAATTGAACTTATTTTTTGCTGAATTGAACTTATTTTTACTGAATACTTCCTCCGTTTTTTATTAGTTGACCTGTTTCTTTTATCACGTTTGCCAACGCGTGATTTCAATCACTTTTATCTTGGAAAATTGATTAGTAAAAATTATAAAAATATGATATTTTGAAAATATATAATGAGACGAATCTAACAAGACCCCACATGACTATATTTTCTCTTACGTGTAAATCACAAAAGATAGTTAAAGTAGATTATGTGAATAGTGTCAAAAGTCAAAACGTGTCAACTAGAAAAAAAAAACGGAGGAAGTATTTATTATTTTAAGGTGAATTGAACAGGGTTTAACTCATATTAATCACATCCAAATTGCTCAAACAATTATAAATTGACTCAATCAAATATGTTTAACCATAAAGAAATTAATAACAAGTCAGTTTGGATCAATCTTGATTAGTTTAGATCAACAATGTTCAGTAGTAGCAACAAAATTGTTACTATAATAAAAATCAGTTTCAATTATTAAAGTTTTAATATAATAGAAATAACTAAAAGAAAATGAACTATTTAGATAACAGCATAATGAGAATAATGACACTACAGTCTACAGTTGAGGACTGGAAGGCATAAGATGCCTTTCAATTGTATGCTATATATTCATTTATGCCTAATCATTGTTGATGCTACAAAAACCTAAATTTTTTTTTCTAGTACGAAGAGCCTTACGTTAAAGTTTATGCCCTGCATACATATCATGATATCCATATCCCATGAGAATAATGTAGAGGTGATTTTGATCAACAACCAGTGTAATTGCGCCAAAACAAATGGAATCCTCCCCCTTAACATGAATCAAAATCGGAATTGGTATTGGAATCAGAAAACATATAAAGCACCTAAGCTATCATACCCTAGTTGGGTGCTTGAAGATAAAGGATACACTTTGCTAATTTTGTTGGATGATAATTTTTTCTATAAGCAACGCATATTTGACGTACACCTTTATATTTTTTAGTATCTAAACCTGCGAAACAATAAATATGGATATGTGGTGACCACATTCTATATAACACATGTCAAGAGTACAATAAGCATACTACTTCTCAGTGGGGTGTTACTGAAGTGAGACAGCTCGTGAGTTACTTGAGTTCGACTCGGTCAAAGCCCGGTCAACGTTCGACTCGAGTTAGCTTGTATTAAACTTGAGGTCAACTCGAGATAGTTGTATCGAATTCGAACTCGACTCGAGATGCTAACAAACCGAGTCGAGATACACAACACTCGACTCAAAGACTCGCAAGAAACTTGAATGATTGATATAATAGGGGGTTAAAATATTCAATTTTATATACAATCTATCTTATGGGTGTAAAGCCGGCTGAAATACTCGCAAATAGCTCGAGATTGACTCGAATCAAACTCGACTCAAGTTCGTTCAACTTGGTCAAAACATGATCGAAGCTCGACTCGATTGTAACTGACTCGAAACGAGTTCGACTTGAGATCTTAACGAGTCGGATCGAGTTATGCAAACTCGACACGACTCAGCTCGTTATCACCCGTTCACCCCTACTTCTCACCACGTGTGAGAATAATATGCCACGTCATTTTAATTTACATTTAAATAAATAATCGATTCGAATAGAATCCATTATTGATTAAAAAAATCAATAATATCAATCATATAATTATGGAAATTTTGTCAAAAAAGACCTTATAAGTTATAAGTTTTGTGAGAAAACACCTTTTAAAATCTTTTTTGTGAAAAAACACCTTATATGTCATTATTTATCAAATCATACACCTTATTATCATATTCTAGCCAAAAAGTCAACCTTTGAGTCCATTTTTCATCCATTTTTGTGTATGGAAGCCACACATATAAACCCAAATTTTTAGACAAAATTCTAATGCACAACAAGGGAGAGAAAATATGAGAGTCAATGACCCGAAAGTTAACTTTTTTGACCAAAATATGATAAAAAGGTGTGTAATTTGATAGATAATGTGATATAAGGTGTTTTCTCGCAAAAAAATTTATATAAGGTGTTTTTTCACAAAATTTATAACTTATAAGGTCTTTTTTGACAAAATTTCCTATAATTATATATGATCCTTGATTTATTAATAAAACAATGTCAACAATCAAAGATCAAATTTAACATTTCATGGTTGAAGGAGGTTTGATGAGATTGAGAAAAAGTTTCGGTTTTTTATTTGATTAATGAGAGATAAGAGAAATTGGATTGTTAATGAAATAACGAGAAAGAAGAGAAAATAAGAAAAATGATGATATGATGAACAAAAAAGAGAGAAGATGAAGATCATAACAGAGGAACAGAAAGAAAAAGAAATATGGATACAGGGGGTGCAAACGTGTGAGTTACATCTTACATCAGAAAAAGGCGTAAAACAAAGAATTACCTCATATTGTTTCCCTTAATTAAAATTTTGTCATATTTGTGCAAGATAAAAACTCTAAATAACGAAAATTAGTTTATTGACTACGCCAAATATTAGAAGCATATTGAAGCAATATTGTGTCGCCTATTTACTTATCTCCCTTGGTTCAATATTGCTTAACTTCCTTGGTGCTTAATCAACATATTCAATCTCATGACCTGTGATCTAGTCCTACAATCCTCTCCCGCTAGGAAGACTAACTAGTAAGGTTACTCTAATACCCTTTATAAAAGCGCAAACCCCTTATAGGTTGCGCATTATCACCAAAAGCATATGATGATTGGCCGACAAACTGAAACATGTCCTTCTATGGCATTTTGGCGACTCATTGGTGTATATTGTGGCTCGTGATTTAGTCTAAGAATCATCTCATGTTAAGGACTAAATTGATAAGATTGCTTGCTACCATTTAACTATACCCTAACCCCCTGTAGGTTGCAACTTGTCATTAAATGCGCATATGGGACCCAATAATTGACTTGCAAATCAACACATGTCGTTTCATGTATTTTTAGTGATTGCTTGATATATTCAATCTCATGAGCAGTGGTCTACTTCTACAATCATCTCTCCCTAGGAGACTAACTTGGTAATTAAGATTGCTCTGATACCATTTATAGTACTTGTAAGTTGTAAGATTAGACCAAATGCGCATATGAATGGGACCTAACAATTGCCCACAAACCAACACATGTCCTCCGATGCCATTTTAGCAACCCAATGATTAATTCAATCTCGTAACGCATAACATAGTTCTACTATCATGCACCCCCTATGGGAATAAATTGGAACAATTTCTCTGCACAATACCTCAACCCCTTAATAGGTAGTGAAAAACTGAAAAACGATAACAAAAAATGATGAAGGAAAAAGCTTAAGTGGACTTAATAAAGTGAGACTAGCTATCTCAATACGCATGAGAATTAGAAAAACGAATGCATGTTGAAGATAGAAAAAACTAAAGATGAAAAAAGATAAATTAATTACACACTAATTTTATAATCGCATATCTATCCATTTTTTCAAAAACTAGAACCAAACATACAATAAATTAGAATAAGTAATTTCTTGTAAGTTGTCAAAATAAACATTATTAATATACGAATAAATTTATTATATATTCATAACACGACCTATATCATTAAAAATTTAAAACCAAAAATTTATAATTGGGAATTATATCGAATGAATTTTGGTGATAAAGTTAGGCCAGTTAAGGTGATTAGTGATACTTTTAGTTTCCTTACATGGCTCGTGTCAGCCACTTGAAAGATGGAAACCCCTTCGACCCTAGTTGTTTGTATTATTTTCAAAGACGCGAAGTTATTAATATCTCTAATAATGTAATGAAACATAGAAAGTTTATGTTTGCAAACTAAATGTTATAAGAAATCTAACTAATTAAAATCTCATATGATAATATCTTCGTTCATATCCTATTGTTACAATTCTATTATATATGTCTTTTTTATTACATTGAAAAATAGATGAATTATAAAAGTTTGATATTAAAAAAAAATGATGTAAACAATAAAGGAATGAGGAAGATACGGTGTTTGTATATATATATGAACATATTAAGTTTACCAATCGACTTGGTCTGTTCGCAAGCAACTGGACTTAGCTAGGTCAAACCTTGACTTGAACATTAGCTTTATCAAGATATTAGTGAGTCAAGTGGAGCAAGCCCCGACACAATAAACTTTGAGCAATTTGATAATTATTTTCTTGTACCTATGTTATGGTTCACCTAGCTCTCTTTAATCGTTGATATGATGAAATTAGCCCTTAATAAAATTTAAATTGACAATTGCTAACCAGTGGCGGATCCAGAAATTTAATATAGGGTGTGCACAATTAAAAGAAGACTAGAGATTAAAAACTCTCTGGATTGACACGTAATTTTAGCAATTAATTAAAAGATACGTTATTATACAAGCATACAATATTGAGAGTTTAAAATATATAAAAATTTTCCAAAAAGAACAACAAAACATAAAATCTATACAAAAATGGACTTTAGAAGAAAAAAACTTTTTTCTAATAATAAGTAATTTGCTCACTTTGTCCTATAAATCTAAAATTTGCACATAATTCCACATAATTGGTTGATTTTATTTGTAAACCAATAGCCCAATTTATCCTATCATTCTTATCAGATTACAACTTGTTGGTAGATAGATGACTAGATTCTAAACCTTTCTAATTATTAGTAACATACTAAAAGTCTAAAACTAAATTGTAATAAAGCAATCCAACTTAATCTAGTCTAAGCTTAAAGATGTAGTTTAGTCTCATTGACACTATGCAAGTTGTTAAACATGCATCATATTGAATTTAATTTTTCAAAAACTAAAAAACATGTGAAGAGTAATTAAACAAATACATTACAATCAAATTAACTTGACCGTGTTTCTTTAATAGTTTGTCAAGTACTTACAAAATATTGATACGTAGTACATCTCTTCCTGGAGATTTATCAGTGGACCTGTGGGCTTTTAATATGTTTTATTTTAAGTAATGGGGACCACCCCTTTTTTTTACTTTTTGAAAATACAGTTTTTTGAGGATGTAAAAGTTATCGGTGTTTGTTGCTTTGTGTGTGGAGATTGGTATCATAGTGTCAGTTTCTTTTTCCCTCCTTTTTTTTCCTAAACTCATCCTATAATAACTTTTTTGCCAAAATAAGTAGGGTAGACAAATGTCTACCCTTTGGTCAATATACATCCGCCCTTGTTGCTAACCTAGAGAGTTGAAGCACTTCTAAAGAACAAAAGGTAAGTTCTTGTTTCAACGAGCCATGCGCGTTCCAACTTGTTTGCTCACCACCAAACATCTTAAACTTGATTCGGCCAAAACTTAGTCAACGTTCTATTCGAGTTACCTCAACTCGAATTATTTTCAAAAAAGTTAAGCAGAAAATAGGTGAATTCAATTCAATTGAACTAAACTGAACTAAAATAATTGAACTGAACTGAACTGAAATGAATAGTGATATGTAAGAGTAAAAGTATTGTCCATAGCTGAACTGAACCGAACCGAACTGGACTGAGGAGAACTGAATTAAACTAAACTGATTTAAACTGAAAATAAGTTAGAGAGAACATGCCCTAACTCATAGTCGACTCACATGATTACCTCCTCTAAACATAGTACTTGATAAAGCCTAACGCAAACCGGTCATTGTTATTCTAGACTTCTAGTCTAATGAAAACTATATTGAACAAAACTATATAACCTATTTCTTTTTTTATAATATAATGTTGTTGTAATATTATGTAATCGCAAAATAAATTTACATGAGACGACATGATCCGTCTATCACTACGCAACATTTGCATGATTCTTCATGAAAAATAAACAAGCATATCCTTTTTTGAGACTTTTGAATCTATTATTATTTCTACCATATAACAAGTTTATTATTTAATTGGTTCACTACATTAAAAGATTCAAAGGACACCCTTTTTCCGCTTTTCTTTTTGCACTTTTTTCTGCTCTTTTATTCTCTAGCTAAGATGTTGACCCAAAAAAAGAAAGAAAACAAAACTAAACTAATTTCAAGCCTGGATACCCAAGATTCCATCTTCAACAATCAAAGCTCTAAGGTCACGTTTTGCGCAGCCACCACAAATTATCTTCAACTTTTCTTTTTTCTTATTAATTATCATATGCAAATAAAAGAATTCCATTTTCATTTTAAGTTCAAGTTTTTTGTCATATGTAACAAGATTTTTAAAATATATAAATATCCAAAATTGTACTATTGCATGCCATATATTCCTGTAATAGGAAAAAATTATAAAATTACGTTAAATATAGCATGTTCAAGTGATAAACAATAATCAAGGAAAATGTTAGAAAATAAATAAAAACAAAATTACACATCTAATGTAGCTACAAAATTGAATCATACATTTTTAGTTAGCATTCACTTAATTGTGATAAATCTCAATGTATACCATGCCCTTTTGTTCCACCTCGGTTTTTTTTTAGAATTTCAAAAAAGTTTGCTAATGTTTTAGGAGTTTCTTTCTATCTCTCTTATAATGAAAATATAATTCCCCGTTACCTTAATTTTGATAAATTAGGAGAGAAAAAAAAACTAAAGGAGAAAATATTTTCTACAGAAATCCTACCTAATTAGGACACGTCTGAAGTTTGACTATTAAGGTTTTAACAAAAAATGTAGAAAGTTGTAACTACTCAAACATTCTTTTGACAAATAAAAACTCACATTTGAGGGAAAAAATGGCAAAATAATATCTAAATATTAGAATGTCTATTCAATTTGCCAATAATGTAAGGAGCAAGATTATAAGCAAGTACATACCATTACTATTGAGTATTGACGAAGAGTTAGAGATACCTCAGTTGCTTAGTACATTTCTTTCAGTATCAAAAGGTCTTGAGATTGATTTTCTGCCCGCCTGCCTAAAAAAACAAAAAATAAAAACTATTGATGAGTGATAACCCAATATATAATGCTGTCCTCTTCCTCATTTCGTGTTCCCATCAAAAGATGAAGGTACCAACATGATCTAATCTTTCCTTGGAGCTGATGATCAGAAAGGCAAGCTGAGATCATGCTGGCAGCTTCATCTGGTAGTGGTGCACGTCAATACACAAGATAAATTCCCAATAACCCATAAAAAGAAGAAATTGAGAGAGAGACATTAGAGAGAAGAAGAAGAATTTAAGAGAGAGGAAGAAAATTGTAGAGAAAGAAGAGAAGAAATAGAGGAGTATTTATAGAGGAAAGGGAGGTTAATATTATGGGGAAATGTCATAAATATAGTACTAAACTAAATAATAATGATCATATAGTATATCATATGATATGATTAGAAGAATGAAGAGGCATATGATATTACAGATGGATGTGGCCTAAAGTGAGACACATTGAATATAATCACGCACAACCCACATCTATCTATGAAGACAACTTCTTTTTTTATTTTTTAAAATTACTTCGTTTGTTTCTATAAATTGTAATAGGTTGACTTTCACGCTTGTTATAGTTTTCAACGTATGATGTTCATCATTAAATGTCGTTAATTTTGTATTGATAAAAATGACTAACAGCAATATTTTTTTTATATATTAGTCAAAATCACGGTCAAAATAACGTATGTAGATAGTCTAAAAATCAAGTTGTTGCAATCTGTTAAGAATAGAAAAATTATGATTTTTTGAAAGAAAAAAAAATGATAATTTCTAGAAATCATGTACCTATACATCTAGGGCTTTGTCAACTTTATACTTTTATTTGGCATATTCTCTCTTCTTTCCTTTCTATCTCAAGAAGGTTATTGCCTTTTCTTTGCTTTGCTTTTTGGTTTTTATTGCTATTTTGTTTCTTTGAAGATTCAATAGAAGCCTTGGCTTAGTGTTTTGGAGTATCAAACTATGGCCAATTTAATCTGTCTATAAAACCACTCGATACAAGTTTTCGATTCTTATCGACGAGTTTAGCTGACGTATGTATAAAGTATAATATCATATTCTCGTACTCTCGAGGATCATGGGTTGCCCTACTGGTTTGATGCCCTCCCTCTTCTCCCTGTGATATGAGATCGATCTTCACCCCTTGCAAAGGTAGGAATTCCATTCCTTCCTCCTCTCACTTGTGTAAGGGTTTCTACTCACCTAAAATAGTCTCATATTTATAAATGAGATTATATTTTTTTCAAAAAATATTCTCGTACTCTCGTTTGTCTTCGATATTTGCTATAATTGCAGAAATTTTGACTCTTAATCTTGTTTTATAGACCTAAACCTTCAAGTAAATTGAGAATTTTCCTTTGTTGTGAAAATAGAGATAAAAATTGGACGTAACTTAATTGGATGTAACCTAAAGTCTTTGTGAACTATTGCTAGTTGTTTCATTCTAGTTAGACTTATGAGCTATCTCAAATTTGAATACAACAGTTTATCAAACGAGGAAAAAGTAGAAAACTTAATTATTTCATATAAAAATACTATTTGTGTGATGATATACTCAGGCCCGTTTAAGGCCATGTGCAGGGTGAGCAACCGCACAGGGCCCTAAAACTTTAGGCTCACTACTAAATTTTCGCCCAAAGTAAAAAAAAAACCTATTTACTGCATCTCGACGCGTGAGACAGTAAATGCTAACTTGAAGCAGCATCGTCTCCTCAGTCAACTTTCATTTAATCATTTAATGCATTTCAATTCCCAAAACCGAACTCCATACTACTATATACTCATTTACTTATGAACTTCTCCCTGAAACCATGCTCGTCTCTATCTCTACTCCATGCTCAAGTTTTTAATTTTTCCATCTAAAACAATTGAACACCTTAATTTTTCAATTTGATTAGCCGTTTGTAAGTTTATCCCCAATATAACGACAATTTTTTCTAACTTTATGGGGCCTCATATTTAATTTCGCACAGGGCCTCTAAATTATACGAGACGGTCCTAGATATACCATTTAGTAGTGAGTATTGAAATAATAAAAAAATTCGTAAGAAGCTACATTTATTACGAAAAGATACTTGCATATATGTAGAGGGCAGAAAATTTTAGTACCAAGATACAGTTGGAGGTGGTGATTAAACATACCAATTGCTAATTATTCGTTTAGTAGACAAGTTTTAGACAGTAATACAATATAAGTCTAATCAAACCTAAATGAGCATAATTAATCAAGGCCATCTACATCACTTCATCTCAACAAACAAGTTAAAAAATAATTAAGGTTAAAATCCCTTTCCATTACACCTCTAAGGACTACAAATACCGACATTATCCCTCTAAGTTTCAAGGATAAATATAAAAAGAGAACAAGTAATGTGATTAGCTAGGGGACCATTTTTGCATATTATTTTGTTAGTTGTAGAAGTAGGGTAAGGTATCTCAACATAACAACATCATCATGTGATCTCCATCCATCTCTATGCAAGAGTCGTTTTCTTTTCTTTTCTTTTCTTTTCTTTTCTTTTTCTTTTACATATAAATTTTTGTTTTCGAAATTTTCTAGATATAAAAACTGACATAAATCTAGTATATTCGTATAAAAGTTAGTTACGGGAAAATTGAGAGAGAAAACTAACTGAATTGAGCTGAGTTTTCATTAATTGTCCAAAAAGACTATGGCAAATTTGTTCATTTTTAAATTCTAAGATCTCAATTTTAGGCTCATAGAATTTACAACTTTGCTTTCGTTTTTAAGTTGTCCATGTTTTATCTTCTAAGACTTGAAAATTTAATTTTAAACTTGCAATTCGATTTTAGGAAAAGTAGTAGATTTTTTAATACGTCAAGGTTTAGCCAAACCCTGTTGATTGAAAATATTTAAAAAAAAAAATAGTTGTCTTAGATGAGAGCTTTAAAATTTTCTTTATTAGCATGCAAGGCCATTTGTCGGAGGCATGCTTTCTTTTGCATCTTATTGGTTAGCATAGATTTACATAAAAAAGGCAAGTGTTTAAGAGACAAAAACAATGGGTTAAGTGACACTTGGAGTGGGACAACACAATATTAAAAACACAAGTGAACTGTCAAAAGGGTAATTTTAATTAACTAATCCCCTTAAAACATAATTAATTAATCTATTTATTAGTTAATTAATTAAGGGTTTTTTCTGAAAAGTTAAGCTGATTTTTTATCTTTTCTTTTTCTTTATTAAAAATTTTGCAACTTTATTATTTTGTTTTGATCCCTTTGGTGGGTATTGGGCAGATGGAACCAATAGATGCATGCAGAGTCACAAAATCAACAGTATCAAAAAAGTGGAAAGATAGAAGAGTTAGGACAAGAAAAAGGTTCTCCAAGTTATTTGCTTCAAATGGCGCATGCACACATCATATTACATTGATTCACTTTGAGTGCATCCAAATTCCAAACACAAACAAGCATCTTTTCTAATTCCTTCATTTGCCCTTTCATTAATTTTAACTTGTCACTCAAGCTTTTTAATTAGGATAACTCACTGTATTAGAATCCATATAACTCTTTGCATCAAGTGTTGTTCTAAGATGATTGGTAAAGGATTTAGCTAATTGATTTGTCTTGATCAGAATATGTGTGTATATGGGTGCTATGTATCTGGTATGTTTAAGGTTTGTATTCATCTTTAAAGCTTATATCAGAACTAATCGACAAATGGATCGTAAACATGTCAATAATGACTTGTTAGACCTAATTGTTTAGGTTTCGAACAAGATTTTGCAGTTTGAAACTCGATTGAGCCCATAACCAAAAAACCTGCAAAACCGTACCATGGGTGAAAATGCCTTGGGTTAGGATCGACCCTCGGCTCAACAAGTGGGAAGCAATAATACATGAAAAAATGTAAAGTTATCATTCATTATCATATCTTTGTATTACGAGGTGCTGAAATCAACCTCTCATCTTTCATTATGTTCTGAAAACTTGCTCAATCAAAGGAACTCTTGCATATGTCACCCTGTCTGTTGAATAACTAATTGTTACGTACACTCTGTCAAGTATGGTTCGACCCAACTCAATATGCATGAGTTTAGGCAATCTATCTCAAGCCTGAAATTTACACTTAAGGGTTTTGCTTACTTGAAGGTACTTGAAGTATTTCAAGAACTTAATATGTTTTATAGTATTTCGAGTTGAAGTTGAAGGTTGTATGGGGATCAAGAGAATGATAGAAGTTGAACAATGATGGTGAATAGTTCTGGATGTTGGTAATTGTTGCCTTATTAAGGGGCAACAGAGGCTCGAAGCAGTAGCTGACCCTTAGGCATAGCCAACAATATTCGCTGAAACTCGCACTAAGGCTGGGAATGACCCCCGCAAAACGCAAAACAAAGCCAAAAAGATGGACTCAAAGCGGAGTGTACAATATTTACATCGAGCACATAACACTTGTATTTATGCGTGCTTAGAAATACTACTTAACAAAAATAGTAAAGGAAATTAATTTGCAACTTAGTTGTTTTTGCCCTTTATTACCTGCTAATATTACTAGCATTTAGTAGTACATTATTAAAAATGTTACTTCACTTTAGGGAAAAAATAAATAGTGAATTTGTTTTGTTTAAACACCCTCTATTATGAGTGGGAAGTATTCATTGTATTAACCAAGTTTAAGATGTTTTAGCAGCTTTTATGATCTTCAATTGTCATCTTTTCTTTCTTGGAAGGTGATTTCCAATTAAGATACAAAAGCCATGATAAAAACCCATGATCAAACAACTTGCTCCAACACTTTTTTCTTTTTAATTTTATGAGTGCTCTTCACGTGACATGTGACATAGGCACACATGATACAAGAATTAATCATATATTAAGTGTTTAATTAAGGTAGTAATTAAGGTCATCATTAGGAGGTTAACTGCCTCTGTCCGTACCAGCAAGATCATTTTCAGCTTCACCAATCTCCTAGTTTAGCAATCTGCGGTTTGGTAAGAGATACTAGTTGCGCACTAATCATCTAGAACACAAGGACAACAAACAACATACTTATATAATTGATAAAGAAAAGAAAAAGGACAACCCAAAGCAAAATTCCTCAAAAGTTATCAAGAGATGCCCTTATCTTTTTTGCTTTTCTAGTTCATTAAATAAAGGTAATAATATCATTTTGCTAAAACATTTCCTCCTTTTTTATATTACCTAAAAAAGTTTGACACTTTTACAAAAGCACAATTTTAAATTTTAATATCTTTAATTATGTAAAAAAATCTTACTAGGATCAACTTATTCATGTATTCAACGTTATTTCTTGCTCATTTGAAAACGCCAAATGAGCTCAATACACATTATAGAAAGAGTTGAAATGAGCAAAAAATCCTATACCCGAAATGACATGAATACACTCTCAATTTTGTACAAGTAAAACTTAAAAAAAAGTTATATATTGAAACTGATAAGTCTAACAAGACATATTAACATCAAGTCAATATGTTAAGTATAGGCGTGGGTCACACCCATAAAGAAGACTCCACTTCATAAGACCAGATGATGTTCGACAATTAGAACTACATGACAATAAGGAGAGTAGCCCATTAGGGCCTTAGCTTTGTTAAGTGAAGACTTCTCTCCAATTATATATATCAATGAAGGACTCTTATATGTGATGTTTCATGGAGCTAGAGGTTCAACATTAATTCCCCTCATGTGAGGTCCCCTTTTAATTGGTCCATAGTATATTAGAGGTCCCAACCTTGGGTCTGACTCTGGTACCATATTAAGTATGGAATTTGGCCGTACCCATAAGTAGAAAAGAGAGAGTCCACTTTATAACACTAAAGGAGATTTCATTTAATTAAAGCCATATGGCAATAAGAAAAATATCCTCTTAGCCTTATTATGTTAAGGTCCTTAATGACATAAAACTTCACATATGAGAGTCTCACCTTGATAAAATTGGAGAGATGTTCTTATCTAATAAGGTTAAGGGGCAATTCTCCTTATTACAATATGCTTTTAAGGTGAAACGATTTATGGTCTTGTAAAATGGTTTATCCCTCTCCTCCTTATGCGCACCACTCAGACCCTATTGAACACGATATCAAACAACTAAGGAATTGGATGTAGTATATATACTTCCTCCATTTCTAAATAAGTGACATTATTTGCATAGTATTTACTATTTACAATTTAACTTTAATAGCTTTGGTGATTTAAATTTTAGGGAAAACAAAGCCATGTACATGTGGGATCTTGTTAGATTCGCCTCAATGTAATTTTTTTAATACTCAACTTTTTATAATTTTTACTTATTGATAATTATAGATATTAATGTTTAAAAACATTGACAAACGTGAAAACATGAAGTGTGACACTTATTCAAAAAAGAAGTATAAGATAAGTGGAGTATATGGATTATGGAGTAAGATTGTAACATATAGATTCTTTTGTTATTTTTGTTTTTTTTTTTACTATACTTTTAGATCTGGGGAGTAAGGAGGCGTCTAGTATAGATGTATAGTGGAGTGGAACTAACCTAAAGCTCCACGAAATATCACTTAAAACAAATTAAAGTCTAAACTTTAATCAAGTTGGCTTGGCATAATGGTTCCTCACTTTGTCATTTAACCAATTAGTAAAAGGTTTGAATTCTCACTTTAGGAATGAAAAAGAGATCATTGACCAACCCTTTACGCTTAACCAAACGCCCTAGCAAAGAGAAAAGCCACTGCTACGGAAAATACCCTTGATTTCACCAAAAAATTCTAAAGTTTAATGTTTAAATATCTTAAGGGGTTAGTTAACCATCCTCCAACAAACTTCATTGACCGTCCTAATATCACATTTTCATCTTTCGTTTACTTCACTCCATTCACATTTCACACCACTCATCCTCTCCCAGCTTTGAGTGAAGCCACTTTATTGACTTGAATATCGCAACGCCAAAAGTTCATCGGATAGTGATCGAAGAAGCTCACAGCAACGGCCGACGACTTCGCCCGGAGTTCTTAGCTAGGGAGGCATGTAACTTTTGACAAATCTAAAAATCAAAAAATTGGGATAAATTTCAATGAACTCTAATTAGTTATATAATAAGTTTAGTTTAATTTGATTCTAATAATATACTAATATATTATTTTATAATGATTAGACATTTTCTACTCATATTTTGTGTCAAATCGTTGCAAATAATATGTCAGTAGTAAGTTAAGGAAAAATAGGGTAAAAAAGAGAACTTTTAAGTTTGTTCACTAGATTGTTGTGAACAAAGCTCTCTATAGAGCTTTTGGCAAACAATCCAACAAAAATTTAAGGTCTTCCTAACAAAACTTCTACTGTCCCCTTTAATTTGGTTCGCAACGACTTCTTATAACAGTTAGCTAGAATAGAGTCTCACTTATAAAGAACACACTTGACACTAAAACATTACATATCCTTAATAGATAATCTCCTTGAGATAGAGTGAGCTTCATGTAGCCCTCCTTATTACTATATGCACAAGAAGGAATAAAAGCGATAACTATTTTTTGCTATATAACAAGGCACACACACGGGATGCGAATTGATACCAAATTCTTTTAAAATCGAGAAGAGTGATCTAACTAATCGAGCTATCCCTCACTTTTCTAAAAGACTAAAACACTATGGTACCTCTTAAAGTTGGACCATTTTAAGACTAACTATCAAAGTATCTCTTTTTTAAAGAGTATTAATGGAAATAACAACCTGTAAAAATCTATATAAAACCAACAGGAACAACTTTTTCTATTTTCTTTTTAATTGAAGACAGATACATTGCACAAAGCCAAGATAAGAAGCAAACCCTCAAACTTGGATCTATTGAGTTCTAAACAATTGCAAATTGTTCAATAAAAATGCCAAATAGAGACTAAATATATATCTTTTCCTAGCATATTCACCAGAAAACAATTCATTTTTTCGTCTAGACTAAGTAGATTTGTCGAAATATCTTATCGTATCTCGCGAAAACAGTTCTCCAAATAGTTCGCCTAAACTAAGTAGATTTACCAAAATATCTCTTCTTATCATATCCTGCGAAAAACTGTTCTCTAAATAGTATGCCTCTGACCTAATAACGACAACAAAAGCCCCATGTACCACAACAACATAACACAATATGACAGAAATAAACTTACATAGTTACATAGCATAGCAGTATAATTCCAGCTTTCTTCCCTCAAACAAGGAAGAAGTGAGGCTGTCACAGCATGACCTAGCTACAGCTAGCAATTAATAACATCATATGGTCTTTGAATATAATATTGGTCTAGCATTCTAGCTAATAACCTAGCTAGCCATAGATAGATCATGCTGGCAGCTTCACTTGTTCCTTTCTTGAGCAATTCTCTCACTTGACAAATTGACAACCAATTCAATAACTGTTTCTTTCTTAACCTTTTTTGAGCCATTTTCATCCTCAAATCTCACCAGTTAAAATAATGCTAATAATTTATATAAAGACAGCATCATAACATACTGGAAAATGAAAATGATGGTGTGAAACTATTTGGAAAAGATTGAAGAGAAATAACATAGAGGGAAAAAAAGGGGGAAGAAAAAAGAAAGAAGACATGCATTATGGTTTTCTCTGTGAAAACATAAACTTTACTTTAAAAGTCAAAAGAGAAGCCCAAAAAAGTTTCAATGATGAGTTGACAACCCAGAAAAAACAAGAAGAACAAGCCAAGAAAATTTTCTTCAATTTACTTTTTTTTTATATATAAATTATGTTCTTGAAAATAAAATTAACTATAATTATTAAAGATAAAAAAAAACAGTGCATAATTCAAAATTTTTAAGGGAATAAAAGGTAAGTTAATTATCATTAAACTATAAAAACTAAATTAAATCTAAAAAAAGGACATACCTTAGTTTTTAAGTTCAATGATAATCAATTAATCATGTCACCTTTTTTCAAAAAAAAAAAAAGGGGGTAAAAAATTCTTGCTCAAAAGAGAAAAACTAATGTATTAAAAAAAAACCTTCTTCATATTGATTATTCAGGAACTTTTTTCTTGAAACACAGACTATTCTTATGAAAGATTGGAACTTTATATTAAAAAAAGTACTTAGGCTAAATTAAGAAATTAAGGAATGATGTTGTTACTTGTTAGGGGTTTTGGGAAAATAGGGGATCCTTTTATAGAGGAAGGAAAAGGAGTGAAGTAAAGAGGAGGTAATGGAGTTAAAGAGGAGGCAGAACTATTTAATATGAATACAGATATTATAAATTTGTGATGGATATAGGTGAAAGGTATGTAATTAATTAGTGTTGATAGTAGTACTAGTATTTGTTATTGTATGTGTAGGGAGGGATCGGAGTGGATCTGGTGTTTAGGTCAAAGTGTAGGGCGGCCGTAGCAGGCTCAGGCGTTTAAACGGCGCAACTCATTAATGAGTCAAGTCCTTCTCGCTTACACAGTTTTTCATTTGCATTAGTCGCAGTGTTTGGCAATCGGTTGTTGGTGGTTATGAATAGTAGTTTTCTGAGGTGCCCCTATGGTTACCGCTGATTCCTAAGGTGCCCTCCTGGTATTCGAGCTAGCTAAAATACCACCAAATTCGCTATATGTCGCTTAAATACCCTTACTACTAACTGTTATTAACTTTTTCCTTAACTTTTGCCAATTATACTTCAGTTTTAATTTTAAAAAACAGAAAAAATATATATAAAAGATAAAATTAAAAAAATTAAAAACCCTTCCCCCACCCCCCAGCCCACCCTTCCCCTACCCTAAAACCACCGCCCCACACTCCCCACACACTCAACCACCACCCTCAACCCTTAATCCCCATCGAAACCACCACTAACCCTCGTCAACCTCGAACCCTCTTGACCTCGAACCCCTGTCGAACCAAACCAGCACTAACCCCCGTCAACCCTCAAACGCCCGTTGAACCTACCACCACTAACCCCCGTCAACCCTCGAACCCCAGATCGAACCCACCCCACCCACACTCTCTACCTCGAACCCCAGATGTACTCGTCTGAAAATGCAGATATAATTAATCGAGAGAGTGGGAGGGGTCGTGTTTCCGGTAGATTAGGCACGAGTGGTAGTGTATATTAGGGTAATTTGGTAATTAGACTCTTAGCTTGTAAAGATAGATTTTGATCTCTCTATATATATATAATAGTGCCAGGCAACCTAATCAGGTTAGCCAATTGTTTCCAATACTCGTACATGGTATCACGAGCCTAGGTTTAGAATTTTTTTCTCTCTTCCGCTTACTCTAACCCTAAACCTAAAATTAAAAGAAAATCCGGCACCACCACATGGCCACCGGATCTTCCACCTTGCCGGACGTTTTCGCCGGCCACCGCAGCCCCACCACGCCGGTTCCACAACCGCCGGTGGCGCAGCCACAGCAGCAGTTTCCACTCGCTGCATCTGCAATGACGGGCTCGCCTCACGCGCAGCCCCGTCTCTCTGCCACAAGCGTTGCAGCAGCCACTGCCCTTGGTGGCGCGTCGTGGCTGAACCACCAGTCTGCCACCTACACCCAAGCGCCAGCCCAGCCACCACTGCTGGCCCAGTCCAGCCCGTTTATGGGTGGATCTCCGTCCACGAGTGCACCACGTTTTCCACCCGGTTTTGGCACGCACTCCACTCCTTATGCGCCTCCCACCTATGCTCCCCACGCCTCTTTGGTTCCTCCTCCGCCGTTGCTTGCACATCAATTTAACAATCACGACATCACACGGTATGTGACCATTAAATTAACGACTCTAGAGGATTTTCTCGTCTGGAAGACTCAGGTTACATGTTTTTTGTTAACACATCAGTTACTTGGTATTGTTGATGGTACTGTCTCTATACCTTCTTCTACTTGTGTTGATCATCTTGGCAATTCCACACCTAATCCGCAATTCTACGAGTATTTACGTTTAGATCAACAAATTAAATTGTGGTTGTATGCTACTTTGTCACGTGATGTTATGCTTGATGTACATGAGTTACATACTTCTGTTGAAATTTGGAATCGTTTGATGTCTAGATTTTTACATGCTAGTATGGCTAGGTCTATGGAACTGAAAGGTAGATTGAGTCATATGAAAAAGCCTGAACAGCAGACTATGGAGGTTTTTCTGCGTGAAATTAAGATTATTGTTGACTCCTTAGCTGCTATTCAGTGTCCTGTTTCTCAGTATGATCTTGTTCAGTATACCTTGACTGCATTGGATCAAGATCGTGATTATGATGCCCTTGTTACTACTTTGTTACAATTTCAAACGTCCTTGACGTTTGATGATCTTCGCCCCAATCTACTTCAGCATGAGCCACGCCTTAAGGCTAAGCGTGCTTATGATGAGACCTCTTCTACTCATCAGGCTTTAGTGGCTGTTCAGTTTGGCTCTTCAGGTTCACAACCGTCTTCTTCGGGTGGTTCGAATTCTAAAGGTCAAGGGGGTGGTAAAAACAAGAATCGGAACAATAATCGTAACAAGGGTGGTCGTGGCAACAATGGAGGTCGCGGCAATGGAGGACAGGGTGGTCGTGGCAATGCAGGCCGCACTAATGGTATGGGTAATTTTAATGATGTTTCGTATGTTAATTATTCTTGTGCCAATTATATTGCTAATGATTTGTCTTCAGCAGGAAGTAATCCATCTAACGGCAATTTAGCCAGCACTCCTTCTTCAGATACTTGTGGTCTTTGTTGGTATCCAGGTCACCAAGCAGCTTATTGCCCTCAACGCTTCAATCATAGCTTTGTGCCTTCCTCTCCTGATGGTGTCACACGTGCCCTAGCTGCACTGTCTGTTGGTGGTGAAACAAATGACTCCGTTTGGTATCCAGATTCTGGAGCCGCATCTCACATGACCTCACAGGATGGTAAGCTATCTAACGCTCTTCCTTACACTGGTTCGAGTTCTGTTGTTGTTGGTGATGGCACACGACTTCCCATTAATAAAATTGGTAATTTGATTATGTCTTCCCCTAGTCGCCCCCTTCGCCTCACGAAGGTGTGTCATGTTCGCCAGTTAAAACATAATCTGATGTCTGTTCAAAAGTTATGTCAGGATAATTCTTGCATAGTCTGTTTTGACGAGTCTTCTGTTTGTGTTAAGGACAAGACCACGGGGGCAGTTCTATTGCAGGGAATCAGTAGGAATGGTGTCTACCCTCTTCAGCCTCATATTCTAAAGTCAGAGACGTCTTCTCGAGTTTGTTCAGAGTCTTCCTGAGTCTGCCCAAAGTCGTCTGTCCCTGCCCTCATAGCAACCAAGGAGTCTGGAGATGTTTGGCATACTCGCCTTGGTCATCCTTCTGCTAGAGTTTTAGGAAGTTTACGTTCACAAAACTTGATTTCATGTAATTCTAAGTTTCATGACGATTGTGTTCATTGCACATTAGGAAAGATACATCGTTTGCCTTTTGAGTCTGTGACTCATCGTGCCCCATATCCCTTATATTTGATACATAGTGATCTTTGGCAATCGCCCGTTAAATCTAATCAGTTTTTTCAGTATTATGTGGTTTTTGTTGATGATTATTCACGTTTTTCTTGGCTATATCCACTTAAACTGAAATCTGATGTCTATTCGACCTTCTTAGCTTTTCAAAAACTTGTTGAGAACTTGTCTAATTCCAAAATTAATTTTTTTTCAAAGTGATGGTGGACGTGAATTTGATAACACTCCTTTACTACAACATTTCTGTGATTCGGGAATTTATTTTCGAAAGTCTTGTGCTCGGACTCAAGCGCAGAATGGTGTTGCAGAAAGGAAACATCGAACCATTATCGAGATGGCCCGCACTATGCTTATTCAATCTGAATTGCCACCTCGATATTGGGTTGATGCGTGTTATACGACGGTTTATACGATAAAACTTCTTCCCAGTTCGGCATTGCAGGGTTCATCCCCGTTTGCTAAACTTTTTCATCGTCCCCCCTCCTATGAGTTTTTGAAATGTTTTGGTTGTGCCTGTTTTCCGTTGTTTTTAGATCCCAAAATCAATAAATTACAGGCTAAGTATATTCAATGTGTTTTTAATGGGTATGCATCAAATTATAAGGGTTATCGATGTCTTGATCCTGTTTCTGGCAAAGTTTATACAAGTCGTCATGTGTTATTTAGTGAACGTAAATTTCCTTATCGTTCTCTTGTGTCTAGCACACCCATTGGTTCGTCTATGGATGAGTCTCTTGACCCCTTAGTCTGGTTTCCGAGTCTTCCTGTGTCTAGTGGTCCTGTGTTGACTTCGAATGTGTCCTTGAGTCCTACTGATAGGTTTTAGTCGTATCACCTATTCAAAGATAAACCTACGGTCCTCTAACTAAGGTAGTCAGTGGAAGCAGGGTCGAATCCGCAGGGAGACAGAGTTTCTATATTAATATTCAATTAACTAACTACTTCAGATGAAAATAGGGAGAATTAACTAAACTAATGAGTAAGCTAAGGAATACGAATTAAATCGAGGATTTAACTATGGAATAAAAGCCTAGGGTGTTAGGTCGGTCCACCATGCTTATACCAATCAAACAAGGTCAACAACTATCAAAACCTAGGTCAAGAGTCGAGGGATTAGAGCATGTGTTGAGCTATGGTTAAGACTCAACGCTCATAGTTCAACATACGCCGCATGTTCACTAACGTAATCAGAACTACTGATGTGTCCTAGGCCTCTAGTCGTAGGACAGATATGTGCAAACAACTATTAACCACAAGCAATCAATGAAATTGGCCACTAACATTAATTACTAATTAAGAACAAACTACACCACAATCACTCTAGTCAAGCCCTAGAAATCAATAGAAGTCTAAATAACAATCATGGTATAAACATGGCTTCCCTAACTAACACCCTAGAAAGAGAACTACTCGGACATGATTGAATTGACAATAATAAAACTAATTGAAAACCCTAAGAATTGCATCATGAACTAATTGAATAATAAGCAATTAAACTAAAGCAATTGAGAGATAAGAATAAAACAATAAGAAAGACGATTACCAAATTGACGGAAAGCGGAAACTTTAATTGAATTGAAGTAGTACTTGAATCTCTTCTACAATCGAAAACAATGAAAAACTAGGCTAAGAGCTCTCTAAATGTTCAATAGAATAAAAGATACAATAAAAAACAACCTAAAAAGTATTTATAGTCCCTAAGAAAACAATAAGATAGAGTGGGGAAATAACGAAAAATCGCGTCCCCGTGTCTTCCACCCGATCGGGCGGCCCTTTGGGCCGCCAGATCGGGTCTGGGAACAATCATTCAGCAGCAGTAAATTAGTGAGCGCCCGATGAGATCGGGCAAAGGTCACCCGATCGGGGCCGTAACACTAGCACCCGATCGGGCAAGACCGCCCGATGCCATCGGGTGAATGCCTTCTTCATCTTCTCAGAAAATGCAGCAAAATGGCTAAGTGTAAGTCCACCCGACGGGATCGGGCAAGTCCACCCGATCGGGCGGAAAATATGAACTTCTGGGCTGTTTTACTCGTACCCGATCGGGCAGTCGTTGCCCGACCCGATCGGGCGAGGCTTCTTTCTTCCTTGCTTCTACTTGGCTTCAGACGCCAAGTCTTTTGCACATTTCTTCTTCATAATGGGGTCTGAATACCATCTCGAGACCGCCAAGATGCCTCATAACCTTCCGCTACAGTGTGGTGCTCAAAACATCAAGTAAATAGAGAGTTTTTCCCTAAAAACCTGCAAAATGATATGGAACACACAAACCACAACTATATCGAAATAGTTAGCATAAATAGCTCCTAAGAGCGTCAATATCGCACGATTTAGCTTGTAAAGAAAGGGAAAAAATCCATAAGCAACCCGCTGCCTGCCCGCAGGATGCATGCACGCCCGAGGGACGTCAGCCCCCCATCAGCCCGCGGGCATTCTTCCCGCGCCCGCAGCTAGCACCATCCTCCCCCCCATAGTTGTTGCCTGCCCGCAGGAATACGGGGCTCCCATACGTTGCACGTATGCAGCCCGTAGCTCCACGCCCCTGCGCCCGCAGCTCCACGCCCTCACCCGCCCGCAGGATCATCCCCGCCTCCCTCTTGCTCTCCTTCCTCATCTTTTACCCCTCCCCTCGATGCTCCCCTTGAGTCATCCCCGTCTCCTATTGTCCCTCCCCCTAGGCGTCCTAGGAAGTCGTCTAAGTGTGTCGATCCTACTAATGTTCATACCATGACCACGCGTCTAAAAGACGAAATCATTTCAACCAGGAATTTATTGGATTTAAAAACCGACGTTGTTGAGTCGGAACCGTCTAATTTCAAGCAAGCGTCTAAAGATTCACGTTGGCAACAAGCCATGCGTGATGAGTATGAAGCATTAATTAAGAATGATACATGGGAACTTGTGCCTCGCAACAACAATAGAAACGCTCTTGGTTGTAAGTGGGTGTATAAGATTAAATATAATTCTGACGGTTCTGTGGAGCGGTTTAAGGCCAGGCTTGTTGTTTTTGGTAATCATCAGCAGGCAGGTATTGACTACTTTGAAACCTTTAGTCCTGTAATTAAGCCTACTACGGTTCGCTTAGTTCTTACTCTTGCTGCTACTTTTAAATGGCCTATTCGTCAACTCGATGTTAAAAATGCTTTCCTTCATGGCTTCCTCAATGAGGAAGTCTTTATGCGTCAGCCTCCTGGTTTTGAACATCCTTCTCAACCACATCATGTTTGTCGGTTACGAAAATCCATTTATGGTTTGAAGCAAGCTCCTCGAGCTTGGTTCTCTCGTTTCAACAATTTTCTTCTCTCTATTGGTTTCAAGTGCAGCAGTTGTGACACCTCCATGTTCACTCTCAAACACAGTGGTCATATTATCATTCTCTTGCTATATGTTGATGATATTGTGCTTACAGGTAGTAGTTCCTCTTTGCTTCAGAAATTATATCAGTGTTCTCTCTACCCAGTTTGCTATGAAGGATTTGGGTGATTTGCATTATTTCTTAGGCATTCAGGTTTTACGTACTCCTCAGGGTTTGATGTTTTCTCAAAACAAATATGTAGTTGATCTTCTTCAGAAATTTCATCTTCATATTGTCAAACCCGTACGTACTCCTGTTGTCTCTCGTGTCACTCTTTCTCTCTTAGATGGTGAACTTCTTACTGATCCCACGGATTATCGTAGTATGGTTGGTGCATTACAATATTTGACTATGACTCGTCCTGATATTGCCTATGCTGTTAATTCGGTTTCTCAATTTATGCATGCTCCTCGTACTACTCACCTTCATGCTGTGAAAAGAATTTTCAGGTATCTGCAGGGAACTTCTGATTATGGGCTATTTCTTCATAGTACTGGCTCTCCTACTATGACTGTTGCCTATTTTGATGCTGATTGGGCCGGGTGTCCTGACACTCGGCGTTCTACTACTGGTTATGCTGTCTTCCTAGGGAAGAATTTGATCTCCTGGCGCTCTAAGAAGCAACCTACTGTTTCGAAGTCTTCTACTGAAGCTGAGTATCGTGTTGTTGCCTACACTTCGGCTGAAACAATTTGGATTCGTCAATTGTTAGCTGATTTAGGGTATTTTCATCGTTGGCCTACCATTCTCTATTGTGACAATATTTCTGCTATGTATCTTACTACCAATCCTGTTCATCATGATCGTAGTAAGCACATTGATGTTGATTATCATTTTGTTCGTGAGATGGTTGCTAAAGGTGGACTTCAGGTCAAGCACGTTCCGACACAGTTGCAGGTTGCTGATATTTTTACTAAGGGTCTCTCTTCTGAGTTGTTTTGTAAACATCGTTCCAATCTATCCGTGATTTCTCCCCGTAAAGATTGAGGGGGTGTATTAGGGTAATTTGGTAATTAGACTCTTAGCTTGTAAAGATAGATTTTGATCTCTCTCTATATATAATAGTGTCAGGCAACCTAATCAGGTTAGTCAATTATTTTCAATACTCGTACAGTGTAGATGGCTGGCAGAGTAGGGGAGGGTGGGGGAGAAGAGAGAGTGGGAGGGGGTTGGGGGAGGAGAGAGACACGGGTGGGTTAAATTTTTTGTAAGTTTTTGTTTTTGTTTTTAAAAGTATAATTAAAAAAGTTAACAGAAAAGTTAACGGCAGTTAGTAGTAAGGGCATTTAAGCGACAGATAGTGACTCTGATGGCATTTCAACTAGCTTGAACATCAGGAGGGCATCCGATGAATTAGCCCTAATCACAGGGGCACCTCAGGAAATTTTCCTTGTTTATTTGATTAGTTTGACCTATAGCTTATATTAATGGTTCATTGGTTCGATTTATATGGGGTTGACATAAGTTTTTATATTTGATTGAGCGAAGCAGATAAAAATAAGTAAAATGATCATGTTTAATTTTTTATTTGTGAGAGTAAGTAATGGACCAAATAACAAATAGATTAAATGATATATTCTGGAGACATTTCAAAAAGGAATAATAGTGCATAAAATGAGGGAGAGAGAATATTCTTATTCTTGGTTATCAATTGATAGCAAACATCTCTTTACAAGTTTGTAATAACTAATAAGGGTCTTGTTGCCTTTTCATTCTCTTGTTATTCTCCCCTCTGACCCTCCCCCCAAATCGTTTGATGTTTTGCTAGACTTTAAAGAGTTCGTTCTCCTACTTCATAGTTCATATTCATAATAGTTATCCCCGAGTCGTTTGTCGCATTATTTAAGGAGTATGCTATGACCAATTATCCAATCATTCGTTTGATGTGTTTGTATTATTTCAATTGACTTTTTTGTTTACCTTAACTATCGATCTCTTTATTATTTCTTGTCAAACAACTTGATTACAACTAATTATGAAATAGGCCAATAAAACCCCTATTAGGAAGAAGTATATCAAGAGTAAAAAGACAAAGGAAGTAGTTGTGGATGGCTTGGTTAGTACATGCTAGTCAGCTTTCTGGCTTTCTGCTGCAATCATATTAGGTTGGAATATGGGAAAATATTGCATGTAGGCATTTGATGTACTCAGCTCAAATTCAATGGCTATTTAATGTCGTGTTGTTGTGGATGAAGATATGGAAGCACTATTAGAGTAGTAGTGTAGTACAACAATCCATGCACTACTCTAGCTACCCTCTTACAATGATAATTTTCTTTTCTTGTTTTAACTCTTGCATTAACATCGTTCTCGACACTAGTTTTTAGTTCGCACCTTGGAATCTATAGGACTTTTTAAATACTATTTGGTAGTTTATTGTAAAGTCCGACCACAAAATAATTCGATTAATAATAGGGAATATTAAAGTATATTTACATTTGTATTACGATTATGGTTTTGGAGAAAATGTGTTACAATTATGTTATTATGGTGACTCTAAGTTGAGAGGGTTAATTATCTAGCTACAAATTGGTTTTATAACAGATTTTATTACTTGACAGGTTCGAGTTAGTTAAATTCAACAAAAACGCGGACAAAAGCTTCGATTAGGTTGGTAATAGAAAAGTATTGAAGGGATCATAACCTTTATTAGTTAAAATTTACATTAAATTAGAGTCGTTCATCAAATCTTATTCAATAAGAAACAGTCACCTTAATTATACAATTGTTTACCTTTTTCACTATGTCCCAGAAAGCTTTATCTATTTGATCGGGCATATATAGTTTTAGATGATAAGTTAAAGTTTGATTATCAATTGTATTTTATTGAAAAAGTAGATGTGAGAGGAGTTAGTGTGATATTATTTTATTTGGATGTGAGAGAGTAGTGGATCATGACTAAAAAGTCAAAAGAATAAAGTAGTAGTGGGCCATATCCTAAAATAGAAGTGTATAGAGTTTTGTGCGACGAATGAAAAAAGAAAGCCTATAGAGCTTTCTGGGACGGAGGGAGTAATAGATTTGTTTATATTGTTGATAGTTGGGTCTAAGTGTATACTTCCTCCTTTTTTTTATCGGGTATACTTCTCATTTCACGGACTCCTAGACAAAACTTTGGTGAGTGAGTAAAAGTGTGTAAGAAAAAGTGTTATGAGAGAGATAGAGAGAAAAAGTTACTAATAAGGGAAAAAAGGAGTAGTGTAGCCATTAATTTTAAACTTCCCACAAAGGAAAATGTAGTCAATAAAAAAACAGAGGAAGTTCAATGATTTGTTAGAATGAGAAATGAGAATTTGAAATTAATCACAAGTTGCCAAATGACTTTAATATTTCAAAATTTTCACCTATTTATTTATCATATAAACAATGATCGTGTCATTTTATAATAGATTTACTCATATTCTCACTTCTCATTCTAACAGATTTCGATTAGATTTGTATACAATAAGGAAAGAGCGGGAGTGGACACTAAAAATAAGAAAAGAAAAAACAAATAAAATAAATCAAGGAAATTCTCATGTCCTATAATTGAGGAATTAAGTTTTATTTCCGAATAACCATTAGATTTTTATCAAAAAATGTATAAAACTCCAAACTAAAATATCTGAAAAATTTACAAAGTAAAAACAATTAAAAAATATCAATGGTGATATTTTCTTGAGATCTATAAATAGGCGCCCACTTTGCTATATTTTTATATTTTTTAATTTTTTTTATATTTTCAAATACATAAGTAATTGATTGCTCATGAATGGGGTGCATTTGATCAAATTGATCATGAAACATGATTAAATTAATAATTTAGAATAATATCCAATGAGTAATGATAATTTTTTGATGTTATTAAATGAAAGTTATAAATAAATAATAATAATAAATTAATTTTTAAAATAATAATTACTGATAATAAAAATAATTAATACTGAGTAATGACTATTATTAGTATTAATATATTAATACTTGATGATGATGATGTAATAACAATAATGTCTAAGAAGTAAATTAATATTACCATTATAATAACAATTAACAAGTGTAATAATAATTAGCTTAAAACATGAGTTGGTGTGTGCTTAATTCTAACCAAACCACAATTTGTGGTGGGTTGATCTATAATATTTATTATTTATAAACCAAACCCCACCAGAAACCGTCAAAGTATTTTTAATATGCAACGTAACGACTTTGTACCTTAAATAATACTCCAATATTATTAGCAACTTTGTAAATTTTTAATATCTTCTAGATTTTTGTAGCTTATTGTATAATGTAATAGTGAATATATAGTCGGTAAAATAAAACAACAATTGCAAATTAGAATATTCGTATTGACATGAAATTTGGTTAAATCGCGCACCAAACCAAACTTTACTCAGCCATAATACTAAAGTAATAATAATTAGTAAAGATATAATAACAAATAATAATTTATAAAATAATAATAAAATAAATTAGACCAATAATAATAATAATATTAAACAAAATGGTTAAATGAATGGAACTGAATTGAACTGAACTGAACTTATTAGAGCTGAACTGAACTTATTAAAGCTGAACTGAAAATAAGTTAAAAGAATAGGCCCTTAATGAAAGTGAGAAGTAGGAATAGTAAAAAAGTGCATTTGTTGTATTTAAAAAAGAAACAAATAAAATAATAAAAAAGAAATAGTGCAACTATTATGGCATTTTCGTAAAAAGAAAGTGGTGATATTCTAGTATACTTCATATTACTAATACGAGTAACCAAGTAGTACTTGGTTTAGTGGAAAGGATTGTACCCTTCCAACCTCAAGGTTGGGGTTCAATCCCCACTATGGGCACTTTAAGAGTAAGAATTTCCCTTACTCTTTCCCCCTTATTCTCAAGTGTCTGGCCCAATAGGACCCGAACTGGGTCTGTGCCACTTCTCCTTACCACCAAAAAAAAAAAAATATTACTAATACGAGTACATTAGATATTAAGCCCAACATGTGATCGGTATCTCGTTGCCTTGTGAAATGCTTATTGTAAAGAATTGGCAGCTTCACCTTATTAACTGCTACCAAATGACATTTGATGTTGACTTGGGGTATATTTGAGCATTATACACATAGATTTTGAAGTTCCTTGTGGAGCAGTAGAGCTTGTAAACAATTCAATGAGGTAAAGGTAAACGAACCAGTGTTGCAAGGAATGCTAATGGGTGCGATTCAGACTCATTTAATGTAGTCTTATATCCTTGTTGAGAATTAAAAATACGTCAAAATAGAGACCAATTTATAGGGTTGTCGTGAATTAGAAAGTGTTTGCTTGATAATAAATTATAAGATGTCAATAACATACCAATATATATAGTATCAACTCTGCAAATTATTTTGTACTCCGCAGAGTATGGGAGAATTGTGCCCCACGGAACACATATATCTAATAAAATGTACATTTAGTGTTTTCAGAAGTATTTAAGTTATGCAGTTTTTTTTAGTGTACTGATATTTCCACTAAAAGCACATAAGATATCATGAGAGTTACATAAACATTTTTTAAACACAATTCTCATGTGCTCCGTGGTGTACAAAATTTGCATTGAATTAAACTCCGTTGTTATTATGGTATCAATTAGGAAAGATCTAAGTACCAATCTACACGATAGTGTCCAATTGAGACTCTACTAGATGGAATGATAAATTACATCTACCAACTCATACCTCAAGCCCTAATTAGAACCATTGAAATTATATGAATAGCTCTTTTATTTTGGTGCGGTTGTAGGGAACGGGGAGACAGCAATTCATGAATAAGACTGAAACTCTGAAAAACACCTATGGTCCTAGAAAAATGGTAGCAGCTAATATCAGGTATCTATGTCACAGGTAATATAAACCAAGATGAGGAGGCAAAAGCCTAGACTTCTTTTAATGCCCTATTGTAGGCAATGCTTAATGCTATTTGCTCATCAATTTGTAGAGTGGTCCTAGTGTTTTGCAGCAAAAATCAGATGGCAGAATGATAAAAGATGAAGATAATATGCCTCTTATGGTTCTTGGGAAGCCAAAAATTTCCACCCTTCATCGGTTATTTGGAGTCGTATGAAATCTTATTAGAATCTTATCATCATATTAAAATGCTAGTTTCATACTTCTGCCGTTACAAAAATTGATGCAAAAACTTGCATTTTCAGTCTCTTATGTACCACTTTGACCATACAAATCTTCCATTATGTATAAGTAAAAATCACAAGAAAACGACATTCAAATGCTCAAAATGAAGATAGTATCCCTCTTATTGTTCTTGGGAAACCAATAAGTTTCAATAGTACTCATCATACACTCGGATATACTATAATTATAATAGACTCAAGAGAGGCAAGAGTATTATTTTGCATAATGCTCAATTGGACGTCTCCAACTGATAAAAGATTTAAGTCACAAATAGTCTTGGATGTACAATGCTCATGATACACCCGAATGTATAAATAAAAGTCGTAACAAAATTTGACTTGCCAACTATTTACCTTATGGCCACAGACGTGTGACATTATCCATCATCAGTCATGTAGGATCGTGTTTAATTGGTCTCAATACATATTTATAAATGACAATTACTAAAATCCATTTACCTTGTGGTCACAGACCTGTGAGTGTGACATCCATTCGTCTCAATTATAAAAATCAAAGTTCATTAATTCAAGTTATTCAACATATTAGTCAATAATATAGGTATGAGACATCCTAACAAATAACCTCTTACATAAATAGTAACCACTAAATTGAATAAAATTAAAATCACAATAAAACGGTTCTATCATATAAGAGAGAGGTTACCGTGTAGAATGTCGTACATTTGGCATTAATTTGTCATCCCTCCCCCGGTACCTTGCTTCGCGCACACAGAGAAAAACAGTAGGAGTGGGTGGGGGCAACAATAATATTCATTTGAAAAAAATGTGTAGAATAGAATTGTGGACTTGCTATGGACCAGCCCTTTGGCTCCCTGAATTGATCAACTCCACAAAAACATCACTCATCTTCAAACAACTCTAATCAAAACCTTCTACCTTGTTCTTTGCAGCCTAAATATTTTCTCTCGTGAAATTTTAAGCAAAAATATATCTTATGCGAGAAAAAGCACCAAAGTTGCTCATAAATTATCCAATTAAGCAACAAATGAGTACACCAAAAACTTATACTCATAAAACTTGGTAATAATTCTTAGTACTCACAGTTTTTGCTTTCGATTGATCACAAGGGCCAGTAATCTTCCCAAACTAAAGAGCTAATAAGCTCACCTTTATGTTCATGCCCAAGTTGTTCGAAACGACTTCTCCATTCACTCTCTACATGACGATTCATATCGCATTTCTTCTCATTAGCAAGCTTTAACTCGGTACTCATTTTTTCTTGCATCGCTGCAAGAGTAGATCTCCTTTGAATGCACTGATCCCAGTACATGAGATCAAGTTTACTAGCATTCTCAACTTTCCTTCCCATTTTAGTTGTCCAATGATCCTCCAATAACTCAAGTCTATCTTTTTGAAACTTTGCTGATTCTTCAATGAATTGTGACCATCTAATCCCGGCAAACTGCTGCAACACAAGATTGACATCACGCTCAGACATCTGAAACCACCTCATGAAAGTAGACATGTTTTCGGTTAAAAGTTTATCGAAACCCCCGTTTAGTACATCCAACTTTTTATTCTTGGGGGCCGGTTTTGAAATGAGCACGTCTTCGAGGGGGGCTCGAGAATGCACTAGCAAGTACTTGAAAATACTCATGGCAGCATTTCTTGCATCAGTTTGCTGCCCGGAGAATAGAGCGATAAGATTAACGCAGAGGGAGCAATAGAGATCAGTATCCACATTGCTGGGATGGAAGATGATTTCTTTATGAGCATGTATGAGTTCCAAAAACATGCACATATCCACCCTTATTTCTTCTTGTGAAATGATGGGATACTTATCAATGGAGGTCAAGAAAGATGGAAGAAAACAATACAATACCATCCTATTTGTGCTCTTGAGGATAATATCGACTGGCTTGCTACCTCTCACGATTGATAATAGGGTATTCCAAGGAAGAGATGATGCCTCAATTTCACTGTCTTTTTTCACTGAATGTAACATTGATAGACAAAATTCTAGCACTCGTATCACAGCTGAAGGCCGAGAGAAGACACCCAGAAAAACACAGTCTACAATCAGATTGCAAAATGATCCTAAATTTGTCCAAAAATTATGCTTGTCGCTTTTAAGGCTATTTCTCTCATCACTGTATAAAAGCCTTCTTTCCAAGCAATTCATAACTCTAGTGAGGCAAAGTGCATGGAAAGTTAGAACAGACTCAGAATCAAGATATAAAGGAACGCTTCCTAAAAGGTTTTCAATGACTGTAAGTGGATTCGTATGCTCAATCAGAATAATAGAGAGTACTTCTGCTATAAGATCCAAGATAGCTGTGGCTCCTACTGAACTTGGTTCACCGCTATATCCCGACTTGTCCATTTCAAGCAGAAGATGGGAGGTTGTTAAAAAACTTGGGTGTTCACTAGATGATTTTGGAAAAGCAGAGTTTGTAGATGGGAATTTATCGCCGTCACTTGCTAAGATGGAAGAACTGGTGGAAGTTGTTGCACCATTAGGTTCTCTGGTCAACTTTATAGCCATATAAGCCCTAAAAGACACAAAAATCTAGTAAGGTTGAGTACGAATATGAATAATTAAGTAAAATACCAGGGAACTAGCAAATATGAATAATCAAGTAAAACTGTGGGCAAAGTTGTGAAAAGAGTCTCATCCCAACGTCCATAATAATGCTTGAAAATGCATCCGTCTACTTAATAAATATCCATTACCACTTGACGTCTGGTGTTGAGTGCGTGGTAACGGAAATTTGGGATGGAGTTCCATTACCATGAGCAAAGGCATGGGAATTTGTTACCTTTACCACTATATATTATCAGCTACCAACAGGACAGGAAAGTACAATATAGTAGAGAAACAAATCAACAAACCTCACAATAGAGAAGTAAAGGTCCACACAGCTTCCAAGAAATTCAGCTCGGCCGCAAATAATAGAGAAAGAGGGTGACATCTTTGCCAAGTTAGCCATAAATCTCAGGATGGAAGTTGCATTAGTAGCAAAGGCCTCCCAACCATGTAAAGATTCTGCACGCGTCTTGTGCCTCCCAGATTCTTCACCAAGTTTTTCTTCAATAATATCTGTGTTTGCCTCAGCAAGATCCACAGCAGAAGCTAAAGAGACAGATCCAGTATGCTGAGCAAGATTAGGTTGGACTCTTAGCTGATCAAATACAAATTTCATCATAGCAACTATAGAATCCAAAAGGCCCGGAAATTTTAAGTCGCCAAAGTCTTCATTACTTAGCATCAATGCCTCGATGTCCAGAATTCCAACTTCAGGTAATTTTGGGTATATAGGCTCTCCAAATATCAAGCAGAAAAGAGTATAATATATGTCAAGAAAAGCATGGAAACTTGGAAGTACACGAGCCAGGGTTTGGTAGCCCCCACTGCTCTCAAACTTCAGAGCAAATCCAGGAGATGATTTAAGACATAAACCCAGAAGGGTAATGATCCATATCATGCTTGTAGGATGAACAGCCCCATCAATCAAATATGTAAGGAGTTTTGATGAAACTATTGTATGCCATTTCTCAAGCAATTCCTCTGCAAATATGGTCACTTGTAAATCGACGAGTGTCTCCAGGAGAATATTTCTCAAAGTCACACGCTTACTCTTTGTTTCTCGAGTGATTTGAAATGTTTTCATTACTTCAGGAGGATCAAAGGTTGTAAGCACGAATGTTGCAACGCTTTCCAGCTCAGCGTCAAGAAGCTTGTGCTCTAAGATGACACCCAGTACGATAACAAGTTTCTCTAAGACAAGCATTTCAACATCTTCCCTTCGTAAAGCTGCTAGCACATGCTGTACAATGTTTCTTTGACATAGAACATTGAGATTATGATCTTTGTATTTATACACAGACATCAAATTCTCAAAGAAATTCAGTATGTCAAGCTGGATGGAAACAGGTGCAGTCACCCAGAGTGTCCAGTCCAGCAAGACATACTCCACTATATCAGCATCATACAGTGCACCGGAGATCATTGAAGCTGCTGTTGTATTAGCCACACGATCACTTTCATGATTAGATATTTTTCCATTTGTAGCCTGATACTCCAATACAGAAGGCGTTTCCTGGAACTCTATCGGATTAACTTCCAGAGAACTGGACAGAGGCAAGGCTTCTGCAGATGGAGAAGTAGCTTGCCTACCCTTTACTTTTAATGGATCCTCAGACACTGCAATATTGAAAAGGATCCGGAGACATTGAATGTCAAACAGGGGCATTTTCCTGTGAAGGTAAAGCGATAGCAATTTATAGCCTTTGCATGCTTTCATCTGTTGAACCCTCTGAGGATTCCGATGAAGAGCAGATGCAAGTAATGTCAAGGCTATATGAAGCATGTTCCTTGTTTTAGCAGTTTCAATAAGAGCTAAGATAACAGATATCCCTGTAACTGTGCACATGACGTTTCCAATTACGCACCTCCTACAAATAGAGACATCACCATAGAGGTGCCCAAAGCGCGGCATGCCTGAAAAATATTTGGTTCCCCCAAAGAAAAATGAGAAAAAGAAAAGAATTCAGCTATTGGATACATATGAAAAGCTTTATAAAAAATATAGAACCTAATGTAGGACTTGTTTACTGACCAGTTGGAGCAGCAGCAGGTGACAAAGGGTCAACAAGATTGAGCAAGGTCAAAGTCTGTGATGCTGGCAAAGCTTCTATCCGTGCTGCATTAAATGCACAGAGAAGTTTCTTTCCGAAAAGTTGCAACCAAAGATTTTCTAGCATCTCCATGTCCAAAATTGTGTCCGAACCATCTGTCTCATGTCTCTTTAGTTTGTCATCAGTGTCGAAACTTCCTGTTGCAGACTCTACAACTAAGTCCAACATAGAAGATCTCTCTACCCCACCATCTTCATTGGAAATGGAGCGAGAATTATTCGAGCCTTGATGTCGAACTTCATATCCTCTAGCAAGCATGTACATGAATTGGAAAACCTCAACAGAGAGCGGTTCTTGGAAAAGATAGCAACTTCGGAGTTTCCATTGCAAGTCACTCACCCTTGCGTGGTTAGCAGGTGTCCCAATGGTTATCTGAAATTCCCCTTCAGCAAGCATTGTAGTGTATGCAAGTTCCGCAGTGTCACTCAGCTTCCCGTTAAGATATATGTGTACACTCTGTACAGTACCAGAGAAATGCTTTGTATCTACATCAACTCTCTTGCTCCGGACAACGGCAAGATGGTTCCATTCGCCTTCTTCCAATTGCAAGCCAGAAAAAGATAGTAATGAGCTACTGTTCATTGCAAGAGTTAGCACACCATCTTCCTGCAGATAAAGTTCTTCCCCAAACGTATTCTTGCTATCTGTTGAACTAACAGAAAACAAATTTAGTTTCATTGCCCCTCGTTGTTCTGTTTGGTGTGTTTTAAAACCCTTATACTGAAACCAGCAAACAAAAGAGTAGCCCACCTCAGGTGGCCATGCTTTTTC
Source organism: Patellifolia procumbens (assembly GCA_947645195.1). Taxonomy (NCBI): domain Eukaryota; kingdom Viridiplantae; phylum Streptophyta; class Magnoliopsida; order Caryophyllales; family Amaranthaceae; genus Patellifolia; species Patellifolia procumbens. Next base: position 276,360 of record CANSGD010000658.1, read on the forward strand.
CCCCACTGATGCTGCAATACAAGCATGCCCCATTTTGCTCATGTCAAAATCCAAACAAGGTGCAGAAGAAGCACCCTCAACGGCCAAATGCTCCATGAATAGGAGTCTCCCCAGTACATTGTTGAGATTCGGGCTTCTATTTATGAGCTTCATTTGCAAAACATACTGAATAAGTAGCCGAAGTTCTGCAGGTGACAACCTGTGACAGTAAACACAAAAAGCATGCCATTTACTAAAATCGAAGATGTGTAGAAGATTCAATGAATTTTCGTAATTTACTAGTAGTATGATAAAATATGAACTGACAACAGTTTACTTGATATGTCAGATGTAATACATAATGGCAGAATCAAGCATCCCAAAAAGGTTAAGGTCTTAACAAACTTATCTAGACCTGCAAGCAAAAATGCCTCTGAAAACTGATATGCTCTCGTCAACTTATTTTCACTTATTATAGGAAAGCTAAGTTCAACTTAGTTCTGAGCTAAAATACAGTCCAATAAGTTCCACTAGATTACTGTAAGTTCAGCTAAGTTAAGTGAATTTCAGGTGAAGAGAACATACACCAACAGCCTAAACAGTTATCGATATGTCAGCTAAGTACTCCATTACATGAAATTCTACATCATTTCCTCGAGCCTACAATTTCGAGTTGAGGATTTCACATTAAAATGTGAATAGCTAGACAACTTAATTCCTATATAAGCATGTAATGAATGGATATTATTACGATAAGGGTAATTTTGGTAGTTTATAATAATTTAACTAATTAGAAGTTTTAGGGTGAACTTATCTATAAATAGAGCTAAGTAGAGAGAGAGTGGTCATCATGAAAATTAATGAGAGAATGAATCTTTTATAGTGTAGGGCTTAGCTTGTATTATTCTTAGGGTTTATGTAATATTTCCATCCTATCAATCCAAGTTCATTTCTAGTTCTTATACCACCATTAAATTCACTATTTCCTTACATTATCTATCTACATTGGCCATCATTTCCAGTCTATAACAAAGCACTGTGGTGAGTGACAAGTTTGCGATGTTAATTGATGAAAGCGGTTAACTTTTCTTGTTTTTGTAAAGCTAATGTGCCTTAGTTAACTTGATCAGTCTATACATTCTACTTAGTTAACTTCATTCTTCTAGCCTTTACCAATGCACACTTTTCTCCACCTTCAAATCACCACTACATACAAGATAGAATCAAGTTAATTGCGCTCCATGTAACACTGTCAACTAAGGGCACGGGAGGATCTTCCACCGGGCCAGTTGGGGCCTAGCGCCGAATAATTTTTGAATTATAAATTATACAAGCTAAAATCTACGTAAAAGATATTATGACGTTTAGATCGAGTGTATCGTATATTGAATAAAACTATAAAAGGTTGAAATTTTCGACCTTGGCCCTTCATAATTTTGACCAACATACACCACTAACTAACCAACACTTATAATGTACCCCTTGCACATAGCCCTATGTACTCCCAAGTCATAATCTCGTTATTTTGACAAAGATACACCACTAACCAACACTTATAACGTACACCTCGAGCACTTAGAGCTATGTACTCCCAAGTCATAATCTCGTTATTCTATACAAACCACTAAAAATAATATATACTGTAAAATGATAAAGTTGTATATTGAGAGTTTATCATAAATTGTGCTAACAATATGGGTGAAATTGATATTCCTACAAAACCAAAAGAATGCAAACAAGAACCCAATTTTACAGCCAGAATTAAGAGCACAAACTTAACTTAGATCAAAACCCAACTCCAGAATGCAAAAAAAAGAAGGTATCTTAACAAGAGAAATGAAAGTTACCAACTTTACCTTGATGGAAAATAATCAAAAGAAATGTCATTATTTGGTAAAACTTCTTCAACTTCATTATCTCTAGATAATAAAGAAAAAAGAGTAGTAGTATTTGAAGAAGGCCCAGAAAACCCAACTTTTTCTCCAATGTCTTTGAACAATGTTCCAACCCAAGACTCCATTTTTGAATCCTTGGATTTCTGGGTTTGAATTTTTTGTGGATTTTTTTGAAGGTTAGTGCAGAAACAGTAAAGAAAAAGAGTGCCATGATCATGGTAGATTGGTAGTAGTATAATAGTAGTAGACAAAGTGGTTCATCAATACTTCTTCCACGGCAAGAACTACAACGTGTTAATCACTAATGGAGATCAAAATTGCATTTTTGAAAGAAAATTTTCATTGGGTCATTTTCTCGAACACATGGTGGAGTAGTGCTCCAAAAGGAAGATTCTCAATTTCCCAACAATTTTAATGATTGCATATTTTAGAAATCGACTTTCGTTTGGTCAACGATTCACCTACTAGTGCTTCTCATATTATTTTTGGTGTGTGTTGGAGAGGGCGGGTGATGAAAATCGATTTCAAATCATTTGATGGAAAGAACAGTTTTTATCAAATGAGTTATTCTTTATTCTCTCTTCTTATATGTAGAGGGCAATTGGAGAAAGATTGAGGTATATAAGTAAAGTTTCAACAGTAAACCCTAATCTAGTTAAAGTAATTAGATGATTAATATACATATTCGACTTGATATCAATTAATTGAATTTGATTCTGAAGCTGATGTTCAATCTTTGAAAGGTAGTTCGCTACACGGTTGATTAAGGTTTGAATACTTCATGGTGTTTGACATTGCACGAGGTTATCTCATTTTATCGATTAGATATTGAATATGTAAAGCTTGACCCCTAAGTAGTCCATTTCATAAGGCAAATCTGCATATGTGACGTGGGAGTTAAAGTTCCTTAGTTTATAAGTCGTAGCATTTAGGCCTTGGCTGCTAGCATTTCGAAGGACTTTGATCCGCCGAAATTGAGTTTGATATATTGGTACAGAGGCGAGTTCCAACAAATATGGAGCAAGTGACGACACTTGCAGGTTGGGGGAGAAGAACATACAATAAAGCATCATTATTTCTTATTCTTTTATTCCTGGTGTGCAATTTCTTGTTTCCACTTTTTAAAATTAATAGAACTAAAATAATATAAGTAATTTCAAATTATCCTATCATGTACATTTGCTTACATAAACAAAAAAAAAACTAACAATATATCAAACAAGCCATAATAATTTCAGTGTAATATTGCAACTTTTATTAGCTAAATGTTGCAATTGTCATCAAAATGAAAGAAGTATTTACTCAGGGCTTGTTCTCTTCGGCATAAAACACTTGAACTGAACTAAACTAAACTAAACTGAACTGAAATTAATGGTGATATGTGAGAGTAAAAGTATTGTACAGAGCTGAATTAAACTGAATTGAACTGAAAATAAGTTAGGGAGAACAGGCCCACTCCGTTTGGAGTACATGTTTTCCCTATTGGTTTGTCTTCTTTTTGATCTGCACACGGTTGCTTTTTCTACTTATATAACATGTCTCATATATTATATGGAATTTTTTTACCCAAATGCTCAGTGGCGGATCCAGAAAAAATATTCAGTGAATTTGAAAATGTAATTATTAAATTTTATCGTGGTTAAATGGTCTATTTTGTAAGATAATTTCTAAAAAAATATATTTTTAAAGAGAAATTTTACTAATTTAAGTGGAGTCGAGTATTCGCCATTGTATATGCTCCACTTTTCAATAAAATAACTTTTTCTAATTTTTTCCCTCACTCACTTTCAATATCTCTCCACCTTTTAACATTCTCTCTTTCACTTACGTATCATCTTACGTACATATTATTTGAGAACAGAGGAAATACTACTGCTCTCTTCTTTAAAGTTGAATTGAACTAAAATACTTCATCCAATCAGAAGTTGAACGGAAATAAAATTTACATTAATCCAATCCAAGAGAACAAGGCGTAATAAACTACTACCTTCGTTTATTTTAATAGACACATTTGTTTTTGCACGCGGACCAAGGAGAAAGTGTAAAAGTAAGAGAAAAAGATAGTAAAAGTAAGGAAAAAGTGAAAAAGGTAGAGATAAAAAAAGAAAAAGTAGGAGATAATTGTCATAATAATTAGGTGAGCCAACCTTCGATTTATAAAAAGAGGTAAAAGTGTATCAATTTTAAAAAGATATCCAAATAAAAAAATGTATTCCCTCCGTAACGAATTACTTGCAACAATGGGTATTATTTGTGAGAGTTAAAATATTTCATTAGAAAAACGAAAGGAGTACTACATATTAGAAAAACGAAAGGAGTAATAATTAACCATTACTATTAATGGGGGTAAATTTTTGGTGTGGAGGTAGTAATTGCATTATGTTCTCCATTCCCTCTCCGGTTCATCATATTCCAAGCGATCAAGTTGGTGCATGCGATACTCTGCTAACTCTAAAGTCTAAAGTAAGAATCCAAATTTGATTCCTCACATTCCCCTCTTTTCAGAATTTGTATGTCCATTTTAGCTCAAAATTTAGCTTTTCTTGCAAAATTTTCACTACCTGTAATTACATTTTACATTCCACTTATCATAGTGTTTTATCATGTTATTTTAGCATGTAATTATACATGTCATTTGCAAAATTAACACTTTTTATCATTGTTTATTTTGGGGTTTGCACCCGGTTCACCCTTCGGACTACATCCGGATCGAGGCCAAGTTCAGGGTGGTTAAGTTTCATTCCTCTCCTCAAGGGTGTTGCGGGGATTCGAGCATGGTCCGTCCTACCAAAGCCAGTCACCATCACCACTAGGCCAACACTTACTTGGTACACTTTTTATCATTGTGATCACAGCATTAGCATCCTTAATTCTTGAATTATTTTTCTTTTATCTTTTTTGGTAGCTTTTGATCAGCAAAGCAAGACATTATTGAGAATTTGAGAATTGCGCCATCGCTCAGGTATTATTATGTCTAATTATTCCTGAAAAATGTCATGAATTTCTGTTAAAATATTGTTTGCGTAGTTGTACTAGTTATGAATGTATAAATGTAGAATTATGTCCAATGATATTGATGATCCGATTGTATTAGAAGATAGATATTAATAGATAATAATGTGTTAGTGGTTAGTTGACAGAATAGAAGAGTCCCATGTTTATAGTACCTTTAAGATATCTCAAAACATGTAAAGCAGCAGAATAATGAGAAGCAGCAAGAGCTTGTAAAAATTGACTCAATTGTTGAACGGCATAAGAAATGTCGGGCCTAGTCAAATTAAGATAAAGAAGTTTCCCAATGATCCTTCTATAAGGCTCTGGGTCCGGAAGAGGAGGACCATCTTCAATGCTTAACTTCAATCCTTTGGATAAAGGAAAAGGAACGGGTTTACAAGTCTCCATAGGTATATATCTATTTGCTTTCTGGTAATTATAAGGATTTCACATGCACATTTTTCTTGAGATTTTGGTACGAATTTGATCATGTACTTTTATTTATTAGCTGCTAACAAGCAGAAATTTCTTGAGTTGTGAGGAAAACTTTTGAAGGCAAAAATGTGGTATTCAATTGTTAAAGTTGTTGTTTAGCGAATCCTTGATTCATGAGATTAATCGGCGCAATTCATTGGAACTTATTTCGAACACACCTTGTTTTAGATTTTCACTAAAGGCTCTGTTTGGTTGGACGGAATAAACGATTTTCTTTGAGAAGTTTCTAAGAGAAAACTTAATTGTAGATTAACTTTCTTTTGTTTGGTTCCTTACATGAAAAGTTAGATAAAGAAAGAAGAATGAAAAATAAATGGGAGGGAGAGGGAGAGACGCCTAGAAAGACAATAGGAAGGTAAGGAATAGAGATCCTCCATGTAGGCTGGGAAACGTTTTCTACTCCATGGAAAACTATTTCCAATCATCAGGAATTTTCCGCCTTTTACAAACCAAAACAAAGGAATATAGAAAAACTAGTTTTCCGGGATAATGTTTTTCTTCCTACCAAATGGAGTCTATGTAAACGGAAATCGTTCATAGAACATACATAAGATACATTGAAGTTTGGAAGAAAAACGAATTGGTTACGATCGAGGCTTACCTTTCATCTATTTGTAATGTGTAAGCCATGTTCTTTTGATAGAAAACTAGGTAATAGCATAACCAAAAGCGTATTTAAAAAAAAATCACGAGATTATACATTAAGACATATAGCACTATAGGCTGATTCATGCAAGGTCATCACTAACAATAAAATGAGCCTTAAAGGGTTGAGTTTACAATGTAAATAACAATCCTGTATGTATCCTATTCGCAAGGGTTGGGGAGGTCAAGATGTACAATGCCTTATCACTAACCAATCAGATGTACAGTGCCTTATCACTAACCAATCCAGACTAGTAGTTTACAGAGATACTTAAAATAAGAGAAACAAAAAGGTTTAAGATCTGCAATGATGTTACATACTGAGCTCCTATCATAATACTTTTCGACTCGGACTGGTTTCATGATCAGCAGTTCTGTGAATGAACTTTCTGGCTTTCGCTATTGATCTTGCAAGAGAATTGAAAATGGGCTCCTCTGGAACAGGTATGAATTTGACTAGAAAACCAATGGGCCATGTGATAATAGCAATGGCAATACATATTGCCCATTGTTTCCAAGTCAAATTTACTGTGTTGGCGAAATCTTTTAAGACCTCAACCATTAGCGCCTGAAGGATGATTGTTACAGCAATGATCCCGAGAAACAGGGGAGTTTTATGAATTCCTTGGAATATATTTTTCTTTTCCATCCTTCTAGAGTTAAATTCGTTGAAAACTTGACACAGGACGAAGATGTTGAATATAAGAGTATTCTTTTGGTTTGTAGTGACACTAAAGATAGACCTACCTCTGAACTGCAGGATTAAGAGCACTGTTATTTGATACAGGGCTTGGAACAATAGATTCCTCCACATGATGTTGGTTATGAGGGGCGCTGTCCTTCCAACTGGTGGCTTATCGAGAAGCTCTTTAGTAGGACGCTCGGTGGCAAGGGCCAGTGCCCCCAATGTATCCATTATGAGATTCACCCACAATAGTTGGACAGCTGTCAGAGGGACTTCTCCGGCTGAAATTGCTGCTATAAAGTTGATTACCAGAGCTGCCACATTTACTGTAAGCTGAAATTGGATAAATTTTTGTATGTTGTTGTAAACACATCGGCCCCACCTTAGAACGGTGGCAACGGTGCTGAAATTGTCATCAAGGATGATGATATCAGAACTCTCTTTAGCTACTTCAGTGCCTTGAATTCCCATAGCAAGTCCAATATCTGCTTCTTTTAGAGCAGGTGCATCATTGGTGCCATCTCCTGTAACTGCAACCACTTCACCCTTTTGCTTTAAGCATTGAACCATTAAGAGCTTATCTAGGGGAGATGATCTTGCCATTACACATATCTTGTCAACTTTTTCCATTCTTTCTTCATGTGTGTAGTTCCGGAATTCTATTCCTTCCACAACTTCACCTTCTTGTTGTTGAAATCCAAGTATTCCACATTCTGTCGCTATAGCTTTTGCTGTGAAAATGTTGTCCCCTGTGATCATTTTGATTTTAACTCCTGCTCTTTTGCACACGTCTACTGCGTTCTTGACCTCTGGACGACACGGATCCTTCAGACCTACGATCCCCAACAAGGTCAAGGCTTCTTCTTTAATCTTAGGCTTACCGTTATCCTCTTCGTACTCCAATTCTTCTTCTGAGACTTCTCTATGAGCAAATGCGATGCAGCGGAGACTACTCGCTGCCATGCCTTCAATTATTAGCCCTATTCTCCTCCTTCCATCCTCATCCATCTGCATTTTTTTTCCTTCGGTGGTGTAATAATAGGAGCACATTGATAGAACAATTTCTGCTGCTCCTTTCGAGTGGACATGGATAGTGCCATCAGATTCCTTCCTCATCATTACCCCGCTTCTCTTCTTATTTGAGTTGAAGCTTTCGACCTGAAGAATTGTACAGCTTTGCTTTATTGTCTCCATATCCATATTTAATTCCTTGATTGCCCAAGAAAGAATGGCTTTCTCAGTTGGACTTCCTGAAATCTCTGGTACCCCTCCCTGGTAAGGTACATATACCACACCTGTTGTGTTCAAAGCAACTCCTTGTTGGAGCAATTCCAAAATTCTGGGACCAGTTACCCGTGAACCTTCTTCTTCTCCTATCCAAGCCTTGGTCACTTGCATCTGATTCAACGTAAGAGTTCCCGTTTTATCAGTGCAGATGACTGTGGCGGACCCCATTGTCTCACAAGCCGGAAGCTTTCTTACCATAGCCTGATCTCCCATCATCCTTTTCATCGAGTAAGCAAGCGTGAGGGTCACAGCCAAAGGCAGGCCCTCGGGAATTGCTACAACCACGATGGTGACTGCAGCAGAGATGATTCGAACTATGGAACTAAGTATTCTATCGATGTTCGTGTTGCTACCAGTATACTCCTGGTTCCCATCCTCGTCGCGTGTATTCCCAGTGAAATACCTTATGAATAACACTACGAGGACTAGAAAAGCCACAAGCAGACCTACCTTCCCTATCGCCGAGGTCAATCCATTGAGCCTCACTTGTAGCGGAGTTTGTTCGCTCCTATCACGATTAATTGAGCTCATCATCTCTCCCCAGGATGTATTCATCCCAACAGCTGTCACCAACATCCGGCCATATCCATCACCAACCTTTGCACCTGAGTGAAAAAAAGGGTTGCTTGTAGAATTGACTTCAATATGATCACTCTCTCCTGTCATGCTTGACTCGTCTATCAGCAAGGATTGCCCGTCTATGAAGAGTCCATCTGCTGGAATTTGATCCCCGATCTTTAAGATCACCACATCTCCAACTACAATGTCAAAGATGGAGATCTGTTGCGGCCTGCTATCCCTTACAACACTGATCATTATGTTGTCACTGATTTTTGATAGCTTATTGAATTGTCTATCTTGTTTAAAGTTACTAACAGCCGTAACAATGACAACAAGGAAAACTGCTACAAATATGCTTCCTCCTTCGTACCACCCTTCTTTAATGCCATGCAACTTGATGCCAAACCCAAGAGAAAGGGTTGCGCATACAAGAAGAATGATGAGGGTAAGATCTTGGAAAGCATTCCAAACAAAATAATGGAATCCCTTTGGAGGCGGCCTGCTATAAGTATTCGACCCGAATTTCTGCCTTCTCCACCCAATATCATGATCGCTTCCTGAGATGCCACTCGCTTCATTCGTCTTAAGAGCATTTGCAATTTTGTGAACCCCACCAATTGTCTGAAGAGAATCAAGTCTCTTCTCCCTAACAATTTCAGCAAGCTTTTCTGCATGTATGCATGATGAGGGGGGTGTTGCCGGGCTATTAGGTTCTAGTTCTAGGACTGTGTAAGGCTGTCGGTAACCAATACTAAGGCCGGTGTTTTTGGCAAGGGAGAGAAATGCCCTAAAAGAATAGATGGCTGCACATGCAACATGCCACCTCTTCCTCGCTCTCGTTATGGTGGTGGTCATGGTATGAATTAGAGTATCACAATCACTCTGTAAATCAAATGCTCTCCCACCCATTGGTTTTCTTGTTTACTCTAAGGAATGTGGAAACGGATTATGGTGTATAGCTGAAAGTGGCTCTACTTTCTTTCTATTCTTATTTTTTCAATATTTGACTGTTTCTCTTATTCCTCAGCCGAAATTATTGTGTTTCCTTTGTTTACTTATATTATAGTAGTACTTGGGATTTAGGAACTTGCACTGCAGCTTCCTCTATGCTGCTCTGAATATATTCATATAAAGATTACGATTGAGATCAATGATGAATGTTCCGGATAATTGCCAAAATCATTTTATTTTGTGATTTTCAAACACGATAGCCTCCGGGGTTCTTCCTTTGCATATTTAATTACCGTTTTTTTTCATTTTCACGTTATGTTTTGGTCTGCAAGTATTACTAAATTTATTTACTATAATCATGCAGAATGTTGACTATTTTTAGCATAAAATAGTAGATTGTATGTCCTTATGACAGGTCTACAGTTGAGGCATGGTAATGGTTTCCCACTTCTAAAAGGAAACATTAGTTATATGTTCGTTGAAGTTAAAAAAAAAATTTGGGGGCTGCAGAAGGGGATATTCTCTTATTTAACAATTGTTCTTGGTGATTCAGTATTACATGGAAGAGCTTTCAACCGCGTTTCAGTCGGCCACCAATCATGAACAGGTGTCTCTGTTAGAGGATGTTGCTAAGCTGACTCCGAAAATTTTGGGTCGTAGGCTTGCATGATAAGCGTAAGATAATGTCTTCAACTTGGAGTGTCTAGCTTAATTGGTGAAGCTTCCAAGCCTTATTGAGTTAATGTTTAGAACTGGCAAAATTTAACCCTGAGACAGAATCCAACAACTTGTTTGAATAACCGGCATTGATATGTGCAGCCCTAAGGCAAGGATTAAATATGTAATTTTATTAGTTTAGAGATTTCTCACAAAATTGCGCGTCCATCGGAATTATTAATGCTTAGTTATTGCTCGATAGCTCTATTTTTAGCTTCGTATAGACAGCTTTTAGAGCTTAGCTACATATATCATTTTTCTTTTGATTGTAATGTGTTTAATGGATTACTTCATAATGAATTCTGTCATAATAGTTGAGTATTCAAATTCGTTTGGAAAGTCTGGTCCAGTTCTGGTCCAAATACGGTTTGAATGTGTTTTTGCACACCCCGAAAATATTCATGATCATTCGTAGCAGGGATGCCACACTCTTCACCTAAGAGCGTCCGTAATTTTATGGAACCCGCCAATAGTGTGAAGAGGTGTAACTCTCTTCTCACCATTTTCAGTAAGCTTTGTTGCACCAAAGTTGATTGTTTCTGCTTCATTTTTCTTGACAGTGTTGGTAATTTGTGTTTTATCTTACTGTTCTTATTGCAGCAGTGACTGTTTCTTGTTGATCAACTCAAAAGTTTACATTTGACTGTTCTCTTTGTGTTTAGGAGGAACTTGCAGTGCAGCTTCCGCTTGCTTGCTTGATAAGAAGGAAGACTTGCTTGCTTGAATATCCATTTAATGACGGTAAAGAAGGATAAGCTTCATGCTTGATCAACGCATAGAGTTTTGGAAAGTTTGCAGACTCACTTGCTTAGGGTCTGTTAGTTATCGTTTTTATTCTACATTATCCTTTTCTTGTAGATTCCGATGTCAGTTTTCGAGATAAACATGATAGTATAAGTATAACTTTAAAGATCATAAATCAAAAACTGAAAACGGATAGTAATACTGGACAAGCCCTTAGTTTTTGTGATTTTCCAGCATGATACATCTGTGATTTTATTTTTTCTACTACAATAATTCATTTATTATAAGTCCGCAACTTTTAGATTAAGTTGTTATTAGTTTGGTAGTCCTAAATCCTAATTAATTCCTTAAACTTTAATCATGTTGGGTGTTGAATATCTCTATTCTATAAGTGAAGAGGTGGGGGACACCAAAAATCTATATTATTCTTTTTTAAAAAAAATTACTAATTAGTTGGAACAAATCTCTCTCTATAACTAACTTTTTTATTTTGAAATATACATCTTAAACAAATTATCAAAATTTCCTTTCTACTTTCCATTTTATATGATTTCGCACGCATCGCGTGCATTTAATACTAGTGTATAGAATAAATGAGCTAGTAGTACCATACGACAGGTTTACAGGTGAGGGATGGAGAAGGTTTTCCACATTTGAATGGAAGCAGGAGTATTTGTTATTAGTCATTAATTCGAGTCCCACTTTCAATTTTATATTTTTTACAAATTGACTTGAAATATTATGGGTAATGGGTTTGTCTTTAAATTCCATTTTCTGATTGATATCATTGGAGAAAACAATCAATTTTACTTTCCACAAGTTTATAGTGGATCATCTTTCCAAAAAAATTAGCCAATTAGATATTACCTTGGGTAAATAGGTCAAAAGTTGGTAACATCAGGGTCAAATTAGGTTTTCTATAAATAAGCAGAGAAATCGGGTAGACTACCTAAATCATTTTTGAAGTAAAATACAACGACTCCGAGACAATCATAATGAAATTAGCGCAAAATTACTCTCTCGTCAACACTATTATCTTATATAATAACCACGTCGAAACATTATGTGACAATTGCGACAAAAATTATGTTCTTTTTCAGCCAATCAGTTTTGTTGTTGAGTGGTGACTTGTATATATAATCCAAATTGTTAGGTGATATATGTTATGATGACTTTAGTTTTTTTGGGCGAAAACCATCTATTAACCCAGAGCCTACTAGACTCCGGCTAATTCAGATTCGAGCCTAAAAAGCCCAATTAGTTGATAAAACTTTCCCAACAATTGTCATATTTCACGGACTCAAACTTAAAATCTCTGATTAAGTTTGAAATCCCTTACCATCTGATCCAAACACTTGTCGAGTGTTGGTAATTTAGTTTATGGAGGGAATCTATTAACTTGTTTAGGTGTGACTTCTTGTGCATTTGACCTATATATACTATATAATAGGGTGAAAGTGAAGCATTCTCCAAAGAAAAGATATGGTGACAATGATCGATAATTATTCTAAGCCAATTCTCTATTAACTCTTTGAGTGCAAGAAAGGGTAAACTACTGTAAATTCTTGACCTCTGGGGTGGAAATAGGTGGGAATGGGAATGGAAATGGAAATAGAGGAAAAGCTTTTACGCGCGTTTGAATCGGCCGTTGATCATGCCATTAATTGGGTGTCTTTCCTTATGGGAATACGTTTCTGTTACATATATGACCATTCCATTTCCAGAAATTACTTAATTAATCTCCCATGTCATGTATAGTATAGCTAATAGGTATGATAAGCTAATTAGCATAATAGGACTAAAGTATCGTGAAGACTGAAGACACCCCCCATGTTTAGTTTGGTTGATGAAATTTCGAAGTGATTACACTGATAATTAGGTTTATCTTGACCTTTGGGCCTTTATACTGACAAAGGGGTTGAACTTTCGTCATGTTCTTACTCAGTTATATGTTGTTGATATCTATTACGAAATGTTGATCTATGATTTGTTTTCTAAATATTGGGCCAATCTATTCGTTATAGCTCGGGTTGAGGGGTTTATATTTGGGGATTTGGTTGTAAGAAGAATAATTTGTCTTTCTATGTGATTAGGTCTTTTGTATTCTACACTATACTATAAACATATTGCATCCTAGTATATAATTGTCATGGCAAATTAATTAGGTCAGGCTTAATTAATCATCATTAATCGTACAAGTTTTAACTATGACAATAATATAAGTATGCAATATATTTTTGGGGGCAAGGTAATGTGGTGGACCCCTGACCAGATCCCAACTAGCACAGTTTCTTGATCTGGTGTTTACGGGGCCCGACATTTGAGAGTAGGGGGGAATGGTAAGGGAATCCCCACCCCCAAATGCCCCTAGTGGAATTTGATCCCATGACCTTGAAGTCATGAGATCAAACCCTTAACCACTAGGCCAAGCCAAGCTTGGTATGCAATATGTTTGTAGTATGGTTTTCATATAAGGTATAAGTACAGTGTACAACTGCAAAAGTAAACATTTATACTGCTAGTTAATAACTAATTAGTATTCAGGCTCAGGCAATGCTCTGGGTTTATCTGTATTATATTTTAATACTTTAAGACAACTAAAATTTGGTGTAGAAAAATGCTAGTGAAAAGTTAAAAATTAATAGTTTTATTCATAAATGCAATTATAATATTTATTAAAACACATAATATCATTATTAGTATTGATAAAAGAAACAACAATAGCGTAGTGGAGGTTAGAGCATTTATCTTCCATACATGAGATCGCATGTTCAAAGCTTCTTGTGGACAATTTGCACTAGTTTTATGAGAAAAATGTAGATAAAATATTAGTGACACGTGGCGTATTGCAATCTGTGCTTACGCTTTTTAATATATATATATATATCCGTATGTGGATGTCAGACTCCCAGCTAACTTATTTGGTAAAATCTTGTGGAAGTGAGCTCCAAAACCTAGGAGTAGGTCTTGACATATCATTGAGCTTTGTCACTTTCCATACGCTCTAAAATAACAAACTTTGTATATTGAACAAAAGTAGAACTATATATATTTAGCTTAATTGAATTTGGGGATGGAACATTGGTTTGATTTTATTAGCGTTTAGACATCATTTTCATAAATCGATTTTCGAGACATATTTATTACTTTCCCTGTACATAAATAGAGTTGCAAAGATTAATGATGTGCATAACATTCGACTAGAAGTTTTGGTTCTTTTGAATATTATATTGAAAACTTTACCAACTAAATTAATTAAACGTGGATCTATAAAGATAGAGATATAATAATCGATAAGTGAATGAGTTGACTTGACGATTTGGCGTAGGTGGTTAAATTGTCAAAAACAAACTTATCATGAAAACCAAAACTCCATAGGATAAGGCCACTCACTCAGCATAACGACCGAAAATTCCCAATAATGGCATGTAAATAATAATAGAGGTGCCATTGCTATATGTTAATGAAATTATGAAAACACGGTTTTGAAGGGATGTACCAGTAATTAAGTTATCTGCCAAACAACAGATACCTAACAAGTAACAAAGACCAATTTGTTGCAATCACGTTTGCCTTTCAATAATTTTAACATCTGACTTGTTCCCTCTCTAACGTGCTTACGTGAATGCATGTAGTTCATCAATTACACACTTTTTTTCTTTCTTCCCTTTCTTCTCTCTGATCTCTCCTTAAGGGTTAAGCATAGAGGATAGAGGATAGAGGATAGAGGATAGAGGTTCTAAACCATATAGTGAAATGGATGTTAAGGTTAAGATAACAATGTTTTCTTCTTATAAAAGTAACATCTATAACAAAAATAAAAGTTTTCCTTAATAATTGTTAGTTCTTATTTCTTTTGCTTTCGAGTAAAACAATAGATTATGGTTAATCGAAGAGGGATGGAGACATTAAGGAAAAGAAGGTTTGACAATTAAATGGGACGTATTCTTTATAATTAGTTTCGACGGGAAAACTTGAAAAGAAACAGGCTTTAGGCAATATAAGGAGTGTATAAATTGTATTTCTCCTTTTATGTAATAGAGGGAGGGAACGAGTTGGAAGGATTCACATTTATGTCTTTTATTTTACCTAAGTGTAGTGATTTATATGATAAGCCAACTTGTTAACAAACGTAGTAGCTCACGAGATTTAAATTCTAGCCTTTTCCCGGAATCCTCCTTTTTACAAGATTTGATCATCACATATGAGTTTTTTCATCTTAACACTTCCCCTCATGTGAACCCATGTTTGTTCTTGTAACCGGGAGAGGTAACAACATCCTCATACGACCTTTTGTATAACTTCCAGCATGAGGTCCAACGATCACTTTTTCTTGCAAACAATTCTTTGGGGCTTCATGCTTTAGGTAGATCGTCAAACTCTCTCCCTCTCGCAATTTTCACAATAATGGGCACACACATTTACATATTTCTCTACAAACTTTATACTAGCTTACAAGTTGTACCTAAAGTTTATACTTCAAGGCCACCCGTGGTTTTTAGACCTTATTTCTGGGGTTTTATGCGTCACCACTTGCGGTGTCTTTCTCTCTTTGATTTCTTCTTGTTCTTTGTTGTTCTTTGCATCTTGCTTTGCTATCTAATTTCCATTAGCTAGTTGTAGGTTTCTAGCTCGACTTTACCTGTATAAAATTTGGCATAAACAGTTTCCGTGGGGCCTACAGCTAGATTCCATTTCAATCATCTATTCTCTTAGAATCATTAACTACTTAAGATGTCTGAATTAACCCCTAAACAAATGAAAGTTGTCTTGCAAAAGGCTCGGGAAGAACTCATCGTGCTCAATCTGAATCACAGAATTCCAAACAAACCATCGAGAATTTGAGGAAGGAATTGGAATCTGCCAAGAGCAATAACAAGGGGCCTAGGCGATGCGACATTAGTGACATATCTCGCTTCCTCAACTTGTCTGAGTCAGACTAAAGCGGAGAAGAAGAGAAAGAGAGGGAGACCCTGACCAGGAAGATGGAGAAGTTGATCTTACGGCGGGCAAGCTGGCCATCTTGGAAGTGCAGAATAAAAAGATGATGCGCATGTTGGCGAAGTTATCTGGGGCACCCACACCTGAAACTAGGGATGACAATGGGTGTGACTTGGGTCGAGTGAGACATCACCCGTATCCATCACTCGTTTACACCAACTCCCATCCATCCATCTGTCACCAGAAAAGACTATCACCCGTATTCCATCCATCCATTACCCAAAGGTGAAATGGACTGGGTGAGCATCCGTTTAAGAGAATTTAACAAGAAATAATGAATCAAACTTGCAAAAAACAACAATTTATACGTTCATGTTAAATTACGATAAGCTGAATTGACTTACATGACCTTCGGATTCGTACATCCACATCATGTGCATATTGACAACATGATAGGTTTAGACAAGGACCTTCTGCTTTTTCGATGAATTAATTTTCACTTTATCAAAACCGATTTCAAATCTATATAATTTTTATTTAGGAAATTTTCGATGGTATACCCGTAAATTTTCATAATTGCAGTGGTAGCCTAAGTTGTTAAATTTCCAATAATGTACTCGAGATTCTTTCATGCTCTCAATCGTAACTTTTTCAGTGAATTTTCCGTTAATAACGGAGTATTCTGTTACTTAATAAATTAAAGCATTTCGTCTAGATCTGCGTAGCAAAACATCACGAAGTGCTTGTTGAAAAAATAGTTCGTTCAAGGTTTTGGGCGTCATTTTATTTCTCAATGATCAAATTTGAGGTCGGAATTTGCATAAAACGATTGGATAGGCCTTGATATACATTAAAAAAAACATCTCGATTTGCGTGCAACGACAACTAAAAAATTTTTGTTGAAAAAGGTCATTTCTGAGAAGATGGAAAAACCTCGTATATACTTTTGGAATTTTAGAAACTTAGATATTATCATTGGGATTTTGAAAAATTATATACCAGTTGAAATTTCTCGTTATTTTCCTTATCGGCTACTTATTAGATTTTAGATTTTACCTTAGAAATTAACATTTGCTCACTAAAATTACGAAACCTCTTTTTCAAATGGTAAAATTGACGTCGGTATTGCCAACTGTGACTAAACGTTTTCTAAAATTACGGAATTGCCTACTGTGACTTAACGTTTTTAAAAAATTACGTGAGTGCTAACTGTGATTAAGCATTTTTTTTTTTAAATACTAACAATTAATCATGTAGCGCAAGTCCCAACTAAGGGGGTGCTTCTCTATTTTGTTGTCCATATTAAGTCATCTTAGGTGTGTAATGTATAGAAAATACTTAGTTTGGACCCTCCATAGTTTAGATCTGCTTTGAATGATGGCTAACTGGGTCAATATTCGGTGATAGTTGGGACTCGTTACGTCTTTCCTTTCGTTTTTGCATAAGTTGGAGAGAAAGGCGCCTTACATAAGCGTCACAAAGCGAACAGATGAAAAAGGGGATCACCACATAAGTCAATCTTCAAAAAATACAAGACAACCACTACCATGGAAATATTATTAGGACATAGATATACAAGCGTCTGAAAGTGATGGCAGCTATACTAAAAACATACTGCTCGCTCACTTTCACATGTCTGGCTTCTAAATAGATTACAAAAAGGAAAGATTAAAGATTGTCGACAAGTGTGAGACCTTAGAATTTACATCATTCACATACAGCCACTGAACTAAGAATCAGGCTGTTCAGTTTTCAGGGGAACCGCAGTTGACGTAGTGGCACAACTTCCATTCTGAAGGTATAGGCTCTTTGCCACAAGAGAGTCACTTACGAGGCCAACATCTGTATCAAAATTCAATGCTCCTCTAACCTTCCGATTACTGTGAACATAGAGCGGGTCTCAATTAGCATCAACATAGAGCACAAGAGCACAAGAGACTTATTAAAGTTAACTAGTTGAATCTTTTTTTTAGACGGGTAACTAGGTGAATCTTATTACCTATTTAAACGGTCATTAATTGCTGTCAAATCTTTTGAAGGACTTTGATAAGCATGAGTGCTTTCCCCTACACAAGCATAGTAACTCTTGGAGCTGTTTGACATTAGGGCATCCATCTACAATGCATATCAGGAAACCATATCAGATATGAACAAGTTATAGATACAAGTGCAATCAAACTATTATAGGAGGTTGGAACGATTGCTTGAAGACTCATGTTAGCTAACGCAGAAAGTAAGCCTGTAAGGCTGTAACCCTTGGTCTGCTGAACATTGCAAAAGCATGCAACAAAATCTGGACAACACTATATTCAGATTCTAGTGAACTGATTGATATCGAAGCCTGCTTGATTATTCTCATTTTTTTATGCATGGCTACTTTTTCCTGGGCTAACTTTCATAATCCTCAGGGACGCCTTTCAGATAAGAGCAACTCAATACCAAATATTAAGAAGTACCTTAGATGACCTCAATGGGGAGACATACACATTCTTTGCAACTTTCTTAGGGGACATGTCAGGAAGACTTGGAAACGTAGATAATTTTGGTGATCCAGGGCATTGACCTAATTGACCAGTAAACCGCAATATTAAAACTTGCTCAAGTGAGGATTTCCATTGTTCAATATATTAGCAAACATTAAAATACTAAATTGACCCTTTGGCTTTCCTGGCAATACAAAATGAAAGCATACCATCTTTCTCATGATTACTTTCAGGAACCACGTCAGTTCGCGTGCACAATCCTTGAGGGCCGAGCTCCATAATAAGAGGCTTTACAGAAGGAATGAATACCTCATTGTAAAATGTTATAATGTCAACATGATCCTGCCTCTGTTTCTGTTAGAAAAGCACAGTAAAGATTAACCCTTGCAAATATATTTAAAGAAGTGAGAGCTACTACTAAAAGGAAGCAGTTTTAACAGACTACTTACTACATTTCTATGTGTAGATGACCAGTCAATAAATACACTGCGAAAAACTTGGGGTTTGGATTGAGGTTGCTTGCGGTAGTTCAATATAATCTCTTTAAACGTAAGGTTGTAATGTGAAATCTGAACACAGATACAAAAAGATTCAGCAATTCATAGAGCACGATGAAGCCCTAGTATATTCTGATTTTCTTTTTTTTCTTAAATAACATACAAACCTTTGCCACTCCGTAGAAAGAACAAAGGATTATTTGGTCAATGTGGCGATTAAAAAAAAGTGAGGTCTGCTGATTCAGAATTTTCTGGAAGAGGCAATACACATTCTCCCTCAACTGCTGGTTCTTGGCTTGTTTTTCAAGCCTTTCAATCATACCATTAATTCTGACAGCAGCTAATTTCACAATCTGGTACAAGAATGCAAAAGTATGAGTGACAATTCCAAGTGGCCAACTAGCTAACACCAGCAAATAGTTCAACTGTTATTCCGGGGGTCGGGAGAGGGGATAGCAGGAGTGATGATGTCCGTGAATGGAGAGGACGGACGAGGCAGAGAGAGTTAACATCAAAGAGCAACGAACAAAGTAAAACTCCAAATACCAATTTATAACAATGCATGCTTCTACCTGAGCCTACAAGCCCTAAATGGAGGAAGCCAAACTTAATGTGCTAAAGAGCTGAATTCCCCACAAATAACGTTGAAATTGTATAAATACTATTTTCTAAGAACCTCCCCAAAGTTTCGCTTACAGAAGCTTGGGAAAGAGCTGTTTAGATTCTAAACAGCCAGCTCTACACCTGAAACATAGTCCAATGCTCAACAAACAGAGCTCTACAACTGCAAATTTATAACATGCACTAGTATCTCGTACCTTGCTGAAAAAAATATTGATCCCAGTCTCTGCACATGTTTCTCCTCCACCCCCTGGACTGAGCCTTGTTGGACTGTGAAAGAACACCAGGACCCAAGGTTCAAAATGGAACTTCGAAACAAAGTAAAAGTAAAAGCCTTTTCCCAGAATAGCAAAATAAACAAAATAAGAACTTAGGACCCTTCCAATCAATCTTTTGCTTATATTACCTTGCAAATGCAGACTGCAAAGCTGGAGGAGTTAACTTCTGCTTAAGGTTGCTTATCAATCGATCTTTCACAGGTGATGTAAAAGAGTTCCTCTCTACGAGTACACTACGATACTCCGTGCAAGCTCTCTTTGGAGACCTAATATCTCCATTTTGCCCTACAAATGACATTAAAGAAATAAGAATATTTCACACTGCAATAGCATACTTCATCACAGATCTGTTATCAGGAGCAAAATGGACAAGAATTCATCAACCCATAGGTTCCTACTCCCCACGTAAGACAACAGACCCCTATCAGCACCTTCTCTAAACATTGCTATCAGTGCAATTAAAAGCATGGGAGGAGGGGGAGGAGAGAGGAGTGTCAGCATCTGCTAATTTTGATACTAAGATATGCAGGAAAAAGGGTACAGGAGAATACAAAATCCTGCATCATCCTAATGTTAAAGGACCTAGAAATGGATTTGGAGGGATCCCAAGTTTTCTATTCCCCTTGCATCTTCCTCTCCAGTGTTAAAGCCAACAGGGCACAAATGGAGACAACCTTGCACAAGCAGATTTAGTCATTAAAATTTAATTATAGCTACTTCTGGAACCCTGTATGAAGATGGGCTCTGAGAGGATAACCTACTGACTTTCCTTTTTTTTGTTGGGTTTCGCACAAGCTGATTTTGTCATTACAATTTAATTATAGCTACTTCCTTCTGACTTTCTTTTTTTTCTTTTGTTAATTTTATTTTGGTGGGGGGGGGAGCTAAGATGACCAAATTACCTGCTGCACTGTCATGTTTAAGTGATGATGGAAGAGGTGGTAAGCCTCCAGCTGACAGGTTAATGTGCGCAGCAATTGCATCTAACGATGGCATTGGCTCTGCCAGCAATCCAAAATGGTTTATTTCTGCAACCAGACCTGGCCTTGCAATGATCAAAGAGTTATACATAGAGGATCCCTTTTCCCAAACCATGCTCTCCAACAGTCTCTCTTCCAAAGAATTCAAATGCCTTCTCAACTCTCTTGGAAGAGATTCCTCATGTCTAATGAAACTTTCAATCACCTTGCTAAGATCAAAAGCCGTAATCCCAGTTTTCTCTAATACTGCTGGAAACAGCATTGTCACTGTCTTATGAGTGGCCAAAACCAATTCTGCAGAACATGCAAGCATACATCTGTGAAACCTTTCATTAGTTAGCAAAGATGTCAAATTATTAGCATGCAGCAATTGGGCCTCTGCTGTGCACATTGCCTCCAACACCCTATAGTATAGCTTCAAAGCTTCCAGTCGTCTTTGTTGTGCCCATATGTTGTCCGTCAAGTTGGAATTTGGAAGATTTCCAGCAACACATCTCTCCCCAAGGACACTATTAGGAAAAATGGCCTCCATAATAATATGAGCCCTACGGACAACCTCATCACTTATATTCCTATCACATGACATGAAATATTTCTCCAGCTGCGGGGAGGGCTTGAATGGAAGCGGAGAAATAAAAGTACGAAGCCACTTAGCAGTTGTCATTGCAGTGCTTACAGGTGTAGATGTTAATCTTGAGTTGGCACCACCACGAGCCCCGTTTAGATGTAGTACAGGTGATCGAGATGGTGAAAGTGGACTTGCAATTGTTCTCGTCGGAGAGGCCATTGCATCAAATTTTCTCTGCGGCACATTAGAACAGAAGAATAGTTAATAGATCGAATTAAACATCACACCACATTGTCATTTACTTCCTATATCTTGTGAAATAAAAGACAACTTCATGCCTCGGAATATCATAGTATAAAGAAGTAGCCTAATGATATTAGAAAATTTTAATTACAAAGAAAATGGTGTGTGCATTGCCAGTCAATCACTCCCCAGACCCTAGGTAGGAGACTCATTTGGGCATTGCAATGAACCATACATTACTGTTTGGTGTTCACAGGTATTGTCAAATGATGACTAAATTGGCACGGCGTAGTGCAAGAAAATACCTTAGTACCACTCATGTTCACTGCACCTCCAGAAAGACTCCCGGACCCTAGTAAGCTGTCATTCTCATCCACAAAGACTCTTTCATCTAAATCACCCTTGTTCCAAATTGCATCATCATAATCCTTCTCTAACATGCTGATACAAGTTGGAAGCGATGAGTCTTCCAACAAAGCTTCAAAGTAAGTTAAACCATCTGCATTCAACAAACTACTAACTGAGCCAACGATGATTTATTGTTAAACAGTAAGAGACAAGTATATGATTATCAGACCTGTGTCAATGTTGTCAAGATTTTTAATTATTTGTGATGCTGAACATGACTTTTTCTTCAATATATCTAAAATTAAATCATTAGCTTTCTTCATCATTTCCTTCACCTCATCTTCAGATGTATCATATTTCTGGCAAAGTGACGCAACCAGGTTCACACCTCTATCAGTTTTCTTCTCTGAAACAAAACAATTTAACTCCATTAGGGGGAAAAATGCTAGAGAATATCACAACTGCCCCTCTCCTAAGTCCTAAAAGCTGAAAAAGCAAGCGAATATTAAAAGTATAATTAGCAAAAAAAAATAGAGCATCTACAGATTATGAACAGCATACCGAATGATGGCGAATCAAGAACATTGAAATTCCTCAAACGAACAGGGATGTGAATGATCAATATAGCCTGCAGCGAATATAATTATTTTTACTATAGCAGCACATTCCTGCTTGAAATTTCAAGAAATCTATAGAACAGTAAATGAGATATATTATTAATTTATTTTACAGTACAAACACAAGACACTCTGTAACGTGTGCAAGTGTCACAATTCTTACATTACACAGTTCTTATGAGGAGATACATCAAATAACCACACATAACTTACCAATACAGATACCAAACCATTAGTGCAGGTTACTAGGTCCTTAAACCTACTGAATGCATGGACACGAAGGGCCAGAAACAGCAGCCATCCAAACCTATAATAGTCTGAAACACAACCAGAGGAAGGGCTCGCATCAGCAAGCTCTTTATCATCCTTATTTGTTTTGAAAAATTCCTGGTATGCTCGCTTGTAGTACCTTAAAATTCATAATACAATGATAAAATCCAATCAATATCTAACAAAACTGTAGTTCAAGTAAATACCACTACATAAGGTAAGAAATCAGAACATAACAAATAATGAGGAAATCTATACATTATCACACGAAACCGTGCAATCCAAGGGTTCATTGCATAAACAACCCTGGAAGTATGGTTTCAAGGGTTCACAGCAACAGTCAGTGTAACGGCAATGGAGATGATACCACCATATGTAGGTCAAGATCACGAGATATCCCTTGAATTTGAATTGGCCTAAAATGGTTTTTTCCACCTTTACGATACAGGTAGTATCGGTTCGATAGATTTGAAAACCTTAACAACGTAGCCGATAAAATATGATACGGCCTATTTATCACCATGCCTGGAACAAGTTCCAATTGGAATTTGACATCGGCATAATGCTACTTATATTTTTGACAAACTCCATTGACGATGAAGAAGACCTGAAACAGTCTATAAAGTATGACTGTATACGGTGACATACCCATCATGAATCTTAAGCAACCACCAAGTGAACACAAAGCATGTTGTCAACAATTAGTTAATCTGCCGCACCCTAAATCCTACCGTTGGCAGTTTTCATGGTGTGGAAAATTTATTAACTAGATATGGGACTCAGAAAACTTTTGACGCTTCAATTAAGTCAGCTCACAACCACCGCAACTTATTAAATTAAAATCAGACATTATAAACAATTGTCACGCTCACGCATGTCCGCAACTTGTTGGAATCAATTACAGATTCCGGATAAATGACAACATATTTAGTGGGATAGTCTTCAGATTTTATCTGAGAAGTTGCTGTTGCTAGAAAAATCTGGCTTAAGGCAGGACCCCAGAGTTACAACAGTTGCTCTTATCTGATTAACAAACAGAAAGATTACCCAGGACACAATCTTGGCACAACATACATAGACTATTTCGTGCAGAAGTTGTGGACAAGATCGACAACACTGCAGCTAAACTAACCAGGTCTACCATGATCTATACCATAAAGACTTTAAATTACAGATACACATAGAAACCATTAAGAAACTCAATACAATTTCTGGACATTAATTCTTATGATCTGTGACCATCAAAGATTCAAAGTACAACCATTATATTCAAGCCCCTTAAAATCTTCACTAAAACGTCTGAAACTGCAGAAGAAATCAATAGCAGCAGATTCATCATGAAGTCAATTAAACGAATAAATCCATGCAACAGTGACAAAAAGGCAGGCCCTTTACCAGCATGAAGGAACTTGAGACTTCTATAATAACAATAATCACTAGAAACTAATGGTTTTCAACCTCAAAAAAGAACAGAAAAAAAGTATAGCCACAAATCAGCAATGGAAACCTGTACAGCAAAAGAGGACATACTTGCTTAAAAGGCTTAAATGCACAAAATTGGCCTGCAACTCCTTCGCCTGATAAAACAGTAAATTAGCACAATTTTGAATGACTGAGAATATGAATAGACAATAAAATTAGAGGAAAAGCATCTAAAGACAGATGCTAGACATACCTCCAGTCTCTTCTCCCAATCTGCACCATACATGGTATTTAAAATTGGACCAACCTTAACAACAAACTGAGGAAGCTCTTTGAAAAAGTCCACAAGGCTGCAATAGAGAAAAAAGATTACATCTTGAACAGAAACATTGGTGCACGTATCAAAGTCTAAGAACCAAAATAGTAGGGCGACAAAGTACTTCAACTTCACAGCTTTGAGTATCTGGCACAAAGTAACTCCACTCTGACTAGCACCTTCACCGGCATCACCAATTGTTCTCCCACCCAGTCTCTTACTGGTATAGAGAACAAAGGCAAATAGATATCGCTCTAATTCCTCTGGCTGAACACAGAAAAGCATAGAGATTAGAGACTCCTGAAAAAGGCGACAAAAGTAATAAGTAAGAGGACTCAAGATCATGTACCGTTGTGCTTCCTATAGGCGACACATTATTTAACAAGATACTTTTGCTTTCTGTGAAAAGCTTTAAGGCTTCCAAAAAGGTCTTGCCATCCAATGAAAATTGGTTCTGCACAAAAGTTCGAGTTCAAAGTTAGACCCTTAAAGGCCGCAAACACTCGGGCATACATTGAACCCCAGAAATTAAAAAAAAAAACGAATATTCAGGTCTAATAACTTCAAGTATTTAGGCTGTGTTTGTTTTGGAGGAAAACATCTTCTCCGAAAACGATTTTCCACCATCTTTCCATTTTCCTTTGTTTATTTGATAAAGGGAGGAAAACCATTTTCTCAAAGGTGGAAAATTTCTTTTTTAAAAATAGACAACCATTTACCTTTTCTAAACAAGGTATGTCACATTTTCCATCCTCATCCTTACTTCTCCTTATTCACTCCTCCCATCCTTCCACTTTTTTTACTTCCATTACATTTTTCCCCATAGGTTTTCCATCATTAAACAAACAAAGAGAAAATGTAGTTTTACAATCATATTTTCCAATGAAAAATAATTTTACTTGAAAAATGCTTTTCCATGAAAATTATTTTCCATCAAGACAAACGGTTTCCCGGAAAATGACCTTCGACAATCTCTACTTTCTTTTCCTTTGTTTGTTTTGTTAAGGGGAGGAGAACCCATCTTCTCAAGTGCGGAAATTTTCTCCTTTAAAAAGGAAAACCCTTTTTCCTTTTCTAATCAATACTCCTTACTTCTCACTAATGTATTTCTCTAAAATTATAAACAAAAAAGGGATAACAAGATCAAAGAAGTGAGAGAGAGAGAGAGAGAGAGAGAAAACAGCAAACCTTGCAGAGATCAGCAAATCGAGCTTCAATTTCACCTCCATTCTCCAATTCCTCCATTTTGACAGCAGAAGGACTCATGAAAAATATACCAACTCTGACCTAAACCCTAGCTAGAACACCAAATCAAAACAACTTAGAGCAAATAATCAAAGGTTAAAAAGGTTAAAGGTAAACAATCAAGAAAGCCCAAAATAATCAAATTAGAGCAAATTAATTAATATAGTTGCAGTTAGGAATAGGAATAGGAAGCGCAATAAAGTTAGGGTTTGTATTGAAACTTTGCCCTAAATATTATATACTTACAGTTAGGAAACTCAATTTTACACGCATCTCTAAGTGCAGAAATTGCATTGCGTTACAGATTCAGAAACAAACTTACATTACCACTTCAGGCGAAAGTCTGCCGGCGAAATTGCGCTAGCGGCAACAGGAGACCAAAGGTGAGGAGCGACTAAGCGAGGGTTACGAAGGATGGGGAAAGTTTGTTTGTTTTCACACTAGATATTTGGAAGGGTGTTAAAACTTAAAAACTTTTTTTAAAAATAGAAATTATAAATAGTTAATATTATGAAAGTGCATATTAAGATGAATTAAACAAAATAACACAAGATGGTGAAATAGTATAATATGAATTGTATAAAAAGTCAAAACATCTCTATTAAAAGAAATTCATAAATCGGAAAAGGTAAAACGGTGAAATTTTATTTAACAATATATTCTATTTTCTTTGTGGATAAGTTTCATATGTACTATATATCCCATATATGTTTTTTTAAAATTGAAGTTCGATTAATAAATCTGTCTGTTTGACATTAACATCAACTTTTCATCCTATGATCTATTATTTTGAAATCATTCTTCAATTTTTCAAAGAAATTTAAATTTTCTTGAAATGAAAAAATGAGACATAACATTATCTTAACCCCTTTTATATAAATAGATACTCCCTCCGTCCCCTAAAGGATTGCTCATTTCTTTTGGGCACAAAGTTTAAGAAGGGAGGTAAGTGTGGGGCCTAAAGTTGCATTTTATGATTGAAAAGTAAGGTGGTGGATATTATTTAGAATTGTTTATTAAGAGAGAGAGAGTGGGGTCACATACTTTTTGTAAGAAAAATAATATTCTAATTAGTGGGGCATATCCAAATAAGGAAATGGGAAATGTAATTGGGACAAACAAAAATGGAAAAATGGGAAATCCTTTGGGGGACGGAGGGAGTATTTCCTATGGGGTGTTTGGCGATTAGAGTTTTGGGGCAAACAGAGAGTTTTGGACCACTTTAAGAGTTTTTTACTAGTCAAAACTCTAATAGGGTTGTTTGGTAAAGAGAGTTTCAAGATAGACTATTGGGGTTAAAACTCTCAAAATGAAAAAGCTCCTATTTGGAGCTTTTTCTTTAGAGGATTAAGTGAGAGAATATATGAATTACTTTTTTGCCCATAATTATAATAATATTATATGAATTAACATGTCCATAAATGTCATTGTACACAAACAAAAGGTTATCAGCCTTTAGCAATCAGCTCAGTTTTACCAAACACATTTGTATGAAAACTTGGTCAAATCTGCAGTCAAATTAGTTGAACAAAAAGGTAAAACTCTAAACTCTATCCGTTAAACTCTAAACTCTATTTGCCAAAAAAGGCCTATATGTTGTATCCCTATTAATAACTTTTATATAAAAAATTATGATTAGTAAGTGTCCCATATATTTTATGGAAAAAATACAAAAATTTAAAATATTAAATTATATGCAAATAAATTTTAGAAAGGCATTTATCCTATTAATCTAAAAAATTTCCAAATATTTTAATTTTAACATTTTATCTTATTTATAAAGTAACAATTATAATAAAGTCGTTACTCCCAAACATTCATATCGATATTGCGATTAAAAATATTGACATTTTTTGTGTTTACACATGCTAAAACTATTTATATATGTATTTTTTGTGTAAAAAAAATACAAATTATTGCCTGAAAAGTATACATTAACTTTTTTGGATCTGTGGTACCTGGTACCTGTTGTATCTGGGTCCTTATTTTTTAGAACAATGGATCCGGATTGGATCTGGATCTGCCAGAACCGCTCCATTGCCATCTCAAGTCCTTAAGAGCAATTAGGTGCAAAATAATGTTTATGTAGATGTCAATTAACCAAATAACATGGTGCTATATTTTTTCATTAACTAAGGCCATATTTTGTTCACCTTAATTTTACTAAAATAAACTTATTTAATGAAATGAACTTATTTTTACTAAATTGAATTTATTTTTACGGGAATTAATCAATTGATTCTTGTTGTTTTTTCTTCGTTGCACTACCATTTTTTACTAAACTAAACTTATATTTACTGAACTGGATTTTGTTTTTGTTGAACTGGACTTATTTTTACTAAAATGAACTTATTTTTACTAAATATTATTGTTTTATGGTGAAATGAATAGGGCGTTACTCCATGATCATCCACTCGGAAGACCTGGGGTGGCGGTAGGTTTCAAGCCTAGCCGGGTCAGGTCTATCTTAAGATAGGAGGCATGTCCAGACTTTCATTTATATAAATACTAGCATCATATGCATATTGCACGCGATGCTTGCAAAAACGATTTAAAAATTAATTAGTGAAACAGTTAATTATCGAATTAATAAAGTGATTAGAAATTTTTTTCCTTTTTCTTTTTGGCGTTCTCCCCCTCTTATTCAAAGCTCTCCGTACTTTTTTATGTGTTTCCACCTTAACAAGAAACTTAGAATAATATGGAATGCAGTTTAACTTATTAATCATATGGAGTGTGCTTTTAAAGATTATTGCTAATTGTTGACCAATTGTGTTTATTTCTTAATCAGATGAAGCTTAGAGAACTTTAGAATTGTGACACTCTTGAGTCTTGACTCCTACCTGCTATCATTTGGGAGGTAGCACATAATGTTTAATTTGCCTCCTGAAGTTAAACACAGCCATTGACTCATGAGAGTGAAGCAAAGGCCATTTCTGATCTAATAACTTAATAAGTAATAACATTCTAAACATCACAAATGCCCGCCAAATTAAAGTCCATCTCATTGTCATCGACAAACAAGTTCCACTCATCACGCCAAATTACTAAGCTAACATACTTTTACGTTTACTTGTATGCCTAGCGGTGTTAATTGAATTAAGCAGCTCGGAGCCGGTCAAACTCGACTCGGTCAATAGTTGACTCGAGCTAGCTCGACAGTAGATTTGAGCAACTCCAAACTCGACTCGATAAGTTCGTGAGCAGCTTGATCGCTTTTTAATCACATAAACTAGTATTTAGGCCCAGGCGATACCTTAGGGTTTATCTATATTATTCTTTAGTATTTAGATAGCTAAAAATTGATGTAGAAAGATGTTAGTAAAAAGTTATAAATCAGTAGTTTTATTCATGAATGCAATTAATACATTGTAACTTAATTATTGTTTTTCATTGAAAGCATATAATATCATAATTAGTATTCATAAAAGAAGTAACAACAATGTAATGGGCCAATGGTAAGAGCATTTATCTCCCATACTTGAGGTTGCGAGTTCGAAACTTCTCATGGACAATTTGCACTTTTTAAAATGAGAATAACGTTGCTAAAATGTTGTTGAAAAGAAGGGAAAATGACACGTGCTTACGCTTTTTAATTTATATATAAATATTACTCTTTCCGGCCGAGAAAGATCTGGAAACTTTTTGGAACACGTAGTTTAAGGTAATAAGTTGTGGCGCAGTTATCAAATGTTACTTTATTTATTTAAAAAGTAGATTTGATAGGAGTTGGCGGATATTTTATTAGAAGATAGAGAAAAACTTTTTAGTGTTAAAGGTAAACTGTTGGCCAAAAGAGCGTAAAGGAATAATATAGTAATAGTGTGACCATACTAAAAATAGAAGTGTTCAAACTAGTCTTGGTACAAACATAAAAGGAAATTGTTCAGACTATTTTGAGACGGTGGATTAAATCTTACATATAATATTGCCTAAATTAAATTGAGGAAGTGAATAGATCTAAATTGTGTGAACATAAATTGATTGAAGTAAA
The DNA here is from genome assembly GCA_947645195.1 of Patellifolia procumbens. Classification (NCBI taxonomy): domain Eukaryota; kingdom Viridiplantae; phylum Streptophyta; class Magnoliopsida; order Caryophyllales; family Amaranthaceae; genus Patellifolia; species Patellifolia procumbens. Next base: position 306,136 of record CANSGD010000658.1, read on the forward strand.
TTCATGAACTAGAGCATAGATCCAGAAGAACAAAGGCTTTTATCATAATAATCATAATTTGAGTATTGAACTATATGATGGTTGATTTCTCTACTTAGGGCATGTTTGGTTCAAAATGTTGGAATGATATGGATTGAGATCTCATACCTGGATGGTATGGATTTTAAATCCCATACCAAGATGAAACTGTTTGGTTCAATATTGGAATAGATTCTATATTCATTCAAACTGTTTGGTTCATTTATGGAGTGGATTCCAACTGTTCATTTTTTTCTATTAACTATTCTATTTTTATAAATTATTTTCATTGTATTAGTTATTATCAGTTTTTTAAGATGACTATTTTTTATTTATAAATATTGATTTTAAAATTAAAAGAAAAACAAAAAAGCCAACCCTCCAAACCACCATTTCCCTCCCCTCCCCCACCCAGTGAACCACCGTCACCACCACAGACTGCCAACCCTCCCCTTCACCCACAACGAAACGCCCTTCCCAAGCACGAAACCTTTCACCCGCCACGAAACCACCCTCACCAAACACGAAACAACCCTCCCCAAGCATGAAACGTGCTCCCCAAGCACGGAATGTGTTCTGCCGGAATCTTCTATAGGCAGGGAATGGGTGAGAAATGGGCGGTTGGGCAAAGGGGGTGGCGAGAGGGTGGTTGAATGGAGAAGGGGTGGTGGAGGACTTCTCTATCTTTATAGGGTTTGATACAATAGTGAAATGAAGTCTCAATCTTAGGGAGGGGGTAAGTTTTTGATTCCAAGGGATTTGGGTGGAGTTAGATACTCATGGGTATCACATTCCATAGCAAAATAAGCTAACCAAACACTCGGGTGAATTCTAATCCATACCATTCCATTCCAACCAAACATCCCCTTACTAATGTAATTGTGAAGTTATCAGCCTCTAAAATATTTATGAAATAACAATGTTAAATTAGAAGTGATATCTATACAATAATTTGTCCCACTAATCTGTCTAATAATGGTTTGATTTGGACTACAGTTGTTATGCTCGTCTTCACAGTAGGGCAACGCAATGCAGAAAGAAGAAGTTCGGACACAGCAAGGATGTAATTGATTCTCTTTCATTCTCTTTTTATTAGTTACTACAGTATTACCAAGTAGTACTTGGTCTAGTGGTAAGGAGAGCATCCTTCCAACCTCAAAGTTGATGGATCAATCTCCACTAGTGGTATTTTGAGGGTAGGGATTCCCCTTACCCTTCACCCTACTCTCAAGTGTCCGGCCCATTAGGATTCGAGAGGGGTTCGGGCCACTTCTTCTTACCCAAAAAAACATTAACAAAAATTGAATTGAGTATGTATTGCCAAATCAATTCATCGTTATTGTAATTACCGCAAAGAGGAATTTTAGTTGATTAAATTAGATTTATTCATTTTTCTATTCAAGAGTCATTTAACCTTTGATTAATAAAATTGACCCACTCTATTAAAAGAATACATATAACTCGATAGTTTTTATTTGGCACGTATATCTTTACTTTTCCCCTATATTAAAAGCTACAACAAAGGACAAAGCTTTTTTAATGCATTTTATTAGTTGCCGAACTATTCCATCCTTCCAACTTCATTGAATTTTTTTGCCTAATTATTGTTCTCAATTTCTGTATTGTTATTACTATTTTTTAGGTTGTTAATTTATAAGTTGATTCACCTAGGTGACGCTCTTTATGCTTTCAAAAGTTCACAATAAATAATTTAATTTTGTGTGTATCAATCAAACTTGTTCCATTATCTCATTGTTACCTTTCTTTTTTGCAGTTGAGGCCTAACAAGCCATCCAAACATGTTTAAGCAATCACTTTTCCATGGAGTATTGGATTCACACATCAGTTCGTTTTAATGACAACCTTCAAGCATTGATAGTGATAACTTATACAATATTTTATAGACTTTTTAATTTAAATTGGTAGCATGTTTTTCACATATTAACTAGTATTAGTCCCCAGCGATGTATGGGGCTTTTGGTTAGCGTAAATAATATTATCAAAAAAATAAAATAAGTCATCTTATTTAGACAATTTAACTCTTGATTTTCATCTATATATGATCATTATTTTTGATGTAAGTATCACTAATAGTATGGTGGAGTGGTGGTAAGAGCTCTTTGTTCCATACATGAGGTTGGGGTTCGAATCTTTACATTGACATTTTTTTAATATATGAGAAAGAGGTTGGATAGAAGGTTATTAAAAAGGGATGGTGACACGTGGCGGATTACAATGTGTGATTACGCTTTTTAATATATATATATAGATGTGACGACTATTAATTTTAATTTTGCCAATTTAATATTCGTAAATAGATATCAATACTCATTTTTCATTTTTAGTATAATGGTATGTAATGTAATAATTCATTATAGTACGATAATATATTACACAATTCTTAACTTTTCAATAGCCATGCGATCATATCTAAAGCTTCTTTGATAGTATAATTTTAGTAAAGGAAAGGAAGGAAAGGAAAGAGAAATTAAACTAACCGGTTATGATTTCACCAAAAAGAAAGTAGGACCAACTTCTTGAATCGCTGCCATTCCCTGATATTACTTTCAGTTTGCTAATTTTGCTATGAATTGGCAAACCAAAGATAAGTATCCTCTTTCTGAGGTTCTAATAATCATCAAAACACATTCATGTAAATGTATAAATATCATCTAATAATAGAAGTATATATAGTCTTAATGAAATTTTAAAAAAAATTCATATGCACCAGCCGGGAATCGAACCCGGGTCTGTACCGTGGCAGGGTACTATTCTACCACTAGACCACTGGTGCTTCGTTGAGAGAAATATTACATTTTATTTAATTATCTCAGGATCTTTCGCAATAATATGTTATCGGCTATCTGACACATGCGGCTATGCCCCCCAAAGCCCAAAGGCCCAAAGATAGGTAGTCCTAGTAATTGGGAAGGTTGAGGCTAATCATTACTCCTTCGGTCCCGTAATATTCTTTTCACTTCTTAAATATATGTGAGGTGTAAAATAATAAAGTGGGAAAAACATTGTAGGATGGAGGTAGTATTAATTAATGAGTTGTCAATTACGGGCCAATTGAAATTGTTAGGGTATGTTCTGTTGGGCCGTTGGCTGAACTGAAGAGAATATAAGCTAGAGAGATTAGGTCGTAGGGGGATAGGATATAGCTATATTCCTATACTAGCTTTTTTAGACCCGTGCAAAAATGCACGGGAAAGTTTTTATGTAAATAGATTTTGAGTTATTATTTAATAGATCGTTAGATTACAAACTAAGTTGAAGATGAATAATGTAAATTGATCTGATAAAAAAAATAATCAAGTTAAGAATATAAATAGACACAAACTATAATTTTGGTTCATTATATATAAATTTTTCACAATATATAAGATAAGATCGAATAAGGATTAATTTATTAAAAGTAAATTATGCATTGACAACGAGAAATCTTCTTTTTTAGAATTTGGTACCGTATATTGCTTAAATGTCATACTGTTTGGCCCTAAATTACAACCTACCAATACCCCCCATTCAAGAAGGATAGACCGAAGCTTCAGCTAGTGCTGATCTTTTGCTTCTTCCGCAACATGAAAGTTAAAATGAAGCAACTAACAACACATGAAAAAATACGAAATACCTAATTGTATGGGAACTAAATAGATTCATCTCATTATATACTTTTATTATATCAATTTCTTATTAAATTTGTTATTTTTTATAGGCAACTAGTAGTCGATGCTCTCCCTGTTTTCAATAAGCTAACAATTACTTTATTGGAAACTCGAATCACAATAACTTTGTCACTTGAAATGTCACCTACTTTAATTAAAATTTGTTTTCTCTCGCTTTGCATTTTTATGTACCTTTATTTTTCTTTCTACGCCAAGAAAAATGTTATTAACTTTACTGTCAAGTAGAATGAAAGTCCTCAAGAGAAAGATGGGAAAAAGGACGAATGAATATAATTATATTTAAGCCAAGTCTCCCGTTTTAAATAGAATTCAAATATATCTTCTTTATATCTTTCTTAAAAAGGTTGTCAGCTCTTAAGATGACCCAAAATATTTTCTACGGGTTAAAACTCAAAAGTGTTTTCAAGTTTGTGGTAGGAAAATTAGTAAAGTTTGTTAGTGCTAACAACAAGATCCGTTGTAGTCTAGTTGGTCAGGATACTCGGCTCTCACCCGAGAGACCCGGGTTCAAGTCCCGGCAACGGAAACTTTTTTGGCAAAAAGGGCCCATGATGTGATATGGTCTCATGTACGTTTCCATATCACCTTACTTTGGATAAGCCACATATAGCTCATTTGTTTGAGGAAATGGTAGTATGTATTCTGCCAAAATGACATTGAGTAATTGAAATTTACTTCTAATCAAATTCTTTTCTTTGTTAGCTTGGATTCGTACTGTATTGTTTTCTAATTTCGAACACATAATAGATACTTACATACGCAATACTATCTTAACATTTGATGGTCCTTAATATAAGAATGATAAAGGCTGAAATTCATATTGATCTGAGGAGGTATACGTGAATGTTATGCCAAGTTTCAAACTCAAGAAGTCGAAAAACAAGCTTGTGGGCTCAAACGGGTAATGTGTGTGCAGCTCGGACGAGTAGAGGTCTTGCTCGGACGGTAACTGAGGCTCTAGGACGGGTACTTAAGTGAGGGGACACGATTTGTTCCGCGCTCTTGTTTGTCGCGGGATTTGATTGAGCTTTCGAGGGGCTCTCCTATGAGTGCGTACGAGTATAAAAGGCCATAGCAACCCTGAGAAGAGTGTTGGTGAAGATAGAGTAGTCTTCAAGAGCTTCTAGAGAGAAAGTGAGTATAAAGGGAGGGAAAACACCATCAAAGGGGGTAATCTACAAGAGTTCTTGTGAGAAATAAAAGGAAGATTTCTCCATTGTCGTGGAGAGAGAGTAAACACCAAGTGAACTTTGAGAGCTAAAAAGAGTATTTGTGTTCTTAATGTAGGACTTTGAGAGCTAAAAAGAGTGTAAGCTGCCTTATGTAATGGACATTGATATTCATGCCCACCTTAGCTTGCATGGGGTAACCCAATCTCGGAGAGCCTTTACTTATGTACTGTATAAGATAAGAAGCTCACGTGGAATAAAGGCCCGTTCGGTATTACTGTGGTTTTCTGTTTTTTTTTTGTTTTTTGATTTTTATAGTAATAGGATTTATGTCCTATAATGAATAAAAAAAAATAGTCAAATTTATTGGGAACATGATGATTTTGAAAACTGACAACTAAAAAGTAAAAACCATTTTTCAGATTTCGTGTTTTTGGTTATTAGTTTTTTTAAAAAAAACGAAAACTGAAAATAAAAAACGATAACAAACAGGTTCCAAGATAGTGGATTTTGATAAGTCTTCCATTGGGGGCTTTGTTATGGTCAATGAGCTCTGCTCTAACATGTGAAGGATGGGAAGACAACTCACTGCTGGCAAACTCGGATTTAACTAGCAAAAAACTAATATGCAGTTTTGTAAGACTCATTTTATGGATTTTGTCGCCTTCACCGTTTTGAGATAGGATCACGCTTTGCACACATGTAAGCTCCTATATCATATTTGAACCTAGAGATTTTGGATATGTGATATTCGAACTTTTTTGAATGGAATATAATGATATTCGATTTCCGAAACTTTTATCCTTTTTTATATAAAAAATAAAATAATTTTTTGCCTCCGAAATTAAGAAAAAACCTAAAGCAAATATGCGAGATAAATTCATTATTTCAGTTTTTTAAAACTAATATTCGATATTCCATCAAATTTATGATTTAGATGTCCGAAAATTTATACCCTAACTAGTACCCTTTGATTCAGCAGTGTTCCTAGACGAGTTTCCTTCAGAGAAACGTATATTAGTATTGTAATCGATAAAAATTGTTGAAATGATTTAGGTGTCTGCATCAAAACTTTATATGTTTTTGCACGCGATCCTCAAAAATTAGTGTTTCTATATGGCTAGCTGATTGATTCGAGGTACACCCAATGTGAAATAGGTTATGCCCGCAGAGTAACAATAACAATTGGAAACTATAGAACTAACTATCCGCTAGGGGCACTACCATTAAAGTAGTCAGCACTCAGCAGCATTGTGAATGAAAAACAAAACAAAACAAATGGTCCATAATACTGAAAATTGAAAACCGAAATCTACATAAAAGGGGAAAAAAAGAGAAATGCACCAGCCGGGAATCGAACCCGGGTCTGTACCGTGGCAGGGTACTATTCTACCACTAGACCACTGGTGCTTTGTTGCTAGAAATATTAAATTTATAGATTTGTTGTTTTTCAATTGTATATTCAAAATCAGCATTTCTTGCATAAATATTGGTTGTCTAACAACTCTAACCTATACCACGAAGCAATAGATAGGCCTAGTTATTGGTAAGGTTGGGGTTAATCATCAATGTTGCTGGGCAATTAGGGGCCAATTGAACCTGTTAGTGGGAAGGATTTAGGTCAAATATATTAAAAATAAATTGTATATTAACAACGTGAAAGTTTATTTGTAGAAATTTGGTAGGATATATTACTAAAAATCTAAAATGACATACCAGCAAGCTTTCAATTACAACCTACCCGTATCCCCAACCCAACCCCACAATAATTGAACCCCTGTAACTTGGGGAGGGAGAGATAGAAGCATCAATTAGTGTTCATCTTCGTAGCATAAAAGTTAAAATGAAGCAATTAACAAGACACTAAAAAAATACTAAAATACCCAATTTAGATACGATCTTAATAGACCTGTCTCATTCAATACTTTCATTATATCAATTTATCAAAATTTTGTTTTATAAAACTAAAGATTAATGTTTTCCCTGTTTTTAAGTTAACACATAATTTATTGGAAACTCAACTCACAATAACTTAAGCACTTGGATTGTCACCTTATTTGATTAAGGACTCATCTCTGGCCCAGATGATGCTCCGTATACGTGTTAATATTATATTTTGAAAAACATGATTTATGAAATACAGACCCGCCAAACTTTCATGCCTCCCTCTAATTTTTTGGGGCCACGCGATGCCCCAAGTACGCTAATTATACCAGTGTGATTTGAACAATTACTTTATAAAAAGAGATAGAATATAGAGAAGGTATTGTGTCAGACGCGTCTGACCATAAGTTATGGTCTTATGGTCAAACGGACTTCAGTTGGTTTCAATTTTTTTTCAGTTGGATGTATTTTGATTTTAGTTGTAGTGGATAAGTTCAGTTGGTTATGTTTTATGTTCAGTTTGATGTCTTTTAAGTTCAGTTGGACATTTTGTTCATTCAGTTAGATGTATTTTAAGTTAAGTTGATCCTATTTTTCTTTCAGTTGGACCTTCTATTCATTCAGTTGGACCCCTTTTAAGTTCAGTTGCTCTTTTTTTCTTTCAATTGGATGTCTTTTAAACTTCAGTTAGTTATCTTGTTGTTTCATTTACGTATTTTATTATTTCAGTTGGTTTTGTTAATGTTTCATTTACATGTTTTTTCACGTTCAGCTAGTTTTCTTATTCTTTCAGTTAGTTTTTCATGTATAACTGAAAATAAAACTTAAGTAAATGAAATAAAATAAGTTCTAACTGAAAGAGACATAACTAAAATAGAAAAAACCTCTTCAATTGCTACTGATGATTTTAGCATCTTCAATTTCTCTTTCCTCCCTTCCATTCCTACAATCACCTCATCATCACCATCACTAAGTATAATCACCTCATCATCACCATCACTAAGTATAATCACCACCCGCACTCATCAGCCCCACCCTTGCCACTCCCTCCCCTTCCCCAGTTATCACTCAAATTCCTCAGTTCTATAAAAAATCATTCAACAACAGACAATCAAAATGAAGAAAAAACCGCAGGATCATGAACTTAATCGACGACACAAGGCGAAGCGAGGAGGAAAAAATCGGAAGTACCAGATTCAACAACAACAATGTATTCGTAATTGAGAATTATCAATTAAATTTGGAAGAATTGAAGGCGAGTTTCAGCATAGAGTTTCATCACCGAGTTCTACCACGCGCCGGTACAGGGTTGGTGTGCGCTGCTGCGTTGGTGTTTTGCCGCCTTCCTCACCGGAGCTCGTCTGACCAAATGTTATGGTCAGACGGTCTGACACAAACTTTCACTAGAATATATCATGATGAAATTTTATCATCCTCATTTTCACATTACCCGACCATAATAACTACTTAATTATAGGGGGGTGGCACTTGATTTGTTGTTAATTAGGACATTATTTTCAATTCCATATGTAATTGGGCACCCTCTTTATCATCTTCAAGAGATTGTTCATCCTTGTTGATTATAGTTTTAATAGCTAATAAACCAATAATCTAAAATTATCACAAGAATAAAGTGATGGAGGAATGACCATGGGAAGAGCAGTTGCGACGGAGAAGAAGCCGACGTGGTCAGTTGGTCGGTGACAGAAAGAGAGAGATCGTCATGTTTGGCTTTGCGGAGATGAAGGTGTGTAGGGGAAAGGGGCTTTAGAGCATTAACAATCATGGGCTCCCCTTTTTTTTTTCTCTCTCCTCACCTTATACTTCCACATCACTTTTCACTAACTTTTCCATCTACCCTTTTCATCTCACAAATTCATACTCACATTCATGGGTTCCCCATCTTCTACTCCTACTTTTCCATATACCCCACCCCATTTTCTCTCTCCTATTTTCACATATCATACTAATACTAATTTACTTCCTCCGTTTTTTTTAGTTGACACGTTTTGACTTTTGACACTATTCACATAATCTACTTTGACTATCTTTTGTGATTTATACGTAAGAGAAAATATAGTCATGTGGGGTCTTTTTAGATTCGTCTCATTATATATTTTCAAAATATCATATTTTTATAATTTTTACTAATCAATTTTCCAAGATAAAAGTGATTGAAATCACGCGTTGACAAACGTGATAAAAGAAACAGGTCAACTAATAAAAAACGGAGGAAGTAATTATTAAATTATCCACACTAAATTTGTAGAATGTTAATTAGATTAAAATATGATAATTACGTCTGTTAATGAGAAATTAGAAAATTTTTGAAGTGTCAAAAATATGTTAATATTGGTCTCTATATGTAGAGGATAAAAAATATAGTTGTTGGTATATATTTTTTTAAAAAATAAATAAATTAAATTTAAAATTTTATATTACAAATAATACATTTGGAATTTGCAAAATAGTGTTGATTTTGTTATAGACGAGTGGCTAGATATGAGTGGTGCAAATGATGCCACATGTCGATCTAAGAATTAAAGAAGAAGAGGGAATCAACCCTTCACCAAGGGGTTCCACTCTTTTTGGGGAGGGTCCAACAATCATGGGTTCCCCATTTCATAGGAGAGAGAGTGAGATGGGGAGGTTAGAGCCCATGATTGTTGATGCTCTTAGGGTATTCAACTTTTTTTAGGTCCAAAAATCGACTTTGAGGTTATATAAAATATAAACAAAGAAGTAACAACAAAATAAGGATGGCTTAGTGGTTTAAATGATGATTTTCAAATTGCAAGTTCAAATCCTGGTGCTTTTTTCTCCAATTGATTTAAATAAAGGTGACATGTGAAGTGGTTTATGACATGACATATAGTCATCCCATAACTTGTAACATCTTGTGTGGCTCCATAATAAGAGGCCACGAGTTTAATAATCATAACTAGACTATTTTCTCTTTTTCATTTTATGTATCTTTCTTTCATTTTTTAACCAACAAAACTATTGTAACATTATTGTGCACTAGAATAAAAATCCTTCCAAGAGAAATGAAAAAGAATGTAAGTTTGTCTACTCTTAGGGACTGTTTCTTTTCAACTTATTTTTCCTTATCTCAACTTATTTGAACATAAAAAGTACCTTATTCGACCTCATAAGATCTTAACTGAACTTATAATGACTGAAAATAAGTTGAAAATTGATCCAAAATTTCTTCTACTAATAGCTAAAACTCAAAAACCTCTTGTGGGGAGAAAAAATATATTTTAGATATAATTTGATTGTGCTAACAACAAATCCGTTGTAGTCTAGTTGGTCAGGATACTCGGCTCTCACCCGAGAGACCCGGGTTCAAGTCCCGGCAACGGAATCTTTTTGGCAAAAAAAAGTGCGCATGACACCTCGTGTACGTTCCATATCAACTTATTTTGGATAATCCACGTGGCCCACATACAGCTAATTTGTTGTTTTCTGTTAGCTTTAGCTTTGTTTCTTCTTGGGCTCTGCCCTCTTCTTCACCAAAAGATAAAAGATAGCTTTGTTGGGAAAATGGTTTTACATGTTATCTCAATCTATTTTTTTTTTGACGGATATATAATCTACTTTTGATCAAATGGATCTTTTATTTGTTAGCTTTGGATCGTACTATATTATTTTCTGATTTCTTTGATAAAACGAAAAATTTACGACATATTGGAGACCTACATATTCAAGACTATTGTAAAAGTTGATGATCCATAAGAATATAAGAATATTGGAGGTTGAGGTTGAAGTGGTGTACATGAATACATGAAGTTGCGTAGCACTATCTCAACATCTTGTTGTGTAAGTAGGTGTAGACCGGTCCCAACCCGGATCAACCCAGACCTGACCGATGTCCGGGAAATTAAAATCTGTAGATCCTAAGGCTAGACCGGTTGTAGGCTTGTAGCTTAGACACAACTGGATTGACAAAAATCGATCCAAACCACCGATCGGACATGTTGGACCGATAACATAAAAGTTGCTCATAAAAGATTGAAATTTATGAAATAAGAGATTTAAACAATGGAAACAACTAACTTTAAATTGGCAAACAAAATCATTCTTCACTTAAAATGACTTAGTGATGGGAATTCTTTCCTAATCACGAGTAAGTTTCGAATATATAGGGCAAGAAAATTATTCATTTATTTACATCAACAGCCCAGTCCAAACCCGACAATTGGACGAATCATATCAAAACTGGAGAACAGGAAATATGCGACCCGAAGACCGATCTGGTTAGCTCCAATCAAATCTTGTCTGTTGGAAGCGATCCAGCTTTTGAACAACCTTAGTGGTACAACTTGTTTTCAATGTGGAACTCTTGTGGCGATATATAGAATGATGTGAAGTTGCTGGTAAGCCAATGCATATCCTAAAGTCTTCGCAAATAGAGCCTAAAAAGGAAACAACTAGTCTTGGAGGGTTTTTTTTTCTCCTAAGGAGACTATTTGGAGTTCACTAAAGAAAGTACTTCCTCCGTTTTTTTTAATGTGACACTTTCTATTTTAGAAAGTTTTAAATTAAATGTGACACTTTCTATTTTGGTCAATAAACTCTCTCTATCTCTCTCCTCTCACATGGGTCTCCTTATTTTTTTCTCTCTATTTCTTTCCTTCCCAAAAATTGCCTAGGAGTCCGTGAATCTAAAAGTGTCACATTTAAATAAAAACGGAGGAAGTATGAGAGTTGTGGTTGAGCTTGTGAACGTATCCTGTCCTATGGCATAGACATGGATATTCATGTCTTCGCTTGACTTACGCTTGGATTCTTGGAAAAAAGCTAATATGTGGATACATACAAGAGTTAAAGTTTTTTTTTTCTTGACGGAAAAGCTAGTGCATTAATCTAAGGACAACCGTCCATACGTACATAGTGAGCCACTTTCATAGGACAATAGTTCTTCCAACATTGTTCAACTTGAAAAGACACTAGTCTAGCCAGATGATGCGCAACAACATTCTTACCATGAGCAAAAGAAGCATAATTGAAACCACCACACGACAACACAATATCCTCAAGTACAAGAGTTAAAGTTTACAAGACTCATTTTATGGATTTTGTCGCCGCCTTCTCCATTCTATGGTAGGAATAGGATCATTTGTTATACATGTAGGATGTAATTTCCAATCTTGTATTTGTACCTAGATTATTTGGGCTTTCGATATTCAATTTTATTTTTTTTTTGTACTGAATATGATGAGATTTGATTTCTAATAACTTTTACCGTTTTTATATAATAACTTAGGTAATTTTGTCTTTTTACCTCCAAAAATAAGAAAAAAATCTAAGTATTCGATATTCAATCATGTTTTAGATTTAAATATTCCAGAATCAATATCATGACTGGGATCTAATATCCGTTGAACATAAATTCTTTATTTCTTGATCCCTTTTTTTATTACATAGTTGCAACTTTTTTTTGAAAATTAATATAATGTGTACATGCACTTAAAAGTATTTTTGTACATGGACAAACAGGTAATCCTATATGATTTTCTCAATTTTGAAATAAAGAAGATTACCATTAATCAAAAGTCGTACAGATTAACCATACATATCCACAAGTACTCTATATGAACTTTCATTGGCTGTCATCACCTTTGCTTGGTTTTCACTTGCGAAATCTAAGAGAAAAGAGAAAAAATAAAATAAAAGAATGATAACGTAATATACAGAGGTGTCAAACTAATCTAAAAATAGTACGAGTAACTAAAATGATGTAAAATTAGCCACTGAAATTCTGTGCAGATTACTAAATACTAATTACAACTCATTGATTTTCCATAAATGACTGCTTCAATTGCTTATAAATTTGCAGATTTTTCCAACCTAAATTGTTACCTCTAACCTATACATTCTCAGTTTCTCTTATCCTTGATACCCTGATATGGAGATAAAAGCAACCAAACTTCTATTATCGTCTAACCACCAGCACCACCACCATGACAGACAACCTAACAACATTCGTTCTACTAAACCTACCATGCAAGCTTTTGCAGAACGCGTCACACATGCGTTACTCCATAATCTCTGCCTCTTATACAGGTCAGATCCAGACCTATACATCTTAGGATCCACTGGAAATGTGTACATTGTTAACATATCCATCACCCCTTCATGCTCATGCCCTGATCGTGCCACCCGATGCAAGCACATCCTTTTCGCACTAATCAAGGTACTAGGCGTCCCCCTTGATGACCCTTCCCTGAGGAGGCAAACCCTAAAGCCTAACCAACTAGAGAGGCTTTGTGCCACCCCGAGCTCACCTGAGTCATTGGCAAGCGAAACTCTACGTCAGAAGTTCCACCGAGTTTTCTTTTTAAAGAAAGAATTAGGTATACAAGGTGCTATCAACTTGAAGCCATGCATAGCACCATGCATGGAAGTGGAAGCGGGTGCCAAGTGTCCTATATGTCTTGAGGAGATGCAGAAGAAAGGGGAAAGAATGGTGGCTTGTGAGACATGCAAGATTCCTATTCATGAAGAGTGCTTGATGACTTGGAAGAGGAATCAAAGGAAAGAATTGACAAAATGTGTGATATGTAGGTCACAATGGAAGGAGAAATCAGGTGATCGTGAGAGGTGTCTAAACCTGGCGGATTATGTCAATCGGGATGAAACATACCCGAAAACTGATGGATGTAAGCTTATACATGCTAAGATGAATGATCAAGTTGGCTAACTAGAAGCATATATGTGATCTGCACATTAGAAATGAAAATCTAATGTACAAATATGAAATTTGAATAATTACGTTTGTTCACTTTTAGTTTGTACATATTTAGTTTGTCTTGTAACTGGATCCTGAATTTTATGTATACTATACTCAAGTTTGACAAAGCAATAATGACAAATACTTTCATATAAATAGTTTTTGAATTGCTTAACCTTATACCGTTTTCAAATTGAATGATGGATAGAAGATGAAGATGATACAAGTTTTACATGGTCGGACAGACCGATTGACATAAACAATTTGGTTAGATCCAATAGTTAAAAGCAATATATCATCAGAGTGATAGCCAGAAGAATGTGCTACTATTATGAAGGACATTCGAGCAAAATTGAGTCATATGTTTGATCATGCGTTGTTGGGACAAAGTGACAAGATCTTAATGGTAAGTAACGGAACCTTCGATTGGCGAGAGGGTGAGCTATGATATGACTTAATTAAAGAGAACAAAAAAGTGATGGAAAAAGAGGGTTAGGAAGCATGCCGCCATAGTCGAGTCATGATAGGGAAGGGGATGGGATCATGGGAACGTAGGCATGTTGCGGCGAGGGAAAACGGTTGTAGCATGAATTGGGAGGGGGCAAAAGAGAAGGCGACATGGAGCCATATTTGGCTACACCCAAACTCCTGGTTACTCTCTTCAATCAAAGGTTATTATTATCCTAGGTCGACGTGGATATATAACTACATGGTACGCCACTACGCCATAGCAAAACTGAGTTCACAAAATAGGAATGTTAAGTGTCATTAATTGTGTTTTTCTAGTGCGTAGCTGGTTACCGATGAACAAACAACCCAAAAGAGATTCTTGAAAACAGCCCACACTTACAGTCAATGCAGACATTCTTATTCTCATATATATGTTCTTCAGTCTTTTCCCATCCACTTTTCCTCCAAACATTGTACATTGTACTCATGAAGTTCATAAGTAGCCACCAATCAGGCTACAGCAACTCTATCTCTAATCAAACCAGGAAGAACATAAACCAGTCTACCACACTAACTAATCAAATGTAGACATTATATTAACAACCAAATAGACAATTATGATAAAACAAGGCACTATCAAGATAACATCACATGTAGTCACTTACAGTTACACCGGTGTTCCCTAATTCGCTATCCCACCTCGAACTGCAGTGCGCAAAGGGCCAACTGATACGCACACCACCTGCTCAAGTGACATACTTTGAGCTAGATTAACAAATTAGGTAGCGAATTCCATTCCCATAACCAATCCTGTTACAAGAATTAGGTAACAATGCTCATGTCTTCCCTGTCATGGTTTCCATCCCCCAATCTCTCATATTCTTTAACTTTAATCACTCCATATCTCAAATCCACCCAAATAAATTTACAAATCATATTCGTTGCCGCTAAATTACCAAGTTCATCACCAACAACCCAATTAATATCACATTGAATGACTCACAATGAACCAACTTTACAAAACCATATATATCTCAAATTCACCCAAAGTGGGTCACAATGACATCTTCTCTATTAAACCCGATATCTCATATTCTCTAATCTCAATCATTTCAGCTCAAATTCACCCAAATTAATCTCTTTATCAATCAAATTCGACGCCACTATTATACTAAGATCATCACCAACAACCCAAGTAAGATCACATTGAATGAATGACTCACAATAACCCAAATTTACAAAATCACTTTTCTTATGGGTTAATTTCCATTCCTCAATACATCACACCCTCTTACATTATTCACTTCACAGCTCAAATTCAACTCAGAAAGCAACCCCATATGATTACCATTTACCAAGCAACAACTCAAACCCTAAATTCATTGCTCAAATTCACCCAAATTAATCTTCTTCACCAATCAGAATTTGATGCCGCTATTATGCCAAGATCATCACCAACAACCCAAGTAAGCTCACATTGAAGGACCCACAATGCCCTAATTTTTCAAAACCAAATCTTTTATTAGGGGTTAACTTCCATTCCTCAATACATCACACCCTATAACATCAGTAACTTCAGCTCAAATTCACCCAAATCAATCAACTTCATCAATCGAACTCGAAGCCGCTATTATACCAAGATCATCACTAACAACCCAAGTAAGATCATATTAAATGAATGACCCACAACAACCCAATTCTACAAAAACCATATCTTTGTTAATTCCCATTCCTCAATAAATCACACCCTCTAACATTATTAACTTCATAACTCAAACCCATCTCAGAAAGCAACCCCAATTGATCACCCATCAACAATTCAAACCCTAAATTCCCATTCAAAAGACCCAAACCCGAAACCCATGAAATCAACATACCCACCTCCTTCTTCCTCAACTTTACAACTTTACCCGCAATTCGGGCCGACCCAAATGGGCCCAAGCACTTCTCCTTAGCAAAGATCCCACATTTATCCATAGACCCAGCAAGACAAGCAGCCATTTCTCTCTCCTCACATTCGTTTCTTTCTTTAAAATCGATTTTCCCCAAAAGGGTTTTCCACCATGGAGGTTTACACTTGTTTGATGCGGTTATGGAGCATCCGATTCGTACACCAGCTTCACATTGTTCTTGAAGCTTTGATTCGCAGAATTTGAGGGAGGAGAAGAAAGATTGTGGGTTTGGGAAGGCGAGGATGTACGGGCTGAAGTCCGGGTTGTCGGTTGGGCCGGCGGGAATGGGGTGGCGGAGGAGTGGGAGAGGGTGGTCGAAGTGGATGAGGGTTGATGAAGGTGAGTAGTCGTCTTCATTGTTGGTGGTGTTTGGTGGTGGGTTAGCCATTGGTTTTGGCCTTTTGTGTTGGTTCTATTTTGGGGATTAGAAACTAGTAAATGATCAAAATTCAAATGGTGTGTTGAGAATTTGAGAATTTTTTATCTTTTTTTTGGGTGCAAAAGAGAGGAGAAGCCTCAAAAGAAAAAAAAAAATACACAAAAGAAAAAAAAATTTAAAAAAAATCTAGTTAGCAACTACTCGTGGCCAAGCCACTCCATTCACGTCCTGAAATAAAACTAGTATTTAGCCGCGGCGATGCTCCGGAATTTTTTATATTAAATGTAATGATAGCAGTTAAAATAATTGATGTCATGTAGTGTGAAAAATTATCAAAAAAAAAAGAAAAGTCATCTCATTTACAATGTGCATTTTAAAAGCTTACAACTTAACTACCTCCGTTTTTTTAATATGCACCTAAGGATTTGCATTAGAACCAAGGAAAAAGTGCAAAAGTAAGAGAGAAGGTTAGTAAAATTAAGGAAAAAGTGAAAAAGGTGGAGAGAAGGAAAGAAAAAGTATGAGAGAAGTGTAATAATTAGGTGGGCAACCTTCTATTTTTGGCAAAAGGTAGAAAGGTACCAATAAAAAAAAACACCCCAAAATGGAGAAATGTGCATATTAAAAAAACTGAGGGAGTAACCTGTTGGAGTAGTGGTTGAAACTCCTTATTGCATACTCAAGGTCACGAGTTTGAGTCTTCACGTATATATTTTTGATTATATGAGAATGAAGTGGATAGAGTGTCATTCAAAGAGAGATGGTGACACGTGGCGGATGGCAATGCTTGCTTACGCTTTTTAATATATATATATAAATTGGACCTAGTCCCTCGGGTATTTCATAGAAGATTCTCAGTTATGGATATTGATTCACTCCTTGATTTGCAAGTCAATCCGCTACTTTACTCGCTTCTCGGTAGCAATGGGTAAATTGAACTCCGCAATCCACTTGTGAACTCAGTTTTTCGCAATTACGGTAGCAATGAGAATTTGAGATTGAATATACGAGAAACGTTTAGCCTTGTCAAAGACTGCTTATTTCTAAATTAGAATTAGGAAATTTTGTTTAAAAAGACAAGTTATAAATTTTGTAAAAGAATACTTTATATAGATTTTTTGTGAGAAAACACTTTATACCACATTACTATCAATTTACATACCGTATTATCATATTTTGGTCAAAAAATCGACTTTTGGGTCATTGACTCTCATATTTTCTCTCCCTTTTGTGCATTAGAATTTGGGTTAATATGTGTTGCTTCTATATACAAAAATGGATGAAAAAAGACTCAAAGGTTGACTTTTCGGTTAAAATATGATAATAAGGTCTATGATTTGATAAATAATGACATATAAGGTGTTTTCTCACAAAAAAAATTAAAAGGTGTTTACAAGTGTTATAACTTATAAGATCTTTTTTGACAAAATTTCCCTTAAAATTAAGTAATGTTTTAAGCTCAATGTTAATAGCAAAATGTTTAGGAATAATGTTGAGTAAGAGAGAGATGAAATAGACTTGTTAGTAGAATATGTGGGCTTAGAGTGGTCTAATTTTATGTTAAAATTAGAATGTCTCTTTTAATAATTTGTGTATGAGCAATTGCTAGAAAACGCCTTTTAAAATCATGATTTTGTAAAAAATCTCTTTTTATATTTTTTTTGTGAAAAGAAATCTAAAATAAAAATTGTTTTGTGAAAAAAATTAAGTATTGATCTACTAATTTTAAGACATATAATTTCAAACGTAAAAGGAGGGAGATAATACTTAGGATGTGCTTACCTTATTCTTTTGTAGATGTCATATGACTCTTTTTCAGGGGCGGATGTATGTGCAACAATGGGTAGACAAGTGTCTACCCAAATGTTGGAAAAATGAAAAAGTAGCAATTTCTCTATGTAGCTTAGTTGGTGGAAGTGTAAAATATCATGCATGTGGTTAGGAGTTCGAAGTAGCAGAGTAGCAAAACTGACTTTGCCTTTTCACACCTTTTATGCATCAAAGCCTAAAGGAATATCTAACAAAACATTAACTGCTTGAACATTACTTTGCATCATAATAACTGTCATTATGTAATAGATTTACCAATCTTCTACCTACTAGTTCATTTTCTTTCATCTTTTGCTTGCTTTTTTAATCTCTTTTATAATCCATTATTTCATTTCTCAATTGAAATTAATGAAATATGAACAATCACCGTTATACATTTTAGTAGCTCCCATCTCAAATCTAATTTTGATATATGATTTACATTATTTTTAACACTACTTTAATTTATTACATCTCATATCTTCTACCTACTGGTTCACTTTCTTTCATCTTTTGCTTGCTTTTTTAATCTCTTTTATAATCCATTTCATTTCTCAATTGAAATTAATGAAATATGAGCAATCACTGTTATACATTTTAGTAGCTCCCATCTCAAATCTAATTTTGATATATGATTTACATTATTTTTAACACTACTTTAATTTATTTAGAAGTCGAGTGGATCTTAAAATTTGAAATTCTTAAGTTATACTGATTGTGTTTGTGTCTACCCAATTTTAAAATTCTAGATCCGCCGCTGCTCTTTTTATTAATAAATTAATTTTAACTCCAAAAAAATATATCAACTTTTAAGCTGGTTGATAGGGAAAATGGTAGATCAATGGCTGAGAAAATTAGTCAACGCCGATTTTTTTGCATCAAAGTTTCTTTTCACAACCAAAATTTTGTTTTCAATTTCTTTCCGTAAACATTGTTTCAAAAAGTGATTTTTCGCAATATCGTGCATTTAAAAGGTGATTTCTGGCAATTTTTCCTTGAGTATACTTTCGTGTTCTTTTTTCAATTTCTATGACGTTGTAATGTAATATTTTAAAAGTTAGTTATACTTCTAAACTTACAAATTTGAAACTAATTATGCCTCGATTAGCGTTTATTAATATGTTAAGTACGCGAAAATACAACTAATTAAACGATGATTAGCGGTTGGGCGGATTATGGGCTTATGAGTTATGACTGTGAATACAATGTTTTCATAAGAAAACAAGCACCAATGAATGTCCTTAAGGAATTGGTATTCAGAAATATGGTTGAAATGAGTATCAAAATGCCGACTATTTAGGTACACACTTGACGATCTTGAACAATCAAAGACGATATTTTTGGGGAAATGGAAGTCCACGATCGTCCAACACGAATTTTGGGAAGCCGTTCGAAGTTAGTACAGATATGCCAACTTTTGGGCTCGTACTTGAAAGCAATTTTTAAATATGTGTTTAGACCTTGAGGACAACATTTTTAGGGAATTGGACATCATTAATCGTCCTTAAGGACATAACATCCGAAAAGCATGTTAACATGAGCACTAAAGCCACCAATACATGGATTTTTTGACACGCACTTCGAGTAAGCATACTAGGTCTCGTTTCAACCGGGTTCTCGAAAGCTCGCACTATGTAGGGAAGTCGTTGTTGTTTATTTCCCCAAAACACATCATTTTAAAGGTAAAAAACGTCTTACAAGAATGAAGTGTGCATCTAAAAGGTTAGAGTACAGATATAATTTCAACCGAATTCTCAAAATTCGCGTCTGCTAAGGGTAATCGATGGTTTTTTTTATCCCTGTTGTCTTGTGGGTCAAAAATGATATTCAACATTGCCTCAAAATGCATGGCCAAATATAGGTTCTCATTTCGACTGACTTCTCAACATTATTCATGTCCTTTTGATGAGTCATGTGCTATAAACGATTGATTGAAGGTCCGTCATTTCTTGTGGAAGTGTCTCACTTCTACACTATGTACGAGAGCTGTCCTGAAGCATAGGCATCTCACTGTCACTGATTGTGACCTTTGCCCGTGATGATGAAGCCGAGACATCAAAGCACACTTTAATTTTGTGATTAGATATGGAGTCTGAAGTAGTAGTTGATGCTTGGATGAAGGTTCTCCTCCCTCCGGCTTTGTTTCTATATCACTTGATACTTGTGGTCCCACCATGATACAACTTGTTTGAAGGCACAATTACTCAAAGTGTCACTTGTGTCGTGGCTGACTTTGGCCAATACTGAAAGAAAATATACGGTGGTGTAAAACCAACGCAAACAAGCAGTCCGGTTCATGGATTACTATACCTTCGTCAACTATCAAAGTAAAAGTTGATGTTGTCGTTAATAATTCACAGTTCGATCCGATCTAACTCGGGTTGATTGTTGATCGTTGACCTTCAATCAAATCAAACTCGAGTAGCTCACGAGTTGTCTCGTTCGATTAAAACCCGGAAAAAAACACACCTAGGGGATGAATTAAGAATTTCTAAAAAAAACATAACAAGAAACCGGAAAGAAAAACCTTGCAAATCTTTCTCTAAACTCAGTGGAGCTCAGCGGCCTCTCTCTTCTTCTTTCGGTCACTCTGTCTCTATTATGTGTTCATAACTTCCGCAAACCTTCATTACATTTCTTCTTACATTGATTTTTAGTCTGCAACTCTCTTTCTCTCCGATCAAAGGTAACATTCCTTCCCTTCCATGAAAGAATTCGCCTTTTTCCCCTCTTTTGTGTGTTTATAAGCTTGTTATTTGCATGAAATGTTGAAGTTTATAATTCGTTTGTTTCCCTTCAGAAATCATCGCTAATTTTGAGGTTAAACTAGTGCTATGTACTTTAGATTGTGGTACTTCTTTGAATATGATCTTAAAAAAACACAAATGGGTTGCTGGGGTTTAGGGTTTTAGGGTTTTAGGGTTTTCTCATTCAATCACTAAAAAATTCCGAATTATTACCATTTTTTGTTCATGGGTAGATTTTTTAAATAACGGGTTCAGTTGGACATTGATGTTAGCCGACCCCGAATCATTTTGGGAACAAGGCTATGTTGTTGTTGTTGTTGTTTGTTTGTTTGTTTGTTTGTTTATGGGTTGAGTTTTTGTAATGAATAATCAATTTGGATGATGAGGGAATAAAAGGGTTCTTTTTAAAGTGCAATTTTTGGTGGAGATTGATTGAATTCCTTATGTTATGGACTTATGGTGGTTTGTTGAGACTTGAACCTGGCTGAAAAGTACCTTGCTTTTGCGGGTCCGCGATTTATAGTAACATGGAAAAGAGGCAATATGTTTGCTGGGAGATTTAGGTAGGTATAAGCTGAAATATATGTGATTGGCAATTTAAGCTAATGGCGGAAGGCGTCATTGGAGATCTGTCATCAGCGATGTATTATAAAGTTCTAGAACTTTTGTTTGACTTGGCTAATGGGTTAGAAGTTCTATAGGAATTGAAGATTGTGCAAGGCCAAATGTTGGTTAATATCTTTGTTGGGTATTGAATGGAATTTTTTAGAATGTACTATAATTAGTGCTTCATAACCGTTTGATGGAGTTGGCAGTGTTGCTAACTTTGGAAATCAGGATATGTTTTTTGGCTGAAAAGTGGCACTAGAGAATGTCATGGCCACTTAGACGGAGCTCAAATGGTAGCTAATCCGGTTTAAGATCTACACAGGGACTTCTTACTAAATTGAAATGGGGCTTGGGTTCCTTTTAGTGCATGATCGACCTTAGTTGGTGAAGGCTTGGTTTGTGCTGAAACTTTTGTGTAGTATGTACTACTAGTTTTGCATCATCAGATGTTAGCGGCAAGTTCAATTTTAACTTCACAATCCTTAGCCTTCAAGTCTATATATATGACTTTTGACCGCATCTTTTGTATGAGAAATCAATTGAAGCATTCTTTAGTTAGTAGAAAGTGAATGCTTGTTACTAATTTCTGACAATCTTAGTGTGTTTGACAAAGCCCTGATCTGTCCGTGGAAATTTCTTTCAAGCCATGTGACATGCTACCGTGCAAATGCAAATGCAAATGCAAATGCAAATGCAAATGCTAAGTCTACTGCAGAAAGGAGAGCTCCTAAGCTATGGAATCCATTTATTGCTCATAAGATAGGTGCAGGTCCCTAGTTTCTGCTAAAGAAAATTGCTATTACTAGTTAGATATGGTCTGTGTTTATCAATGGTGTTTCTGATCTGAATTTGCTAGGCAACTTGTACCAGGATGTTAGCTTTTATTGTTAGCTTCCATTTTGTTGAAGTGTATGCTTCTTATAGGTTCAAACTCTAAACACTAGTGAGACAAACCACTGAAATTGATGATGCTCTTTTGCATTTGGTTGAATGTTTTCTTATCTTGAAGAATATTTGAGATTGTTAGTGACTAGCATATGACTTAGTTGGATTTGACCCTTATTCGACATGGATTGCTTTTCAGGCTCTAATATTTGAGGAACTATGGCTAAGAAAAAGAACCCTCACGTGTTTCTAGATGTCTCCATTGGTGCGGATCCTGTCCAAAAAATTGTTATAGAGGTAATTTGGATTTGACACATTTTTATTATTTTCACTGCTCTTTTCTAGTGCCATAGGCATTCTCGTTTTGTACATGTGAATATCCTCTCTGCGTCATGTTGTTGACATGCTTGCTTTGAGCATCCAGCTTTTTGCAGATGTTGTTCCTAAAACTGCAGAAAACTTCCGGATGCTCTGTACAGGTAACTCCTTTTTCTATTTAGAGACCCTTGCATTTTCTTATTTTCCATGTCTACGCTTGATTGCAACTCGTCTTCCTAGCAATGAAGTATCTGCTCACTTTCAAGATGCCGAAATCATGATTCAGCCTTCTTTATGGGCATCCTTTTTCCCTCCACGTATATTGCTATGACTACTGATCTATTTGTCTATTTCAGGTGAGAAAGGTGTCGGAGCTACTACGGGGAAACCTTTACACTTCAAGGGATCGAATTTTCACCGCATAATGAAAGGATTTATGGCCCAAGTACGTCCTCTTTTTCCATTTTTTGTTTCTGCGTCCTGCTTTCTGTCTGTTGGGGGTAGGGGAGACTGGTGATGTTGATTTTATCTGTTTGTATAGGTTTCACGGTTGGATATTGCATTTTAGAAGGGCTTGTATTTTCTGCTGAGTAAGAATGAATAGGTTTATCTTTGTTTCTACCTTAAATTAATACCTTATAAATAGATCTTTTTGAGATGCTTAATGTCCTTGTAGCTGTCTGCTTCTCCCTTGTTCTTCTGTTCCTCTGTTAAAAATTAAATTCTGTTGAATTATCTCAGCAAATCTCCGTTTTACTAGATTTGGCTGCGTGATTTGTTGGCACCTTTAGAGAATAGGAGCTACCTTAATTAAATATTGGAGACGGAACATTTTAAATGCGCTAGTATCATCCAAAATTTATGCTTCATCATGTCATGAGCAGGCTGTTACTTAGAAGAGAGTGTAATTATTTTTTTGTGGTTTCAGCTTTTAGTTAAGATGGTTTTCAATGAATTAGACGCCACTTTGTCACTTGTATCAGTGTTTATCTTCTTGATTACTATCCTGATTTGGAGATTTGGCTTCGTTTGGTAAAGCATACATTACTTAAGTATTGGGATGGATAAGGAATGTCGACTTTTGTCGTTTATTTAAATTTGAAGTCTTAAAAATTGGTGGAAAGTTATTGTTGCTTTTATAGTTATTGGATAAGGCCGTTGTTTCAATATGCAGTCTTTCACATGCATGTTCTTTTTTTTGGAGTAATTGCCTTCTGTTTTTAGAACGTTTGCTGCTGAATGCTTCTGCTTTATTCTGTGAAACAACACATATTAATATAACTCTGACCAACTGGCTTACTGTACAGGGGGGTGATTTTTCAAAGGGAGATGGTATGGTCTATTCTTCTATTGTTCCTTTGATTTGAATATTAAATGAGACAGATGTCTGTATAACTTATATGTTCATGCCCAGATGTAAGGAACAAAATTTTACTGCTTTGCAGGCACTGGTGGAGAGAGTATTTATGGAGGCAAGTTTGCAGGTAGCATTTCTTTATCCAGTTGCCTGATATAGGTGGTTGCTCCAGTTGTTAGTTGTAGGATATTAAGTTTATCCTTTTCGCGCAGATGAGAATTTTAAATTGGAGCACAATGGACCAGGACTTCTCTCTATGGCAAACTGTGGTTGTAACACCAATGGATCCCAGTTTTTTATAACCTTCAAGCGTACACCTCATCTCGATGGGTATATTTCTACTCTGTTTCCTCGCTGTGGACATATGCTATACTTGCTCTTATACAGAGTGCCCCCTTTTGTATATAAATTCAAAGTTGATGGATGTTTGATCTATCATATATCAGGAAGCATGTTGTCTTTGGAAAGGTTGTAGAGGGAATGGATGCTGTGAAGAAAATGGAGCAGGTTGGAACTTCTGAGGGACGACCTACCAAACAAGTCAAAATAGTTGACTGTGGGGAAGTTTCCTCTGGTAAAAGTGAACCTGTTGTTAAGCCAGAGAAAGGTTAGATTACATATATGTTGATATGAGCTTCATTTTGAGGCTGCCGATTTCATGTTTGAGCTGAACTTGGTGCCCTTATGGTTTTTCCTTTAGGGAAAGTAAAAAAATCGAAGAAGCCTTTGAGTTCTGATGATAGTTCAGATGACAAAGCTAGAGGACGGCGTAAGAGATCTCTAAAAGATAGGAGGAGAAAAAAGAGGAGATATTCTTCTTCCGATTCATATAGCAGCTCGTCGTCAGAGTCTGATTCTGATTCAGATTCTGGTTCCCACACTTCAGACTCAGATTCTTCTGGTTCATCTGTCTCCAGTTCTTCCAGTGATGGACGGCGCCGGAAGAGGAAGAGATCTTCTAAAGGCCCTAAGCGAGTGCAAAAAAAGAGCGGGGGGAGTAGAAAAAGAAGCCGACGTAATGGGAAATCTAGAAATAAGTCTAAATGGTACGTAAGATAAGCAGTTTCATGTCATCTTTTTCTTAATTATCTTGCATCATGTCCAACAGACACTCTCTGTGTCGGTTTGCAGGAGTTCCGAAAGCTCAAGTGCCAGTGACAGTGAAACAAGTAGCAGAAGCGGCTCCGAGGAAGAAAAGACTAGACATCGTGATTCTACCAGTAAGATGAGATGATTGCCAACTTTTCATATGCCCTTTAGATATGAATTTTTTATTTTACATCTTTGTTTTTGGCTATTGGTCATATACATAATTTTGAAGTTTTGCAATTTTCTTTCGTGTTAGAGGAGACAGATGATAGTCCTTCACGTAAAAATGATGTACTCTCTCCATGTCCCCATCCCATCTTAATCTGTACATGTTCGTGGCTTTCTGATACTTCGTTCCATTAATGCAGCATTTGCATTTTCAGAGTCTTTATTGCACCAATTTGACCATTTTAAAAATTTATTATGTAGAGTACACATTGAGAATAATTTTACTCCACATAACCATTCTTTCCCCTGTATAATGGTGAGAATCCATGGTCAAAGTTTGACCTTAAAAATGCGAGTGTTGCAATTAACTTTGAGATGGATGAAGTACAATGCATTAGATGATCTTTATCGTAAAGCTCTTTCTCCTCTCTATTTATCTAATGTTGATCCCCACAATCCCTTTATTTTCTCTATACCTTTTCACCCACCTTAATACCATGCAACTCCAGAGTCTGTAGATTAATATAGTCTGGAGGGAGTGTCGGTTTAATATTCTTTTAACTTGCATTGCTTGTTGATTTTCCAGAGTTGGAGAAAAAATCTTCTGCATCTATTGAGGAGCAGCATCAGAAGTCTCATGTGCAGAAAGTGGTAAACCAAGCAGACGTGGAGGATGAAGTTTCGCGAAAGGTAAAACGTGCTAACAATGCAAACGGCAGGGAAACTAAATCCGAAAAAGTTGTGGAATCACGTCTAGCTGATGAAGACAGAGAGAGATCTAGGTCTGTTGGAGAACTATATCCCACTTGTTTTTAGGTTTATACTTACATATACATAATCAAATGGGGTTTTAGAGTCCCAGATAAGATTGAAGGCATTGTGTACTCTAAGATTGAACCTAATTTCTATTTTCTCAGGGGGCAGTTGCATAGTCCAAAGAAAAGTCAAGAAATTAGCCCAAGGAGGAACACAAGTGTAAGCCCTGATGAAGAGCGAAAGAGAAGTCCCGAGCCACAGCATGAGGGTATAGTTTCTGTTGAGGAGCCTGTTTTGCCTCCTGCTTCTGCACAAGTTCAAGAAGTGTCTAAAACTACTTCTGAAAATGGTCAACCAACGCGTGTTAGAAAAGGTCGAGGATTCACCGAGAAGTTCGCATTTGCACGCCGATACAGAACTCCTTCTCCCGAGCGCTCACCTCCTCGTAGGCCATTCAATTATGGTGGTAGGAATTATAATGACAGGAATCGTGATAGGTAATAGGTCGGAATTTTGCTTGTGAACTTTTTAAAAAAGACTATTGCCTCATAGCTATTTTCTTGTCTGTCATAGGTTTTCAAGCTATAGAGGTTATACAGATCGTTCACCTCGTCGCCGGTACAGGAGCCCTCCAAGAAGATCCCCAAGGTTCTTTTTCTCTCTCTTTGCGTGCTATCCTTTATTTTTGGACTTACAATTTCAAATGTATGTAAATCAGTCCCCTTCCTGTATTAGATGAGCTTGTCAAACGGGTTGATCTGGCTCTCAAGTTATGTGAAATGTTATGCTATTACGGCGGGTTGGGTTGGTCAATTTCAATTTTTAAAATGGCATCTCATAGGCTATCAGGATTTTAAAGCTATCCATCAAAAAAGAGGACTTTAAGCCAGTTTTGGTCAGATTTTAGCTGGGAAAAAGATCTAATCTCAGATAGACTGTCTGTTAATGATGAGTAATATTAACTTGATCAGGCGGAGTCGAAGTCTTTCCCGCAGTCCAAGTGATAACCGTGGCATCAGGCGTGATCGGAGCCGAAGTCCAGTCCGTGGTTCCAGTCCTAGAGACAGACGCCCTGAAATTAGTGATAGATTGCGATCTCGTCTTGGCCCCCGAGCAGATTATCGACGTTCTCCAGCAAAAGCAAGATCAAGATCAAGGTCCAGGGGACGTCGCTCATCACGTTCAAGCTCCCCCGACGCTGGTTCACTGAAGCACAGGAAGAGAGGCTCAGCATCTCCTGCCAGGTCACCATCAAGCTCACCTGTTGAACGGAAAGGTCTGGTAGCCTATGGCGATGCTAGCCCTGATGCTGATTCAAAGTAGGTTTTGGAGAGAAAATAGACATCAGTGCAGATGTTTCATTTTGTTTACGCTGGAATCCCGATTGATGGTTTAGTGAGCAGTTAGTGGCTTGACTCTGCACTTGTGATTTTTAACTTTGCTCGAGAATATTAGCATGTCTTAGGTTCATTTTCGGATGCTGAGGTGGGTATTGCTTATTTTATCTCACTAGACATGCTCAGTTACCTTTGGCCTGCGTTAGTTCACATCACTAGTTTCTGTGTTAATTCAATTATGGTAGGGATATGGTTTGAAAGCAAGTAATTGGTGATGAATAAGAGACATTACATAACTTAAATTCTATAGATGCTAGCTCGCGTAGTTGGTTCAAGTACATCACTGGTTTGTGGCCTTGTACTTGAACACACCAAAAGAAAGGCATAGCTTACGGTTCCCTTTGGTCACCTAGAATCTTAAGAATCCCCATGCTAAAAGATTGTGGTTAAGAGTTACCAACCATGTATATCGTGGGAACTTTCAGAATTTTTGATATTATAAAGGAAGTTTAACTTCTCTGAAAAATTACAAGGGTCAATATTAGTGATGTTTGATTTTATTGTTTGTTTAAACGTTACAAATTGATTCACCTATTCTTCTATTGCATACTTGAATGTTTATATTTACGCATTGTAAAACCTTGTTAACTTCGTCTGAGTATAAAGTTTTAAAATGTCAATTTATATACTTTCTCGGTTTAAATTAGGTGACACTTTTTTATTTGTGAATTCTATTTCTCTCCTATCATTGGGCTCCTTATTTTATTTCTTTCTATCTCTCTTCTCAAAAATTGTCTAAGATTCTGTAAAATAGAAAATGTCACAACTAATAAAAAACAAAGTAACCTTCCGTCCTCCAAAGGATTTCTCATTTAATCATTTTTGTTTGTCCAATTTATGTTTTTCATTTCCTTATTTGGATATATTCCACCAATTATAATATTATTTTCCTTACTTAGAACATATGACCCCATTCTCTCTATCTCTTAATAAAAAATTCTAAATAATATCCACTACCTTATTTTCAATCATAAAATGCAACTTTAGGCCCCCCACTTACCTCCCTCCTTAAAGTTTGTGTCTAAAAGAAATGAGAAATCCTTTGATAAACTAAGAGAGTATTTACTAAAAATATAAAAGAAAATATTATTGTTTAAATTTGTACATGAACAAGCATAAAATTGCAAATGACGTCATTGGAGAAAAACGGATGAACGTATATTTAAGTTTTTGTTTTCTCCAGATAACAGGTTGCTTACGGCAAGTGAACTCTCTACTAGAAATCCCACATATCTACTAGGAGCTAGACGAATAATTTTCTCTGTTTTACGAAACGTAGAGTCACGACGTGTTTTTGTCAATTAAACAATTCGAGAGATTTTGAATTGTTTAGAAACTTGTTTTGTATCCTTTTTCTCACGGCGTATATAAATACAAGACAATTATTCTCTTTTTATTACTCATGGCAGCCAGCTAACCAGTAGGGATCTAACCCCAACCCTAGTCACCCCTGTCAACTATTTTTCAAGATGCTGGACTTAATGGTTGTTTGGTTAAACATTAGAAACAAACACATTTTTAGTTTGTCTTCGGAGCACCAATGACGTCCGAGGCGCTCCAGCCTGTAGGTGTTTTTTTCTCCAACCCAATCATAAGAGTGATGAACCTGCCTTCATATGTAAAGGTAAGCATTTAGGTTTCCTCCTTGCACCTATTCAGACTTGAGCTTGTAGCTAATTACTAGACAGAAGAGCTGAAAACAACATAACAATGAATTAAGTGCATAGTTTTTTAACTAACTACTCCGAAATGCAGTTTGCTCAAATGGTTTCATAAACTCTAATTACATCGCTACCACCAAGATCTACATATTTATTAGAATGTTGTAGTAGATGCGAAATCAACTCTCCATGTTCGAACTGGCAATTCTCTTGCATTCATGCCTTATAATGGTAGTCCCTTTGGAATAATTTTGTCTTTGATCCACATGTAAATAGGAACTAGTACATAGTATGTTGATGCCAGCCCTCCGAGGATGAAGCGGTAGAGAAACACCCAAGGGTTCACTGGTTTTTCCACATCCTCAACTTTTGGACCGAGCTGCATCACATAATAGTCAAATGAGACTCAAGACATCAAACCAATGTTACTCAGAATAACATACCCATGTCGGACCTACGTTATTTGGGACTTGAGTACTAAGTGTCCAACTCAACTATATCAAGTAAAACTCCAATATTATGGCAAAAATGGAGTGTCGAATTGTCAAAACTTATGCCCAGGGATCTGAACGATATACTGTTGGTGACAAATGTTAGAACCGAATACTATGTTTTAAGAGGAAAAGATCACAATAGTATGAACTACGGTCATTCTCTCCATAATGATTCCAACTGTAAATTATTCTAGTAATTAAAACTATATGGGGGTATCTTTTCAAATTGAACCAAGGTAACTTGATAACACAGTTACTTTCTTACACAGCCACCTCCTCAATTTTCCAGCGCTACGAGGTCATGACTTGTTAAATGAGGATCTATGACATGTAGTTTAAACCGATCATCAGATTAATGGACAAATGACTATCATAGTTTGGAATATACTTAGGATAACCCAGTCAGGCTTATTTTGGAACTTGGAAGACCCATTATAGTTCATATTGCTGTGAAATTTTTTCTTACTTTAAAAATCCTTACCTTTCGTCTAAGATGAAGTACTGATACCCATATTGAAGTATCAAGAATTTAATACAGGTAGTTAAGTGAGATGCGCTGATGCAGAGTATGAGCAACTAGCTTCTACTAGCGTAAATGCATTATACTCCTATTCGGTGTAAGCCTCATTATTTTAGCATAGGATTCAAATTAAATCATACTAGAAAAACAAGTTCCTCAAAAACATGCCTCGGGTAACAAGAATTCAACCAATGGGTTTTATCCTCTTGCCAACATGACACCTACACAAGTAATCTAGCCATGATCATAGGCGCAAGCAATCTAGAACTGGAAGCAAATTCTGGATATATCTTATACTCAAAAGTGTAAAAAAATGATAGATAGGCAACTCTTGAAGTGCATAAGCAACAAACCAAAATAAAAGGAAACTCCAGTTCAATCTATAAAGATGAGAATAGAAAGACAAGTTACCTGCAAGGGAGAATCTCCAGAAGCAGGTTTAACACCTGTCACAGAGCAGCCCATGATGAGCCCATGACGGCGAACCCCACGGTACCACTTAGGGCCAATCCTTTTAAGTTGAACATCCTTAAAACCTGCTTTTGTAAACCATTCAATATACTCTTCCTCCTTTGGGAATAGCATCCAAACATCCGCAAAGAAGCGAGAGAGCCAGAATGTTGGATAAACAGGACCAATCACACACGCTTTGCCTCCCAATTTAAGCACCCTGTATGCTTCCCTTATGCCTCGTTGTGGATCAGGCCAGTACTCAATACTGAAATCAATCAAATAGTAGCATACATATCAACTCATGTTTTCCAGCACCCTTACCCCCTTCCTTACCCTTTCACCACCACCCGAAATAACAAACTCTCTCATGAAGACAAATTATTAACCCATCTCGTACGTCTATCCATTGGACACTACGACTTACAAATGATGTACAAAAGCAAAAACAATGCAGATCATAAAACCTCTTAAGCACCTTTAAATTGAAGCCATAATTTCAGGATGTCTTACCAGTGCAACTCTCTTATAATAAGCTTTTCACCCTCTTATGAAGATTGAAGACATATGTCAAACCCACCTCATATGTAAATTCCTTAGACATTGAAATCACATGCAAAAGTGACAATGCAGGCACAATGTCACAAGCTCAAACCTCTTAAGCACCTTCAAAATTACAACTTCAGGCTTCAGCATGTCTTGCTTTTTCTCTCACGAAGAAATATTCCACACCCACCTCATACGTGTATTCCTTAAAAATTCAGACTTGAAAAAATGAAAGACAGTATCCGAAAACTACATACAGGCACACAACTGAAACACCTCCAAAACTTAATTTCAGCATGTCTTGCCAATGCATATCTGAATGTCTACTCGAAAATTTGTTGTTATCTAACATTTTATAACTACCATACAAGTACAACACCTAATTTTTGTTTAAAGGGAGCCGAACTTGCACTTGTAACAATTAACATGACAAAGATAACTGAAACATCATTTCAACACCGGTGCAAGCATGATCTTATGCAGTGACGAACAACTCCTAATAAAAATTGTACTAAGATATTGGTCTACAATCTTCCCCACTTTTTTATCTTTATGATCACTAGGATTGCTTTAATTAACAGGTCTAAAATCAGGGGCGGAGCCAAGCCATCCCTCCTCCTCTCCCCCCCCCCCAACCCCACATGGGTGAAGTTAAATATTATATGTACATTTATTATTGGAATTTATTGTATCTCAAGTGGTAAGTTGCATGTTGTTGAAGAATAGGTGGGTGGTCAAGGGTTCAATTCCTTGTGCAAACATATTTTGCAACTTTTTATGCCTCTAACTTTTGTGATATTAGACCATACGACTCGATAAGTGTAAACAAACTAAGCAACATTCGAATCTCGGCCCTCTCAATGTACGAATCCTGGCTCCGCCACTGTCTAAAATAGAACTATGATATCCAATTTACTCTTTTAATATAAAGTTTTTATCAAACAAATCTAAATAGGTTATACTTTATAGTACCACATACAACTAAACTCACATTCTAGATAGCAAACACGCGACTCAAGAACTAGACATCTGAATTCACTAAACCATTTTAAGAATATGTATCATTAACCTACACAAACAACAAAATTAAGAACCATAGATAACAGGGCACTCAAGTTTTAAGCAACATACCTTCCAGCAGAAATATATCTATCAGCATAATCAGTACGAAACGGAAGATCTTCGGCATCACCCTCAATGATCTTACACTCCTTCAAAGGCTCCTTCTCCTTAGCCTTAGCAAGCTGATGGGGTGACTGATCTAGAATGGTCACATTCTTAGCATCAACATGCTTAACAATCCCCAAAGTAGTGAACCCGGTACCGCCGCCAACATCAACCACCAACATATTCCTATTGTTCAAATCAGCAGGCTCCAATGCATCCTCTCTCATATCCTCAGTCCAATGCCCAGGGTTTATAATATGGTCATACACAATTGACAAAAACCTATAAAACCAAAATGCCTCCTTTTTGTGTTGTATAAATCTAGGTTGAGAAGATGGTCTTGAAGCTGAAACACTGCATTTTGTGATTAGGGTTTTTGCCCTCAAATTTCTAGAACTAGGGTTTAAACTCAACCTAGGAATATGATACTTGCCATTAAAATCTGACCCAGAAAAACCCAACTTATTTGGGGTATACCCACTAATAAGGGCAAGTTTATCAGCACCATTTAGCATTGAACAAGCCATAATTTGACAAAATGATGAATACCCAGATGCAGAAATGGGTGAATTAGACAATAAAGATTGAAACTTTGTTGTTTACAGAGAAGAATAATGCATGACAATGGAGAAAATAAGGACAGAGCTTACCAAAAGAAGCGCCAAAGAGGGGAAGAGAGAGAGAGAGAGGTGGAAGATGAGCACTAAATAAACACCATAGATACACTTATGGACTGAAATGATGCACAGTGGACCATCTCTTTTCTATCACTTCATGGTTGTGATAAGCTGTTTACTCGACTAATCCGCCGAATTACTGTCTTGCGGATCGGATGAGGGGAATACAAAGACAAGTTACTACTACTAGTTTCATCTGGATTTGTGCAAAATTACACCCTTAAATCTAATGTCCCTAGGACATGTGTCCTATCATTTTATATGGGTAAACATAATTGGGTATTTAATCTGAGTTATCTAGAATCGGACCTGGAATTGGTTGAAATGAGTCCTTATTTTCTAGTCCCGGAATCGATTGGGACCAGTTTCAACCCCTATTGTATTGCGGAATGGATGAGGGAAGTACAAGTCCTTTTGTGAATGTGCGTAAATTATAATTAGGGTCTCTTCTATTCGGCATAATGAGTTGAACTGAAGTTAAACAGCTGAAAAACTGAAAGAATAGTGAATTGTGAGAGTAAAAGTTTGTTCATAGTTGAGCTGAACTGGAAATAAGATGGGGAGAACAAGCCTTACCCCTTTAAATTAAAAATCCCTACACTTTTCCCTTAAGAAGAGGAAATCTAGGGTTCATCATCCTACACCTGAAGGGTATTCTTTTTGCCTTATTACTCATTTGGAGTTCTCTTATAGTGTTGATTTTGTCTAAATGAGCAATAAGCAAAAAAGAAGAAAAAAAAACTTGAACATGGAAAATTGTCTTACTCCTGAGTGTAGGCTAAAGAATGTAGAAATTTGGTCTATCATATTGTATAGTTGCAAAGAATATCATTTCAATTATGGTATAGTATCTTCACAAATCACCCAATTAAGAATATGTTCTCTCAAATGAAGTGATCTTTTTTTTTTTATGTTGAGGTAAAGTTATCTTAATTAAGCCAAACTAATAAGAAAGGAATTGTGAGATGAACTCATGAAGCCCATTATCGTGTCTGGGCTAGGCCTTAAACACACATCATATTGGGTTAAATTAATGGGCCTGAGAAAACAAACACTGAGGGATGGCATTCACAGCACCACTACATAATCAATTGCTTGGCCCTATGGGTTATGAGCCTTTGCACTGGGCCATTCGTCAGTGGGTCTGGCGTTCGCAATTGTTCTTTTTGTGCATGAGATGTTCTAAGTTCTAACCATTTGACTTATCATTCATTCTCTTTTCTTTTTTTCTTTTCTGAGTAAGTAGTATTATATGACACCAAAAAAACCATTTACAACCTAGACTTCCTTCTAGATTAGGACAGCCCAACTAGGTTGGCCCCCCAACTAAGAAGAGCAAAAAGACTATACATTAGTTGAATATCCTATCTATCCGACATTTCTCCCTATTTGTAATCCTTTGAGGCAAACCAACTTTAATTCTCATACGTAAATTAGCTTTTATTTTGTTAAAAGTGATCTCTGGTATCCAAATCACATGATTTCAAGTTGCTTCATTACGTGCCCACCATAATTTGTAGACTAAACCTAGAAACACTTAAACAATTTTCTTTTGTACTCTTGATCTCTTGCTTTTCTATAGTAGGTACATCTATCTATGAAACAGAGAGTGCACAGAATGGAGTTGCAGCCAGTTCTTAACCATATCAAAGCATTTGAGAGCATTGGAAGAAAAGGTGATCATGAGATTCTAGGCCATTCTCACATAGCATGCAAGAGTTTGAATCCAAGACACCAATTTTAACCAATATATTTGAGGTTCTCAGTCTTTGATGCATCACCAACCCAGTTATCATTATGTACTTTGGGACAGATAGTCTGTTCCACACTAGCTTATCCCAATGAACATTTGTATGCTCACCTATCATCTTCTGATAAGTCAGTTTAATGCTAAATTGACCCATATTTTGCATATCCTGCTTACTATATATCATCTTCAGTCTGTTTTTGATTTTGCATATTTGCTTCAAATACCAACAGCTGTCTAAAGGTGGTTCATATTCCCACCAACTGTATCTTTTATAAACACTTCATGCATCCATTTAACCCAAATATTGTCTTGCTTATGGTAATAGTGCATACATACTTTGCAAGAGCAGCTCTGTTCCATAGCTTGATTTGTCTCACTCCTAAGCCTCCTGCTTGCTTGGGGGTGCAAATCTTTTCCTAGGCAAGATTTCCAGGCCTGCTACTACTGTAATCACCTGTCCACAGAAAGCGTAGTTTTTCTATTTCCTTTAAGATACAACTTGGGATGATAAAGATCTGTGCCCATTATTAATGTAGGCTAAGCAGGACAGAGTTGATTAGATTGAGTCTTGCCATGTAGGACAAGTTTCTGCTACTCCACACTCTGATCCTAGCACTCATTTTCTCAATTATACCATTGCATTTAACTGTTGTAATCTTTATAGGACATACAAGAACTCCCAGATATTTAAAAGGGAGCTGGCTTTGATTAAAACCTGATACACCCTTGATTCTTTGGATGGTTTCCAAGTCAACCCCTCCTGTATAGAAATCAAATTTCTGCTCATTAATCTGAAGGTCTGAGGAGTTTGAGAAGAGTTTGAAAGCCTAGAGCATTGTGTAAATAGCAGGAAATTTCCCCTCACAACATAAGATGATGTCATCAGCAAAGGCTATATAGGTGAGCTTACTTCTTTTACATCTTGGATATAAGAAAACAGAGGGTGTTCTCCCATCTTCCTCTTAATTCTTGACAAGTATTCAATACATATAACAAAGAGATGAGGGGATATTGGGTCTCCCTGTCTCAATCCTCTCTTAGAGTTAAAATAGCCATGTAAGGAGCCAGTGGCGGATATGTAAATAAGTGGGGTCTGAATTGTTAAAATAGCGAAATTGCCCTTTAAAAATTCATTTTTTTTTAAAAAAAATATCTTATAAAATTGACCATTTGACCCCAATAAAACATAACAATTACACTTTGACACCATTGAATATATACTTTTTGGATCCGCCACTGAAAGGAACCATTAACCATAATAGAGGAGTTGGGAGTTCTCACACAAATTATAACAAGGTCGACAAACCTAGTAGGAAACTTTAAAGCATATAACATTTCTTCCAGGAAATCCCAATCATGGTGTCATAAGCTTTTTTGAAACTTAGTTTCATTATGCAACTTGGTTTGGCATTCTTTCTTCCATAATGTCTAACCAGATTCTGGCAAACCATTATGTTATGAGCAATGAATCTATCTTTTACAAAAGCTCCTTATATAATTCATTCTCTGTCATACACAATTGTTAGTTTTAATGAACATATACTTCTTATCATGATGAATGATTAATCCAACAAGCAAGGAAAATGTTGTTACTAAACATCTTGAAAATTGGTATAAATGTTTTAGACTTCGTATTTTATTAAACTTAACTTATTTTTCCTTTTTTTGAACTTATTTTTTGTATTATTTTTGGTGAAGTTATCTATTCTTAGCTTGCTAAAACCTATCATATTGAATTGGAGAGACGATACCCTAATACCATTTGGTAGCCGATAGTAAACAACGTTAATGGTGTTGGATTTTAGCTTAAACTTACATTCTCAATTTCCCATTTAATGAAATCCAATCGTCAAAAATAATTGCTTTTCTCCATAAATTTCCATTAACAACCAATTTCCATTGTAATAAATGGTAATTAATCTTAGGAAAAATCGTCGAAAACCATATTAGACACTTTTTTGAGAAAACCACCTAATAAACGTTTTATTATAAAAAACCACCTAATAAAATATTTTTCTTTCAAAACACCACCATAGAGACCAAATAAGTAACTCATTTGACCTTGTAATCAGTTCCCTCCATTTGCATTCAACCTCAAGTGACTCTTCTTGAGTTATTAATATGTCGATAAGTGGTTACGGGGCTAACGAAGTTATTATTTTAGTCTCAAGTGGTGGTGTTTTGAAAGAAAAAGTGTTTTATTTGGTGGTATTTTATAATAAAACGTTTATTAGGTGATTTTCTCAAAATAAGTGTCTTTATTAAGTGGTTTCTGATAATTTTTCCTTAATCTTATGAAGCAAAAACTGTAAGTATTTTGAGAGTGGACAAGCATTGTCATGGAGGTCTTAGTATGACTTTCCTGATTACTATTATTACTAACATGTTATTTTGACCACCAAACGAGGTTTAACTGTTAAAACTTATCATATAATTTTTTTAGCGATTTTGATGATTTCTTTTCAGTTATTATCCTTCATAGATATTTTTTAATGAATTTTTTAAAAGAAATAACTTTAAATTAAAATCGACTCCACCTAAAAAAAACTCCTATACTCTGACAAATTGTGAAGAAACTGGTTACACTGACAAAAAAAATTACTAGATAGAATGCATAATTAAATAAGTAATTTTAGTATAGTACACAATAATATAAAGGCTTTCACTGACACAATTGTAGTCCTAATAAATTTATTGCAATATACCTCAGACTTGCATCATCAAACAACAAAATATATTTATAGTTCCCCAGCAAGGCAGCAAGCAAGAACTGCAATTTTGGCTGAAAATATGAAGAAAATTGTACTCTGTCAATTAATTTCATAAAAAAATGTAATGCTTTTTCTCTTTTCTTGGCAATGATTTTTTATGGTAAGTTTATACGCAATACGATTTGACTTTCACTTCTAACAATATATAATACGGATTGTTAATATCTCTAGTCACCGATTAGTAGAAACAAAAATGTATTAACAACTTTTACTATGGAAAGAACAACTATTTGAATTCATAATATATTACATTGAGCATCATGTGATTTTGACATAAATTCATAATTTGAATCTATTTTAAGTAATGTAAATACTTATATACATCCCTTAAGATCCTTTACAACATAACCGAAGAATCATATGAAGTTTATATTTAGATAATATATATTGAGACCTATCAAACAATATCACACATAACTATATTTTTCCTTATAAATAAACCATAGACGTATTTTTAATGAGATACAAATAAAGTTTAGGAGACTCTTCGCACAAGAGTGAACCTATACTATCTAAAATTACTAAATAATTGGGTTACATATTGAATCGAGCATCGAACGGTTAAGAGGTTTTCAACTGGGGTTTGCTTCCCTGTAGACGTGAGTAAATGTAATCCTCTTGAAATTTAATTCGAAATATGTCGTCAATTAGCATTTGGATAGTATAGGAGCTATGAATTTGTCGCCTGATGATAATATTTATAATGATGAGGTTGTTTCCTTCTATGGTAAGATCCCGAATATGAAGGACTTTAGCACTGAGCGAACCAAATCTGAGAGCACTCAGAGCAGTCGCTTTAGCTATCAATGGGTTGCATGACCCAATTTGAAGGTTTTGGCTTCTAGAACGATACTATTAGCATGGCGAAAAGTTAAGCCGGCAAAAGCGAAAGAAAACGGGTGGGAGCCATGAAAATTAAGGGTATGTTTAGATTTACTGAAAACAACTGAACTGAACTGAACTGATTGGAGCTGAACTGAACTGAACTGATTGGATCTGAACTTAGCTGAACTGAACTGAACTGATAGGAGCTGAACTGAACTAAACTGAACTGATTGGAGCTGAACTTAACTGAACTGAACTGAATTGAATTGAATTGAATTGAATTTAATAAATATATAAATAATATTTAAATAATAAGAATATGAATAATAATAATAATGATGATAGGTATAATAATGAATAATAATAATAATTGTATTTTGGATATTTTGAATGATAATTATAAATAAATAATATTAATAATCATAAATTAATAATAATAATGATTAATGATTATAATGATAACAACAACAACAACAACAACAACTAAGCCTTATTCCCAAAGTGATTTGGGGTCGGCTAACATGAATCGTCAACTGAAACCGTTGCCTAAGGAGATGGCATCGATAAGAGTGATAAAAAGTTTTTAAAAGGGTTTATGTTTTAAGAATTTTTAAAAAGTTTTTGAAAACAAGGTTTACACCAAAAAGTTTTAAAAGAGGTTTTCAAAAGGTTTTAAATACCAACACCATTGAGAAGAACAAATAAATGCAGTAATCACACCCCTTCCTCCACATGAATACTGCCCTCCACCCACTTCTATCCAACGCCATGCTCTCCTCAATCCCAAGTAGCCTCATATCACTTTCCATTACCTTCATCCAAGTCATCTTAGGTCTTCCCCTACCCCTTACAATTTGATTACTCCTCCACTCTTCAATTCTTCTCACCGGTGCATCACCTGATCTCTTTTTCACATGACCAAACCATCTTAACCGATTGTCCCTCAACTTTTCTTCAATTGATGCAACTCCAACTTTTTCCCGAATCACTTCATTTCTTAATCGGTCCTTCCTTGTGTGGCCACACGTCCACCGCAACATACGCATCTCTGCCACATTCATCTTATGAACATGGCATTGTTTCACCGCCCAACATTCGGTGCCATATAACAAAGCAGGCCTAATTGCCGTGCGGTAGAACGTTTCCTTCAATCTTTGGGGAATGCCAGAATCACAAAGGAACCCGGTGGCGCTTTTCCACTTTAACCAACCCGCGTTAATTCTATGAGCCACGTCTCCATCCAGTTCTCCATCCCTTTGGACAATGGATCCAAGGTAACGGAAGACGTTCGATCCTTGAACCACTTTGCTATCCAAAGTGACCGCCCCAGCCTCGTTGCTTGTAACCCCACTGAACTTGCACTCCATATACTTCGTCTTACTTCTGCTCAATCTAAAACCACGGGCTTCTAATTTATACCTCCACAATTCCAACTTACTCTCAACACCTTCCTTTGTCTCATCAATCAACACAATATCATCCGCAAACATCATACACCACGGTATATCATCTTGAATTGATAGGGAACTAAGTGCAGAACCTTGGTGCACTCCGATCGTAATAGGGAACTCTTCTGTCCTCCCCACCGTAGTCCGCACACTCGTAGTTGCCGCCTCATACATATCCTTGATGATATCTATATATTTTTGTGGAACACCTTTCTTTGCCAACGCCCACCAAAGTATTTCTCTTGGTACTCTATCATATGCCTTCTCCAAATCAATGAAAACCATATGTAGATCCTTCTTCCTATCGCGGTAATGTTCCATTGTCTGACTCATGAGGTGGATGGCCTCTATAGTCGATCTTCCTGGCATAAATCCAAATTGGTTCTCCGATATCTTCACATGTTTCCTAAGTCTTTGCTCAATCACTCGTTCCCAAAGTTTCATCCTATGACTCATTAGTTTGATTCCTCGGTAGTTGGTACAATCTTGTACATCGCCTTTGTTCTTATACAAAGGAATCAAAGTACTCTTCCTCCACTCTAATGGCATTTTGTTGTGTCTCCAAATCATGTTGAAGAATGTTGTCAGCCATTCGATTCCTCTTCCCCCTAAACACCTCCAAACTTCGATAGGTATGCCATCTGGCCCCGTAGCTTTCTTCAATCCCATATTTTTTAATGCTGCAACGACTTCTCCCTTTTGAACTCTCCTCATAAACTCTTGATTTACATACTTGGCGGGATATGTACATCCCCGATGTCTTGTGCGTTATCACCATTGAACAAGGTATCAAAGTACGTCCTCCATCTATCCTTTATCTCCTCATCCTCCACAAGCACTCTTTGGTCCACACCCTTCACGCATTTCACCTTTCTTATGTCTCTTGTCTTCCTGTCCCTCATACGCGCAATTCTGTAGATGTCTTTTTCCCATTCTTTCGTATCCAATCTTGCATAAAGCTCTTGGTTTACCTTTGCTTTAGCTTCCCGTACTGCCTTCTTGGCTTCTCTTCGAGCCTCTTTGTACTTCTCATAGTTCACATCGCTTCTATCTTTTCCCAAAAGTTTATAACCTTCTCGTTTGTTTTTTATCGCTTGTCTCACCTCCTCGTTCCACCAAGATGTGTCCTTACTCGATGGTACATTTCCTTTAGATTCTCCAAGGATCTCTTTCGCCACTTCCTTTATACTAAGTTCCATCTTTGTCCATGTCGAATCTACATCCATTTCCGTGTTACAAGACCAAATATGATATATTAATATAGTCTTTGTATTAATATAGTCTTTGTATTAATAATGATTATAATGATAATTAATAAAAATTATTTTATAGTCTTTGTATTAATATATTAATACCTGATGATGATTATATAGTAACAATAATATCTAATAATTAAATTAATATACTATTTTAATAATTAAATTTAATTATATATTAATATTTAGTAATAAAATAATGATTGGGTCGGACCGTGCAAAATTACATCATAAATCATTTGACGTGATTTGATTGGATTATGGACTGAAACAGCAGGTTTATTTGTACTTTTAACCTAAACCATGTTCCTCCCTAATGATAATAGTAATAATAATGAATAAAGCTATAGTTAACAAAATAATATACAGATAATAATAATACTTAATAATAATGATATAAAAATAAATAATAATCATAATCATAATAATAATAATAAGCAATTAGTAAAATAAATTAGACCAACATAATAATATTTAACAAAATGGTTATAAAAGAACGGAACTGAACTAAACTGAACTGATTAGAATTGAACTGAATTGAACAGAACTAAACTGAAATGAACTGAAATTAAGCTGAAATGAACTGAAATTAAGCTGAAATGAACAGGCCCTAAGTTTGATGATCAAATTCCTTGGTAGGCGGGCGCCAACGGATAATGAGATTATTAGGGTACCTGGAAGGGGTGGGTTGGGGGGTTAGAAGGAAATATTTTGGTAGCAAGAGTTTCTAAATTTCCATTCTTGGTGTATATGTAGGTTCAAAATAAAACTTTGTCGGATAGAAATTGTTCTTGGTCAAAGACCATTTTATTTCTTTCTTTCCAAATGCTCTGCAAAGTAAAATTTGAGGAGAATACGTTATTATAGAGTAGAAATCTAGAAGGCACGAGTAAAAATCTTGACTTAGAATAATGTCCCAGTAAAACAGAATATATCAACTGCAAACAAAATATAAAGTGTGGGCTTGTTCTCCCCAGCTTATTTTCATTTCAGTTCAGTTCAGTTCAGCTCCAATCAGTTCAGTTCAGTTCAGTTCAGCTCCATTCTTTTATAACCATTTTGTTAAATATGATTATTATGTTGTCTGATTTATTTTATTAATTACTCTTATTATTATTATTTATATATATTATTATTAAGTATTATTATTATTATTATATGTATGTATTATTTTGTTTATTATAGCTTTATTCATACTACTATTATCATTAGGGAGGAACATGGTTTAGGTCAAAAGCATAAACCAATCAAATCGCGTCAAAACGGTTTACGATGTAAATTTACACGGTCCGACCCAATTATTATTTTATTACTAAATAATATTATATTATTAAATCTAATTATTGAAATAGTAATATTAATTTACTTATATAATCATCATCAAGTATTAATATATTAATACAAAGACTATAAAATAATTATTATTAATTATCATTATAATCATTAATCATCATCATTATTATTATTATTATTAATTTATGATTATTAATATTATTTATTTATAACTATCATTTAAAAATATCCAAAATACTATTATTATTATTTATTATTTATTATTCATTATTATTACTTATCATTATAATTAATACTTAATATTCATAATATTATTGTTTAAATATTTTTTACTTATTTATTAAATTCAGTTCAATTCAGTTCAGTTCAGTTCAGTTCAGCTCCAATCATTTCAGTTCAATTCAGTTTAGTTCAGTTTAGTTCAGTTTAGTTCTGTTCTGTTCAGTTTAGTTCAGCTCCAACCAGTTTAATTTAGTTCAATTCAGCTGAATTATGCCGAAGAGAACAGACCGTATATAAAAAGAAAATATCATCAAGTAATGAATGCATCAACTGAGAGTTGAAGTTAGTTGCCTCCTTAAATGAAATGACATCATCATACATCACTCAGGAACAAACTATTCTATTTATAGTAGTTTAGAGGTTCTTAGAATAGTAGGGGAGGGTATAAACATGTGATGAAGGGAAGTTCCCAAGTTAATTGCCAGCCTACAACACCACTAGCGGTCTCCTTTTAGCATCTTACTTTCGTTCTTGGCTACCCAAAACAAAACCTAAAATAAGTTTAACATTTAATCAATACTACCTTCATATACAAATAATTGTCTTATTATATTTTTATAGTCTCAACTCTCGATGAGGTACCTATTTGATTTTATACTTGCAACTTTTTTCTCTTTTATTCAATCTATTTTATATTACAATGTTTGTTATTGAGTTAAGATGATATTCTCTAATCTGATTCAATAATCTGAAATTTTAAGAGAAAATTAAACGACCAGTAAGAAATAGGATATAAATTATTAGCTATTAAACTAAAATATTGCACCAAATTTGAAAGTAATATATGTCAATTAATTTAGTTGTTTAAAGTCTTAAAAATGATATATAAGAATTGTATTGAAATCCCCGTCTATACATTACCATCTTTTATTATTTTATGACAAGTGCATCCTCCTATCTTAGACAACATTGACTCTATGCTCACATCATATTTAGGTCATTGCACTCTTATCATTTAGCTAGGAAAGACTAATTAAAAGAGTTTATAAGGCAATTGTTACTTCTCTTTTTACAACTTGACGCGATTAAGGAGCACCACTTGTAAATAAATAGCATTTGGTATTTCTAGGGATGAGATTAGTGTGGTACCAACTTAGGCCCTGTTCAGTTCAACTTATTTTTACTGAACTTATTTTTGCTGAACTGAACTTATTTTTACTGAACTGAACTTATTTTTGCTGACTGAACTTATTTTTACTGATTCATGTTGTTTTTTCTTCTTTGCTCTACTGATTTTTACTGAACTGAACTTATTTTTACTGAACTGAACTTATTTTTACTGAACGGAACTTATTTTTGCTGAACTGAACTTATTTTTACTGAACTGAACTTATTTTTACTGAATATTATTATTTTAAGGTGAACTGATCAGGGCCTTAGCTATAATTATATCAACTTGCATCAAAGTGGTTAATAGTTTAATTAAGATTGCTATAGTTACCGGCTAACTTTGGCTTTTCCTTAATTGGCTACATTAACACCAATTGAGAATGTTTAGCCTATTAGCTACAAGTATTAGCAACTTCATCTACTATTTTTAATGTTTCTCTTACAATTTAATATTCATATAAAGTATTGAATTATTGATCATTATTCTCCCAAAGAAGAAACAACATTGGGATGCTTATATTCCAAGTTCACGATCAAAATTATACTAAGAGCTGTTTAATAGGGCGTATAAAGTGGTTTACATACAAATGATCCATATTCGTAGAAGATTCAAAAAATCGAAATTCGTAATTAGTTTTAGTTACATTTTCTTGATCCTCATACTTGAAGTACTTGTATAAAATTATATATTAATACGAATAAGTATACTATAGTACATATTCTCACGTTTTGACATTAATGCATAAATATCTATAATTATGGCCTGTTTAGATTTACTGAAAACAACTGAACTGAACTGAACTGAACTGATTGAAGTTGAACTGAACTGAACTGAACTGATTGGTGCTGAACTGAACTGAACTGATTGATGCTGAACTGAACTGAACTGAACTGAATTGAATTTAATAAATATATAAATAATATTTAAACAATAATAATATGAATATTAAATAATAATTATAATGATAAGTAATAATAATGAATAATTATTAATGAATAATAATAATTGCATTTTGGATATTTTTAAATGATAATTATAAATAAATAATATTAATAATCATAAATTAATAATAATTATTATTAATAATTATAATGATAATTAATAAAAATTATTTTATAGTCTTTGTATTAATATATTAATACCTAATGATGATTATATAATAACAATAATATCTAAGAATTAAATTAATATTACTATTTTAATAATAAGATTTAATAATATAT
This sequence comes from Patellifolia procumbens, assembly GCA_947645195.1. Classification (NCBI taxonomy): domain Eukaryota; kingdom Viridiplantae; phylum Streptophyta; class Magnoliopsida; order Caryophyllales; family Amaranthaceae; genus Patellifolia; species Patellifolia procumbens. Next base: position 351,022 of record CANSGD010000658.1, read on the forward strand.
TAATATCTAGTAATAAATTATTGGGTCGGACCGTGCAAAATTCCATCATAAACCGTTTTGACGTGATTTTATTGGATTATGGGCTGAGAACGCGGGTTTATTTGTGCTTTTAACCTAAACTATGTTCCTCCTCATGATAATAGTAATAATAATGAATAAAACTATAAATAACAAAATAATATACAGATAATAATAATAATAATGATATAAAAATAAATAAATAATAATAATAATAATAATAAGGGCAATTAGTAAATAAATTAGACCAACATAATAATATCTAACAAAATGGTTATAGAAGAACTGAACTGAACTGATTGGAGCTGAACTGAACTGAACTGATTGGAGCTGAACTGAACTGAACTGATTAGAGTTGAATTGAACTGAACTGAACTGAACTGAAATTAAGCTGAAATGAACAGGCTCTTAGTGTCAAATCTCTATAATAATACAAAGCTTCCAATATGCTTAAGACACCCTAAAGTTGTGTAAGAATTTAGAAATTTTTATGAGGGTCTTTTTTTTGTGTGTGTAGAAATGTGGCAATATGGAATATTGAAAGTTGCATTTTCCTAAAACAATATATGACCTCGGCTTCACAAAATCACAACGCTACTCTCATATGTATTGGGCCAATTATATAGACTGGGCCTAACCGAGTAAGCTTTGAATTTGTCCATTCAACTGCTTTCTCTTTAGAATCCAAAGCCCAATATTCATATACATGGTGTAGAGGCTAGAGCCACACCATAATTCTGTAATGCTTTCAAAGTATGGGCTTTTCTTTTTTTTGGTTGATTAAGGAGCAAGGGTGTATTGACATAAAGTTACAAATGAGTTTTAGCCAAATTAGTAGCATTCGGCATTAGGTCGGTCTAGTGGTGCCTATTCTTCTCGCTTTCGGGTATTCTCGTTAAGAATAAATCGATGGTTAAAGATCTTCATTTAATATTAAAGGTTGGAGATTCGTTCCCCAACAAATTGTTTAAGAAGTAAATCAAACTTAAGTTAATTTTCTTTTTATGGGTTTGACGATCCATTTTAATAGCGTTGTTACTTGTTATACATAACACCTCAAGTTCCAAAACTTATATAACAGCTCATAGTTGTTCGAATACTCAAATTTCTTCTTTTAGGTTTCGATAAACTATATTAACCCATGTAAAAAAAGTTACCCCAAAATATAATTACCTCTTCTACAATTTCCCCCCAATGTTGCATTAACATATTAGTACTATTACTTAATGAGTAATTCATAAATTGATGCAGAAAATAATTCACGTGCATGTAATATTCTCTCCTCTGACTTTGGATCAAGAAAATCTTATAATCTACCAATAATTTGGGAAGGGAAGGTGTGTTAAGGGTCTCTTGTTAAGTTAGACCTATCATGTGCAGAAGTTCTGCCAATTTGTTATCTTTAGATTAACTGACATGATTGCTTGCATTTTACTAATTTATCTCATCCTCTTACTTAATAACGTTACAAATTATCTAAGTATCATTAATTAATCAATAAATGTAGATGATACCTTCACCATTACTGGACAAACATGCCAACTGCTGCTACTGAGTCACTGTTCATCACATTTATTATTTTCATTTTTTACTCTTTTTATATTTGTTGTAGTGTTAATTTATACAAAAATAGATAGGGTTTTCTACATTATATCTTGTGATTCTTCGATTTTTACATCATACTGAAAATTTTAAAGTTTTATAGAGTTGTATCAAACATATATATATACATATATATATATATATATTGGTATATAAACTTTTTCTAAAAGAAAATTACGACCACTACAATGTAGAAATCGAAAAAACACAACGACATAAACATTACAGAAAATTACAAGGTCAACTAAAAAGGGTTATATGATAAAGTGTACAAGTTCTTAAGCATTTATAGAGCAGTAGTGCTTTGGTCACAGATAATATTGGTTTGACCTAAAACATGAAAATTCCATCATTTACTGAAGTGGTTACTTTTTTTTTCCCTCCCATTTTCTGCATAATTTGTTACTACTAGATAAAATATTGTAAGTTAAAGAGAGGAGAGAGAGATATCAGTCTTCTAGGTGGTCCAACTGCTAAAACCCAGAAATGGGAGGAATCAGAATCCCATATCTGTTCATGATTGATGCAGCATTCCCAAATCCACTCCTACCCAATCACTAATTTTGTTGCAAACATGCTAAAATTAACCTATGCTATGTATTAACAGCAACACTAATATTGTAGGCACCTACACCCACTTAGTCACTAATTATTCATTAACTTACCTAGTGTTATAAATAATACACTTTTGAAACTATATAGTACTCTATTAAAGAACAAAGAGAGGAGATGATTGCTCTTTGTAGATCTTAAACTTGAATTATATGGGTTGTGGAATGTGGTATTAGTGTCATACTTGATGATGGCGCCTTCATGATACAATAATAATTAATGTTGTTTATACTTGAAGATCGAATACTCCAAAACGTACTGCTAATTAAGAACTCTTTGAGAGAGGGGACGAAAAATCAATTTGTTTAGATATGAAGAGATAAACCAGTAAGTATAACGACTTTTAAGAGGTACTACTTGCATAGTAAGACATGAAAGAGATTTCAACAAAACTGTCAATCAATTTTGTTGTGAACTGGTAATGTTTTGATAATTCGGTAAGATTATCATTAGCATAGTTTAGATATGATGAGTTAGGTAAATCGTGTTAGGTCAGATTTTCCAACTTGCACTAGTTAAAATCAAGAACAATATTATATAGTAATAAACACAATTAGAATTATGCATGTGATAGTAGGGCTATGTTGATTTCTCAATGGAATATTAACCTTACAATACAAAGATACAACTAGTCATTTCGGAGCTAAATCACTAGTATTACATAATTTTCTAATAAGACATCTATATTCTTTGTCTTATATTTGCACTCTTTCGTGGCTAGGCTGTAGGAATAATTCCTGGAATTAAGCCTATAGATTTAGGTTACACACACTTTATGATCTTTTTTAGTACAATTCAAAGAAATTCTTCTTTCAATGGACTCTTAATCATTATCATAATTCTAATCACGTAATTAGCATTTTAATAGATTTCCTAGGTACGGGTACATTCTAGCTAACAACCCGTTATAATTGCTCTATAACTAGCTTTAGTGGGTCTTGTGAATATAGATTAGCCGAAGAATTTAAATAAATTAAAGTAGTACTACCAATAATGTACTACTATATGGTGTTATTTTTCCTATTAAAAAAATGTTAATATTACTATGTACTATGATGAAAGATTAAAGGAATGTGTGCAGAAGAAAAGGGTCGGTGAAAAAGAACATGGGAGTAGAAGTTGGAAACTGTGTCAAAGGCAAAGGCTTCATCTTTTATCTTTTACTAACACATTCATGCAACCAGGGCATGGGAACTTGAGAGCTTATGGTCTATGGAGTAAGGAGTATGGACCATGGTAAATAATTCGACGGGCCCACTAAATTCTATCTTTAGTAGAAGATAGCACTTTCTTAACCACGACAAGAGTAAATTAATTGGGTAAATCCAATTACTATTTCGTATGAAAGTTCGTTAGTTAGATTAACCTATGATAGTTTAGTAAAGTTAGTAGGCTTGTTTGGTAATTGATTTTTGGATGATTTTTCATCGATTTTTTTTATGCTGTCAAACAGTTAAATTAAAGTAGTTGAAAACTTTTCAGCCAAAAGCTGAATTTCCACCTCTTTGCATTGATTTTCGGATGTCGCTTTCGCTTCAATTAGACAGTCACTTGTAACAATTATTTTTACTAAATAGTTTTATAAATAACGAATGATTCAACAGTTAGTCAAACAAGTCTATACAAACAGCTAGTTAAGTCAAACCAACTACTACAAAAAGCTATCAGTTTAATTCAGTTCAATTTAGTTCAATTCAGCTGTTTTATGCCGAAGAGAACAAGCCCACATTCAATTGTGTTGTTTAAGGATAATGTTCAGCCATTTATAACAGATTGTATTTTTTGCAATATCTTTTAATTATGTATTGATTACTCTCTTATCTCTTTTACTTAGTGAACATTCAATCTTTGAGTTACACACATTTAATAAAGTATTTTGATCAGTATAAATTAAAACTAATTTTGGGACTTCAACCATTAGTTTATGTACGTAAGTTGGTCCACTGAAATGGTATCAGAGTCAGTGTGACCACTAGCCACGAGTTAACGGATTCAAATGTCATTTAAACCTCATATCAAAGTGGTATATTTAACGATATTATGAAGAGACCTTCAGTGCATGCCTCTACACTTCAAAGCTTCAAACCTAAAGGCTCTCATGTGAAGGGTGGATAGAATAGAAAATCCATTATAGAACTAACAAATCTAGTGAGTTTCTCTTGAACTAATATTTTTCTCATTAACTTGTTTAAGTACTTGGAGATTTGTGTACAATATCCCCATATACTAATAACATGAAGAAAGTTGGAGAATACTTATAATTAGCAGTTCTCATTATTACGAAATGAATCTGTCCAAGACAGCTAAAGTGTATGTGGTGGTGGGTACTTGGTGGAACGTGGCTCCCAAACGTCCTTCGTGGTGGTGGTTACCTGCAAAACAAGGAGAAACCTCGGGGGTGGTTCCGAGGATCGCCTCTCCGATGCCTAAGTCAGTCCAAGTTGGGCACAAGATCTCTAGTAGAGAGAAAGCGAGTATCAAGTGCAAGTATTTTGTGAGTGTTTAATTGAACGTACCTTACCCATGCATGGGCATGGGTATTTGTATGAGACATGGACTTGTAACTGACCTAGCAAAGTGAGTGGGATTCTTTGGAAGTGGGCCAAGGTGAAATAGGGCCTTCATTAAACTCCTGTCTAGAGGTTATATCCGGAGCAGTCAACCTGAGGAGGTCTGCTCTGCTCCTGGTGCTCTGACGTGGAGTGGCAGAACCAGTGATCTGCTGCCAGCTGGAGGCCTGTTGGGCAGACCCCAAACACGAAATAATACCCCATTCGTTCCTCTTCTTCATGATTACTAGTTAATTGTATATTATCTCTGAATTTTGGTTAAAATTTCTAATTAAAGGTTTATTCCAATGATACATAAAAATCGTTTTTAAAAAACTCAGAAAAATAAAGTTTTGGCTTCATGCAATCATGCATGCCCTCATCCATGCTACCACATTGGATACACTCATGCAAGGGAAACTTTAGGGTCTTATGTCTTCAACTTATTTTCAATCGTTACCTGGAAAAATAAGTTGATGTAATATAAGTTCAGATAATTATTAAGTACTTATAGATTCAGATAAAGTTTTACCCTCTTATAGATAAGGTCTGAATAAGCTATAATAAGTTTGTGTAAGTGCTAATAAGGTTAAGAATCTACCCTAATCGGCTATGTGATGTCAATATTGGTTTAAGTAGTCATAGTAAGGGCAAGTTTTGGGAGAATATCTTTACTAGCGAGATACTTCTTTCAAATATTGGGAGTCCCATATGCAATAAAATGTTAATGATGAGTCTAAACAATTAAAAATAGGTGAAATCTTGATGTTTTTTTATTTCTGTTTTGGTAAGAAATGGTCTGGACCCCTTTCGGGTCTTGTTGGGCCAGACACTTTGAGAGAGGGGAAATGATAAAGGAAATCCTACTTTTAAAGTGCCTTAAGTGGGGATTGAACCACCAACCTCAAGGTTAACAGGCTCAATCCTTTCCACTAAAGCAAGTATTGCTTGATTAAATCCTGATATAATAGAGCCGGAATACCAAAAAAAGAGTTGTAGAGGTATACACACCCTAATAGTAAAAGCAATAGTTCACATCGCTAACATGTAATGATGAGAAAATAGAACATAAAAGAGCACATCTGAGTTTGCATGTGGGTTGAGTAGGGGGCTGCACAGAGATAAGGAGAAAAAGAAGAGGATGCATATGAAAGTAGAAAGGATATAGGGTAGACAAGACATATGAAAAAGATGTTATAACTAACTATCAATGAATACATGCAATACATAGGAGTTATAATAGGGATATGTAAGCGTAAAGCCAGATTCATATAGCTCGCCACATGCAACAATCAGAAAGGCTATGGATGGATATGGATGTCTTTAATTTGTCCTCGAAGTAAGGCCAAATTGCATGAAAAATTTTGGCAGCCAAAATTGGCCTACCAATGAAGTGAGAAAGACCCAACTTACCTTTAGATATTTGAGGTACATTGCTCATACATTAATCATTAATGGATGGTTAATGAATTAAATCTATCTTGGTATCAGTTAGAAATGATGTGATGTTCAAGAGTTGAGCTTGTTATTGAGTCGTTGTGGAATAAAATCCGTCCCCATTATATGAGATCGAGCTAATCATAACTAAAATATTTCGTCGAAGTATTCTATAATAGTAAATTTGCTATGCCGATTTTGGCTTGGCCATGTTTGTTGCAACTTGTTCATGTTCACTCTTAGTCTTAGAGGCCGCTTTCAATAACAAAACATTTTAATCGATTTCTATATTATATTACGAATTAATGGCAAGGCAATGTAGTTGTGACTTTGGAGTCTTAGATCATCGATTTACTTGTGGTTTGCGCGCTGGAATATAATCTTGCTATTGAGGTTCATATTTTACTTTATATTATTACCTAGATTCATATCTTTTTGACAAACATATTTATTTTTCCTTATGAGATAAAAGATGAATATCAATCTGTCATTAACGTATGTACTGGCTCATTATTAAGAATTTTTTCTTTTTAAAATTGTAGGTTCAAATCTTGTTGAAGATTGGTTGTTTGATTTATTTCCCCCCCTAAATTATATGGGGATGACATGGAGGTGAAACAAAAGCCAAATAAAGGATTTAATCTATTACAGAAGCGTTTTATTATAAATAATATAAATATAAAAATAGGGCCTTAACCTTTAAAGCTTATAAGAGAAAGAGAGAGTTTGGTGTTGGTTAACATTTATCCTGAGAACAATGGTCTTTTTCAACTTTCAAGGAATGAAAAACAATATTTTTCTCCTTATTCGTCATCTTCCTTCGATCTATCCTTCCCTTTCATTTCCATTATTTCTTTTCTCTTTAACTCTTCGCCCAAGGAACTAGGCAAACGAAAACTAATCTGCAAGTAAATTTTCCCATGGAAGATGGATTCTCACGGAAAATCAATTCTTTTTCTATTTATAAAGTGTTTTGTTGGATGGGTAACATTTTCTCAAAAAGTAGTTTTCTCATTTTACGTTGTTAGTTTGTATGGGCTGAAAATAGTTTTCTCGTTGTGGAAAATACTTTTTCAAGAGTGGAAACACATTGTCCTTTCTTAATGAAAGAAAAAACACATTTCCTCCCTATTGTTTGACTTCCTCTTTCCTATTTCTTATCTATCCTCTCATTTCTTTTCCATTTTTCTTGATCTCTTTCGGAAATAATAATCGATCCTAATAATTGATCACTAGTGGAGAATGATTCATGTAAGAAATCAAATAAAGGAAAACGGATTTACATTTGAGTTTTTCCTTGGAAAATCATTTTTCCATCCAACCTAACACCACATTAAAGCGGTTTTTTGCTCAACCAAATGGAGCCTTAGAGATCTTCTATATATGTTCCTTGAGAATTCATCTTTCATTCATTGATTCAAGGGTCTGTTAAATTTTCCCTCTCCGTGTTTTCCTTGAGAGTTCTTATATTTTATTCTTTCTCTATTGATCTTTATAATCAAGTAGACAATTAGACTCTTAACTGATATTAAAACCTTAAGTTTAGTTGACATGAGTTTAGAGAGCAATGCATATTAGGATTGATGAGATGCAATTCTTAATGTCTTCATTTTGCATTATTATTCCATGAATTAGGTAAAAGTGCATACTGGAGAAGCCATCAATTGCTCAAAAGAGATTAATGAGATTGGTGATATGAAACATGAGCTCTTTATCTCGTGAATTGGTATAACGTTAAATTGGTCCATAAAACATCGGTGGATCTTGTTTCTTATTTTGATAAGCAATACCAGATTCATTTTCTATTTTCTTATTGCTTCAGCTAATATTAACTCATAGGAATCAAGTATTAAGCGGCCTTCCTTATAAATTCAATCCATACTCGCTAACTTTATCTATAATAAATATCGTGCACCTCCATGGCTGCATCATATAATATTCGCACAACTCCTAGATTGTCGTGATGTATAAAATTTGTGCATAGTAGGAACCTTTAATTACCAAAACAGCATACAATGATGCATGCATCCATGGGTCAGTAACCTGAACATTTATGCAGCTTCCAAACATCTATGCAATGCAATGCAATTTAGTAGGGCTTTAGTTACTCAATGACTGGACTATAGTAAAGATCTCTGTAACATATAATTTGGCACTTCCAAGCATTATATACTGCAAAATCTGCAATCAATGATATACGAGTATTGAGAATGAATGGCTGGCTACCTGTTTAGGTTGCCTGGCATGTTATATATATAGGGAGATAAAATATCTTTACAAAACCCTAATAAGAGTCTAATTACCAAATTACCCTAATACACCCCCACAATCTTTACGGGGAGGAATCACGGATAGATTGGAACGATGTTTACAAAACAACTCAGAAGAAAGACCCTTAGTAAAAATATCAGCAACCTGCAACTGTGTCGGAACGTGCTTGACCTGAAGTCCACCTTTAGCAACCATCTCACGAACAAAATGATAATCAACATCAATATGCTTACTACGATCATGATGAACAGGATTGGCAGTAAGATACATAGCAGAAACATTGTCACAATAGAGAATGGTAGGCCGACGATGAAAATACCCTAAATCAGCTAACAATTGACGAATCCAAATTGTTTCAGCCGCAGTGTAGGCAACAGCACGATACTCAGCTTCAGTAGAAGACTTCGAAACAGTAGGTTGCTTCTTAGAACGCCAGGAGATCAAATTCTTCCCTAGGAAGACAGCATAGCCAGTAGTAGAACGCCTAGTGTCAGGACACCCGGCCCAATCAGCATCAGAATAGGCAACAGTCACAGTAGGAGAGCCAGTACTATGAAGAAATAGCCCATAATCAGAAGTTCCCTGCAGATACCTGAAAATTCTTTTCACAGCATGAAGGTGAGTAGTACGAGGCGCATGCATAAATTGAGAAACCGAATTAACAGCATAGGCAATATCAGGACGAGTCATAGTCAAATATTGCAAAGCACCAACCATACTACGATAATCTGTGGGATCAGCAAGAAGTTCACCATCTAAAAGAGAAAGAGTGACACGAGAGACAACAGGAGTACGTACGGGTTTGACAGTATGAAGATGAAATTTCTGAAGAAGATCAACTACATATTTGTTTTGAGACAAAAGCAAACCCTGAGGAGTACGTAAAACCTGAATGCCTAAGAAGTAATGCAAATCACCCAAATCCTTCATAGCAAATTGAGCAGAGAGAACACTGATAAATTTCTGAAGCAAAGAGGAACTACTACCTGTAAGCACAATATCATCAACATATAGCAAGAGAATGATAATATGACTACTGTGTTTGAGAGTGAACATAGAGGTGTCACAACTGCTGCACGTGAAACCAATAGAGAGAAGAAAATTGCTGAAACGAGAGAACCAAGCTCGAGGAGCTTGCTTCAAACCATAAATGGATTTTCGTAACCGACAAACATAATGTGGTTGAGAAGGGTGTTCAAAACCAGGAGGCTGACGCATATAGACTTCCTCATTGAGGAAACCATGAAGGAAAGCATTTTTGACATCGAGTTGACGAATAGGCCATTTAAAAGTAGCAGCAAGAGTAAGAACTAAGCGAACAGTAGTAGGCTTAATTACAGGACTAAAGGTTTCAAAGTAGTCAATACCTGCCTGCTGATGATTACCAAAAACAACAAGCCTGGCCTTAAACCGCTCCACAGAACCGTCAGAATTATATTTAATCTTATACACCCACTTACAACCAAGAGCGTTTCTATTGTTGTTGCGAGGCACAAGTTCCCATGTATCATTCTTAATTAATGCTTCATACTCATCACGCATGGCTTGTTGCCAACGTGAATCTTTAGACGCTTGCTTAAAATTAGACGGTTCAGACTCAACAACATCGGTTTTTAAATCCAATAAATTCCTAGTTGAAATGATGCCGTCTTTTAGACGCGTGGTCATGGTATGAACATTAGTAGGATCGACACACTTAGACGACTTTCTAGGACGCCTAGGGGGAGGGACGATAGGAGACGGGGACGACTCAAGACTAGACGGGGAGGGTACGGCACACCCATGAAGAGAGGAGACGTGTGACGGGGAAGGGGGCAGCAGACCTCCCGCGGACGCAGGGGGCTGCTGCGGACTAATAGAAGTGAGGGGGAGGCTCGGCAGCTGCACGCTGCTGCTGGGCGAGGACTGCTGCGTACAGGCAGTAGTGGGGGGAGCCTCGGCAGCGGCACGCTTCTGCTGGGCGTGGGTGCTGCGGGCGCGCAGGGGAGAGGCCCGGGCTTGCATGCATTCTGTGAGCAGGCAGCGGGTTGCTGCATGTGCTCCCGTAATGCTGCGGGCTCGGGGGAAGGGAGACTCGAGGTCCAACCTAAGGGGTCAAGAGACTCAGTCATAGGCGAAACAATGGGTGTGCTAGACACAAGAGAACGATAGGGAAATTTACGTTCACTAAACAACACATGACGACTTGTATAAACTTTGCCAGAAAGCGGATCAAGACATCGATATCCCTTATAATTTGACGCATAGCCAATGAAAACACATTGAATCGACTTAGCCTGTAATTTATTGATTTTAGGATCTAAAAACAACGGAAAACAGGCACAACCAAAACATTTCAAGAACTCATAGGAAGGGGGACGATGAAAAAGCTTAGCAAACGGGGATGAACCCTGCAAAACCGAGCTAGGAAGACGATTTATCGTATAAACCGCCGTATAACACGCATCAACCCAATATCGAGATGGCAAGTCAGATTGAATAAGCATAGTGCGGGCCATCTCAATAATAGTTCGATGTTTCCTTTCTGCAACACCATTCTGCGCTTGAGTCCGAGCACAAGACTTTCGAAAATAAATTCCCGAATCACAGAAATGTTGTAGTAAAGGAGTGTTATCAAATTCACGCCCACCATCACTTTGGAAAAATTTAATTTTGGAATTAAATAAGTTCTCAACAAGTTTCTGAAAAACTAAGAAGGTCGAATAGACATCAGATTTTAGTTTAAGTGGATATAGCCAAGAAAAACGTGAATAATCATCAACAAAAACCACATAGTACTGAAAAAACTGATTAGATTTAACTGGAGATTGCCAAAGATCACTATGTATCAGATATAAGGGATAGGGGGCACGATGAGTCACAGACTCAAAAGGCAAACGATGTATCTTTCCTACTTTACAATGAACACAATCGTCATGAAACTTAGAATTACATGAAATCAAGTTTTGTGAACGTAAACTTCCTAAAACTCTAGCAGAAGGATGACCAAGGCGTGAATGCCAAACATCTCCAGACTCCTTGGTGGCTAGGAGGGCCGGGACAGACGACTCTGGGCAGGCTCGGGAAGACTCTGAAACTCGGGAAGACAACTCTGACTCAAGGATGTGAGGCTGAAGAGGGTAGACACCATTCCTACTGGTTCCCCGCAACAGAACTGCCCCCGTGGTCTTGTCCTTAACACAAACAGAAGACTCGTCAAAACAGACTATGCAAGAATTATCCTGACATAACTTTTGAACAGACATCAGATTATGTTTTAACTGGGGAACATGACACACCTTCGTGAGGCGAAGGGGGCGACTCGGGGAAGACAGAGTTAAGTTACCAAGTTTATTAATGGGAAGTTTTGTGCCATCACCAACAACAATAGAACTCGAACCAGTGTAAGGAATAGCATTAGATAGCTTACCATCCTGTGAGGTCATGTGGGATGCGGCTCCAGAATCTGGATACCAAACGGAGTCATTCGTTTCACCACCAACAGACAGTGCAGCTAGGGCACGTGTGACACCATCAGGAGAAGAAGGCACAAAGCTGTGATTGAAACGTTGAGGACAATAGGCTGCTTGGTGACCTGGATACCAACAAAGACCACAAGTATCTGAAGAAGGAGTGTTGGCTAAATTGCCATTAGATGGATTACTTCCTGCTGAAGACAAATCATTAGCAACATAATTGGCACAAGAATAATTAACATACGAAACATCATGAAAATTACCCATACCATTAGTGCGGCCTGCATTGCCACGACCACCCTGTCCTCCATTGCCGCGTCCTCCATTGTTACCACGACCACCCTTGTTACGATTGTTGTTCCTGTTTTTGTTCTTACCACCCCCTTGCCCTTTAGAACTCGAACCACCCGAAGAGGACGATTGTGAACCCGAAGAGCCAGACTGAACGGCAACTAATGCCTGATGAGCTGTAGGCCCCTCGGCATAAGCACGCATAGCTTTAATGCGTTGCTCATGCTGAAGAAGCTTAGGGCGAAGATCATCAAACGACAAAGACGTTTGAAATTGAGACAAAATAGTAACAAGAGCATCATAATCACGATCCTGATCCAGAGCAGTCAAGGTATACTGAACTAAATCATACTGAGAGACAGGACACTGAATAGCAGCTAAGGAATCAACAATAACCTTAATGTCCCTTAAAAACACTTCCATAGACTGGTGATCAGATTTTTTCATATGACTAAGTCGACCTTTTAACTCCATAGAACGGGCCATACTAGCATGCAAAAAACGAGACTGTAATCTATTCCAAATCTCAACAGCAGTACGTAACTCATGAACATCCATCATAACATCACGGGAAATCGATGCATATAACCACAATTTAATTTGTTGATCAAGTCTCATATACTCATAAAAGGACGGATTAGGCAAAGATTGTCCAAAATTATCAACATAAGTAGAAGGAGGAACCGGAATTGTACCTTCAACAATACCAAGTAATTGATGCGTCGAAAGGAAACACGTAACCTGAGTTTTCCACATAAGATAATCTTCGGGTGATGCTAATTTGATGGTCACAAAACGAGTGATATCCTGATGTACAAGAGATGTGGCGGACGGAAGCAAGGACGGTGCATAGGCCGTTATGGAACGAGGACCATGTACGCTAGCATTAGGGCCAAAACCCGGCGGGTACCGTGAAGGGGTACGTGCAGCGAGAGGACTGCCGTGAAGATCCACGGTGGAAAGGGGCGGAAACAGCCCGGGCACGGAAGAAGCGGGCATAGTTCCGCCTGGAAACGCCACTGCCTCCGTTATGGCGGAGGTGTGGTGGTGGCTGGAAGGAACTCCAGCGAAACTGCCGAAGGGCAGTGAGGTCAACGACGGCGCGGTGACGGGGCGTTGTGAAGGGCCCGGCGTGAGGGTGTCATTGACGGCGGCAGAGTAGCCGGGTGAAGAAGCGGCTGCCATTGTGGATGGTGGCCGGAAAACCGCTAGGGTTAGGGCTTCTTTATTTATTTATTTTTTTTTAGAAAAAAAAACGGTAGGTTAAAAATTGGTGCGGAAGAGAGAAAAAAAATTTAACCTAGGCTCGTGATACCATATACGAGTATTGAGAATGAATGGCTGGCTACCTGTTTAGGTTGCCTGGCATGTTATATATATAGGGAGATAAAATATCTTTACAAAACCCTAATAAGAGTCTAATTACCAAATTACCCTAATAAATGACATGAATCCTAGGCTTTTTATTGTTTTTCTAGTGGTAATTAGAGCAAACTGTAATTCCACAATTTCACAATTGACCATAATTCAGTACAAAAGGAGTAAAATCCATGTGAATTGGAGCGTAAATAATTGGCAAAAAAGAAAAGAGTGGCATCAAATGTCTACAAACTACAGTATTAGGAGTACACAATATTATAATTATCAGTTGTCATATCAAAGGTAGGAGTTATATGATTGGTGAAGCTGGTGTAGGAATGCTTTTAGCAGTTACCAGTTACCACCAATTTATCGTCATCATCTCTGTCATGGCTGAACCCATCTAACCTTGCTTCCTTCCTTACCAACATGTTGATGATTCTAGTTAAAAATTTTGCCTTTTATGGGTAAATTTTACTCATATTTTCAATTATTTTTTCAGCAAGAGTAATTTGTAGAATTCCCTTGAAGGAAAATTGTCATTGCTAGGGACTTGTATGGTTCTAAAGTAGTATTATGGATTCGTACTAATTTTGTATGCTAGTTTAAACGCTTATTTTAACAATAATCACTATAGAAATTGCTTTTATATGTCAATTTTTTCTACTAGTCAAAGCTAGGTCGTCATGTACTCTAGAAGAAAGGATATTAATTACTTCATTAGAGGTCATTTCCAAAAAAAAGTTGTAAGGATACGTTGTATTGTCAGTTGTGAAGGGAACACAAAGTATTAGGTTGTACTTCCTCCGTTTTTTAATACTCGCACCATTGAACCAGTTCACGCAACCCAATGCACAATTTAGATGTTAAATATCTTTAATTATACACAATAAAAAATTATGCAAATTAGATTTTAATAATCTATACATTGAGACGAATCTAACAAGATCCCACATGATTATATTTTTTCTTACATATAAGTCACAATATTAATTTAAGTGGACATGTGTGAATAGTGTGAAAGATAAAAATGGTGCGAGTATTAAAGAACGGAGGAAGTATAAGTTTTCTATCCATAGTAACTTTTTTGAAATGAAAACTTTTATTGTCCATGCCCTTTTAATAATAAAAGACAATCATATCAAGACTTCAATACAAATTTAACATTAAGTGCTTTTTACTCTTCATACGGAATACAATGTCACTTGAATCACAACGTCACATAGAAGATTTAAGATGAGTCATTGTATCGTGGATCATACTAAGCGTGTTGCTAGTAGTCTGCATGAGAGTAAAGTTCAGAAACAACATCGTACCGTGGATCATACCGATGAGGATGGCATGTTCTTTATGGGTTATGTTTCCTTCTGTTTCTCCTCTTTGATTTGTACTATATTTCTTTCACCTTTCTTAATTTGATTGTAGTCGGCTTTAGTAATTTTCTTTTGTTGTAGGTTTAGTTTGTTTAGACTTATTAGTTCATTTTTTTATTTTAGATTTTAGTAGGTTGTGATTGAGTTGGTGATTCTGATTGTGTGGCTTCGGTTTCTAAATTTGGGATGGGATTAGGGGGTTCACATTTTTTACAACTCTCGGCTAGTCGTTCTCCTTAAAAATTTATTCACTAAGTTTTCTTGGAACTGGGGCTAGGGTGATAGGAGGCCACAATGTGCGCTTATGTGCACTTTGTAATCCTTCTAGATTATTTCAGAGTCAATTGTTTCGATGTCATCTAAACCGTCCATTATAGGATGCTTCACGTTGTTAGCCGACCCCAAATCACTTTGAAAATAAGGCTTATTTGTTGTTGTTGTAATAATGGTTTTTACGTAAAACTAGATGATCTATAGGATTTGTGGTCTCTTGTTTGTTGTGATGACCAACTCATTATGATTATTGCTTTCTGTAACAATATGAATGTTTCTTTGGTTTAAACAAAAAGGCATGACAAGCAAAAAAAAAAATCAGAGAAGTTGGAAACGATGGTGTTATGTGTTTAGTATCGATCACTTTCTAAAATGTTCCGATTCAACAAAATGGAGGAGTTAACTTGCCTAACTCTCGACTTTTAGGTAAGTAGCGAAACTTCCAATGAATCTTTCAACTTTATTAAACTAAATATTTTGTATACTTTTGATATTTTAGACAATGTTACATGTCCTTTATTTATTCAATTGATCACTAAGATGACGCGAGATTCTTATTTTTTAGAATGAAAGTTGAAACTTACAATCCTAAATAAGCTCGATACTCTCAAAAATCTACAAGAAAGAAAATTAGTTTTTAAATGGTCAAATTTCCAATATAATCCTAATCCTTTAAATCCTAATAGAAAACTCACGATCAAACACGAGTCTTGAAAGTACTCTCAATATTAGGATATCTCAATACTTCTTGTTTGTTTGTCTGCTTGCATACTTTGAAATGCATATCCAAATCCAACATTGTTTGTCTTATATTTTGAAAATAACTTCTCATAGTTTAGAAAAGGACACTAAAAGCCGTGGAACGTCGCAGAAATCTACAAGGTCCCTTGGACTTGAAAAAGACCTCGCATGATCAGTTTATCACTTGAAACATTGAGGTGGATCATACATATATGAGGCATCCTCCTCCTCATCAAGGACAATAGATTTACTAATGCTCAAATTAATCTAAAGGAACTAAAGCATGCATAAAAAAATTAGGTTATTTAGATTTGGTCTTGAACTCTAGATTCGTTATCATTAAGTGGATAATAAAATACCCAAAAAGGTTGTATTAGTTCATTGTTAGATCTTTACTACTGGCCCCAATATTACAACGGTCACTATATTGTATGTACGCGTGAACGCATACAGAACAATTCGTGAAAAGTTTAAATTTGGCTCGGTCAAAGTTCGATTCTTTTAATTTCTTAACAAACCAAACTAGAGCTTGAAATTGCACTTTGAATTCTTAACAAGCCAAACTCAAATTCAATTGTGTTTGGCCTGTAAGCTCGTTAATTAAAGATTAGTCATAATTATCTCTTGATTTTCCAACTAAGTTACATATTTCTAATCATAAGAGTGAAAATTCTTACACGATCATAAAAAGAAGGTAAGTTTTTAAATACAACTTGCCTAAGTCAAAAACTTAATGAAATGGGAATTGTGAGTTAGTGGACCATTAGTATTTTATCATGTTTTCTTTGGAACAATGTTAATGGAGTCAAGCTCTGAACTCGATTTTTTTTTGTCAAACCAAACTCAAGCTTTAATTTCAAGTTCGAGGCAAGTTCAAGTTAGTTTGAACTTGGAAAAGTTACTTCATACAGAGCCAAGAGCTACACTACTGTTCATCTCGTGGCTAGCCCTAATTGTACGGACCCAATTTATAAATAAAAAGTTTTAGGTTATACAAACATATGCATTGTAAGATATTAAAATCATTTCTTTGATTAAGGAATCTCAAATTCAAATGAGAAAGTTATTAAGATCTTACAATAAAATAATTTATGCTTTATATGAGATTGTGTATAAGTTCTATTATACATCCCATGCATAAGTTTTCTTCTTATGGTTTAAATGAAGATATTTACTTGATCATATTAGACATATGTGATACGATTAAGAGACTAATTCAACAATGAGTAATTCAAAAGATTGAGACACTTACTTTAACAAGAAAGTAAACCCATATCAATCTGTTATTCGTAAATTTATAGGCTTTAAAGGAGAGTACGGAAATTAAAAATGTTATAAGTATTATCAAGTGTTAGAATAAGATGACTATTAATTCAAGAATAAAGTATTAGATTAATGAGCTCATACGTAATTAGACTAAAAAGATGCTTTAGCTTTGGTGCTAGATCTTTGCACCGTTGCCTACACTAGATTTAATTACAATATTTGCTAAGGACGAGGCATTTGTAAGCTTTAAAGAGTTAACTTAGATCACGGTTCCTCCAAAATCGGTAAAAAATTGGTTACTCTAATTTTGCAGAAATTGTGAACATCAAGATATAGAAATCATTGACATCACATGTAAATGTGCAATACCATGATTATAATAAAGCTTAAGCAAATGTTGAGATTACAAGCAACTTATGTAGGATGGATGCTTTGCCACGATAATTAAAATGATTAGTTTACTAAGTACAGTAAACTCTTGATCGAAGGGATAAAATGTGTGTATCACAAAACGGGAAATTGTTGAGTTAACTAACTCAGCTCATACTTGAGAGAAAAACAGAAAGAGAAAATTCTGTTAGAGATTAAAATGTGTTTCAATTATTATTGAATGAATCAAAAAAGAGGGAAAGAAGCCTTTATATAGTAGGCTTATTACAACAAGAGGAAATGACTAAAAAAGGGCATATTACATCAACTCTCATAAACTTTCATACTCCCCCCTCAAGCTGGATTTGGAAAACCAAACCAAGCTTGGAAGCTAAAAAAGTATGCTGAGAAATAGGAAGAGCTTTTGTGAGGATATCTGCCAACTGATGAGAGCTAGATACATGTGAAGTTTGAAGAAAACCAGCAGCTACCTGTTCTCTTATATAATGCATATCTCTCTTGAGATGCTTGGACTTCTCATGAAAAACAGGATTGTGAGCCATGTGTTGAGCAGATTTATTATCACAAAAAAGAGTAATAGGAAGAGAAGTATGAAACTGCAAATCTTGAAGCAAACCTTCCAACCAAACAACTTCACTAGCAGTAAAGGACATACTTCTATACTCAGCCTCTGCAGATGATTTGCTAACAGTAGCTTGTTTCTTGGTCTTCCAAGAAACTAAATGAGAACCAAGAAATATGGCATAGGAGCTGAGAGAACGACTGCTAAACTGACAAGCACTCCAATCAGAGTCAGAGTAAGCTGAGAGAGGTACAGCAGAAGATTGAGAAGCATAAAAAAGACCTTTATCCAAAGAGCCTTTGAGATACTTAAGAACATGCATAGCAGCTTTCAAGTGAGGGACTCTAGGAGCACTGAGAAACCGACTGAGATGTTGTGTAGAATAAGATAAATCAGGTCTAGTAATGCTGAGATACAGGAGCCTACCAACAATTCTTCTATAAATCTCAGGATCTGAAATAAGCTCACCAGTGTCAGTAGACAATTTAAGACCAACTGGGAGAGGTGCAGCAACAGAACTACAAGAATCCAAGTTAGCATCTGTAAGAATGTCTCTGATATACTTCTTCTGAGAAAGAAAAACCCCTTTTGCAGATCTGTGTACCTCTATACCCAAAAAATAAGAGAGAGCACCAAGGTCTTTGATAGTGAAAGCTTGATCTAAGGCAGTTTTAACTGCTTGTATTTGTGTAGCACAAGTACCAGTAATCAAAATGTCATCAACATACACCAAGAGAACCAAAAATTGATCACTTTGACTTCTGGTAAATAAGGAATAATCTTGACAAGATTGCTTGAAACCCAAAGTAAGAAGGAATTTAGTTAACTCCTTATTCCATTGTCTAGAAGCCTGTCTAAGGCCATATAGACTTTTCTGCAACTTACAAACTTGACCTGGACCAACCTTAGTATAACCAGGTGGTGGTTTCATATACACCTCCTCATCCAAGAAACCATGGAGGAAGGCACTATTGACATCCAACTGGTGTAAAATCCAGTTATTAGAAACAGCAATAGACACAACAACTCTAACTGTGGCCAATTTGGCTACAGGAGAAAACGTTTGTGTGAAATCTTGACCCTCAATTTGTTGATATCTAATAGCAACCAACCTAGCCTTCAATCTTTCTACAGTGCCATCAGGCTTCAGTTTGGTTTTATAAACCCATATTGAGCCAATGGCCTTTTTGCCTTGAGGTAAATCAGTAAGGAGCCAAGTGTGATTATTTTCAAGAGCAAGCAACTCTTTATTCCTAGCATCAACCCAACCAGGAGAAAGTTTGGCTTGATTATAGTGTTTAGGTTCAATAACATCAGAAGTAGTGACTAAAAAAGATAAAGAATTTGAAGACTCAACTACAGGAGTAGTTTTGTGAGGTAAATAAGAAACTTGAAAATTTTGTAGTTTAGATGAAGGTTTAACAAGTCTTGTGGAGGTTCTAGGAATTAGTGAATCAGGTTGAATAATAGGAGAAATAGACAAATCAGGTGGAGAAGAAATAGGAGATAAAACAGGAGAAGAAGAAAAAGAATGAGATGAATTATGTGAAGAAGAAATAGAAGGAACATGTAATGAATGATCAGAAAAAATAGGAGTAGGAGATAAACTCTCAGGAGAAGGAGAGTGTGAAAGAGAATCAGTAGAGATAGGATGATTAGAAGAAAGAGAAGAAATATCAAAAATATCAGTTTCAAAAGACACAAGCTTAGGAGGTACAGAAGGTGGAGGAGAATTAGGTTGGGAATAAAGAAAAGAAAAAATATTTTCACAAAAAGAGACATCTCTAGATACAAAGGTAATATGACTATCAAGATCATAGAGTTTGTATCCTTTGTGGCCAAAAGGATATCCTAAAAAAATACATCTTTTAGCTTTAGGATCAAACTTATCTCTATGTTTATCTCTATTGAAGGCATAACATAAACAACCAAACACTTTTAAATGATCATAAGATGGTGATTTATGGTATAAGATTTCAAAGGGAGTCTTCCATTTTAGAACCAAAGAAGGCATCATATTGATAAGGTAGGTAGCAGTTAACACACAATCACCCCAAAACTTTTTAGGCAAACCAGCCTGTAACCTACGAGCCCTAGCAACTTCTAACAAATGCCTATGCTTCCTTTCAACTCTGCCATTCTGCTGAGCCACCCCAACAACACTTTTCTGGTGTAGAATGCCTCTAGAATTAATCAAACATGTACACTGAGCTTTGATGAACTCTGTACCATTATCAGTTCTGATGCATTTCACCTTTTTTTTTAAACTGTGTATGTACCATATCCAGAAAATTCTCAAAGATTCTAGCAACTTGAGTTTTATTATTTAATAAAACAGTCCAGGTAGACCTACTGCAATCATCAAGAATAGTCAAAAAATACTTTGCCCCACCAACAACAGCTATTTTATATGGCCCCCATAGGTCAAGATGTACTAAGTCAAAGCATTCTTGAGCTATATTTACACTTCTATTAAAAGGCAATCTATGAAACTTAGCCATCAAACAAATATCACAATGAAACTCAGTAACTCCACCACAACTACATACATCAATATGTTTCATTTTAGAAAGAGAAACATGTCCCAATCTAGTATGCATAAGATCTAAGTCACACTTATTTGTATTAACAGACTTAGTATTAGCTACAACAGCAACATGTGTAGATCTTTTCTTAGGAACAGAATCATGACCAGCACTAGATATACCTTGAGAATCAGCAGCATTGAAGAAATATAGATTTTGATACCTTTGACCAAGAGCTATCACAGCCTTAGATGAAAGGTCCTGAAATAGACAAGAATTCTGGTCAAAAGTTACCAAAACACCACATTGATCAATCAACTTGCCTACAGACAAGAGATTATGTTTAAACCCTTTCACCAAGAGCACATCCTTAAGCAATAAATCATTTGATAAGGGAATATCACCAACAAATTCAACCAACTTGCAGCTACCATCAGGTAATCCAACCTTTATTTGTTTATCTAATCTCCTTTTACTAATGAAAATAGTGTCATCAAATACCATGTGATCAGTGGCTCCTGAATCAATTATCCAAAGATACTTATTCAACTTTTTCACATTCCAGATTGAAAGGAAAAAGAAGAATAATAATCACCTGCACAGTTAACAAAACTGTGAGCACCTCCTGTATCAGGTTGTTTGCCTCCTTTGACAGCTTGCAAGACTTCTTGTAACATAGAGGCTATCATGTTAGGGTTAACCTTGATAGAAGAATCATGTTCAGTACCATCTAAAGGTGTTTCCTCATCCAAATCTTCTGTAGCAACATTAGCAACCATTCTTCTTGCTGGATTTACACCACCTCTGCTAGCTTTAATAGCATTATACCAATCAGGATAGCCTATAAGCTTGAAACACTGATCCATTGTATGACCTTTGATCTTGCAATGATCACAAAACTTATTCAACTTGTCAAGTTTCCAGTCTCTCTTATCACCAACATTAGACTGAGGTTTCCAGTCTCTCCTATCAACTGAGTTGTGTGCAAAACCACCTCTCATAGGTTTGTGAACATATCTATTTGCTGCCATTGCACTACTCTCAACAAGCAATTCACTATGACTACTAACCTCCTTTTGCTTCTCAATCTGCTTAACAATAGAATAAGTACGATTGATAGATGGCAAAGGTTCTTGTGTGAGAATATTTGTGATAGCAGTATCATAACCACTATTCATGCCTAACAAGAATTGCATCAATCTATCATCATTCTCCAAATCAGCAAGTTTCTTCAAAAAACCACAAGTGCACTTAGACACAGCACCACAAGTACAAACAGGAAAATTCCTCAAACATTGCATCTCATCCCATAACTTCTTGATTTTACTGTAATAAGCAAGAATTGACAAATTTTCTTGTTTTAAATTTGCAAGTTCTTGCTTCAATTGGAAAATCTGAGGTCCATTTGATTGACCAAAACGCTCACTAACTTCTTGCCATAGTTCAGCCGCAGATTCAACATAAGCAAAATCATCAGCAATATCGCTATTCATAGAACTTAACAACCAGCTAAGAATCATATAATCAACTCGTTTCCATTTAGAAAAATCTTGATGAGATTCAGCAGGTTCAGTAATACTACCATCAATAAAGCCTATTTTGTTCTTAGCACCTAATGCTCGCATCACATTTCGTCTCCATCGTAAGTAATTCGATCCAGAAAACAAACTCGAAACAAGAGCAACAGTTGGAGAATCAGAATTCGGAATAAAAAATGGATCTGTGTTACCTTGATTGTTCGAATTAGATTGAACTTCAGTTTCAGATGTCACCATTATCGATAATCGTCAGGAAATTCGATTAAGAAGAAATTGCAAGATCGTAATCGCAATCTTCAATCGCAGGAAGAAAATGAAATTGAGCAAGAAAAATCAACGAAACCAATCTGAGAATGAGATGGCTCTGATACCATGTTGAGCTAACTAACTCAGCTCATACTTGAGAGAAAAACAGAAAGAGAAAATTCTGTTAGAGATTAAAATGTGTTTCAATTATTATTGAATGAATCAAAAAAGAGGGAAAGAAGCCTTTATATAGTAGGCTTATTACAACAAGAGGAAATGACTAAAAAAGGGCATATTACATCAACTCTCATAAACTCTCATAATGAGCTATCTAAGAAGATCTTGTTTAGGTTAAGTACTCTTAATTAGTTTGGGGTTTAGGGTATTGATATGTAGAGTTGGCCTTGTTGCTCGGACAAAATCTCGTTGAATTTGAGAATTTTACTCATTAGAGTATTTTAGTTATGAAAGTAGTTTTATGCTTATCTATGGATGATGTTTACCATTGTAGATTACTTGGTCAAGTGCGGCAGTGGACCGGTGATTCTCAAGATCTTGAAATGTGAGATCAGATCATGTTTACATCATCACTACACTTTATCGATCATAGTAAAGTAGGTGAGAGAAAACTCTAACGTATATGTGAGACCAAAAACTGATAGAGTAGGGGTACATGAGTAATATATAATTTTTCATACAAAAAAAGATGAAAAAAGGACAAACTAAAAAAAACAGATAAAAACAAAAAGTATGACAAACAAAAAGAAACGGAAAGTATACATCTCATTTGTTTTTGTGAATGTCAAAGAGCTAAAATATGTTTGTTAACCAATTGATTATAGCTATTGGTGTTTGTTAATGCAAAATCGATCGCCAAGCAATTCCCTCGGCATGAAGTATGTGCGACCCGCGCGTATTGGCGTGCACCTGCACAGGCCCAGCAACAGGAAGCAGCAGGACCAGAATCTTCGCGCACGTCTAGGTTTGGCTCGCACAGGTCCGGGCCGTGTTTTTGCCGCAAACTCTATCTTATTTGTTGAACCTTTATATAAATACTCCTCCTTTCTTAATCAGTTTTTCAAGTCACAAATACACACAAGATTAAAACCCTAAACACAAGACGACCTTCTTCCTTTGACCTTGAGCAATTCTCGAGAAATTCCAATCCTTAATCCGGGTGCACGAAGTCACTACCAAAAAAAACTGTATTTTGCTACGGAAAAATTCCGTAGCAAACATCAAAAATCCGTTGCAAAGCGTATTATTGCTACGGAAATATTCCGTAGCAAAAGTGGGCCTAGCAAAATGAATTTTGCTACGGAGGAAGAAGATCCGTAGCAAAATTTGCTACTGATGGAAAATCCGTAGCAAAACTTTAATCTGTAGCAAAACTTTGCTACGGATAGAAAATCCGTAGCAAACCATATTTTATAGCAAAATTTTGTTACGGTTTTTTTCTACCCCATCTTGACCCACTCCCCCCCATAAATCCCATCGAAATGCCATTAGTAAGAATCGAAACCGAGACAAGGCTGTGGAAAGTGAAGTAGCTCCCAACTGAGCTATACATGATGCACATACTCGTTGTTAGATTATGTTCTATATATTTCTTCTTAATATTAAGTTGTCAATCATACTCCGTAGCAAATTGTGCTACGGAAAATCATATCCGTTGCAAAATTTGCTACAGATTACGATTCCGTAGCAAATTGTTGCTACGAAATCGTATTCCATAGCAAATTTTTGATACGGAATCGTAATCCGTAGCAAATTTCGCAACGGATATAATTTTCCGTAGCAAAATTTGCTAGGGAATCGTAATCCGTAGCAAATTTTGCAACGGATATGATTTTCCGTAGCAAAGTTTGCAACGGAACACTTGCTATGGATTTCAATCTACCACAAAAAATGCGTAGCAAAAACTCTTTTTTTTGTAGTGAGTTAGTGATCGTTGTGTTAACCTTAGGGGACGAACGTCATCAAGAATCCGCACCGGAGGTAGCAAAAATCGTTTCTAAGACAGTGGCTCTCATACCACGGCACGACTTGTGATTGATTAACAAGTTTATTGTTTTTGATTTCTATAGATTTATTTCCTACAACAACATTTTTTAAGAATCTCTCAACCTATTGCTTTCCCTTGTTTCATTCTCGTGAATGTCTTAGTTTTGGATTTGTTGTGAATGGATCAGATGCATGTGTATATTCAAAGGTGATAGGATCTGATTGTGAAATCATTTGCTTATATGTTGATGACATGTTTTTGTTTAGTGCAAGTCTTGATGCCATACAGGAGACTAAGAACTTCTTGTCCTCTAAGTTTAAAATGAAGGATTTAGGTGAAGTTGAAGTAATTTTGGGAGTAAAGGTTGTTAAGACTTCTAAGGGTTATTCTCTATCTCAATCTCATTATGTGGAGAAAATATTGAAGAAATTCAATTGTTATGATGAGACCCCTGTGAGAACTCCATATGATTCTAGTGTCCAATTGCTTAAAAAATATTGTGAAAGTGTGTCTCAAAGTGAGTATGCCAAGGTCATAGGTAGTTTGATGTTCTTAATGAATTGCACTCGTCCTGATATTGCTTATGTTGTAAGCAGACTTAGTCGTTACACTCATAATCCTAGTGAGGATCATTGGGGTGCTCTTAAGAGACTGTTGAGGTACTTGAGATACCATGGATTGGGGGTTAAATTTTGTGGGGTTCCCTACCGTTCTAGAAGGGTATTGTGATGCAAATTGGGTGACAGATAGTGATGAAGTAAGCTCTACAAGTGGGTACGTGTTTATTTTGAATGAAAGCGTAGTTTCTTGGAAGTCTGCGAAACGAACATGTATTGCAAGATCTACCATGGAAGGAGTTTATAGCTTTAGATCTTGCCACTAAAGAGGCTGACTGGTTGAGGCATTTGTTAGCTGATATTCCATTGTGGGGGAGACCTGCTCCTCCGGTATCCTTACACTGTGACTCACAAGCTGCTATTGGAGTTGCCAACAACAGCGTTTACAATGGTAAAAAGAGACACATTCGAGTCAGGCATGAGTCTGTGAGGCAATTTATTGTGAATGGTGGTATTTCTCTTGATTTTGTGAGGTCTGAAAGGAATCTAGCTGATCCTTTCACTAAAGGATTAAGCCAGAAGTTAGTATTGGAATTCTCTAGTGGAATGGGTTTGAAACCTGTGTAATTATTTTATTGCTTTGAATTCTAAATTAAACTCTTTTAATGTTTACTCTTTAATATACAATTGCTCAGATCAATTAAGTTCTTGTTGAACTGTTTTGATGTATATTATTGAGATGTCATGTTGTGATGCCAGGTGCATCATCTTGCTGAATGGATTTTTGTACCCTTATTGATTGGGTGGTTCACTTAGTTAAGCTTGATGGATATGTGAGAATCCATAGGCCTTATTGATTGGGTGGTTTACCTAGTGAACTTGACGAAATCCTTATGAGTTTTTGACGAGGATGAGCGTGGTGGCTCTTAATGTTTTCATATCCCAGGCTCCGGGTGGTACATGAAATGGACTTGATGGATACACCTCTAGTCACAGTGGTGACATGGGAGTTCATAGCC
The DNA here is from genome assembly GCA_947645195.1 of Patellifolia procumbens. NCBI lineage: Eukaryota > Viridiplantae > Streptophyta > Magnoliopsida > Caryophyllales > Amaranthaceae > Patellifolia > Patellifolia procumbens. The sequence goes on from CANSGD010000658.1 coordinate 377,111, forward strand.
AAGTGGAGGTTCTGATTTGAACTTAATGAACTCAGTGTTTATATAACCATGGATGGTGGTTCAACGTTGTTGAACTATATAGAACATTGTTTGGATGGTGAGGTTGAACATAGTTCTAAATGAAGTTATATCCAATTTGGAGGTTCAATTGGAATTGAGCTTCATAGCTTCACCTATGTGAGTGTGAAGGGTGGGCCTCCTTCTATGGTTAATATTTTAATTTTCCTAGAGCGCTCATGATAATCCCGAGGTATTATGATGGCCGTATTGGAAAAGGCATGTGTTATCGGGTCACTTCTCAAGCTCTGAAAGCAAGGCATGTGTTATCGGGTCACTTCTCTCTTCTACAAGTTCAATTCCAAGGATACTTGTAGGTGAGGGAACACCCCATCTCACTAACATGTTAGTTCAATCCTTGGACACTAAGTATGTAAGTGCCTAGCTCTCCTTTTACTGATCGAAGTTCATTCCTCTCTTTCTTTATTGTGGGGCATTGTTGGTGTTTGTTAATGCAAAATCGATCGTCAAGCAATGCCCTCGGCAGGAAGTATGTGCGACCCGCGCGTATTAGCGCGCACCTCGCGCACCTGCACAGCCCAAGCAATAAGAAGCAGCACGACCAGAATCTTCGCGCGACTCGCGCAGGTCTGGGTTTGGCTCGCGCGCCCAACTGCGTGGCGCACGTAGGTCGGGGTCGTGTTTTTGCCGAAAACTCTATCTTATTTGTTGAACCTATATATAAATACTTCTCCTATCTTAATCAGTTTTTCAAGTCACAAATACACACAAGATTAAAACCCTAAACACAAGCCTACCTTCTTCCTTTCAACTTGTGCAGTTCTTGAGAAATTCCAATCCTTAATCTGGGTGCACAGAGTTAGGGATTATTGTGTTAACCTTGGGGAGGAACGTCATCAAGAATCTGCACCGGAGGTGACGAAATTCGTTTCTAAGGCAGTGGATCTCATACCACGGCACGACTTGTGATTGATTAATAGGTTTATTGTTTTTTATTTCTACAGATTTATTTCCTACAACAACATTTTTTAAGAATCTCTCAACCTATTGCTTTCCCTTGTTTCATTCTTGTGAATGTCTTAGTGCCCTCCATTTTTCCGAGTTCTCTACATATTGTGTCGGTTGTTTTTGTGATCTCAATAGAAACGTATTGTAATATCCATCTACTTCCATTCAACACCTCAACAAAAGATTCCCTTATCTATTCTAGAATCTCCTCAACTTGGACATGAATTCTCTAATTTTTCTCCTTCTCACAATGATATATACATATGTTCTTAAATCTTAATTTCCTCGAGGACCAATTAACTTCTTCAATAACTCTAAACCTTTTAACATAATTGGTTTTCTGAAATCTCTGTCTTAATTATTACTCACCTTAAAATATTTTTCTTATTTGACTTTAGTTTATAAGGACATTAAAGCTTAACTAGAAAATCAAACAAAATATTATTTTTAATTTTCAACAAAACTGTAAGCTCCAAACCCACCATCATAAAATTCATTAGAGTTGGGATTGTGTAAAAAAATTGTGTCCTAGTACTAGTCAATATGACCAATAAAGACAGTAGATATAGATCATAAATGGACCAAAAAATTATGAGGTCATCAACTAATAAGAAGACATCTTTATCTACACACGTTTTCTTTCCCTGATTCACAAGTCTCAAATCCCTCTTATTCCTAGCAAAATTTGTATTCAACTAAATATCGTCCACATTATTATGACTCATGCATAACCGTTAATCCTGAACTAGCCACAATTACATCACTATAAATGACACTTGTGGTGTTGACACTTAGGACAAAACCTTCATTTTCCCACCACTTTTTGCTCCCCCCCCCCTCAATGGTAAAAATCAATGTTAGGATTAGGAGCACTAAAAATTATTAGTAAAAGAAAGTTATTAAGGAATAACAATTGAGTTCGACTTGATGGTAAGGATAAATCCGAAATCTAAAAAACGAATGTAATCTGATTAGAGTGAGTTTACGTAAAATTCAATTTTAATCCGATTAGAATTATGATCACCATTACCATATCTATTAAGATTAAAAGTACATTGATAGAATGAGCAAATTTGACTATTAGAAATTAAGTAAAAACATTAAAATCTTTTAATACTATAACTATATTTTGGCTATCCTATGATGATTTGATCCAAATATAATTTAAGCTAAAACAGTGTGAAGGAGAAATTTTCGATTCGAATCAAAAAACATATAACCAAGTCCTAATATGAGTTAAAATGTCGCGAATCTGAATGTGGTGGAGCGGATTTAGAGTTTACTAAGTCCAATCCAGATCGGATCTATTACCATTTTCACTAAAAGAGCATACATAAAGGGGGTTTGACAATTGACTTTTGATTGACTTTTTCATTGATTTTTGGCGTTTGACTTTTGTTTCTGGTCAAACAGCCAAAAAAGTATTTGGTAATTGGTTATTGTAGTGGTTGAAAAATCGCTTTTCAACCAAATTTCAGAAGCGGCTTTAACTAACTTTTTTTGTTTTTGCTTTACTAAACAGTCAGCAATAACAATCATTTTCACCAAACACTGTTATTAACAACCAACAATTATACAGTTTCCGAAAAAAATAATTATATAACTATTCAAACAAACCACTAAAAATAATCGATCAAATCAGACAGCATATAAAGCCACCAGCAAACAACTACCTATCAATTGCCGAACATCCCATAGTAAAAACGGAGGGGTAAAAAGGGTCAAACATTTCGCAACTCAAGGAAGTTGGACTCTGACACGTTCAAGTGAGCATCACCCACGGAAAAAGCCCAATTACTCAATACCAATACCACACCTCCCATTCCCAAACTACCCCTCCATCCACTCCCACTTCCCTCAAAAGGGTATTATAGTAATTACATCCACAGCTTCACCTCGTAAGACCCTTTAAAAGACCCGAAAAGCGGGAGTTAACGATAAAGCCGTGAAAATCTAAAAACACCGAAACAGAGTGAAATAGAATTAGTGAGAGAAAGTATGTCTCTGCGTAAGTTTTAGAGAGAGAATGTGAAGAACTCATCAATGGTGATTTGATTTCAACAAACTTAGAGAGAGAGAAAAAGAGAAAGTTAGAGAGAAGAAGAAGAAGAAGAAGATGACGACGACGACAGGAATAACAATCCATGACCAAAACTTAGAGAAGCAAATTGAGAAACATATGGGAGGTTGTATGGCTGGTTTCTTCAACATCTTTGATCGTTCTCAAATTCTCTCTGGAAAACGCCTCTATCCTAAACGCCTACCTTCTCCTCACTCTTCTGTGGTAAGATTTTCATCACTTATTTCTATCAATGATTTGATTTCAGTGTTGTTTCGGTAATCAATTGTGTAATGTTTGCTTTGATTTGATTTTGATGAAATTAGGCTGGAGATTCAGCATCAGAGTCAATCGGATCGCCAGCATTATCAATGGAGTTCGAGAAACCGAAGCAACAACCGGAGCTCCGATCACCAGCACCATCACCTAAACCTGCAACTCCAAATTCATCAACGGAGTCAGTGAAATCGCCATGGAAGTTCAATAGAGAAGCTCCGAGACTCTCGTTAGATAGTCGAGCAATTACCGACGCTAAAGGCGGTTTACGACCGCGAGAGATCCGAATCAACACCGTCTCCACCTCCGGAACCGCCATTGATGACGGAAAAGACAATCAACGACAGTCTCCTAGCGTTATTGCTCGTCTCATGGGACTCGAACAACTTCCTAGCTCGAACTCAAGCTCGAACTCGAACTCGAACGAGTCTGAGAAGAAGTTTGAGCTTCGTAGATCGGCGTCCGAGTCAAGATCGAGAGATTATCGTTTTTTTGATACTACTCCGAGCTTTCTCTCTCCTGTAACTACCAAAACTGATGTTATTGGAGAGAGAAAATCGGATCAAATATCTCTCATCACCAGAAACAACACTAACAATCAGAAGGTAAAGAATCAGAGTATTAACAACAACAATAATAATAATCAGCGTAGATTGATGGTGGAGAGAAAGAGCTACTACAACACTGCGGATTTCTTTCCGCAACAACAAGAACAACATCAAGCAGTAACGATTTACGGAGAAATCGAGAGGAGATTAAGAATGAGAGGAATCGATGAACCGTCGAAGGATTTGGAAACGCTAAAGCACATTCTAGAAGCTCTTCAGCTTAAAGGCCTTTTACATTCTCGTAATCACCGGAGATTCTCATCAGAGGAAGAATCTCCGGTGGTTTTAATGAGACCGGTAAGATCTCCGGCGAATAATCGCCGGAGAAATATGAGTAACGAGTCGAAGGAGAGTCCGAGGAGAGAAAGGCCGGCGAGAAGTCCGATGAGATCGCCGGGGAGGAGTGAGAATCGTAGCTCGAGTCCTGGTGTTCGACGAAAAGGCGGTCCGTTGAGCGTCGAAACGCAGAGGAGAACGAATGAAACGACAACGACGAGTATGAGTATGAGAGGTTCATTGCATTCTCCGGTTCAATCGCCGAAGATGACGGCGACAAGGCGGTGTGATCAGACGGTGAATCGGTCACCTCGGAATCGGAGAACAACTGTTGAGATTTGTCAGGGAGAGAGAATCGTTAGTGGTCCTGTTTATGCTGAGGATGAAGCATCTACTACTATTTCTGAAAGTAGTTTCAGTACTTCCTCACATACCGACAATGAGGTACTAATTCAAATCATCTTAATCATTGTTGATTTCCTCACTTAATTGTTTTATTGCATCTTTCGATTTCGCAAAGATTGATACTATTTGCATAGGAAACATTATTGATAAAGTTTAGGACACATTGTCATAATAAACATTAATCACTTTAAATGTCGCTTTAGGAGACATTTGCATAATAAACATTATTGATAAAGTTTACTTTGACCGTTGTTTGCGATTTATATGCAATTGGAAAAATATACTTGATCTTGTTGGTATTCGTTTTCGTATATAGTTATTAATGACTGCTTTTTACAATTTTTACAAATAAACAGATATTAACTCTCAATGTACTGTATGCGTGAGAACGAGAAGTGTAACGATTTTTGTAAAATGTGATGACTAACGTGTTAATCGTGTTAATTGGTTTGATCTGAGCAGAGATGGAGGGGAGAGGAATACAGAGATGGAAGAAATCTACTAGAGAGATGTGATAAGCTGTTGCATAGCATAGCAGAGATAACTGCGAACTCGAATTCGAACTTGAACTCGGCCGAGTTACAGCAACCGAGTCCAGTATCGGTGCTGGACTCGTCATTCTACAAAGAAGATGACTCACCGTCCCCTGTAAAGAAACGTACTATCGATTTCAAAGGTAATATTACACACCAAACCAAATCTTACTTACCTCTACATTATGTTTTTGACTTTTTGATAATGACGTTTCGTAGCTGTTATGCATATTTATTCACTATATTTAACGTACTCATGATTTAACGTAAGATTGAGGTTTTAAAATTTTTATTGTGAAATCAAATCATGTACTCTTACAACTTACTCACTTGTCCCTGTAACAACTACTCTTGCGTACTGGATATGTGATGAACATGTTATCAAAACCAAATGTGTGGTACTCATATGGTCCTACTACTAATAGTCTATTTACTTCGGCTAAAATCAGATAAATTGAACTGGACTAAATAAAATAGTAATATGTGAGCCGAAAAATGTTGCGTTGAACCATAGAAAAACAAGCTTTAGATATATTCGTAAGTACTGTGACAACTTGTTAGGTATTGGATGTATTCCACTAGATTATGACATCATTATTACCACTAAAAAGATTCTTATCATGAAAAGGAATGAACATATGTTAAAGAGTTTTGATTATCGATGCACATGCAAGTCTTTTTTAGATAAATTCTCCTAGTTGATAGTACATTGTGATCTTATGTTAGATCCTTGTTATGAGGAGGTGATAATATTATAATAGAGTAGAAAGATTAATGGGTAATCAGTAAGGATAATACAATATACTAGTCAAAGCCTCAAAGGTATATCTCATAAATTTGAATTTCGTAGAGGGTTTTTAGGAGACTAAATTTTGTGAACCGTATCTAGACATGTTTTCATCGTCTAAATTTATGTAAATTAGACTTATTACTTATTATATGTGATTAGACTTGATTGCTACTGATTTCTCTTTCATCTTCATATTTGTTTAACTCGAAACTTAATTTTTAAAGGTGGATTGAAAACGCTCGAAAGATCGAAAGTTGAAGATTAGTACAAGTTTTTGTGATGACCAAATTGTATGCACTTTGGGGTGTGAAAGGTCAATTAGGAACACAGTTTGTAACATCACACCTGATGAGCATCCCCCATAAGGGTCAGAGGAGGGTCAATTGGTTTAACCTTGAAATTGATGTTCTTGTCGTGTTAATTGTTAGTTAATGATTATAATTAAGGTTAATTGAATAAACACTAAGAAGTGTTTGATGAGAGTGCTAACTTCAATATAGAGATTAAGAATTTAATTGGTCAAAATGTTAAAATACAGACTGGCAAATTAAGTGAGCCAATTCAATCTAGTAAAACAAACCAATCAGAGAAGAGAAGAGGCTCATGCTCATGTTAGCTCAGATAAGTGGCCAGTGGGGTTGTTTCTGGGGAAATTAAAGTACCAGGGATGCCTTAAACCCACACATGATCAGCTGATGCCATCACGTGGGTTGCTCTTCTCTCTCTCCTCTCTTTCTATCCACCAGGATCCTTTGATGACGACAACTTATCAAAGCAGGAGATAAGTACTCCATTAGATTTTGTCAAAACTCTACTAATTAGTAATTACTCATTTATGGAATTTTCATCTTCATATAAAAAATACTACTCCCTCCATAATGCATTACTTGCAACGATTTGACACAAAGTGTGAGTAGAAAATGTCTAATTGTTGCAAGTAATCCGTTACGGAGGGAGTACTATAATATACTTATATATAAGTGTGATTAGTGTTTTCTTGAACTTATTTGGCTCATTTTGATAAAAATGAGTTTCATTAAATTCCCATGTAGTATGAAAATGTGTTCCCATGAGTTGGAGCTCGTCAAAACCAATCGAATAGAACACCTTGTCACATGCTGACTCTTTGCTTAGTCGCTGCATAAGAACTACTAGACACTCTTGTTAGATAACTAGTTAAGACTCCTTAAAGCAATGACGATACTATGGCTACGTATAGTGACATCGGGTATGTGTGGGAGATGGCCGTGACAACACACACTCAATAATTTGTAATTACATGAATTATTGAAAACAAGATTCTACTGTTGTAGGAGTACTACCTAATAATAATAATAATAATAAGCCAATGCATTTCTCCAAACTGCCAGATACGTGTGTGGGATGCAGATTAGACCTCTCCATTAAATTGGTGATAAATGAGACTAAAAACTACTAAGATGAATGTTCTGTGTAAAGTAGTTGAGGAGCAATCAATAATGGTGGATGAAGATTTTCTGTTCAAGTTTCTTCCAACTGACATTTGATAACTGTCGCATTCAATATTTTGAGGCTTATGTTTAAGAAAAAGTCCTATATCTAGTCCTTTTTTTGTGTGTTTAATCATGAATTTTGTTGGGTACTGAGAAACTGTATCTCCCTCCCTGACTTAATAATAATAATCTCTTCATTTTTCTGTTTACCAGATCAAGTAGTTATGGAATTGGAAGATGAGCTGTTGTGGAGCCCATCATCAATAATCCAATTATCAAAGCTTGATCATGACATCGATTTAGACGATTCAGAATTCACCTATGTTTCAGAGGTACTCAGAGCATCAAATTATCTCCCAGATGACAATAACTTATTCCTATTATTAGAGAAGCAAAGTTCAATTAGAGGCAATAAAGATAAATCCAAAACTTCCATTCTTCAAAGGAAGCTCATCTTTGATACAATCACCGAAATCCTAGATCGAAACCGACAACTCCCCCCTTGGAAAGCGGTTTTGATCTCCGATCCAACCTCCGGGAGTCCCTCATTGGAGCAAATTTGGTCCGAATTCCAAAAAATCCGAGAACGAGGACCCTCAGAGGACCTCCTCGAGGTCATATGTGGTGTATTGAAGAAGGATTTAGCCGGGGATTCAATCACCGGGTGGGCCGATTCTCCAATAGAGATGTCGGAGGTGGTGCTCGACATCGAACGGCTAATCTTTAAGGATCTCGTCGGCGAGGTTATCCGAGATCTCGCTACCATTGCTGGGAAAAGTACGGGACTTCAAGCACCTCGTAGGAAGTTAGTTTTCTAAAAGCGCGGGAAATGGATAAAATTTGGAAATAGTGGGTGTTGGGGGAAGAGCAGCTTTTTCCGCGCGCTTTTTCTGTTTGTTTATTTTATCTCCTCCACTTTCATAAAAAAAAGGGCCCCACTCTTAGGTGTTTATTTTTTAATTAGTTTGTTATTAGGAGTTATTTTATTTTATTTTATTTTATTACTTAATTTCTAAGTTTTCGTCGGCCATATTTTTTTGTGGTAATTTTATGGAATTGTGGACTTAGATTTGAGAATGTAGGCTCAGCTGAAACCCAGGCAAATCTAACGGTCACTTTTTTTTTTCCTTTTTTAATATTTTCCTTTTTATCTTTTTCTTTTTAGTAAAAGATGTAAAGCAATCACTTAGGAGATTTTTAGCTTTAATTTTAATTATTTTATAGTAAAGTAAGTGTCATGTGAAGTGCATGTGGGGTGAGCTGAAAAGTTCAGATGCTGCTGTCATGGGTTGTATGGAAATAATAAAACAGATGAGGAAGCTCAAGAAAAAGAAAAAGTGAAGCCCAAAAAACAAGTGGGGGCCCATTATGGATTAGTGTGGGTCTAATAAAGCTGATTGGGTTTTAATTAAATGGAATTTTCATGTGTTTTTTGTCTCTAAGTTGAGAAAGTATAATCATGAGTTTTTGGTATTTGATAGTATTATGTGATGAAATTATGGAATGGGTGAGGTTAAGCTTTTACATGCCATGCTCATTGTCACGCTACCTGCTATGGATTTATTAGAATGCATGGGCCCTTATATTTTTGGCCTGCCAAGACTCGTGCGCCCAACTTTGAATATTGAATTCCCTCCCATTTTTTGATTGTTTTGCTCCACAACTTCTCCTCTCAATGATTATGAATTATGATCACTACAAGTCCTTATGCTAGTCACTAAGTCAAAATAAGTTGAAAAAAACGCGATCTTATTCGTCTGTTAATAGCTTTACTCTTATAATATTCATCATATAGTCTCACATTATTTGTGTTAACTAATCTATGTTACAATCAAGTAACCATCTTGAGAGTAGAATATTTTCTTTAAAAGCTTGAATGACAGATAAAAAGATCATATTCTCAACCTTTATAGTGAGATAAAGGGAATGTGTGAAATTTAGTACTGATCTTGTTCTAGACCAAGATGTCCATAGTTAGAAAATTAGGTTAAAATTTTAGAAGTATATCAGCCTCTAGTTTCTTTTACAAGCAAAGACTCTAAAATACCTTCAAATGATCATCATACAAAGCTTAAGAGCTTGTAAGCTACAAATGATTAATACGCCTCGATTAACTTTCATCCACATGATTTGAGTTGTTATCATAGCCCTGTTTTTTCAACTCGTTTAAGTTTTTATCAAAAAAAATTAAATTAGGTCTAATAATATCCAACCAATTCATGTAAGTTTTGATAAGTAAAAATAAGTACAAATAAAATTTTACCCTCTCACAAGTAAGATTTAATTAAGTTTGTATAAAGTTTAATAAAAGATAATGACTTTTAATAAGTTGAAAATACGGAACTTTGATTAAGTTTCTTCTAAGCACATTATACATCCAGTCAAAGACCAAACCAAAAGTAAATCAATTCAAAATAGGTAATGTTGAAAGACAGAAGGGAGAGGGATGTAACATAGAAGCAAACATAACTCCACTGAACTCACAATCATAGCCTTTACACTCACATGCTAGCTGCAGATATGAAATTCTTCTACCCTAAAAGTCAGATCTCACACATTTGTATGATACCACATTAGCACACATATATAGCTATAGTCTAACCTATCCTAGAACATTAGTAAATTGATTGGATTTCCTTACATTTGGCTAATGAAATCATGGATGGTGGTAAAATCTCTCCATTTCTTGTATCTGCAAAAGGCCATCATTGGTTTGACATAAATTTGCCATCTAGCTATAGAATTATTCATGCAACACCATCACCAATCGTCTTCCATTCTTAGTTGTTACATGTGGGCCTTGTGGGGTAAGCCACATTTTATGTCTTTGCATTCAAACAATACAAGCCCATTATTTATTTTCCTCAATTATGAAAAAAAGAGGAGGACCTTGCTTGTCCCTTTTTTACCAACAAAATGATATTCTCCACAAGTTTTGAGCAATATTGATTGCCTATTTCTAGTTGGATATATAATTTCAAATTTCTGCTAAGTGCTAACAATGTCCAATTAAAATAGAAAATTTCTCCTCTTTTCCGTCATTTTTTATGGTTGCGGATTTTTCTGCAATTGGTCTAGGTCCTATTCCCTTGAATTTAAAATAATTGAGCTAAATTCAAAATTATAAAAATGAAATTCAGTCGAATGAAGTGAGTTGAACCAGATCGAGAAAAATGAAAAATAAGTCCAAGAAAAAAGGGCCCTATTCTACTTATATAACTTGTAACCTTCAGATTCAATAAGGATTATAATTATTAAGGAGAGAACCCACATATGATTCCATAGGGAAGAAATATGAAGAGGATAACTAGCATATAAGCTTAATAGATTGTTCATCGATTATCAATCGATTTTAGAATGAAACTTTATCTAGATTGTCTTCTGATACAGGTCCACTAAGATTTTATCAATAAATTATAATAACTATCGACTATTTGAAGTTTAAAAGTTTTCATAATCAATGAAAACGACTATCCTCTTTCTAAGCTAAAAAGAGTCCAAACAAAAGGACCAAAATGCATTAGCAAGGTCATAAATATAACTTTTACCCTGAATATACCCACAACTTCTAGAGTTGTTATCAATTGAGTCTCTCTATCTTATTCATCATTGGTTTCTGGGTCCTAAGCCTCCTATAGTGCATATCTTGATGGCATTTTTGGTGATTTTTTATTTAACTTTTCGAAACACTCCCCCTTAATTCTCTAGATTATCAAAAAGCTGGTTAATTCTTTCAAATTAACAAAATATCATCGTATATTCTCTTTTTCATATTTCACGAAAAATTAAGGAATTTGGGACATACACTGATTGTAATTATTGTAGTACTTAAAGAGGGAGAAGTACCAATAGGATTTCAGGAATAAATGATCCTTTTGACAATAAAAAAATAAAACAGCAATTAATGAATGTTTGATAACCAATAGGATTTCAACAATAAATCATTATTTGATAGCCAATAGAATTACAACAATAAATAAATTGAAAAGGGAAAGATTAAAATTAAGAAAAACATTTTGGAACATCTAAGAAGAAATAGGATAACTAATTTGGGACGAAAGGAGTATCTCTATTGTATAAAGGAAGAGTATGTGGACTTCAAAAAGATATAAATATTCTGATTGTTTTACTAATTCGATGATTAATCATTTCACTAATTTTTTAACCACTTTTGTACGTATGATATGCATCTAACGCTAGTGTAATATAGCTCATGACATGTGCTTGACGCTAGTGTATGTTATATAGCTCGCGATTGAAGTAGTAGATTCAATCGCAAAACAAAAAGAAAGATAAAAAGGGTACTTATTATGGGAAACCATCAGAGAAAATGGGCTTTCCATAATAAACTTACTTAAGTCCATTTTAGGCTATTCTGGCCCATTTTTGACAGCTTGCTTATGTATCCATTCTAATGCAATATTTGTTGACAAGTATAGATACCCACCAAATTGATATATTGTCTCTCTCGTACAAATTTCATTAAATTATATGTTCCCTCCCACCGTAAAAAGAGGGTGTTACTAAACATAGCCCGTATTTTATAGCAAATTGTCCAAAATACCCTTATTAAATATAATTATGTACGGTTTTTTTTATAAAAAAATCCAAAAAAAAATTTATTTTTTAAAAAGTTTTAAAAAAATTAAAAAAAAAAATTTTTTAAAAAAATTGAATTTTCACGGAACCGGATGGAGTTTCCGGTACCGTGTACCGAAAAGTCAATCCGGTACCGTAAAAATCCATTTTTAAAAAAAAAATTCAAAAAAAAAAAAAAATTTTTAAAATTTGAATTTTCACGGAACCGGATTGACTTTCCGGTACCGTGTACCGGAAAGTCAATCCGGTACCGTAAAAATCCATTTTTTAAAAAAAAATTCAAAAAAAAAAAAATTTTTTTTAAAATTTGAATTTTCACGGAACCGGATTGACTTTCCGGTACACGGTACCGGAAAGTCAATCCGGTACCGTAAAAATCCATTTTTAAAAAAAAAATCAAAAAAAATTTTTTTTTTTTATAAAAAAATTGAATTTTCACGGAACCGGATTGACTTTCCGGTACCGTGTACCGGAAATTCCATCCGGTTCCGTCAAAACTGATAATTTCACGGAACCGGATGGAATTTCGGTACACGGTACCGGAAAGTCAATCCGGTTCCGTGAAATTATCAGTTTTTTTTTAAAAAAATTTTTTTAAAATTTTTTAAAAGGAAGAGGGGCAATTTAGACTTTTATACCCCGTATTTATACGTATACGGGCTGTGAGCTAGTAAATACGGGCTGTGTTTAGCCGCACACTAAAAAGAAAGAAGGGAAAAAGAGAAGCATAGTAAATTCCAAAAATCTAGTACAAACCTAAGAACTGGTGATCCCAAGGAAATATTGCACAAATTCATCAAAGAGCTTGTTTAGTGTTAGGTTGGACCCAAAACTATGTACTATGCTATAGCGGACAGCCCATATCCTATGCAATGATACAATGTCTATGCTTTAAATTTAGAGTTGTACAAAATTGTTTGATTAGGGCCCATTTGGTACCACTTTCAGTTTCTAGTTTTATAATTTATAATCATATGATAAGCGAGGGAATCTGTTGTTTCGGCTAGCACAATAGTGTTTTCCATGACTCCCCTTTCCTTAGTAGTATTATGAAACTAAACTTGATTTTATTCATGCTAATTTTGAAAGCTGACATCTAAAAACTGAAAATCATTTTTCCTGGTTCCCATGTTATGGTTTTTGGTTTTCAAAAAACTGAAAAACTGAAAACAGAAAACGATAACGAACGGACCCTTAGAAATTAAAGTTTTAGCACGGCCTCCCATTTAGAAAAATAGCGCTTTCATATTAGCCAGATAACCAACTCGATTAAAAGTCTAAGTTGATGGTTGCAGATTCAGAAATAGTTTTATACGTTATCATGCCCCCTCACGCAAGAGTTAATTGGTCTTAAAGTGTGAATGCAGCGCCGCACAACAACCGCTAAATATTTCACTTAGAAAAGAGGGGTGAATGAGATATGAATTGTGATATTCTTGTCACACTAGCTCTGTTATCATATCAAGGTCTCAACTCAATCAAAAGCCGAAGTTGATGGTTGGAGGCATGAGAATAGTTTTATACTCTATCAATATCCCATGAACCCCTTTTTCCATCATATCAAAGCAATATATTATAAACTGTAAAAATTATGAAAACCTTTAAAATTATCACTTATTGCTAACTATAAATGTGGGAGAGATAATTATTTAAAATATATGGATTATTATTTAATGACCATATTTAATTAAAACGACCATTGTCATTGATTTAATATAGTCCTAACTTTTGTTGTACAAGTTGGTTGTCATATTCATCCTGGCACTTTTCAAATTTATGCCCTTTTTCTTTCTCTGGCTTAATGCACTCAACTTATAGTTTTTGGGCTCACAATGTTAATTGAATTGAATTCTTGTATGGTCCCTTTCTTAATGTAGATTTGAAGTCAATAAACATGGGTTTAGTCCAGCTTATGCCGAACTCAGTACAATAATTATTGACTCAAAAGGGAGTTGTTAGTAATAAAGTTGGCCTGAAATAAAACAAGGAATCTACATGTCCCTATTTGTTGAGTAGGTGACATCCTCGAAATTTCAGTAGCTTTTTACAATATCATCATGCAAATTCACTTACTAGGAACAGTGTTTTCTTAAAAAGGAAAGAAACCCATCAAAGTATTTTTTGGACAAGAAAATGTGGTCAGGAACTTGCTCGGATCCTAATGAGCCAGGCACTTGAAAGTAGGGGAAAGGTTAAGGGAAATTCCTACCTCAAAGTGGCATTCTTCAAAATAGGGTGAAGAATTTAGAACCTAGCTGTGACTATCAACGACGGCCACGAAATAGCAAGAGAAGGCGCGGTTTAAGTTTTCATCCAAAATTCAAGATTACCCTCGTTGATTTTTACTATTTTTCCCCTATAGGTGTTTTTTTTGTGTTTGCGATGTTATTTTCTTACTCGTCGTTAATTAATGGTCGTTAATACATTTGTTTCTAGTAGTGTCGTGAACCATTCGTTGTCGTTTCAGTTTCGACGAGCCTACTAGATACGTTGACTTGGCTAATATACTACATCACATATAAAGTTTTGTAAGTGTTAAATCTTATAGCATTTTACTCGTAATAAGCAGACAAAAAATACTCAAAAGTTCATATACCTTCTACTTTAAACTACCCTAATGCTCAGCTACCAGTCAAGTGCCCATTGGTCTTTATCAATAGTGTCCGGCCTATTGTTTAGTGCTTGTGCTCTTAATTGCATTTTAAAGTGCACTTCTTTGAGCCTGCTAGATCGCCAATGTTTGTAGAGACTACCACATTGGGCACTCAATGCTTTAGTTACATTAAGACTGCCAACTTTTTGGGTAAATCGCATTTTGCCTCGTAAAAAATGCAACACAATTGAGTTAATTCTTAGCACGTAGATAAACTGCCATATAAGATAGAATAAGATATCCTCGAAATTGAAGTGTAGTATGTGAGTGAGATGTGACTGAAAGCAAAATATGAAAAATCATAACACATAATAGTGAACTTTAGCGAACAAGAAATAGGAGAATCAGATATAGGAAACATCAGGTGAATTCATAAATTAATAGCCTCAAGAATAGAAGGAACCAAATGCTCGAAAAATAAGGTGAATTGTGAGAAAAATAGCATGTGCAAATTGCACTACAAACAATTAATTCTCAATGGGGCAAAAAATAACCCCTTTTGACAAAGTCCATAGGTTACTCATGGTTCGTTTGAAAGCCATGAAGTTATAGGATCGTAACGCTAACACTTATCCGACGATCGATAAAGATAGGGCATCCTCCTCGTCACTCTCCTCCGGGTCATCTAACGCAACACTCTCCTCCTCTTCCACCTTAATAGACAACATTTAACAACGCTCAGATAATTCGTCAGCCATGAAAGCCGGTGAGACTTACAACCGAAGGATGGATTAGTCGAAAAAATTGACACATAAACCCTAACCCTAGTTCGCTGAGAGAGCGAATTTTTGATTAAGGTGCACCCCCCCCCCCCCGTTTTATAAAAATAATTCGGATGTTTTGGGGAAAAAAAATTTAAAATTAAATAGTGTACTAATAATGAATTCTCCTCTTTGACTCATAAGAAGAGGATGGCATAGTTGGTTATGTTGCATTAAAGTTAAGGGTAAGTGTATGGGTTCTACTCTTCTTGTCATCATTTTTGTTTCTTTTAATAATATTTCTTCTTCTTTTTTATTTCTGTGACTAGTTTCTACTACTTTCTTTCTTTTTTATATAGTTTTTTCCTTTCTTTTTCTCATTCCATTTATTTACTTGTTTTCTCCCTTTTCTTCCTTATTTCTTTAATTTAATTTTTTTCTTTCCTCCGTTTAACCCAATTATTTTTTGTGAGTTTTTGTTTTTTACTTTATTTAGTATTTTTGCGTATAATATAATTCTTCGGTAATTTATCATTAATTATTATTATTATTATATATTCTTATAATTTATTATATATAAATCAAAAACAATGGAAAAAGTAGGATTTGTGAATAACTCAAACTATAAAATTTAACAATTTTTGTAAAATGGAGGTAATACCATATACATCCGTTTCTTTTTGGATATGTCCCAATCATGAGTTTTAAATATATATGTTTTTCCACTTTAATTGTGCACCCACAAAATTGAAAATTTTGGTTTCACCACTGATTATAATATAACTTTGACTAATTATATCCGATAAGGTAGTCTTTGGTTAAAGTGATGATTCAAAAAATGTACAAATGCTTGTAATAAAGTCTAAAAATCAAGCGTCTCTAGTTCCATAGTACGAAGTAGGGGTGATCATCGAACGAACCGAGACCGGATTCTACTTAGCTGGGATCGTGTTCGTTTAAGTTTATTCGAACTCGATCCGAGCTCAAAACTTAACGAACCGAGCCGTCATCGAGCCGAGATATGACTAAGCGTTGACCGAGCCGTTGTCGAGTTTTTCACGAACAAGTTTGATCTATTATTATTCTTAGTTTTTTTTGTCTACTTTCTTATTTTTAGATGAATAGTTTTTCTTATGAATTTAGTTTTAAACACTAAAACTATTAGCTTGTTATTGTGTAATATTTAGAACAAATGTATTTTTAGATTCATACGTAATATAGTATTTTAATATAAAAAAAATATTCGAGCTTGTTCATGAGATTTCCAAGCCAAGCTTTACATGACTCAGCTCGGCTCGTTAATATCGAGCCGAACTCAAATTCAAACCGAGCCATAACGAGTCAAAATTTGACCGAACTTTGACCAATACGAGCCCGAACTGTTCGCAAATAGGACAGACTCATTCTCACCTCTAATACAAAGCCGTAGAATGATAGAAGTAAAAAAAAGAGTTGTTAAATAATAATATTCACTTTCTTAGTTTGTGTGCCATATTTAAATTTTTTGGTACTTCTAAAGCTGATATTATTATAATATACAGAGGTACTTTTAAAGCTGATATTATTATAATATACAACTTTAGGAGGAATCCTAGAGTAAGAGCAAGACTACAGAGACTAACATTGTAAATACATTTTGTTATGTTGAGTAGTTTGTAAAAAAACAAGTAAATGTTTGTAAAGAAACGGTGTCACGGAGTATAAAAAAGAGTATCAGCAGCTATAACGGGGACGAAATGGTGAAGATGGCTGATGAGCTCCTGGAGGCAGTCGTCGAGGGTCGAGCAGATGACGCTATAGCGATCCTCACTAAGGATCCAAGGCTGCTCCGAGTCGGGGATGTTATTGGGGATACAGCCTTCCATGTGGCTGTACGAGCCGGGCATGGGTCCACTGTATTAAAGATGATCGAGTTCCTCGAGCACACCGGCGATTTGGAGATGCTGCGAGATGTTCTCCATGAAGGGAACGCACAAGGAGACACTCCCTTGCACCTCGCCCTTAAGAATGGCTACATAGACATTGCTACTCATCTAGCTGCCACACAATCTAGTAAACGTGCGCTGCTGCTACTAAAGAATGACGACCAAGTGTCGCCATTACAGCTTTTACAAGCAGCTGGTTATGAGGAGAAATTTCTGTTTCCAGCAGCTGTTTATGACCGGATTCCATATTCTGCGAATAGGACAGTTAGGAAATGCGTTGGAAGATCTGATTTATTCATGAGAATAAGAAGAATGATGCTTTCAGGTAATGAGGATGATGATGAAGACGAACAGGGGCGGATTACACTCCACGAAGCTGCTGGAAAAGGCCAACAAGACGTGGTCGCCCAAATCCTCGAAGAGGATCACGGGATAATACATTATAAGGATGAAATTGGTCGCACTTCATTCCATGTTGCGGCATCTAATGGTCAAGTCGGGTCGGTAAAGAAGATGGCTGAGATTTTACAAAGCAGCAGTGAGCTAAAAAGATTATTGCTTGAAGGCGATCATAAAAAAAACCTCCCCTTACACTATGCCATAGAGGGTGGACATGAGAAGACCGCCTGTTACTTGGTCGAGGTCGCACCCAGGGCTACGTATAAATTCAATCAGCTCGGAGTCTCACCGCTATGCCTTGCTGTAGAAAAGAGTTACCCGGAACTGGTACGTCACATAACCAGAAACAACCTTCCTCAATCCATCAGGGACGAGCTTCTTGAGCATGCCAAGACAATCTTGCTTGCACATACTGCCCTTAAGAAGAGGAATCCAGGTATCTTGTCTTCTATCTTGTTACTCAAGTGCTCTGCATAATTTTACTGATTTTTTTTATTTTTATCAATTAACTTTCTATTTATAATTCATACTTCACCTTAAATGTTTTTATATTTTTATGTAGTAAATCACTTAAACGATTTAACTGTACCCCATATCTAGACCAAAAATATCTTTGGTCAAAAGTCATTGAACGGATCGGATAAGGCTAGGAACATAGGTGGAGCTAACACTCCAAAGAATAAGATATAAAACATTTAACTATATTAATTGGAGTTGTTCTTGTAAGATTCCTTCTAATTTTATTTTAAAACAAACTAATGGTCGAGATCCAATAAGAAGAGCTTTTTATGCAAAATAACTAGTTTAATATATTTCGTGACCAACCTAATTTATTATGTGCCTAATCTAATTCAATTTATAATCACATTTTTAACCATCCAATGGCTAGTTTAATCTTTAATCCATTCAGTAAATATGTTGCGTTGATTTTTTTGAAAGTCGGTTGTAGTTCGAGAATAAAAGAGAAACAAAAAATAGAAAAGAGAAGGGACGATTTGAGTGGTTTGAAATGTCTAGGCATAGTAGTGTTGGTGTGAGATGTCTAGGTATACTAGTGTTGGATGAGTGAAAATTTTACAACAGATTTCTTGAAGGTCACCGTAACAATTAAATTTAAACCACACATTATGCTATGTCATCATTATCCTAATTTGGCTATTCATTAAATTTCCTTCTTGTGTAAACGTGTTTTAGACAATTTTAACTTTGAATATAGAATTTCCTTTTTTTAAATCCTGTTTACAATTCTTCTCCATTTTTATCACCTTTTCATCTTCTCCATCGAGAATCAATATTCATGATCGAACAGTGCTTAGGTGAAATATTGAAACAAATCGTTTTAGAGACTCATAGATTCACAATTGGAATTATGCTGCTCTTGTATTTGAAGCCCAAATGTTCTCAGATTTAAAATATATCATTTTTGATATTGAGAATGACGCCAATTTACTTAAAGATTGGTTGTGATGCGTTTTACTTCTCTGTGCAAGGAAAACAATGTAACTGATTTTTTCAGTTTTTTTCTTCAAAATTTTAAGATTTTTTTTTGGTAAAAGATAATTTAAAGATATTAGTATTAGTTTAGTTAAACCAAGGTCAAAGATAAGTTTATAAAATAGAGGGAAGATTATTTATTGTAGCCATTGTAATAGTTTTAATCTCAACCCTTAATTTTTGTTAGATTTCATCTTGTCCATTAAATATATTTAACTACTAAAAAATTTGACTTTTTTTTATTAAATCATTTAGATTAATGGTCAAGATGAGCCTACAACTAATGAAAGGTTTATATTTAAATAGTTACAGTGGCTACAATAACGGTAGAATTATCCTAAAATAGAGGATAATTCTACAATGTGTAGCAACTATAACCATTTAAATCTAGACCCTTCATTTGTTGTAGGCTCATCTTGACCATTAATGTAAATGATTTAATAAAAAAATAGAAAGTAAATTTTTTTAGAAGTCAATTATATTAAATGGACAAGATGATTTTTTCAAAAATTAATGATTGAGATAGTATACTGGCTATTGTAGCCATTGAATAACCTTTGTAAATAGGTTGCAATAAATTTGTAAATAATAAACATGGAAATACTATTTATTGGTTCAACTTATATTTGATCAAAATTTAGAACATCAACATGTTTAATTTTTTTTGTTTGGCTATACCTAAAAGCCTTTTATGTAAAGTTCAGAAAGAATATTTAAAAGCAAAACTTAGTTGGAGGCTAGAATAATTCCAAAAAGATTTTGTTCTCCTCTTAACGAGCCTTGCTAAAGTGAAGAAATTTTTTAAATAAAATTACTATAACACATATACATAAATAGGTTGCAATAAATTTGGAAATAATAAACATGAGAATACTATTTATTGGTTCAGCTATATTTCAAAATTTAAAAGTTCAACATGTTTAATTTTATATGTTTGGCTATACCTAAACCCTTATGTATAATGCATAGAAAGAATATCTAAAAGTAAAATTTAGTTGGAGGTTATAATAATTCCAAAAAGATTTCGTTCTCCTATTACTGAGTCCTGCAAAAGTGAAGAATTTTTTTTAAAAAAAACATACTAACACATAAGTATAAATAGGTTGCAATAAATTTGGAAATAATAAACATGGGAATATTATTTATTGGTTCAGCTTATATTTGATCAAAATTTAGAAGTTCAACATGTTTTATTTTATATGTTTGTCTATGCCTAAAATCTTTATATGTAATGTCTAGAAAGAATATCTACAAGGAAAACTTAGTTTGAGGCTATAATACTTTCAAAAAGATTTTGTTCTCGTATTATAGAATATCTAAAAATATCTAAAAGGAATTAGTGCCAAACACTACTACAAAAAAGGATAGCAAACTGGTTGAAATAGGGCTGGAAAATCGTGTCATGACCGGTTTACATCTCATAGGTCTCCTAGGGTGGGACACTTGTTTAGTGGACCGGTTTCATAAATTTAATAAATGAACCGAACTTAGTTAAACACTGGTACCTTCTGCCTTTTTTTTAATTAAAGAAAGAGGCAACCACACCTGATTTCTCGGGAAACCTATTCCATATATTTCTATAAAGGGGACCGAATCTGTCATACATCTGATACCTTTGACTCTTTTAATTTAAAATTATATATGGTGAGCCCCACTACACGTCACTAAATGTGTACCATTTCCAACCATTATGCGCATCCTTAACGAGGGGTGAGAACAACCGAGTATCCGCTACCCAATTGCATTCAAAAGTTATATTTTCTTGTCTAGCTAAAAATAAGCATCTTATATAACGTAATTTGATATTGGCAAAATAAAATAAAATTATTCCAAAACATACTTCATCATTTTAGATTACTAATTCGTTTGCTCTTCCTTATTTCTAAAACAAATAACATTAGAAATTATTCATCTTTGTCCATTAGTTATATTGAGTGTTGTTTTTGGATACCACCATAACATATTTTGGTCGTATCTATACAATGCGTGTCATGAATAAGATCACCCAACCAAACTTTGGCAATGACCGCGAAAAGCTTTTTATGTGTCCAAAATTAGTATCACGACCCATTATCACTCCAACCATATATATACAACTTCTAAACATAGTAATTAGAGTGATCCAAGACAATTATTGCGATATTTCACTATTACTTACTCCTTCATAAAAAATTGTTGGATATTAATCTGTTACTGATATCAAAGAAATTAATTGACCTTTTGCCAAAATATTAAATTTTTTACAAAGATTACGAGCAACCAAATAACAAAGTAATAAACCAATATATTAGGAAAGTGGTGGGCGTGATTATATCAGATCTAAACAACATGAGAAAATCTATATATATATTAAAACGCGTAAGCAAGCATTGCCACCTGACACTGTCACTCCATGTCATTTATTGCGCAGAATATGGAAATGCCTACAAAATATATACAACAAGATTTGAACTTATGACCTATCAAGTAGAATTCTAAGACTTTTCCACTAGGCTACACCTCTTTTTGTGATCTACTTTTGCTTTTATGTTATGTATTCCATCACCTTAATTTTTGTTATGAGAAAAATACGCTCCTCAAACTTTTTCTCTAATGTGCGTATGCTTTAGTTATCCAATCTAATTTCACATTAAATATTCTACCTTATTTTCTTTTTACAATTTATATTAAAAAAAATCTTATTACAATCCCTTTTCAATTTGTAATTTGTTTGTTCATTCCGATTCTCCCCTTATTTCTACCTTATCCTATCTCTATACTTTATATAAAAAATAGGAAAACAATATACAAAAGATTATACAAGAATTTTCCCAGGGCATCGCCTGGGATAAAAAACTAGTTAATATTTCAAATCATTGTAACTGCGTAAATTTGGTGGGAAATCCCATTAATATGGCGGTGAAATTTCAATTATAAATTCAAGACATAATTTTTACTTTAAAATCAAAACAGGTTTGCTAAGTGGCAATTGCCAAAAGCAACATAGGCCATTACATATATGTAAACTCAGTTAGGGAATAATATATATATAATCGATCTTATTTTTGTTTTTATACCAATATTTGTAACTTTAAAAAGTATATGTGAAAACACTAAACTAATTAGAAGCAAAAGAACAAATACTTTTCACACATACATTGATACATAAGAAATAATAATCAAGGCCTTAAATAAGGCTTACAAGAAAACAATAAACTAGAAAATACCTTTAATATATGATGGTGAGATTATGTCCCATGATTAGTAACACATTGCATAACAAACCAAACATACTAGTGGGAAAGGCTTGAAAATGATTCAGGATTTTTCTAGAGGGAAATCTGAACGCTCATAAATGTACTATGAGTCTACAATAGCTACAATTTTATTTTAGCCATTGTAATTACTTAAATCTTAGTCTTTCATTTTTGTTAGGTCATCTATGAAAGGTTATTCAATGGCTACAATTTTCTCAACCCTTAATTTTTTGTAGATTCATCTTGTCCATTAAATATTATTAATTTAAAAAAAAATTGACTTTCTTTTTTCATTAAATCATTTCGATTAATGGTCAAGATGAGCCTACAACTAATGAAAGGTTTCGATTTAAATAGTTATAGTGGCTACAATTTTATTATAACCATTGTAGATTTATCCGTTATCTTTTCCATTGATAGTAGGATAATTCTACATGGGAATACTATTTAGGAAAAATTGCTTAGAATAATGCAACCTTTTGACGATTCGCAAATAATAATGCAACCTAATGATTCTTGTGGAATAATGCAACCTTTATACCCCATTTATTTTAAATGGGGTGAAACCGGATTCAACCTGAAGAAGTGGTTAAATGAGACACGTGTCAATCAGCTATTAGTTATTAAATAATTTTTTTTAAAAAAAATTAAAACAAGAAGAATAAAAAAAAAAACAAAAAACCTCCCTCTCACGATACCACCGGAACACCCCACCCCACTTCCCTCCTCCGCCACGACACCACCCAGAACGCCGCCGCCGATGAGCACCCCACCCAGACGCCGCCGATGACAACAAACACCTCCAAATCACGCACCTGGACGCACAAATCCATCCACACGTCGTCGCCGCCGAGCCACCCACCCCACCTAGACGCCGCCGACGACGAGAGAGACAGCAGAGCAGCGAATGAAAAGGAAGAGAATAGAGTGGGTGTGCGGTGGTTCGTGAAAAGGAAAGAGAGGAGTAGCGAGAAGAGAAGAGGCTACGAAGCCACGGTGGTTGTGGTGGCAGCCGCGGTGGAGCAGGAGGGCGAAATAACGGGGGAGGGAAAACAGAGGAGTAGCAAGAAGAGAAGGAAGAAGGGAGGGGTGGCTCCGGTGGCCAGCGCGGGGTGGGGGTTGGGCTGATAGCAGCGGGGGTGGGGTGGGGCTGAGAGCAGTAGGGGTGGGGGTTGGGCTTGAGAGAAGCAGGGGGTTGGGGGCTGATAGAGAAGCAGGGGGGGGGGGTTGATAGTGGGGGGGCTGATACTGACAGCAGGGGGGTGGGGGGATTTATTTTTTTGTTTTTTTAGTTTTTGTTAATAATTTAATTAAAATTTAAAGTTTTAATTAAATATTACCAATTGTTCAGGTAACCGGTCATTTGTCCTATTTAAAATAAATGGGGTATAAAGGTTGCATTATTCCAGAATAATCTTTATGTTGCATTATTATTTGCGAATCGTCAAAAGGTTGCATTATTCTAGGCAATTTTTCGTACTATTTATTGGTTCAACTTATATTTAATCAAAATTTAGAAGTTCAACATGTTTAATTTTATATGTTTGTTTATGCTTAAAACCCTTATATGTAATGTCTAGAAAGAATATCTACAAGGAAAATTTAGTTAGAGGTTATAATAATATCAAAAAGATTTTGTTCTCATATATATTAAAGAATATCTAAAAGAAATTAGTGCCAAGCACTACTACAACATAGGATAGCAAACTGGTTAAAATTGGGTTGGGAAACAGTGTCATGACCGGTTTACATCTCATAGATTTCCTAGGGTAGGACACTTGATCACCCCAGCCAAACTTTGGTAATGACCGCTAAAAGCTTTTTACGTATGCAAAATCAGTATCACAACCCATTATCACTCCAACCATATTCAACTTCTAACATTGTAAATAGAATGATCCAAGACAATTATTGAGATATTTTACTATTACTTTTTTCTTCACAAAAAATAGTTGGATATTAATTTGTTACTAGAGTTTAAGAGATATCAAAGTTAATTGAAATTTTCCCAAAATATTTTACAATGCATGTTTTTAGGAGTTAAGAAATATTTAAAAGATATAGGTAGCTGAAAACACATTTTGCTATTATGTAAAAGATATTAAGATTCCTATCTATTCATTATATCGATAATGGTGTATTTCAATAATGATTTTGAATTTTTCCTTTGAAATCAGAATAGATTTGCTAAATGGCAATTGTCGAAATCAACTTAGGTCATTACATGTACGTAAACTCAGTCATGGGATGATATTATCAATCTTATACCAGTATTTGTAACTTTAAAAAGAATATATGAAAAGATTAATATTCTTACAAATATTACGAGCAACCGAATAACAAAAATAAACCAATAAATGAGGAAAGTCGTGGGTGTGATTAAATAACAAAAAAATTACGAGCAACAGTATTTGTGGTGGCTCCGAAGACGACTAGGGGTTTCCGTCAGATGGGGGAGGGGATGGGTGGGGGAGAGGCTGGATAGGGGAAGGATGCGTGGTGGTCAACTTGGTGGGGGAGGGAAGGTTTAATTTTTTATTTTTTGTCATCTTAAAATCATTTTTTGTAATTAAAAACTTAGTTTGTAATTTTAGATAAAATATTTTTTAATGCATTAAGGTTATAGTAAATATAAAATATAAAGTAGAGGGTTACCAAATAGAAGGAAAAAAAACTGGCTATCAAATAGAATTTAAAAAAGTTGAGGGCTATCATGTAAAATTTCCCTTTTTAATTTAACCACATATAATTCTTTAACTTTAAAAATCACCAGCACTTAATGGTTATGTTAAGTGCTCCGACTTTTTTTTTGTATAACCATCTTCTTCCTCACCATTTCACCACAATCATACTTTCATCCTCTTCACCATTATACATACACAGCAACAACTACACACAAACCACCCACCCACCACCATTTCACCTACCCTGCTCAACTACCCCATATTTCTCTGAAGTATGAAACAATCGCCCAACGCCCAGCATCACCCCACCACCAAACCCCCGAAACATGTTAAATTTTTGTGTTGAGTTTAATGACAAGGTTTTTTTATGTTCCATATTATTCATAAACTTAAGTATTTATACAACCTAAGATAATCTAAGATGAGAAACAATCTTTCCAAAAGATATAATAACCATAAATCCTAAAGATACGAATTACCTAAATTATATCAATATTATTTAGCAAATCACCACCCCTCCACTACCCATCCTTTACCACCCCAGCCACCAACCCTTCCCTATCTCATATCTCTAACACCCTCCCGCAATCGTAACGACAGTAACACGAATGTTACGATTGGACAAACTCAAATCCAATAAAAAGAAAAACAAGCTAATAATAATACTAAGTCTTTAATATGGTAGAAACTTCACCAAAAGTTGCACAATGTGACGATGTTGGGTTCAATACTTCAAGGGTTTCTTTCGGAGTAAATGCTAACTCAAATTCATATAAGCCTTGTCTCACGGTAAAAGGAGAACCACAAAAAAAAATCCATGTCTTACGACACACGGAGAGTCGTTAAACCCCGTCTCAAGGCACAAGGTGAATCCATAAACCACGTCTCACGACACTCAGAGAACCGAAACATGTCTCACAATCTTTTTTCAAATAGATCTGAAATTGAGGCCAAAGAACATTTTTTAAATTTTTTTTAAAATTTGTGATGGAATGAACATCATAACAAAAACAGATGAACAAATTTTCGATGGAATGAACGTCATCGACATTTTGAAAAAAACTGATCTGTTTTGAAACACATCTCAACTGAATCCTAAACCAAACAATATATGAAACCAACATCAAACATAACAAAGTTCTTGCCTTCCTCTGCCTTGCATGAGTCTTTCTCTCATTTTTGTTTTCAAAAACCAAATGTAATTTTCATCAAACCGAATTGAAACCCATCAAAGAGAAAGCATGAAATTAAAAAAAAGATTGAATTTTTTTTTGTGAATTGCACCAGTGGGTTGGTAGGGGTTTAATAAATACCATGTTAATTTATGTATTGAGTTTAATGTCAAGCTTTTCTTGTGTTCCATATTATTCATAAACTTAAGTATTTATACAACATAAAATTATCTAAGATGAGAAACAATCTTCTCAAAAGATATAAAGAAAATTTGCACAAAACCACCTTAAGTTTCCCAATATTTGTAAACTCCCACCTTTATGAATTTTTTTTCTAAATTACCACCTAAAGTTTTCAAAACGTTTATAAACTCCCACCACTTAACGGTTTTTCACAAACTCCGTTAAGTGGTGGGCCCAACTTCCATTTTTGTATTCAATTTTCCCTCCAACACCTTCATCTCCCTCTTCCTCTGTCCAACACCTTCATCTCCCACCTTCACTCCTCACCGCCTCACCGACGTTGTGCTTCCGGTGAGTCACCACCTCTCTTTGCTCGTCCGGCGAGTCCTCGCTTGTTAAATTCTTGTTTTGTTTTCAGTTTTCTCTTTTATCATCTTAACTATCACTCTTCTCTTTTGTAATCTCATTTTCAAACTAATTGGTTTAGTGAAGGAGCATCAATGTCGTTATTCTTTTAGATTTTTGGTTCATCTCCTTGTGATTGAAACCCACATTTCATTTCCACTGAAAGACTCAAGAAACCCACATTTCCAAATATGGAAAATCACAATGAAAACATCAAGAAAATGAACGAAAGTGATGATGATTCCAAACCCATATATAATCCCCTTCCCAATGAGAAATCAAAGATAAACCCATTTCCTAAGATCGAAAATTGGAAAGAGGGTAACGAAAAAGAAACAGAGAGAATCAGAGTTTTGACAATGATAAAGATTTTCAGAGAGAAATGCAGAGAAATTGCATTATCAGGTCAGTTTGATTGGGATGAAGGTGGGAGATGAAGGTGTTGGACAGAGGAAGAGGGAGATGAAGGTGTTGGACAGAGGAAGAGGGAGATGAAGGTGTTGGAGGGAAAATTGAATAAAAAGAATGGAAGTTGAGCCCACCACTTAACGGAGTTTGTGAAAAACTGTTAAGTGGTGGGAGTTTATAAACGTTTTGAAAACTTTAGGTGATAATTTAGAAAAAAAATCATAAAGGTGGGAGTTTACAAATATTGGAAAACTTAAGGTGGTTTTGTGCAAATTAGCCAAGATATAATAATCATAAATCCTAAAAATATGATTTACCTAAATCATATCAATATTATTTACCAAATCATAATTATATTATCTCATATCTCTAACAAAACAGGCCCCAGCATTCGAATCCGCCCTCAAAAACTCATACATCTATAACTGTAGGAATTTAGATGCTTAGAGCGGAATTTCAAGAATCATATTCTTTACATCTAACCCAAGAACAAATTGCATAAACTAACATGAATCAAATAATATATAATAATATATACCTTTGATGCGTGAATCCACAAAAGTATTAGCTTCCGAGTGAGATCCTGATAGAACGTCAAGCGTCGTTCCTCTAGTGTTGGTCCACGAACAACGGTTAGATCACCACGTATGCTAGTACGGAAAGATAGAACTTTTTCACTCTTTACTTTGTATGGTGTTTGGCCAAAAGATGATGATGTTGTGTACTCTCTTTTGCAACCTCTACATCAATATATAGAGTGGTTACATTGGTGGTTTCATGAGGCTTAATTGACCACATAATGTCATACATTATGAGGCTTAATTAGGCACATAAAGCCACTCTTTATGAGTCATTCAATCACAAGAGTTACAACTCTTTTCCTACCATCCATATGACCATCCAAAATGAATTTGGATGAATATCTAACCTTTGTTACAATGTGTGACCTCATAGGACCCAATCAATATTAGTAGTTAGCCTAATCTCAATAGTCCAACAAACCGTAATTTAGCTTCTAGCAAAACGTTACGGTCTCCTAATATTATTGAATATATTATCTCTATAAACTTGTCCAAGTATACTTAGATTATTACACTTGATCGAAGGACAAAATCCTTCAATCTCCCACTTGTCTAAGAACAAGTGTGTAATCTTCAAACTCCTTAAGTCACTTAATGTCCAACTTGATGATATGTTAACATCCAATGTTAACAGTATCACTGTTCAAGTTGATTCCTGAAATCCGAGTTCGAACTGTCGAAACAAATGATTAACTCTTTAATTCATTTGAGCACGGCCATGCATTTTTCAGTTCTCGCTCTTCAAGAGGCCAAGACACCAATCCTAACTGTTTAGGAGGACTTATCCATTCTTGCATAACCAAAACTCCCACTAAATTCCTAGCAATTCCGATCACTGCCTTTATAACCTCCTTTTACGGCACGGCGTTTTGCAGTGTCATAAATATACTAATCCTTAAGCGAGAATAGTGTCATACTCATGTCAAAGGAATCCACTAAATATACTGACGAGATTCTCAAAACACTTTAGAGAAATCTCTGTGGGTCTGTCCGACACGTATCCATTATACATGTCTATGTAAATGACTAGACATCTCCATGTCCCCATAGCCAATGAAACTGTGCTATCAATCATCTTACAATCTAGTCTCAAAACTGAATCATTTACGTCCAATTTAACGATTCGGACTAGGGACTTAGATATATTATAACTCCTGTTCACCAAGTAGGGTTTCATTTGTCAAATCACGTATTTGACAAACCTATCAAATGTTATAAAATATCTTGGACGTTTTATTTAATACTAAACCAAGATTAAATAAGATCATAAACCTTTATTGATAAACATAATGAAATCATTATAAAGAGCAAATATAACTGTGAACTACTTTAAAAGTAAATAGCGCACAATCAAACCCACTCTCCTATATGCTTAACCCCTATAGCCCTAGTGTGACTCTCATGCTTGGGCTGAGGCAACGGTTTAGTCAACGGATCAGCAACATTTTGATCCGTATGAACTTTCCTAACTATTACATCCTTTCTCTCAACGATTTCTCGGATGAGATGAAACTTCCTAAGTACATGTTTACACCTTTGATGTGACCTTGGTTCCTTAGACTGAGCAATGGCACCATTATTATCACAGTGTAAAACAATGCCATCTGAAATGCTAGGTACTACTCCTAGCTCAGAAATGAACTTCTTCATCCAAACAGCTTCCTTTGCTGCATCTGCCGCAGCAATGTACTCAGCTTCTGTTGTAGAGTCTGCGACAGTGCTTTGCTTTGAACTTTTCCAGCTCACTGCCCCTCCATTTAGACAAAAGATGAAACCAAACTGGGATCGGAAATCATCTTTGTCAGTTTGGAAGCTCGCATCTGTGTAACCCTCAACAATTAACTTAGTTTCACCTCCATATACTAAGAAATTATCCTTAGTCCTTCTTAAGTACTTTAGGATATTCTTAGCTGCACTCCAGTGTGCATCACCTGGATTTGATTGGAATCTGCTACACATGCTCAAGGCATATGAAACATCTGGACGAGTACAAATCATGGAATACATAATGGACCCTATAGCTGACGCATAAGGAACATTACTCATTCGCTTAATCTCATCAGGTCCAGAAGGACACTGAGTCTTGCTAAGCGACATACCATGTTGCATGGGAAGAAAACCTCTTTTAGAGTTTTCCATGTTGAACTTAGTGACGATCTTATCTATATAAGTCTGTTGGCTAAGTCCAATCATCCTCTTAGATCTATCCCTGTAGATCTTGATTCCCAAAATGTACTCCGCATTTCCAAGGTCTTTCATAGAGAAACAACTTTTCAACCATTCCTTGACTGACTCAAGCATGGGAATGTCATTTCCTATGAGAAGTATATCATCTACATACAAGACCAAGAAGACTATGTTACTTCCACTCTCTTTCTTGTAAACACAAGACTCTTCTCCGTTTTTGAGAAAACCAAACCTTTTGATTGCCTCATCAAATCGGAGATTCCAACTCCGGGATGCTTGCTTCAATCCATAGATGGATTTTTGAAGCTTACATACCCTCCTAGGATTTTCTGGATCTACAAAACCTTCCGAATGTGTCATATACACATCCTCTTTCAAGAACCCATTCAAGAAAGCGGTTTTGACATCCATCTGCCAAATTTCGTAATCATAAAAGGCAGCGATCGCTAGGAGTATCCGAATGGATTTAAGCATTGCTACTGGTGAAAAGGTTTCGTCATAGTCTATACCATGAACTTGCTTGAACCCTTTTGCAACCAACCTTGCTTTGTAAACCTGAATGTTACCATCCTTGTCTGTTTTCACCTTGAAAACCCATTTGCAACCAATAGGTGTAACCCCATCGGGCAAATCCATCAAGTCCCATACTTGATTTTCAGACATGGATGCCATTTTGGATTTCATGGCTTCAAGCCATTTTTCGGAGTCTTCACTCATCAAGGCTTGCTTGTAAGTAGTAGGTTCCTCAAATTCTAAAATCATTATCTCAGAACTTTCGGTCAACAAGAAATCAACAAACCTTTTGTTTGGTATTCTTGGTCTACTAGACCTACGAGGGGCTGCAACAGGAGAAATTTTCTTCTCAACAATTTGAGAATTTTCGCACGAATTAAATTCGGGTGGGACAGTAGAAGGTTCGTGTATGGAATGCACGTCCTCCAACATTTGGTCAGTTATGGGAGAAGATTCCTCCAAAGGAGGAACTACTTCAAGCTCCACAGCTGGCACTTGTGTTTCTGACTCTGACATAGGTTGAACTATGTCCATTTGTTGCTTTTCTCGAATTTCTTCGAGAAATACATTACTCCCACTTGCCTTTTTGGAAATAAAATCTTTTTCCAAAAAGACACCACGACGAGCAACAAACACTTTGCCCTCGTTTCGATTGTAGAAGTAATAGCCCTTGGTTTCTTTGGGATAACCCACAAAGAAACACTTATCTGATTTAGGGGCGAGTTTGTCTGAAAGTAAACGTTTTACATAGACCTCACAACCCCAAATACGTAGAAAGGACAAGCTTGGAATTTTTCCACTCCATATCTCATATGGCGTCTTTTCTACTGCCTTTGATGGAGTTCTATTAAGTGTGAAAGCAGCAGTTTCGAGAGCATATCCCCAGAAGGATATTGGAAGATCAGCAAAACTCATCATAGACCGAACCATATCAAGTAGAGTCCGGTTCCTCCTCTCAGATACACCATTCAACTGAGGTGTTCCGGGCGGAGTTAGTTGTGAAAGAATTCCACAACTCTTTAAGTGATCACTAAACTCTTGGCTTAAATATTCACCACCACGATCGGATCGTAGTGCTTTAATTGTCTTGCCAAGTTGGTTTTGGACTTCATTTTGAAATTCTTTGAACTTTTCAAATGATTCCGACTTATGCTTCATTAAATAGACATATCCATATCTACTTAAATCGTCAGTAAAAGTAATGAAGTAACCAAACCCTCCCCTAGCTTTGGTGCTCATTGGTCCACACACATCAGTATGTATTAGGCCCAATAAATCACTGGCCCTTTCACCCTTTCCAGTAAAAGGTGACTTTGTCATTTTGCCCATCAAACACGATTCACACACATCAAATGGCTCAAAGTCAAAGGATGTGAGAAGTCCATCTTTATGTAACTTTTGAATGCGTTTCGCATTTATATGTCCTAAACGACAATGCCATAAGTAAGTGGGATTAGTATCGCTTGATCTATGTTTTTTGCTGTCTATGTTAAGGACATCTTTGTCTAAGTCTAGAAAATATAGACCATTAGACCTTTTAGCGGTGGCATAAAACATTGAATTCAAATAGACAGAGAAACAACCTTTCTCAATTGTAAATGAAAACACTTCATTATCCAAAACAGGAATAGAAATAATGTTTTTGGTAATAGCAGGAACATAATAACAATTATTAAGCTCTAATATTAATCCAGAAGGCAAAGGTAGACTATAAGTTCCAACTGCAACGGCCGCAACTCTTGCACCATTTCCAACGCGCAGCTCTACCTCTCCTTTAGCCAAGTTTCTACTCCTTCTTAGTCCCTGCACATTCGAAACAATGTGAGAAACACAACCGGTATCAAATACCCAAGAAGCAGATGTTGCTAAATCAATGTCAATGACATAGATACCTGAAGAAGAAGCCCCAGACTTCTTATCCTTCAGATACTTCGGGCAGTTACGCTTCCAATGACCTATTTGATCACAATAGAAGCACTTGGCATTTGCGGCCACCTTTGGCTTTGCCTTTGCCTTTGGCTTATCAACAGTCTTAGTAGCAACTTGCTTGCCCTTATCTTGCTTTTTCTTGCCAGCCCAAACCTTCTTAAAACCCTTTCCCTTTTGAACCATAAGAACTTCCTTCTTAGGAGCAGCGGGGATGTTTTGCTCGGCAGTCATGAGCATCCCATGTAACTCAGCAAGGGTCTTCGTCACTCCATTCATATTGAAGTTCAACCTAAACTGATTGAATCCATCATGAAGTGAGTGAAGTATGATGTCAGTAGCCAACTCTTGGCTATAAGGAAAGCCCAACCTCTCCATTGCCTCGAAATAGCCAATCATTTCGAAGACATGAGTGGCGACCGACTTGCCTTCAACTAACACACACTCAAGAATAGCCTTGTGAGTCTCGTACCTCTCAATCCGAGCTTGTTGCTGAAACATAGTTTTCAGTTGCCGGATAATACTGTAGGCATCCAAGCTAGCAAACCTCTTTTGAAGGCTTGGTTCCATAGCCGCGAGCATAAGGCAAGTAATAATTACCGACCTTTCCTCAATGGCCTTATGGGCCTCCTTTTCGGCTTCAGTAGAGGTGGCAGTTAAAACTGGGATCGGGGTTTCAAGAACATCCTCTCGACCTTCGGACCTAAGAACAATTCTTAGATTCCTTTCCCAATCAAGGAAGTTGTTCCCGTTCAATTTATCCTTCTCAAGGATTGAACGTAAGTTAAACGGTGAATTATTGTTGTTACCAGACATGATATCTACATAGAAGATGCAAAAGTAATAAGTATGTTTATCATAATAGCTCTTAACATATTTTAAACATTTCAAAATAAAAGCCATGCACTTGATCAATTTCAAAGTGTCCCTTTTAATCAAGTGATTCTAAGATCCTATCAAACATGAATTCTAAGTGGACTTTGGCCTCAACTTAAAATCAAGTTTAAAAGGTAAGTAAACTCTTTTACTAATTACAACAATTGTAATTCTTAGTTGATAGGTGATTGCCAAGGTGATTCTAGCTTCCAGGTAAGGAAGTTACCCACAATGTTGGGGAGAGCCTTCCTAATCCTAGACAAAGCTTATCACCAAAAACACAAAAACCCATCACTATTGCTTCAAAATCCAAAACTGTTTTGATGATTTTGTTGGGCCAAACCAAACTAAACATGCAAATTTCGGAAATTCACTCTACTTAGCCCAAGATTGGAAGTAACACTCTGCTTTGGCAGAACCTATTACTAACAATCAAGTTTTAGTAGGTGTTTATTTGGAGTAGCAAAAACCCAATATTTCATTTTAAGGGACCTAAGTAAATTATTATGTTGATTTAATTAGTAGTGAACATTTAACATAATTAAATCACAAGCATAATAAACTTAGAAAGCATTTAAAAGAAAAAATTTAAATGTGATCCTAGTATGGCCCTTAATCCTAAAGACTACTCTTTAAGGCCTCCATTGTTGAATCACCATGGATCTCCATCCTTGTGCTTCATGGGTACTTGAATAAATATTTTTTGGAATTTAAACTAAAATATTACAAAAATACCAACGATGCGCAGATCGTATTTAGATTACAAAAATACATTAACGATACGCAGATCGTATTTTCTATCCAAGTTTGGGCCATACTAGTCACCGCATGTATCCATAATATCAATATATATATTATATAAGCATGCGTTTTAATCAACTATTAAAAATAAAAAATATCATGTTATGACAACCTTAAAACATAACATCACCATCAAGATTTAATCACATATTAAATCATATGGTTAGTACTTTAGAGGACTTTAAATCATTAATCTTACAAATTTAATCTACTATTAAATTTAAAGAAATGATACCAAAAGACACTCTTAGTAACCTTCATATAATTAAATCATATTAAATATAATATTCATGACAATTAATCACATATATTAAAAGCAAAGAGCAATAATTAAATTAATTGACATAAAAATAAATAAATAATAGTTACTAACAACTTAGTAACATCCTCAAAATTAACTAGTCAATTACTACCAATAATTAACCAATTAATATAAAACTTATTATTTTAATTCAATTATGACTTAAATATGCAATTAATCACCATTAATTCATTATTTGCAATATTGGAATATACTCAAAAAAAAAAAGGATATTAAACTTAATAAAATTTAATTTAATTAAAAAAAAATAGTAAACTGCCAAGCAGCGGCAGTGACGCACGCTGCCCAGCAA
This sequence comes from Patellifolia procumbens, assembly GCA_947645195.1. Lineage (NCBI taxonomy): Eukaryota > Viridiplantae > Streptophyta > Magnoliopsida > Caryophyllales > Amaranthaceae > Patellifolia > Patellifolia procumbens. The sequence continues at coordinate 411,913 of CANSGD010000658.1, forward strand.
GCTGCCTTGTGCAAGCAGCAAGCAACCACCACCCACTGCAGGCGCCGGCCACGCTGGCCGCAGCCAGACCACCAGCCATGCTGGTCACAACCAGGCGGCCGGCCACGCTGGCCGCAACCAGGCGAGCCCAGCAGCAACTTCGGCCTCACGTGCTGCGCACAAACAACCCTGCCGCCACCTCCGGCTGTCGTCGGTCCAGCGTCTTTCCGCCTGACCACGGAGGTCGGAATTTTCTTCCCTTCCCATTCAATTAGTCACAACAATTGTGCACATTTTGAGTGAAATTAACAAAATTGATTTGAGGGAAAAAAAACTTAGGGTTCATATTAATTTAACAAATATGAATTCTTGAACCTAATACTACACAAAATCTGACATTTTGTGATTTTAGGTTTTGACATAAAATCTATTATACATCAAACACCTCAAATAATTATAATCAAGAACTAGGCAAATATATATAATTCAATTTAAATAAGAAAAATAACAAACTTATTTTTCCTACAAAATTCGAATCATATATAAAAGAAAATCAGAATTTTCCGGTCACTATTGGTCGAATTTTGAGTATAATATATACATAAAAATCCAATTTTTATGTTTCCAATCAATTAATATCATAATATTAATCATGCAAATAAACTCATATATAAATCCCTCCCTTAATCGAATTAAAATAATAATAAAAATGCATCAAACAAATGATCATATTAATCTATGCAATAGGCTAACTGATACCACTGAAGGAATTTAGATGCTTAGAGTGGAATTTCAAGAATCATATTCTTTACATCTAACCCAAGAACAAATTGCATAAACTAACATGAATCAAATAATATATAATAATATATACCTTTGATGCGTGAATCCACAAAAGTATTAGCTTCCGAGTGAGATCCAGATAGAACGTCAAGCGTCGTTCCTCTAGTGTTGGTCCACGAACAACGGTTAGATCACCACGTATGCTAGTACGGAAAGATAGAACTTTTTCACTCTTTACTTTGTATGGTGTTTGGCCAAAAGATGATGATGTTGTGTACTCTCTTTTGCAACCTCTACATCAATATATAGAGTGGTTACATTGGTGGTTTCATGAGGCTTAATTGACCACATAATGTCATACATTATGAGGCTTAATTAGGCACATAAAGCCACTCTTTATGAGTCATTCAATCACAAGAGTTACAACTCTTTTCCTACCATCCATATGACCATCCAAAATGAATTTGGATGAATATCTAACCTTTGTTACAATGTGTGACCTCATAGGACCCAATCAATATTAGTAGTTAGCCTAATCTCAATAGTCCAACAAACCGTAATTTAGCTTCTAGCAAAACGTTACGGTCTCCTAATATTATTGAATATATTATCTCTATAAACTTGTCCAAGTATACTTAGATTATTACACTTGATCGAAGGACAAAATCCTTCAATAACAACCCCCATTCTTTCTTCCATCAATTCAGCACCCCCCATTAACCACAAGAAAAAGAGTTTTGATGAACTTGGTGAATGCTCCATTGGATTTTTTTAAACAGAATTTGACAAATTGCATATAACTCTGAAAATTGAAACTACCCTAGTCAAGAAAGAAAAAGAACCAAGGAAATAAAAGAAGGTATATAGTGATATAGAGAGACAGAAATAATACATTTTCACTGCCGAGGTTGATGCAATCACAGAAAAGCTCCAAGTTTTGAGAACCATCAAGGTAGGAATTTGAAGAAGAAGAAGGAGGAGGGAAATGTTTGAGATTTTTACGCCGAATGGCAGCGGCGCATGGATTCAGAGAAACAGAGGAACCGGAGGAGTTGGTGGTTGGGGTAGTAGGGGAAGGGGTTGCGTTGGAGGGTGGCAATGGTGGGTGGTTCTGAAGGAATTCATAGATGCGAATAGCGGAATTTCAGAAAACAATTTTCTAACATCTATGACAGAATCGCATACATAACGATATATGAATCGATACATAGAGTAGAGAATACACAACCTTTTATTCACGACTTGAACAGGTATGTAGGGTTTGAATACTGCAAAGTATTATTGCAGATCTGGTTACTTTAGAGATAAAGAACTACAATTATAATTCCTCTACTTAGTCCACGAACACCGATTAATACTCACGTCTGATAGAACGGAAGAGTATGAACTATTCACTCTCTTGCTTTTGATGGGATAGGCGCCTAGACTAAAGAGGGAGAAGGGTTTTTCTTTTTCTCTCTTTTGTGTCAAGTTACTGACTAACTGAATTGTTTTATCTCTCTTCTTATTATATCTATATATAATAAATAGAGATTAGGTTAAGAGGAAAGGAAAAACTAAAACCCTAATCCCCCTTATAGTGGCCGGCCCTTATAAGCCTTTATGGGCTCATAATTTATTTATTAATCAGTGTTACTTTGTGTGACCTCATAGGATTAATTATCTTAGTTGTAGGCCCAAACCAATTTGTCTATAAACCGTAATTTATTCTCTAGCAAGCAAATACGGTTACTAAAATAATTAACTATATTATCTCCATAAATTCAATCCTATTTATATTTAGTAATTGCGGAAATTGTCTAAGGACATATTCCTTCAATCTCCCACTTGTCCGTAAGACAAGTACGCAATATTAAATTCCTTAAGTCTCTTAATGCCAAATTTGATAACACGATGTTATATACTCAAATATGTTTCTTGATCACCGAGGTTGAATTGTTCAACTGAAGATCAACTCTTTAATCTCATTTTAGCATGGCCATGCGTTTTTACAATTCTCCCTCATCAAGAGGCCCAGACACCATTCCTATCAGATAGGAGGACTTATTCAATCTTATATGACCATAACTCCCACTCAATTCTTAGCCAACCTGAGCATTGCCTTTATAACCTCCTTTTACGGCACGGTGTTTAACAATGTCAAAGCTAAACTAATCATATCATGGTTATTAAGACATACTCATGTCCAAGGAATCTATTAAATATAGACATTCTGATTCTACTATTAGAATCTAATTAGGTCAAGTCTCAATGTATCAACCATACATCCATATTTGTTAATTTGACATCCCTATGTCTCTATAGCCCAAGGAACTGCGCTATCAATTAACATTATGCTAGTCTTTTAACAAGTCACTTATGTCCAATTCAGTGCCTTAAACTAGGGACATATTATAAACTGTGGTTTTTGTTCACTATATAGGGTTCCATTCATCACAACGTTTATGATGATCCTATTTCAAACACAATTTATTTGGACATCTTATTTAATACTAAACAAATTATATAAGAATGTAGATTTTTATTGATAAACAATTCCAAGCATAATCAATGTCTTTACAAATGCAAACATAAAGTAAGCATTATAAAGCCATTCTTTTATATGCTTAAGCCCATAGACCTAGTATGACCTTCATGCTTAGGTCGAGCAACCGGTTTAGTCTGCGGATCTCCCACATTCTTATCAATATGAATCTTGCTTATTCTGTATAGAACTCTTACAGCTCATAACTTCTCCATTGGGACAAAGAATGAAACCAGATGGAGATCGGAAATCATCTTTGTCACCTTGGTAATTCGTATATGCCTATCATTAACAACAAACTCAATCTCTCCACCATATACCAATCAATGATCCTCAATTCTTCGTAAGTACATAAGGATATTCTTTGCACTCATCTAGTGCATGTAACCTGGATAAGACTGGTATATGTTGCATTTACTCATAGTATAGGCAACATCTGGGTGAGTGCAAAACATAGCATGCATACATAATGGAACTTAATGCAGAAGCATAGGGAACATTACTTATTCTCTTGACTTCATCAGGTGTCGAAGGACACGGAGTCTTGCCAAGTGATATGCCATGTTTCATGGGATTGAAATCTCTCTTAGAGTTTTCCAGCTTGAACCTAGCAAGAACCTTATCTATATTAGTTCCTTTACTAAGTTCAATCCGCCTTTTAGATCTATCTCTATAGATCTTTATTCCCAAAATATACTCTGTCTCTCCTAAGTCTTTCATAGATAAACGCTTTTTAAGCCATCCTTTGACTGACTCAAGCACGACTTTATCATTTCCTATGAGAAGTATGTCTTCCACATACAAGACTAAAATTGTTATATTACTCCCACTCAATTTCTTGTATACACAAGATTTCTCTTCATTTAGGAGGAAACCAAACTTTTTGATTGCCTCATCAAATCTGAGGTTCTAACTCCTGTATGCTTGCTTCAATCCATAAATGGATTTCTTAAGCTTGCATACCTTCCCTGAATTTGCTGGATGTTCAAAGCCTTGAGGTCGTCTCATATACACATCCTCTTTCAAGAACCCGTTCAAGAAAGCGGTTTTTACATCCATTTGTCGTATTTCATATGCATGAAATGCGGCAATTGCAAGGATTATCCTAATGGATGGCTACTGGGGAAAGGTTAAATTCATAGTTTATACCATGAATGTGACAGAAACCTTTTGCCACTATCGTAGCTTTGAAACACTAATGTTTCCGTCTTTGTCTGTTTTCAAATTGAAAATCCATTTGCTTCCAATGGCTCTCACGCCATCAGGCAAATCAACCAAGTCCCATACTTGATTTTCAGACATAGATTCCATTTCGGATCTCATGGCTTCACGCCATTCTAGGAGTCCTGGTTCTCCAAAGCATCTTTGTAGCTGATAGGCTCACAACTTACTAAAATCGTTATTTTAGAACTTTCCGTCGAAAGAAAATCAACATATTTTCTTGATGGAATGGTGATCCTATGAGATCTACGTAGGGGAACAACAGAAGAAGATTCTCGGTCATTAGACTCAGAAGCTTCACAAGGATTCGATCCAAGTGGGACGGTAGGAGGTTCGTGGATAGGATTCACTACCCCTCCAACATTTTCATGTTGGGCCGCCTCTAATGAGGTGTTAACCTCACCCATTTGTTACTCATCTCGAATTTCTTTGAGATATATACATTTCTCCCACTTGTCTTCTTGGAAATAAACTTATTTTCAAGGAAGACACCACAGCGAGCAACAAACAATTTTGTTTTCGCTACGGTGGTAAAAATAATATCCCTAGGTCTCTTTGGGATATCCCACAAAGAAACACTTTTTAGATTTGGGTGCTAATTTATCAGATAGTAAACGTTTTACATAAACTTCACACCCTTAACCCTTAGAAAAGACATTTTAGGAACGGTTCTGACCATATCTCATATGGAGTCTGATCTACTGCTTTGGATGGAGTCCTATTGAGTGTAAGCGCAATTGTATCAAGAGAAAATCCCAAAAGAAATATAGAGAGATCAGCAAGACTCATCATGGATCGTACCATATCTAATAGGGTGCGATTCCTTCTCTCGGAAACACCACTGAATTGTGGAATTTCCTGTTGAAGTTCAATGTGAAAATATTCCACAATCTTTCAAATGATCACCGAACTTTTGACTCAGATATCCCCTCCATGACCAGATCATAAAGATTTAATCTTCTTGCCAAGTCGGTTTTGTACTTCATTTGGAATTCTTTGAATTTTTCAAAGGCCTCCAACTTATGTCGCGTGAGGTAAACATATCAATATGTGCTTACATCATCAGTAAAAGTAATTAAGTAACTTACCTCCCCTAGCCAATGCATTCTTAGGTCCATACAACACATCCGTATGTATGAGGGCGAAGAGGTCATTGGCCCTTTCACTCGAACTAGTGAAAAGAGACTTTGTCATTTCTTCCATTAAGCAAAACTCACACATCAGATGATTCAAAATCAAATGATTTGAGAACTCCATCTTTATGTAATTTCTCAGTTCGCTTTGTACTTATGTAGTCTAATCGACAATGTCATAGGTGTATTGGGTTTAATTCATTTGACTTATGTTTCTCGCTGTTTTTATAGATGTGTGTTTGTAGAACATACAAACCATTTGATAACTTAGTAGAGATACGGAACATATCATTCAAATAAGCAGAAAAACAATTCTTCTTTATTGTGAATGAGAAAACGTCAGAATCCAAAACAGAAACTGAAATAGTGTTCAGCAATATTTTAAAACATAACGACAATTATTAAGTCTCAAAAATAAGTCCATAAGGTAAAGATAGACTGAAGACTCCCACTGCCTAGGCGGCAACTCAAGCTCCCTTGCCAACTTGCAATTCTACCTCTCCCTTAAGCGTGTCTCCTACTTCTTTTTAGATCATGCACATTACAGATAATGTGAGAACTACATCTAGTATCAAATACCCATGATGCAAAAGTAGTTTAAGTTATCTCTATAACATAAATACCTGAAGAAGAAGCTCTAGTCTTCTTGTACTCCAGATACTTAGGGCAGTTCCTCTTCCTATGACCCACCTTGTGACAATAGTAGCTACTATGGCTTTAGGTGTTGCCTTTGGCTCCTCAGAAGTGTTGGGCTCAACAACTTGTTTGCCTTTGCCCTTACCCTTCTTAGACGGAACTCCGTGGTTCTTGAGCCCCTTGCCCTTTTGCACCATCAAAACATCCTTATGCTCTTTTATGGGCTCAGTAGGCAAGCTCCTTTCAGCCTGAATCAGTATACCACGCAACTCTTGTATGGTCATTTCCCCTCCTTGCATATAGAAGTTCAAACTAAAGTTCTTATATGCATCAGTGAGTGAATTGATGATCATATCAATTGTTATCTCTTGGGGATAGGAAAATCCCAACTTGGTTATGTGCTCAAAATGACTAATCATTTTGAACACATGGGGACCAACTGATTTCCCTTTCTCCATTTTACACTCAAGAAGCTTACGGTTCACTTCGAACCTCTCCAACCTAGGATGCTTTTGAAAAATGGTTCGCAACTGTTGGATTATTGTATAGGCATCCATTCCATCAAAACGTTTTTGAAAGTCGGGTTCCATACATGCAAGCATCAAACATGTGACAGGCACATATTTGTTTATGAGTATTTGCCTAGCTGTCCTATCAGCTTGGCCAGAATTCTCGGGAAGTTCAGGAATAGGAGTTTCAGGAATAGGAGTTTCAAGAACAGTTTCTCTCCTTTCATTTCTGAGAACTATTCTCAGATTTCTCTCCCAGTCTAGGAAGTTCTCTTGGTTGAGTTTTTCTTTTGCAAGAATAAAGCGCAAATTATAGCCAGAGTGGTGGTTGTTGTTGTTAGACATGACTACAAAAAAATAGTAAACAATCATTCAATCAAAAAGTTTATCAACGATGGTTATTTAAACAAATTTGAACAACTATTAATACTTTATTCAAAAATATAAAACCCCATATTGAATAAAGAAATAACCAAGATCCCCTCCCACTAAAATTAAATGGACTTTGGCCCTGCCTTTAAAGATAGTGATTGAGGAAAGTAAACCACTTTTACTAATTATAACAATTTATAATTCTTGGTAGATAGGTTAATAACTCTTTATTAATTCCTATCTCACTGCTTCAAAACCCAAAACTTTGTCTTTTGATGATTTTGTTGAGTCAAACCAAACATTAACATGTAAGTTTCAAAAACCTACCCTACTATCCTCGGAATTATGAGCAACACCCTGCTTTGGCAGAACCTATTACTCATGATCTAAGGCTTTATAGGTGTTGTTTGGAAAAGCATTTAAACTCAATATCACCTTTGGGGACTCAAGTTTATTATGTTGGTTATATTAAAAGGTGAACACATTACATAAATAATCACAGATAAACTTGAGCGAGCATTTAAATGGCTTTGAATGCATAAGCAATCAAAGAAGAACTTAAAACGCGATCCTAGTATGGCCCCTAAATCTAGAAAATCTAATCTTCATGAATCCTCCCTTGGGACTTTCTTGGATCTCCATCCTTGATTCTCCACGGAGCTTCAATCTTGATCTTCATTTAAATTATTCTAAGCAAAGAATTTAAATTACAAAAATACAAACGATACGCAGATCATATTTTAATTACAAAAATACATAACGATGCACAGATCGTATTTTCTATCCTAGTTTGGGCCATACCAGTCACGATTGTGCAAATATAATATCAAACATATTATAATATACATCTAAGCAAAATTATAATATCATCATATTATAAAAAATATCGACGCAATATAATATCAGACATATTATATGCATCCATGAAAGAAATATAATATCATCATATTATAAATCATAACTTATTTACTCCATTAACGTTTAATGGGTAAATAACACATATTTCCAAAAATATATAAATCATTCACGCATTTATTTAGAAAATAAAATGCAAGTAAAAATAACACAATTATATAAATACAAAATTTATTTACTCCATTAACGATTAATGAGCAAATAAAATTTCCCATATTAATTTAAAACTTAACAACTTAAGTTAGAAAATATTTAGGAAATATTAATCGAATTAATAATTTTCCTAAAATTAGTCATCTTAATTCTTAACAAATTTAAGAATATAACTAATAAGGAAACTTGCATTCTTTTAATTCAATTACAACTTTAATATGATATTAATCTGCATTAATATTAATTTGCATAATTTGAAAATTTATAAAACTTGCCCAAAAATAAACCAAAAAAACATAAATCATTTTGTTAATCACATTAACAAAATTAAGAAAATGAGATGGACTAAGCTTGGCCCGCAGACCAGCCCAGCCCGCTGTGGCCCGCGAAGAAGCAGCACAGAGGCTGTTGTGTCCCCGCAGCCTTCTAGACGCAACCAACAAGGACGCCTTCACGCGTGCACCTCGCCGGAAGAGGTCGTTACTCGCCTGAAAACTGCCGGTCGGAACGGTGCAACAGATTTGCGTCTCTAATCGTCGCCGGAAAGACCACCAAACTCGCCGGAAAAAAAAATGAGTACAGCCCAGATTTTCGAACAATTTTCGAAAATTCTGGGTTTATTTCGAACATATTCGAATGATTTCTGGGTGAATTCTTGCTTAAAAATCATACTTAAGGATTCAATTCCGTTAAATCAAACATTTAAAACAGATAGGAGTGTTAAATCTCTTTTTAACACCCAATTTAATCGATTACGGAAAAAATTAGGGTTTTTAATTTGTTTCGAATCAAACATCCTTGTTTCGAAACGAAAAACTAAATTAAATACATCAATTTGCAATTGAAATCAAGACAAAGCAAATCCCTAATTTTATTTTACAAAACAAACTCGTTGAATTGCTAAATTTGGGAGCAAGAATTTCGACCAAACTAGGTCGAACAAAACCAAAAAACAATTCGATTTAATTTTCCGTAAATTAAAACAAAAAACAATTTATTTTTGGGCAATTTTTAACATAAAATTCATAAATTTTATGCTTTTCAATTTATTAATATCAACATATTAATCTTGCAAATTAACACATATTAAAATTCTCCCAGAATTGAATTAAAATTATGAACTTGATCATATAAAATTATGCAAGAGGCTAAAACTGATACCACTGAAGGAATTCATAGATGCGAATAGCGGAATTTCAGGAAACAGTTTTCTAACATCTATAACAGAATCGCATGCATAACAATATATGAATCGATACATAGAGTAGATAATACACAACCTTTTATTCACGACTTGAACAGGTATGTAGGGTTTGAATACTGCAAAGTATTATTGCAGATCTGGTTACTTTAGAGATAAAGAACTACAATTGTAATTCCTCTACTTTGTCCACGAACACCGATTAATACCCACGTCTGCTAGAACGGAAGAGTATGAACTATTCACTCTCTTGCTTTTGATGGGATAGGCGCCTAGACTAAAGAGAGAGAAGGGTAATTCTTTTTCTCTCTTTTGTGTCAAGTTACTGACTAACTGAATTGTTTTATCTCTCTTCTTATTATATCTATATATAATAAATAGAGATTAGGTTAAGAGGAAAGGAAAAACTGAAACCCTAATCACCCTTATAGTGGCCGGCCCTTATAAGCCTTTATGGGCTCATAATTTATTTATTAATCAGTGTTAATTTGTGTGACCTCATAGGATTAATTATCTTAGTTGTAGGCCCAAACCAATTTGTCTACAAACCGTAATTTATTCTCTAGCAAGCAAATACGGTTACTAAAATAATTAACTATATTATCTCCATAAATTCAATCCTATTTATATTTAGTAATTGCGGAAATTGTCTAAGGACATATTCCTTCAGGTTTTAGGTGTGGAGATGGTTGCCTGACTGGGTGGGTGGTTGTGTATAGTGGTGAAGACGATGAAGATATGATAACAGTGAAGAGGATGAAGTTATGATAATGGTGAAATGGTGAGCTAGAATATGATTAAACAACAAAAAGTGGGGCCATTTAACAGATTAGTTAAGTGGTGGTGTTTTTAAAAGTTTAGAATCATAATAGATGGTAAAATTAGAAAAAGAACATAATAGATATTTTTTTGGAAGTGTTATTTGTTAGGTAGCTATTAACAAATTTTCCTCGTAACAATGATAAACGCAAAAGTTAAACTATTTTAACCAAAGAGGGAAGAGGATCGGAATATTGTTTTTTTTTTTGAGTCTTTCTTCCACACTTACAAAATTTAAAGTTTTATACATATATCTCTACTCAACAAATTTAAATTAACTTATGTTCATATAGCTGTATTGCGAGCACTCATGGAGGGGCTACCTGAGCTGATCAGCGTACCAGACAAAAAAGGTTGGAAGCTGCTTTCATATGCAGCTTACAAAGGTTACCTCGACGAAATGTGCTACATTCTTAAAAGCTTCCCAGATTCTATAAGTGAAACTGATGAGGATGGTTCATTACCTATTCATAAAGCAGTGGTTGGAGGACACGTCAGCGTCGTCAAGGAGTTTATCTTCCATTGCCCTCAAGCACTACATGATGTTGACAAAAAGGGTCGCAACATTCTTGATTTAGCAACCAAGTATAAAAGTGAAGATGTTATCTCTTATTTAAAAGAAGTAAAACAACCAAGAGGAAATTGAATCCATAGTACGACAGCTATAATGTGCATGGACCATGTTCTTTTACCAATTTATGTAGTTTTCTTTCCTATGTCGAAGAAGGCGGTGGTGGAGAGAGACAGGGGCGCCGGAGAAATGTCAGGAGAGAGAAATAGTTAGTTGCCGGAGTTGAACGCCGGAGAAGGACGCCGGAAATGAGAGGAAGAGATTGGGGGAAATTTTGAATAAAATATTCAAAACTCTTTCCCTTGCTTTGCCAAACATGTGTTTTAATTTGAGGGTTTTGGTTTCCTTTCCTTACCTAACCCTTTTTTGATTCCTTTCCGTTTCCCCACTCCCATCCAAACGCCCCCTTAATGTACACATATTTTTACTCTTTTTCAATATTCTCTACTTTTTAATTATTGAACCATATAAGTCTATAATTGTGGGCCCCTCTATGTATAAATCCTGGCTCCGCCCCTGCCTCTCCTTACCACTAGACCAAGTACTACTTGGTTACCCATCAAAGTAACTTGAAGTAACATACCGATAAAGTATTGTCCCAATATTCAGTATCGATCTACAACTCGTATTGATCATAGAAATTGTTTCCTTAGAAATATGATCAACAAAAACATAACCACCATCCTTTCACGTATGACATGCACATCCCATTTATGGATATAAACTAACTTGGTTAGTAAAGTTTTTTTTGCAAGGTAATGTGATTTCCTTACTTGTTTTGGAATGTATCATGAGTCCACCCAGTCTGAATAGACTGGGTCAGACACTTAAGAGTAAGGAAGAGGGATAAGGGAAATCCATACCCTTAAAGTGCCGCTAGTGAGATTGACCCCCAAACCTCGAGGTTAGAAGGGTCACTTCCTTACCACTAGACCAAATACTACTTAGTCATTAATAAAGTTATATGAGAGTAAAACATGAGATCCATTGTCAACAAAATACACTTATGGACCAAAAAATAAAAGAAAAATGAAAAGAAAATCCTACTTCAATTTTATTACCTCTTTTTAACTTCAAAAAGGAAAGTGACCAAAACCACTAAATTAATTTGGTTCGTTTCAATTGTTTTGAAGCATGATGAGACAGTGCCATACTGAGTATGGAAGTGCCTATTGGTCCATAATGTTATTTTTAAAAAGATTGTAATATTTCAGGGGGAATTATGTAGGTTGGTAAGATAAAGCTTTTTTAAAAGTAACGAAACATCTCACATCCAACCAGATTTTACTTTATAGGGCGATACCCTCATAGGAGTTATGTTTGCTAAAAATAAAAAGGCCTAATGTGCTCCGTTGGACAACAAAGAAATAGGCCCATTGGCTTCATAGATGATGCCACTCAAAGTCCAAACTAAACCTCAGGTGCGATTGGGTCAGGCCTTTGGTATTCAGGCCAATCCTTTTTTTCCTCGTAGTTACATTTTTTTTTTTTGGTATTACTACAAGAAGTTTCCCACCGTCTTAGGCGAGTGGACTAATCTTTTACGGGAGTTTACATAGGTACCTCGATGGGCAGCATCCTCCCAACTGAGATTATTTCCATTCCCAAAACTCGATCGAGAACTTGGTTAAGTAGTAAGAGGCCCTTAACCACTCATGCTAACCTCAGTTGGTTTTCTTGTAGCAACATATGAGTACAATGTTCATGCAAGTAGGATGACAATGGGTCTTGGATCTGACCCAGATTCAGACTCACAAACCCATTTATAAGGGTTCGGTTCTAACTTTTTTAGACCCAATGGATGTGGGTCGGGTCAGGGTCTAGAGGTTATATGGTAGGTCTAGCCCGGGTTCAAATATATCAGACCAAGACCCAGTCCAGACCCGTTTGCCTAAAAAAAATCAAAAGAAAATTATTGTGAATTATGACTTTATGAGTAGTTGACTCCATTTAAGACTTGTAATGTTGTAAGTTGAAACATATTTAAGATTTTAAGAGCTATATTTTGTTAATTATTTCGATAAAAATCTTAACTATGGTCATGCGAACCTATGAAATAGGCGGAATAAATTTATTAAATCAAAAAATGAAATTAAATTTGAAATTTAAAAGGACCCTACAAGAACCCTAGACCCATCAAACCCAAAGGATATGAGTCTGGATCTTAAAATTCCAGACTCATGGGTCTGGATCAGGTCTAGGTCTAGAAGAAATTAATGGGGCTGGATCTGGTCAGACTCATCCCAGACCCGATCCATTACCCCTACATGCAAGGGATTGTCTTTCAAAATTCAATATGACTACGGGGAAAATGCGCATAAAAGATTTAGATTGGTTTATGAGGACCATTAATGGTCTCGGATCCACATTTAAGGACACCTTGCATCCGGTAAGGAGTTGTATTGTTATAAATATTTGCGGTGAAAGTGAGAGATAGCCCAATTATTTAGAGCTTTCCTCCCAATTCTAGGTGATTTTGGGATTGATTCTCATTCCTACTCTTGTGACTCATTCGCACAAGAAAAAACAAATATTTGCGGTTCATGTCATGTGTGACCACTCCAACCCCATATTGTCCCTCCACTTACCCTAAAACTCCATAATCTTAGAAAAACCATAATGGTGGTTTCCACTTGCAGCTCATGAAACTTGTGTGTTGCTCTATTAAGGGCAGAGAAGACACCACCGAAATCTTGGCTATGTCTACTTATGGCATATGTTATGTGTTTCTATGGTGGCAAACATTGTTGGTCCACCTTTGCTAGTGTTTCTACTTACATCCTTGTTTTCTTTTAATTTCTTAAAACTCTCGAGTTCGTTAATCTCTTTAACTTCGCAACGTTTAAGTAATGAAGTTGTCTAGAAATTAAATTTGGATTAATTAGATGAAGTTCAAAACTTAATTATACTCATTGGCAACTTATATTCTAGCTGTAATAATCCACTAATGTTAGATCATCATGTCAACCACTAACAAATTCTCCAATTCCCATTTTATCATCATTAATCCCTAACATATAAGCATATTTTAGCAACCGTGAGGTGGCATTTAGAAGTTTAATTAAAACTATAAAATTGTTAGTGATTTAAACTGATATTGATTTAGGCACCCCTTCTATGAGAGCGCGGTTTCCTACGTATTACTTACGAGGAGGAGCGCCTAAATCAACTTGAGGAGTACAGGTTTAAAACTTTCATGTAAGTATCTCTCCTTTCTTGTTTTATAGTGTTAATTATGACTTGAAACATCTTTTACGGAGTAGTGCTCGGACGAGAGCCTCCCAGAGCGCACAACGAAGTTAGAAGAAGGCTGAAAGGTTTAATTTTTGACCTACTTTTTATTTTCATTTTTCGCCTGATTTCTTTATATTTCAATTATTGCTCGCGACAGCTGACATGATATTCTGCGGTTTTTGTTAAAGTACTCTTATCTTATACTTCCTCCGTTTTTTTTTACTTGCATCATTTCCCACTTTTGGAAGTTGCAAATTACTTGCATCATTTTCCTTTTATGCCAATACTTTCTCTCTAGCTCTCTCCAATCACATGGGTCCCCTTTTTCCACTCTCTCTACCTCTCTCCTTTCCTTAATTCTTGTGCCTAACCTCAATGATGCAAGTATAAAAAAACGGAAGAAGTAAAAGGGAAATGGTTGGGTCATTAAATTCTTATGTAGTATTAGAGATTCCTCTTGTAATTCTCTAATTTATCCTTGAACATTTAGAAAAGCTTTGAATCCCCCACATGTGAACTATATCATCGACCGAACCATGTAAAATCTATGGTTTTACTTCTCTTCTTTATTATCTTTTTCCAATAATTTTTAGGAAAAATTGACAAGATTAATCCCAAGTTCCCAACTATGCTCGATCTTCTCAAAATAATACCAACTTTGAATTAATTCTAAATAATCCCAATTATGTCTTCTCATATTAGTCCAATGGTTTAAAAAAAATTAAGAAGTCATTTCGAGATCTAGTTAGCTCAGTAAGAGGGAGAAAGAAAAAGGCAAAATATAGATAAAACAAACCAAAAAATAACCATTTCAACAAGTTTCTTACTGAAAAAGTATACTACTATCTATATGTCTTATGTCCACACTTTATATTAACATGGTTTTTGTATTTTGCTCGATCAATGTACAACCCGGTGTCCTTACATATATTTTTTCCTCCCGAATCCTCCAGAGAGCCCTTAATTTTCTCGCTCGTGTAGAATAGTCATCATACATCCAGGTGTATGATGTGAATTTTACTCGCCTCATGCAGTAGTGTGTGTTGCATAGTAGCACTAGCGTGCATGAGATCATATCAAGAACACTTCTGAATAGTGTGTCTTCTACTGATTTTACCTGGTGGAACATAGTCAAACATTACTATCAAGATCAAGGTGTACGTAATTCTTGGTTACTAATTTTAGCCAAAGATAAAATAAAGAAAATTTTATGATGCCTCTAGAATTAGATAATAGAAGCAAATTACATAATTCATAGCAAGGTTGCTTTGTAGCTGGATCTACATCTGGAGCTGGTGGTTCCTCACCAAATACCATCTCACAACTCATTTCTTCAAAATCTGCAAATTAGCATAGTGTCATGACTAGTAAAAGAAAGCAACGATAAGGGTATTGTGGAGATTTGGTCCATAGTACACTTTTAACATTTCTAGGGTTTCGAGTGTTCCTCGGCCGATAAGAAAAATTGTACATCATATTTTTTCTATGAAATCGCTACATGTTGGTTGAGAATCTATACCGTATGCTCATTTTTTTTGGTTGTCCCCTCAATACTCTTAAGTCTCTTATGTTATAAACTCATTTTTGGAGATTTGAAATTGATATAATTAAATTTCTTGTTTTCAGTTAGAAAAAAGAAAACAATGATAAGGGTATTGTGGAGATTTTAGGAAAGATAAGGGTAAAACGTAGATTTCCAACAAAGTCGAAACACATATAGAAAACAAAAACCCAAAATATTGGCAACCACCTTGCAGCTGATTTTAACATATGGTAATAGGTAAATCCATGGGTTACAATTCTTGCATACTTGCAACTTGCCAAATGTGTTTCATAGCAAATTAGTAATATGTGTTTTCATGCTCCTCCTAGTGCAAACCTTGGCAACATGAAAATGCTTGCTGTGAACTAAATTTGGAATAAGATTCATACATAACAATGTATGATTCATGCAACTGAAAATACAGTTCTTTATTGGAAAATCAAATTATAATTCGAGAGCTTGTAAATTATAGTGCTTCCATGCACCCTTAATGGTGTTATTATGGGACCCTTAGTGTTATTAGTGCAAACATACTGTTAGTGTTTTCACTCGATACCATCATTTGGGATTAAGGTTTTGGCATTGTTGTTGTATATTAGTCTTCTTTTTACTCGACCTATTTTTTGAGATTAAGGTTTTGGCATTTTTAGCGGTAATTATGTAAGACGTACTAGGAACCATGGTGACCGGCATTCCCAGAGAATCCTTGATGAATGTTTGAGTTGGAAACTTGCAGAGGTTGATGCACATCCCTACACAATTAGAGCCCTCTAAAAACCTGCTTTAGAAATCAATGTTAGTTAAATAGATTTGATTTAGTAATGTGAATTGATTTAATGATTTGATTATGTAATATTAAATGAAATTTGTCTAATTATGACAGCATATTGTATTTTACCTGCATTTCTTTATGTGCACCACATTCTTCTCCCATCTTCCATTAAACTTGGATTCCTTTAGCTTCATCATATGTGCATGAATAAAGTTGTTAGGTTTGGTTCACAAGAATTGTACTCCACAAAATTATGGTAACCCCTAAGTGTTAAAACATTTTGTTTACGTCTCCCAGAAAAAAGCTACTTTTCCGATGAGCAACATAATATTGGCTAACCTTAATAATCAAACATTATCAACATAACTTAGAAAATCTAGTCGTGTGATAGACGGTCTGATCAAATGCTTTTCCTTAGAGTATGCCAAGTTAGAAGTCTTACCTCGGAAGGCCCAACTAGCCAAGCAAAAAACAATCCTGTGAATTTGGCAAGGAGTTCTCTTGTAAACTTAGAATGTGGGATCAAGACCTTCAACTGTTCTTCACGACACGTTAAGATAAAGTCACTATAGTTCTCTTTACGAATTCTCTAAGAGACTCATCAACATGCATATGACTATATTAGCGGAACTGGCACATGGAGGTGTTCATATTTAGTCTCGAATTTATTTCATAACGTAACAAATATTTATATATGTAAGAGAATTGCACACTACTACAATAATTTGATCAAATTGGATCAAGTTTGTGTTGATTTCACGTATGCAACAAACCAGGTTTGAGTCTCTTCTCCTAGTAATTTCGTGTTCATGTCGTGTCAAAATTGCCATCTCCGACTACCTCTCTAACGAAAAACATCATTTATGATGCAAAAACAGAAACAGAAAAAAAAAGAAAAGGTAAGAATACTTACCAAAGGAAATATATGTTTGGGAATGGATCTCTTAAGACCTTCCAAGCTGAGTTGACTCTGCTGTGCTGGATCATACTTCATGGTCACTACTTTGCAAGCCTCCAACAAACCTTCATAACCTTCTTTCTCTGTATGTATACCTGCATGAAATTGTAACACTTCAGCCTAGTTTCGTGAGTGATTAAATTTATAACATACTAGTATGATAGTATGTCACAAACTAGAGGTCCTACGCGATCATCATGCTCCCCTAAGCACATACAGCCATATGTAAGTAGAATACAATTCAGAATATTATTAAGAACATATTTCAACTTAATTCACAAACCTGCTGCAGCTTGTAGGTTGTGAGAGAGATGATTAATAGCCATAAGATCAAGCCATGTATCGCGATAGCGAGTTATATTTGGCGTGGTTGTAACCTTAAGAGCTTTGTGATTTGATGAACTTAGTGACATTAGTGGAGTAAAGGATATGACCTTGTTAGGATGCATACATTTGGAGTAAGGCAGAATGAAAGTAAAATGAGATATTTTGCTTTCTAAAAAGCTGGTATTCATGGATGTTTTTTTTGTGTGTGTGTGCTTGATATATGGAAGTAGAATTTGGGAGAAGGTCACCTTTTAACTCAGCAATTGCACCTATTTATAAGTATAGGAAAAGAAAACTTCAAATGCTTTCTGCTTGTTGTTTGCTAGTTTGTTGCTAAGACATCTCACATCTGTATTAATGCACCTCAAATTCACTTCAGTGAGAATAACAGTGACATATTTTTATACTAAGTTTTGGTAAATTCCATAACCTATTAGATTACTTACAAAATGTAAGATAAACATTTTCAATTTGGTCATATTGAGTAGAAGATTTACTCCCAGATACCAATCTATTTTAATAAAGGCAATATTACAAGAATGATTATTATCACGTGCAGTTTTTTTGTAATAATCTTAATTATGGTTGTTCTCGAATAACCCCAATTGCAAGAGAATACTTCCCGAAATGATCCAAGTTTATTGGTTATATGTTCAATTTGTTTTTGGTTTAACCTTTTCAATATTTTCCCTTCCTCTCTCATCTCCTCCCCTTACATTGTCTACTAGAGCATGACATATGTCGTCAAACATTATAAATCAAGCTATTCCAAACAGTATGCCAATAATACTTTTTTATTTTTGGTGGGTGGAGAACGACAAACATAACATGGCATCTTCAATCCCAAGTCTTAGGTACCACCATCACAAGACTTTACCAACTAAGCTAGTTACATTGTCATAACTTTTCCTTCAAAAATCCTTTCTCTTAGTAAAATTCTATTTCATTGGCATTGTGTTTCAATAACCAAAGACATCTCGTTATATGTTTTCAACCCAGTAAGTAGATTTCAAGAGCTAGTATATAGCTACCACAGGTCCATGTCTCCATGATCATGCGCATTGAACATATACTTAATCTCAAAGAAAATCCAACTCCCAAACTGAAGCTCAAAAAGTGCAGTAAAAACCAGAATTACACTAATTAAGCAAACTTCTGAAACTGTAAGTCATAATACAAGACAACCAAAGTTACAAGAACAAATCCAGTTAGAACTGCACAACTAGACCAGAATGACCTAAATTCATAAGCAGCTAAAAATCACATCTAAGTACTTAGTCTAGAGAGGTTCAAAGTAAAAGATATTACAGATAGAATTGTCTTAATTTCACATCCAATGTACTTGCTTAATATTCTACCTCCTAATTCTATAGATAGACAAATCCTCAATCTTTGACTGATTTGTTAATCAATGACTTGTGAATGTGAGGAATAACACCACCACCAGCAATAGTTCCCTTGATGAGGGTATCAAGCTCTTCATCCCCTCGAATAGCGAGCTGTAGATGTCTAGGAGTGATTCTCTTCACTTTGAGATCTTTGCTTGCATTTCCTGCTAACTCAAGCACTTCTGCAGTCAGGTATTCAAGAATGGCAGCAGAGTAGACAGCAGCATTTGCACCAACTCGGCCGTTGGCTGAGACTCTTGTCTTTAGCTGCCGGTGGATTCGACCAACTGGAAACTAGAGGATCCAATGCATAGATCCCACAAAATATCAAACAAGTTATATTTGAAATTACAAGCAGAGAAACCACATGCAGAAAGGTACAAATATCACTTCTGCAAGTGATAATGATTAGCAGATAGTAGTAACTGGGAATATCTAACAAATAATATGCAATTTCTGAGTTAACACCAATGAGACAACATAAAAAGCAGAGCAGTTATTGTCTTCTGAGACTGCGAAGATTTTGAAGTCTTGCAAACCCAATGGAGGGGTGCCGAGTTCCTAACCATTAGAAATATTTTTCCAACTATTTACATTGTATCACAAATGTTGTATGTTAGATCACTAATAGTAAAACTTATACCACTACATATTCTTCTAAGGCTGGTAGATTATGGTTCTGATATATAACATTTTTGATTTGTTATACAACACTTATAATTGAACACATACTCTTATGTGACTCACTATCTTCCTGCATCACGAATCTGTAAATGTACTCTCCTCAATATGCACAATTGCATATACCTATTGACCACTTAACAAGCTCATGATCATTCAATAGTTACCTTGAAGAGCAACAACTGAAATAATTCAATGAAAGCCATACTTGTCCAACACATCGATAAACCACTTGATCCCTACTTAACTTTATCAAGTGGCAATGGGCTGAGCACTTGTGTAACTCATTGATTTCACTCTGTAATTGTCATTCTATTGAAGATCTTATCATGAGCAAAAATGTGATAGGCTAATAGAAATAATTGGAATGGATTCCTGAAAACTAAAGCCAAAGATCCCCCTATTTTCACCATATAGATTGGAATTGGATAATCTTTGCTATAACCGATATTACTACAGCATTTCCACAAGGACAATATCTTTTGTGAAGCAAACAAAAGTATATAGCTTCTCCATGTTCTGAAACTTCAAGACCAAAGAACCCACCTTGAAGTATCACGCTGCATCCAACAATGCATTATGCACTGTTGAGGGCCGATTTTACTTATTTGAGAAAATAGCCTATGACCTTATGGTAGACAAAACACAATTTGAATATGTTGCTGAAACAACTTGGAAGCAACCTGCTTACAAATTTTGTTAGATTTTGAGCAACACTAATGCCTAGACTTGACATCACAATACAAACTAAACAAGTCAAATTCAAATCATTGACACTAACACCATATTAGAAATAGCATATAGCCAATGAGTGAGGATAATGTCCATTAGTACATAATACAGAGCATTAATGTTCCAATCTTTTCATTTTATTTCCTTAATAGCAAAAAAAAAAAAGATTAGGAAAATCAAAAGAATACTTATGGCATAACCTAAATGAGGAACAGTAGTGAAACAAAAGTAGAGCCCATAGAAGGCAGGGTAGTGAAACAGAGGTAGAGCCAATGGCAAGGCACACTAATGAAAAACTTTGGAGTGCAGCCCATAATGAAGCATCATTTGTCAGTTTCTAGAGAAAAAACAAAATTGGTTCTTGAAATATTGGAATACCAGAAAATATAGAATTAATGGTTCTACTTTTTTTTTGAGGGAATTAATGGTTCTACTTTATAAAGCTCTGTAAATAGACATTCTTTTTTATATGTTAACATTTTGTTCTATATTTTTGCAAATTTTCCTTTGATAACCTTTTCATATACTTTAATAGCCAAAGAGAAATTATAGGAAAAGATTGAAAATGAGATTTAGGAAGTAAAGTGAAAAAAGAGAGGGATAATGTTTTCTTGGTAGGAGCAATGATCTTTCCTCAAACTCTTTTCTATAATCTTCTTCTAAAATCCATCTTTAACAATGAGCAAAATGGAAAACATATGGTTTACAATATACCGAAATGGATATCTATTTGTAGAGGTCATAGACTCGTAGTCATTTATATTTGGTTTCTTGGAATTGTATTTCTACAAGAATAGTTGCTGCAATATTTGCAAACACAACACTTTTCTTATTACTCTAAGGGAAAGGTTAATTTTGGTTGTGTCATAACTTCTTCCCATAATCTTTTCGATCTTTGCTACTTAGGCATTTAAATGGAAAGATTAGATGCTTTTATCATATACTAGCCCAAGACAAACATTAGTTGTGAACAAATAAATGTTCACAACATTGGTATATCTTGCATGTATTCCAACAAATGGATCCCCACTAACAAAATATTGGTTTTTACAATTTCTAACATGGTATCAGAGCCAATGAGTTGAAAATTTCTTGAAGTTTGTATTTCTTACATAAAAATGAATTTCTTTTTCCAATAAGCTCTCATTAATTTGATTGTTATAATATCTTAGCTTGTCATAAGAGATACCATTAGCAAAGCTAGCAATCCTTTTCAAACAATTAGGTAAGTTTTAGATATATACAAAACAAGAATGAGAAAAAAGAGAAACGAAAACATCCCCTCTATAATTCGTTCAACATCAATCATTTCTTTCTTATAAACCCCAATCGAAGCTTCAGCAAGTAGAGACCATAAATCATAAGAGCACCACTTTCAGATAGCATATAGTAGTAAGTGAAAGCATTGCCCAAAGATAACTAACTTGGTAAAGAAAACATAATCAGAACATCTATTCACCTTGATCAAATATTACATAGACAATAGCTATTGAATGCAAAGATTTTCACTTCCATAGCCGTGCCTCGATAGAGAGCACAACATTTACCATCTTAAAAACAAGAAATCACTATAAATTTGACATAAAAACAAAATAGAACAACAAATAATCAAACATTGAGCACACCATGTACAAGAAAATGCTTGCCTACAACTACACAACATCAAATGCAGGAACAGAATCCTTAGTAAGAACAGCTAAATACATCGATAACAATTGTTTTCTTTTTTGCAACTTATCATAGTAATAATACCTTCTCACATCAAAACTAATAAATACATATCCAAAAAAACATATATGCAAATAATGTATGAGAAGCTACCTGAAGACCGGCCCTCGACGAGCGAGAAATAGGCCTCTTCTTCTCCTTCTCTTTGTTACCGGCGGTTGTTTTACCTGCTAGCAGCCCCTTTCCTCCTTTTCCTGCCATTTTCTAGCCTTAAATCTGAAAATCTTCAATTTCGCAAAACACTGTATGATTAACACCCAAGAAAATACAGCATAATCAAGATCCAATCTTTTTTAATATTACTAACACAAGATTTGGCATCTAAGTAAACCCATTAAAAAAAACCCAGATTTTAGTTTCAAGAATAACCCAATTAAAGAAACGTCAAGTTCAGCAGACGAACATCAAAACACCCACATTTCTTTAATTACAGATAATAAAAGTTCAGATTAACAAGATAAGTATACAGATAAATTAGAGAAAATATATGTTAAGACTTGAATATAAAAAATGAAATTAAGTGAAGAACAAGAAAGCAGGAAAACGTACCTGACACAAATGACAAGAATTACGAACTGGGATTTGTAGTTGAACAGAAGAAGTTGAGGGAATAAATAGAGGAGAGATCAAAACGGGGGATAAGTAGTGGGTTTTGAAATTTATGGCGGTGGAAATAAGGTTTCGATTTTTGTAAAAGGTATAGAAGAGCGCCAAATTATGGAACTTTTTATAAATTTGATTTTTTGGAGTTTTTGAAGTTGGCGCTATTTTCTTGTATGAAATGAGGTATACTCTTATTGGCCTAGGCGTGAAATGCACGCGATATATTTTTTTTATTTTTTATTTTTGATACAAACGAGAGGTCAAAGCCTCAAATTACAAACTAAAAATTATGAAATAACTAAACGTGGCCAAGCCACTCCACTAATATCATTTGCCAATAATTGGCCTAAACCAAACGGAATTTCCTGAAAAATTCGGAAGGAGATGTCATGATCCACTCCGTAATTAGCAAGCCAATCCGCTACCTTATTTGCTTCCCGGTAACAATGGATTATTCGGACTTTCCATCCCGAATCAGCTATCAAAATCTCGCAGGCACGAACCAAGTGTAAACATTCTCCACAATAAGAATGGTTAGATTGGAAAAATTGCACACAAGTCAAATTGTCCATCTGGACAATCAGTTTCTCAATTCCCATGTCCTTTGCCACCTTGAGTCCCTTCTCTAAAGCTCTAAGCTCAGCTCTCAATGCTGAACAAACACCCAAATTCATCGAAAAAGCCGCCAAGAAATCTCCTCTGCAGTTTCGTAAGACGCCACCACCTCCTGCTTCGCCCGGAGTTCCTCGTGCAGCGGCATCAGTGTTGAGGGCAACCCACCCGTCTGGTGGCGCAACCCAAGACACGTAAATTTCAGATTTTGCGAGTTTAATTGAGGTTGCAAAGATGGGCTGAGTCGCCAAGGCACGCCTAACCTCTGTGATTTGATGCCGCAAGAACTGGAAGATGTCATGTGGAATTTCATGAGTGCTACCAAACACCACCGCGTTTCTCCACCGCCAAATCCACCACGCTGTGATGCAGAAGGTTGGTGGCCAGTCTTCATCCTTCACCAGCATCGAGCAATTCAAGTTTCTGAAGATCCAATCTTTTTGTGGACAAATGAAGAAATCAGGGAGTGCTGATATTGCTCCCATTTTCACCCAAATTTTTCTTGCCATCGAGCAGTCCCTCAACAGATGGAGGCTCGTTTCTTCTGGGTAGTGGCATACTGGACATTCCGGATTCTCTGTGAGTCGCCTTTTCACTCTATTTGCATTACATAGAATTCTGTCATGTTGAGTCATCCATAGAAAAACCCGAATTCGTTGATGTGTCGGAGCAGCCCAAATCCAATCCCAAATCTTGTCATCAGTAGAGTCTTCAACTTTTCTAATCAGTTTCATAGCTGTTCGGATGGAAAAACCACCCCTAGAAGCTCCATTCCAATACAGCGTATCACCTAATTCAGGGTCGACAGAGACTTCTAGTGATTCAATCTTTTTCAGGACTAAATTAGGTAATAGATGAGCAAAACATTCCCATCTCCACCCTGTGGAGATGTCCCACATTTCACCTACTGTCACATCCTCCAATTCAGGAGGAATAAGATCTACGCTTATGTCACGGAGAGGGCAATCATGGACCCAAATATGATCCCAGAACAAAGTTTTAATCCCATTACCAATAGCAGACCGGGCACCCTCTCTAATGAACTTAGCATTCTCTAGTATACCACTCCATAAATTGGACGAACCTTTTCTCGGCATAAACATGTCAACATCACATCTGTCATGACAATATTTTGCACGGAGCACTCGAGACCAGAGTGTGTTGGGTTCTGTCAAAACACGCCAGCCCAGTTTAGCCAAAAAAGCTGCATTCGCTTGACGAACCGAACGAATCTGTAGTCCACCTTGAGTCAAGGGTTTTTGCACATTTTCCCATGAAATCAAGTGGATTTTCCTCCTTTCTTCATCTCCATCCCAAACAAATCTTCGGGTTTTGCGGTCTATATCATCACAAGTAGTTTTGGGGATTTTGGCCGTTTGCATTGAGTAGTATGCCAAAGTGCTGAGAGTGGATTTGGCTAATGTAACACGCCCTGCTAGTGAGAGGTATTTACTTTTCCATCCTTGCAGCCTCCGATCGATTTTTTCGCAAAGATGTGCGAAAGTCTCTCTAGTAACTCTTTCAGAAAGAGTTGGCATTCCAAGATAGAAGCCTAAGTCTTGCGTTGCATCCATGTTTAACACCTCACAGATTGGTTGTGTTTTCTCACTGGTCATATTCTTCGAAAAATAGACTCTCGATTTAGCATGGCTTACCTTCTGTCCAGACTCCGAACAAAATTTATCCAGACACTCTTTAATGACAGTAGCCTGATCAACCGACGCTTCAGCAAAGAGAATAATGTCATCCGCAAAAAACAGGTTGGAAAGCCTTGGACCATTTCGACTAGCCCAAATCGGCTTCCATCTTTCTTTTATAATCTCATCTTCAATAAGTTGATTAAGACGTTCCATGCACATCACAAACAAATACGGTGATAGCGGGTCCCCTTGACGTATCCCTCGACTTGGCCTAAAAGATTCCGTAGGTTCACCATTCCAAAGGACACGAAAAGTAGTAGAGGTTACACATTCCATGATAACATTAACTAGAAGCAATGGAAAGTTCATCTCTAGGAGTGTTTCCCTAATAAAGGACCATCTTAAACGATCATATGCCTTTTCGAAGTCAATTTTGATAGCCATAAAACCTTTACCACTTTGCTTCCGCTTCATGGTATGAATGACTTCCTGAACTATGACAATATTGTCACTAATCTGCCGCCCTGGGACGAAACTACTTTGAGCTTGAGAGATAAGCCGAGGAAGATACGGTTTAATCCGGTTAACGATAGCTTTAGTAACAATCTTATACGAGACATTACATAAGCTAATTGGCCGGAATTGCGCCGCCGTCTCCGGGTGGTCAACCTTAGGAATAAGGCAGAGGAAGGTTTCATTAATGTCCTCTGGTATACCCTTTCCTTCCAGAACATGTTTTGCCATATCAGTCACTGTATCACGAACCAAATCCCAGTTCTTCTGGTAGAAAAGTGCTTGAAATCCATCAGGGCTCGGGGCTTTGAGGGAGCCCATGTATTTTACCACTGCTTCTATCTCACAAGGTGTGAACGGGCTTGAAAGTCGAGCCCATTCCAATTGTGGAAACTCTGGAAAAATCCCTGTAGGCAGTGTAGAATCCCCTCCCACATGGTCTTCTGTAAACAACTCTGTGAAATATCTCACGACATGCATCTTGACTTCATCTTTGTCGTGAATCCATTCCCCATCATTCCCTTTAATAGCAGCAATTTTATTTCGCCATCTCCGTGTAACTGTGCTCAGATGAAAGTAGGTAGTATTTCGATCACCGTCACAAATCCAATCCACTCGTGATTTTTGGTACCATAGGATCTCTTCTTGTTCTAAAACCTCATCCAATTCTCTACAAAGAGTGGCTTCCAGCTTAATGAGGCCACTGTGACGGCGAGTACTGAGAGCTTTTTGCACACCCCCAATTCTTGCTATTAACTCTCTTTTTTTTTCGGAAAATGTTATGGAATATATTTTTGTTCCACTGCTGCAATTCATGTGATAAATGGGCTAGTTTGTGTGGCAGAGAAGTTTCTTTACGCCAATGTTCCTGTAGAAACGGCTGGAATTGTTCATGAGTCATCCAAGCGGCTTGAAATCGAAAAGGGCGATTCACCTTAGCAAGTGGTGCAAACCCATTAGGGGATATGAAGATGGGACAATGATCCGATTGTAAAGCCGAGAGATGCCGAACTGATGCATTGTTAAATCTTAGGCTCCACTCATCATTGCATAATGCTCGATCAAGACGAGCACTACATCTAGTTTTTGGTGAATTCCCACGAGCCCAAGTATGAGATGGGCCCGAAAATTCAACCTCAAGCAGACACATTTCCTCCACCCATTCGTTAAATCTCTCACAACGTTTTCGAGTTTCCTCGCAGCATGAACTTCTTTCACTAGGAAAACGGGTATCATTAAAGTCACCTGCTAGCATCCAATGCTGATTTATCGAAGTTGCAAAGTCTTTCAAATCTCGCCAAAGTTCCTGCCTTTTAGCAGGGTCTGGGCTAGCGTAGATAGCCGAAAAGTACCACGGCATCTCACCAACGCGTCGGATAGTCATTGTAATGTGTTGTTCATGTTGGTGTATCGGTTCCACTGTGACAATATTTCTTTTCCAATACACCCAAATACCACCCCTAAATCCTTGAGTATCCACTCTAACATGGCCATCAAATCCCAACACATTAGCAATCTTAGAAGCTTGTTCACCACCCATATGCGTTTCAACCAAAGCCAAAACTTGGGGATTATTAATATGTATCACTTCCTTAAGTGTAGTTACGAAAGCACGACTTCCTGCACCTTGTACATTCCACACCATGCAAGTGATAGGTGGAGAGTTAGTCAAAAAATGTGGTTGTCTGTCTATCATAGAAACAGGTATTTCTGGTAACGAATCCATGTAAGCTGCTGACAGTAAGCGTAGAACACGCTGCATCTCATTGGGTAGTTGCATTGTCACCACCAAATCCAGTGGTTCCGGCATGGGTTCCCTCCACATGAGGAATTGGACTTCCATCTGGTATGTCAGGGGGTCGGCTATGCCCATGAATGGATGGTTCGTTGGACTCCCTACACAGAAAATCCAATCCGGGGGGATGTGTTTGGTCAGAGGCATTGGGGGTCGGATCGACATGAGTTAGAGAAAGAGAAGATTCTGGGTGTTGTTGGCTTTTTTCTGGTCTGTTTTTTTGATTGGGAGTTGGCTGAGTGTTTGCTTGGTTGTGTGTGGCTTCAACAACAATTGGGTTATTTTCCTGTCCAAGGAGCGGTTGGGAATTTCTCGTCTTTACTTGTTGGTCCACGTTGAGGTCAACCAAAGATTTCCTTCTGAATTCTCTGATTTCATGCGCCCCTGTAATGATTTTATTTTTAAAATCACCCTTCACAGGCTTGGAATCCAATTTTTTCCCTAAATTAAAAGGGTGTGTATCTGCAGCAAGTGAAATCCCTTGAGAAGGGAAAGTGCTAGAGATAGGCCTGATACTATCTTTTTTTGCAAAATCAAGTGGGGGGATAGGCAGATCTTGAGCTGTCGTGGCTAAAATCAAGGGATTTTCAATTTCCATTCCATATCTATCTTTGGGAATACTCTGTTGACTTTGATCTCCATCCAATTGATTTTCTAAGATAGTAAAACGTGAACCGTCCCCATTCTTAGCACCTTTATTCGTTGGTATTCCTTGTTTAGTCACTGGTGGGTTCGGGTCTGGGTTAGCGTTGCCCATCTGAGGTTTCGGGTTGCGTCGACGGGTTGATTTTTTCACGAGCATCCAAGAACCATAGACTTCTTGCTCCTCTGGTTTCTGATTTCCTTTAGTTTGATCATAATCAAAAGTTTTTTCTGTTGACTCATTATCATCGTCCAAATTAACTTTACTGGATTGACACGTACCTTCCTTGTGACCAATTTTACCACATTGGTAGCAAATCATACGCAATCCTTCATATTGAACTCGCCAAATGCGCCCTTTTAACCAGAATTTTGACAGTAAAGGTTGGGTAAGATTGATTTCCACGCTGAGCCGAGTGAATTGACCCCGGTCAGCAGTGACCGTATTTTTATCGATTCGAATGACTTTGCCTATTTTAGAACCCACCTTAGTAAGGAACGCAGTGTCAAAATACTCAACTGCAAGGTTTGGAATGCGAACCCACGCTGTGAGGATCTTCATTGGTGCTTCATCTGGTATAAAGTTAGGAACCCATTTCCGTACTGTAAGGTAATTGTCATCAATCATCCATGGCCCATTTGTAAGAACATAGTTATAGTCATCTTTGTTAGAGAACCTAGCTATGTAAAACTTACAGCCAATGTCCGTAAGGGTCAGTTCACCTTTGATTGCCCACTTCTTCTTCAACCTTTTCATTAATTGCATATAGCCAATGTTGCTGTCATACATCTTAATGATAAGTGCATTACGCCAAGGTTTGTGCATTCTCATTTTCTCTTCTTTAGTTAGAAGAATGATTGGACATCTTTCATCTTCTAGCATATCAGCAGGAGGATTATCATCATCTGAAACATCCTCGTCCTCCTCCCATGCAGACAATGGATTGTCTCCTGATGTATCTTTCCCTTGCACCATGTCCCTAAATGAGGGTCCCTTGCTTGGTAGTCCATTTCTGTCAACATTGGACTCAGTAGAGACTTCAGCCATTTCCTCATCTTGGTCTAGATTTCTGTCACCAAATATTAGATGATTGATAGACCTCTTATGTTTCTTTTTAGAACGATTCAATTGGTCTTTCTCCGCTATAGATAGTTGTTTCTCACTGATCTCATGTGTTTCGCTCTCCATATTTTTGAGATCCTTAGCAAATGCACGCGATGTATATAATAGCGGATAAAAGTTAATTAGTAAGATCGTCAATTATCGAATTAGTAAAGTACTTAGAGGGCGTTTGTTTAGGGGTTTACAGGAAAGGGAAAGAGAGTTAAATGAAACCATTCTCTTAGATGTTGTTTAGTTTGGGGGTTTACAGGAAAGGGAAAGGGAAAGGGAGTTAAATGAAACCATTCTCTTAGATGTTGTTTGTTTAGGGGTTTACAGGAAAGGGAAAGGGAGTTAAATAAAACCATTCTCTTAGTATTTCTTCGATTTTTTTCTTTCTTTTTTTGTGGTTATCCCCTCTTCCTTTGTGTACTTAATAAAAATTATATGATTTTAGATTTTGTTCCCTGTAGCTTGACCGCCTTGCCCTTCATTGAACACAAACGGGAGATGTATCAACCCTTCAATTGTTCAGGTTCTATATTGCCTCGCTCTATAGCTAGTGGAGACAACGAAATCCCACCTTTTTTGGTGTTGCTCCCACCACCCAACCCATTATCAACTTCCTTAGTAGTTGGAATCCCAGATCGATAGCAAACCTCTACAAGGGTATCACGCACAATATTATGTCGATGGTTAATACCAACAATACCAGCACACGACACAACATGGTCTCTGTAAATATTCCTAACAAAAACCATGGAGCAAGCTGAATACGGCTTCGAAAAGGAAAACAAGAGGACACCTAAACCTAACCAGATTGTCCCAAACCTAAAATTGGAACCGCCCTAAGCCAATCAGAAGTGTGAGCTTCGAGTTGAAATTTCCACAAAGCCATCTGGCGTGGAGATAAAAAATATGTAGATTACGTAGTTTTAGTAACCCGTGTGAAATGGATCTGCCATATTTTTTATGAGATTGGGGGTAGCGATCTCACATGGATTACTCAAAGAGCCAATCTCCATAGTCCTATTAAGCACACATGCACAACACATCATCAAAGGTAGGTCCATATGCTACAACACCAGCATGCCGAAAAATAGTAGTCTCCAAGCCAACAGACTATAATTGTGACGTAAAAAAGGCAAAATTCAAAACATCACCTGCAAAACACCACTTGTATTCTTCTTCTTCTTCTTATTATTAAAAATATTTATCCAATTTTTGGGGATACTCTCTAATTTTATTTTATTTTATTTATTTTTTGGTAAGGAGAAGTGGCCCGGACCCCGCTCGGGTCCTATTGGGCCATACATTTGAGAGTAGGGGGGAATGGTAAGGGAATCCCCACCCCCAAATGCCCCTAGTGGGATTTCATCCCATGACCTTGAAGTCATGGGGCCAAACTCTTACCACTAGACCAAGCCAAGCTTGGTGAGGATACTCTCCAATTGATCTCGCATATTTTTCAACGAAGTGGCGTTATTGTAGTATATCATTGTAAGCCAAGTATTTTACCACCAAACTCCCTATACTACCTTTATAAACAACATTTTTTTCCCGGTCTAGTCCTGTCCAAAACCCTATAAAAATTCACTACTTTGCTATCCAAAAAGACGCACGTAGAGAATTTAAGAATAGGTACTAGTAAATAGTAAGTTTTATATACTAATCCATTTGTTTCTTTTTGTTTTATTTTTCGTTTTTGACCTTTTTTTTTGTCCTACTTTTTCACATCGCCCCCTACTTTATCACTTTTTTATCCCACTTGTATCTTATAATTTTCTCTAACCCTTTTTTTTTTTTTTTTGCATAAGATGGCCAAGCTCAGGAAAAAACTAAAAACATTACAAATTAACTAAACGTGGCAGAGGCACCCCTACTATGTCACCTCGAAGAATATAAGTTAGCCCTAAAAGTGTTTGATCATACTCAATCATCCTGTCAATTTTAATTACTCCCTAGTTAGCTAGCCAATCCACTACTTTATTGTCTTCTCTAGAGCAATGAGTGAGTTTCACATTCCAGTATTATTGTCGAATTAATTCCCGACACTGGTTCACAATTTGAATATATTCACACAATTTGAATCCATCTGAACTCGAAGTCTGGTGTTTCTTATTCGTTTCACAAGCATCAGACCTATCCACACTGCCGTTATTTCTCGTTAAGCTGAACAAACCCCAAAATGTGTCAAAAATACTTTAATTAATCCACCTTTGCAGTCCCGAATCACTCTACCGCCAGCTGATAATCCCATTTCTTAATCATCGCAATTGCTATAAAATAAGTGGACTCATAACATTTATTAATCATTGTCCCCACCCACATGTCTACGACACCATATTTCCTGACATTTGGAGTTACAATAAATGAAATAAACAAAAAATAATAATTAAATTATTCAAACGACTCATGTGAAGAATTTAAGTAGCTTTAAGTACTAATAAAGAAAAAAATCCACAAAAGAGTCAAACCAACTTTTAATACAATTTGCACCATATATGCCTGTCACATTCTCTCTCCATGCGCTTATGTGTACAACACATGATGTAAGAACATGTGAGATAGTATACCATACACCCGAATATATAGTAAGAGTCTGTTTTTTTTGACTTTTTGTTTGCTTATGTGAACTTATCTGAACTTATTACTACATCTTATTGGACTTTATTAGATCTTATTCGATATTATTGCATAAAACCTAATTGAACCTTATTAGATTTTATTAAACTATATTCGACCTTATCTTAAATGAAAATAAGTTGAAAAGAGCAAATCCTAAATTATTAACTACTTTTAACCAACTAGAAAGAGTCAAGGCCAACTATTAACCAACTTACCTCCAATATCGAGGAATGCCTAATCAATATCGGATATATGCATATATCCATCAGCTTACTTTTTTGGCAGTACATTACATGAAACTGACTGTACATTCTATGAAAATGGCTGTACATTCCATGAAAATGGCTGTACATTCCATGAGAAACGTTGTATATAAAAATCGATATTTTCAAAGCTATATAACTATATAATTTGTGTTTGGCACATAATCTTTCATTAAAAAATGTACTACCATATATATTAGAATATACTACCATACATATAAAATGTACTGTCATTTTTATGGAATGTACTGCCAAAAAAATGAGGCGATGGATATATGTATATATCCGATACTGATTAGGCAACCGTCCTCCAATATCCTACCTAATAACCCCCCTTTTTAATATTCCTTCTCCCCTCCCCCCCCACACACATCGAATAAAACGTGGCCCCCGACATTCTTCTTCGTTAACTCCGCCTCCTCCAACTCTCTCTCTCCTTTCCTCGCCGGAGAACTCAAACTTTCCGGCAACAATGTCCCATTCCACCACCACCACAACCACCTTCTCTCTCCTCACACCCACCACTAAAACCACCCATTTCACTCCCCTTTTCAAACCCACTTTCCCAATTCGCCCTTCAATCCCTCTCCTCCGATCACCTCTCCCTCTCATCGTCTCATGCACTGCAGTTGTAACCCCAATTATACCCGACTCATCATCTTCATCTTCATCATCTTCATCGTTAGAAGTTGATCGTGTGAGTTCATCTGAGATGAAGGAGAATGGGTTTAGAAGCACTCGTAGGACTAAATTGATGTGCACAATTGGACCAAGTACTTGTGAATTTGAAATGATAGAGGGTTTAGCACTTGGTGGGATGAATGTTGCTAGGCTTAATATGTGTCATAATACTAGGGAATGGCATAAGGATGTTATTCAACATGTTAGGAGATTGAATGATGATAAGGGTTTTGCTGTTGCTATTATGATGGATACTCAAGGTAGTGAGATTCATTTGGGTGATTTTTCTGGTGCTTCTTCTTTTAAAGCTGAGGTTTGTCAACTTTCTTTTTCTTTGTCAAGATTGTGTCTTTTTTGTGGGTTTTTGGTTATAATTGTTGTTCTTTTAAAGCTGAGGTTTGTGTGTTTGTTTTTCTTTGTGAAGATTGTTTTTATTGTGGGTTTTGTGTTATAATTGTTGTTGTTGTTGTTGTTGTATTTCAGCTGGAAAAATTGACCTAAATAGTGATGTCCTATGTTACTTAGACACGGAATGAGTGTCTACTCGAATACAGAGTCGAAGTGTCGGACTAGGCCAAAAGTTTCAGTTTTTAGTTAAAATCGAAGTATCTAAGTGTTGTGTTGGATATGACACGACACACCTTTTTTTGAGGTAAATGAGGGTGTTAGAATTAGTAGAAGATAACCCTTGTACAAAATTAAGAGGTTTTGGTTGGTTACATACTTACATTATTATTCTGTTGTGAATTTTTAGCTGTTGGGCTTTGTTGATTGTTGTTGTATACTTAATTAGTTATGCATGCACTTTCTTTTTCTCTGTTCTAATGTTTGTTGTTGTTGGGGTTGTTGTACGTCGTCGTTGTTTTATTTCAGCTGGCAAAATTGACCTGAATAGTGATGCTCACAGTCTGTTTCTTGAATACGATTTCATGACTCTGATCCGGGACTAATTTGATCCTAAACAATTAGGTTGGATGTAGATGGCAGTGATTGATTTGACCGATTTTTTTTGAACATTTGGACTTTGTACGCTTCTTTCTGTAATTGATAGCATACATGATACATTAACCCTTCTCCAAACTGAAAGGTTTGGTTGGTTTATTATTAGGCTTTTGTGAATTTGTAGCTATTGGTATTGGTTTTTCTTGATTGTTGTTGTATAGTTATGCATGCACTTTTCTTTAGATTTTGGCTATGTTCTCAATATGAACTACCTTACCGGTACTCAAGAGTAGGCAAGAGATGAGGATCATTTTTTTCTAATTTTTTTGTGAACTAAGGTGGTAGAGATTGAGAGGATTAAGGAAAGAGCGTGCTGTGTGATTAAATGTGATGTAGACCTATGTTGCACGTACATTTCAAGCCACTGAGTTTTTTCACTTTTTCATCTCTGGAGTTTTTCTAGTACCGACTATTGTTGGATGAAGTCCACATTGTTGTTGTTGTTATTATGGTGATGACAAAATTGACTTGAATGGTGATGCTCGAATTCTGTGGTCAAATTCGATTTTGTGACCATTATCCAAGAGTAATTTAGATTTAGATGGCAGTGATTGATGTGACCGGAAATCATTGAAAATCTCGACTTTGAACACTTCTTTCTGTAATCGATAGCATACATGATACATTAACCCTTCTCCACATTGAGAGGTTTGGTTGGTTGCATTATTATGCTTTTGTGAATTTGTAGCAATTGGGTTTCGTTGGTTGTTGTTGTATAGTTACGCATGCACTTTTCTATAGATTTTGGATTGGGATAAGAGAGGAGGGAACCATTGATGCCATGATGTCAAAATGAACTACGTTACCCCTACACAAGAGTACACAAGAGATGAGGATCAATTTGATGTTATTTTATGTGAACTAAGGTGATAGAACTTCAGAGGATTAAGGAAAGAGCTTTCTGTGCGATTAAATGGGATGTAGACCTATGTTGCATGTATATTTCGTTTGCATGAAGTCCACGGGTCTGGCAAATGGATTGCTAGAGGATGGCATATGGACAGACGTCAAACCATTGAGTTTTTTCACTTTTTCATCCCTGGACTTCTTCTAGTATCGACTACTGTTGTATGAAGTCCACAGGTCTGGCCTATGTATCTTGGGTGGGATGAAGAATTCGAGTGAAGTAGATCATGAGTATCAAGGTATGCCTTGAATTAAGGCTAATTCTTCTAGGGGGGCAATAGTAATAAAACGAAGAAAATTTAGATGTTAGTAGAAAAGATGATTCAAGGGGAACTATTAACCCTTATTTTGGGGGTAATCATAATAAATTACCCTAGGGGGTGTTGGGTAACTATTACCCCCAATACAAGGGAAAAATGCCTTCCTCCTTACATAATCAATAGCGTATCCTATGATCAACCACCGCCTCCATACACCTTGATTCTCCATTTTTTCTTCTATTACCCCTTAATACATTTTTCCAATGCCTATTGTCTTGGTATTTTGTGTGGGAAAAACTGTACTATACTCATGAATGTTGTGATCTAAGCTTTTGCATGATTTTGATTCTTTGTAGCTGTTCAAAGTTAAAAATCATGTTCGGTCTCTAGATTCTTGTTAATAGAGAGTGTAATGAATGGATATGACTAGAATAAGGGCACTTTTGGTAGTTTATAATAAATTAGGAACTAGGAACTTAGTAGAATTTTTAGGATAAACTTATCTGTAAATAGGGCTAAGTAGGGGGAGAGTAGTCATGATGAATATTTGATGAGAATTAGTATTGTAGTGTAGTGTGGGAGTGTGGCAGCCACTCAAAAGCTGACCTCTTGTACTATTTTCCCTTGCAATGCAAACTCAGCTTCTTCCCTCTCATTCAACATTCTGCAATTCTTGGTTTCAGTGCATTGTGAAACCCTAGGCTATAACAGAGAGTAGGAGGTTATGAATGAAGGAGATCTAGGAAACATTGTGTAATCCATGGTTAGTTTGATGTAAATTTGTAATGAGGGACTATAAAACAAGAGATGCTCAAGTTCCTCACCTGCATGCATTTTGAAGATTATTTGTTTTGATGTAGACATACAAGCGTAAATATTTAAACGTCAAATCACCGTAATATTTGCTTTTAGAATGTGGATGTGCATAAAAAAATTTCAATTTCTAATTTTGCTTCAGTTTAGCAAAATATATCAACATCAATATGAAGCTATCGAAATAAGATGGATCATACGGTTCTTAATTGATGTGTTTCTATTGCCCTCTTCAGGATGGCGAGATTTGGACCTTCAGCATCAGGTCCTTTGATGCGAGTCACCCAGAGCGCACTGTCAGTGTGAGCTATGATGGTTTTGCTGAAGGTATGTCTGAAACTTTGTCCTGCTGTGGGAAAAACACGTAGATATAGGAGTTTGAATTTTTTTTTGTTCCAAATGTCATAGATGTTGAAGTAGGTGATGAACTTCTCGTGGACGGTGGTATGGTCCGGTTTGAGGTTGTTGAGAAAATTGGACCAGATATCAAGTGCTTGTGCACTGATCCTGGTTTATTGCTGCCTCGTGCGAATCTTGCACTTTGGAGGAAGGGAAGACTGGTCCAACAATGTAATAGTATGCTCCCAACGATCACATCTAAGGTTGGTGCCCCTCTCCCCACCCCTTAGCATAAAGATCACAGATCTCGGTTATTCTGTGTTTTTTTAATGGTGAGGCTAGATCTAAAAGCTTTACTTTATCCTAGGATTGGCTCGATATTGATTTCGCGATAGCCGAAGGCGTGGATTTTATTGCATTGTCTTTTGTGCGCTCGGCTGATACAATCAATCATCTCCGAAGTTATATTGCTGCAAGATCTCCTAACAGGTAAACACGATTGCTTGTTTGATCAAGCTTGCCCATTCTTGAGGATTTTCGCCATCTCATTTTGGCACTTCAGGAAAGTTGCTGAGCTCCGAGTCGGAGCTGTATCATTTTTCCACTTTGATTGGGAAAACCCAAACACGACTAGCTTTACTCTGTCGTAATGGTTCTGTGTAATGTTTAAGATTGCAAGTGGTGGCTACTATAAGTTGACATAGCTTGGGTAGAATTAATGAAGTATGAAGATGATTGAGAAAATAATGTGAATTTGATTGCTAAACTAAAATTATAGAATATAAAAGATCAAGCATTCGAGAGATATCGTTCTCTCCCAAATCACAAAATAAATCTAAAGGAAACTCCCGATAATATTCATGATAATTTCTTATGTATAGCCTTTTTGATGCTCTTGCTCACTCTTTTTCCTCTAACTAATGCTGTTCTTTCCTTTTCAAGCATCCTAACAGACTAATTATGCAATATCTACACTACTGATCTCTCAAGAATCTAGTATTGTGCCTTATTGCTTATATCTAATTACTACTCAACGATGTAGTTGTGTTCTGTTTATGTGTACGAAGCAACGATCTATTTTTTTGTGTCTCTTTTTTGTGCTCAATTCATTATTTTTTGTTCATCAAAATGTTTGTCCTGTCCCCTCTAGAAACCGATGCATATTGTTTCCAAATTAAAAATTAACGTTCATTTTTCATGTGCAGGGATATCGCTGTAATTGCAAAAATAGAGAGCGTTGATTCGCTGAAGAACTTGGAAGAGATCATACGAGCTTCTGATGGAGCTATGGTTGCTAGAGGCGACATGGGCTCGCAGATACCTCTGGAGCAAGTTCCATTTGCTCAGCAGAGAATTGTTCAACTGTCCAGGGAGCTCAATAAGCCAGTTATTGTTGCCTCACAGCTCCTTGAATCCATGATCGAGTATCCTATACCTACTAGAGCTGAAGTTGCTGACGTTTCTGAAGCAGTTAGGCAGCAAGCTGATGCATTGATGCTCTCTGGTGAATCAGCGATGGGTCTATACCCTGAAAAGGCATTAGCTGTTCTTAGGAATGTCAGCCTTCGAATTGAGAAGTGGTGCAGAGAGGACAAACTTAGCGAAGAAGTAGAACTGCCCAGTATATCAACCTCATTGCCGGGTGTCATAAAAGAAGAGATATGCTCTTCTGCAGCTAAATTAGGTAAGCATCTTCCTTGTTGCCTTTTCTTTTCGGAGCTACGAATGATAAAACTTATACTGTCCAAAACATAAATGTGAAAGGCCGTGGCATAGTGGTTGAGTGTACCTGATTTGAACTAATCTTAGATCTGCCGCTGATTTTGCCCAACAGAATCCTTGGTGATGTCCTGATGACGACACAGTTTATTTAATTGAAATTCAAGTAATTTGAGCATTATTTCTTTTTCTAATACACCTATTATGCTGCTAATTAGTATGTCTACTCTGGACTCTGGAGTGTGATTTCTGGTCACAGAAATGATGTCTTACGACGGCGCTAGGTGCTCCTTGATTGTGTTTAGATTACGAGATCCTATAGCACTATAGTCTGATTGTGTTTAGTATGCTTAGGGTACTTAATGTCAAAAATCTATATTCCCTATCTTTTGGCCTTGCCCTGGATATTTGATTTTTATTACCATTATGCCTTGATATACCTACTTTGGTGTGACAGTAGTATGCAGTGTTTGATGAAGCATCTTCAGTAAAGATTCTATGTATGAAAGCATGATAGTTGGTAAAAAGTGCAAAACTGCAATAAGAAATCCATATTGATTTACGTTCAAAGAATTCAGTTGGAGTCAATCAATTTCTCTATGTCTGAGTCAAGATATAGGCTTTTGCTGGGGGGGGGGGAACCTCCTAGCAATAATGTAAAAGTTGCCCTTTAACTTGTAAGCTAATATGGACTTGGATCAGCTTGTAGTGCCGTAAGTATTACGAGAAGTTAAGATTGAACTCTTAAGAGCTTAAAATCTCTGATGGATGGACTACAGAATGTAGAATCAGCAGAAAGCAATAATGTAAAAGTTGCATTTTAAGCCAACATGCATTTGGATCAGCGTGTAGTGCCTTAAGTATTAGTAGAAGCATTGAACTCTAAGAGCTGAAGTTTTAACGCATTCCGTTATAAATCTCTGTGATGAATATACTACAGAAAGTAAAAAAACAAGCTACTGATAGGTTAGGTATCCCGTATCCAAGGCTTTGTAAACACTGTTTTGTATTTTGACGTAAGCTGACTTGTTCGAGTCATTGAGCTGGTTTGGTCTACACCATTTGGACTGTTTTTTTTTCAAGGCTCTTGATTTTATCATATAATCTAGCCTCATTTCTGCTTCTCAAGATGCTGCATGCTGTACAAGGCTTACAAAGTTGGAAGTGCACTGACTTTCTTGGTTACGGATAGCAAGAATTGTCAAGTTGTGAAGTTTCTGATTTTGTCTCATGTAACGAGCCTTCTTGAATGTTATATATTTCACTCTGTTCTTTCTTAGTGCCACAGCTCAAATTTTTTATTCTTCCACTCTTACCATCATTGGAGATCTATATGTAGTAAGAAACATATTTTTGTTAGTATGGTCAATAGGCAAGTGTGAAAATCAAACTGTTGCAACTAAAAGAAGGGAGCAAGTATAGTTTGAAACTGGACCTTGTTGATTGTTACTACAGCCTACCAAACCCTCCAATTTGCCAAGTTGAATTTGATATAGCATAATGCGTATGTTCATTGTTGTAGAGACACATAAATCTTGGATAAATGTTAGCAACTTTAGGTTTATTGGGCTATGTTAGAATCTTGATGTCGTTTGTGAATGGACATTACATTATTATTCTTGGTATTGACAACATGTTCTACAACTCCACAGCAAGCAAACTGCACGTGGACGCGTTGTTTGTTTACACAACTGATGGACACATGGGATCTCTCCTTTCACGGTGGCGACCAGACTGCCCCATATTTGCGTTTACACCCAGTGCTTCTGTGCGAAAGCGATTGAATCTGCAATGGGGTTTGATCCCTTTCCGGTTAAACTTTGCCGAAGATATGGATAGGAACTTGAGCAAAACTTTCGCTTTGCTGAAAATTAGAGGCATGATCAAGTCTGGAGACCGTATTGTTGCTGTTTCTGACATGCTTCAATCTATCCAGGTAAGGATTGTTCCTTGAGCATGATTACTGGCTAATTAAGTGCTTCATATATGAGATTTGGGTAAATTCCCTCTTATCTTAGGCTATTCAGAAATTACTTTGTATTGTATGAGAAATTTTCATATATTTCGCCTTTGGATGTGATGGTTGTTTAGGAATTCAGTGTCACATTCTTTCCTAGATTCATAGATTTTCTAGTGTGTTCGACTAGTTGTTTCTTGGTCTTGTAATTACATAACAATGAGTTTTGATGATGTTGTATGTGTATGTTTTGTATTTATAAAACTGAGTACATGTCAATTGAGTACATTTCTGATGAGAAATGTCAAAAGTTTGCTGAAATTCTTTATTCCTTGCTCGTAGAAATGATAAAAACACTCCTACACTGGACTTCATGGTCCGATACCAGAGTAATTGATAATCTTTACGTCTGGTCCTGGGTATTTGGGACATTTTATTTTTCTGAAAACATTAGGATAGTTTTGAAGTAAAAACATGCAAAATCACTATTGAACAATCAACTAGGAGTTTCTCGATTGGTAAATGTTCGAACATCGTAGCCTCCTTTATATGATTGTCGGTGTATGTGATACATCTCTTTCTTTGTTGCTTGCGAAACCTAAGCTTTCATGGTCATTCTCAGAGCCTTTGATGAAGTTCGGTGTTTCTTTCCTCATTCTAACTCGTCTACGATTAATCTTCAACCAACATGGGGAAACAATTTGATTATTGAGCTGTTGAAACATCAAACCGAGCAGGCAAAGGTAATGTGTTTGGCCTATGCAGGCAGATCAATTTGAGGATGTCAATTATTCTCAAAAACTAATTTTCTGATATTCAGTTAAACTCTTGGGTTTACACTTCTAGTCTTCGACTACCTCCAATTCTTCTCTCTTCACCCTAATAAAGAAGTGCAAATTCTTATTGGGGCGATAAGTTTGTGAAGCGTGTCTCCGCCTCTCCGGAGGCGGATTGTTAGCCACCTTTGGGGTTTGCTCTCCTGAAAAAGCTTGTGATCTTTTGTGCAGTCAAACAAGAATATCACGTAACCGATAAGAAACAACAATAAAGGAATATACAAAGACTATACATGGAAACCCGAAAACAGGGAAAAACACAACAGTGCATTAGGAATTTGCAACGATGTATATGTGACGAATACAAGGCTCTCCAGGTCTCTCCATAATCTCATCGAATCATAGATTTAAACTTTCATAAACACTTTATGATATGAGCGTGCCATGAACATCTATCATAAGCAGTTAAGCACCCTAATGCCAAGCTAGTGTAAATAGATTAGGAGAGTAATCATGGAAGTCAGTTATAATAGACTACTCTGCTCTAATTTTTCTAGTTTTAAGCCATTAAAGGCTTTGCTCTAGTTTTAAGCCCAAGTCCCATTCTGAGAGCCAAAAATCCTCTTCTCAAGTTTTAGGTTAAAACTCGAGAACGTTTAAATTTATATCAATTATTTGAGTAACAGTTGCTGTAGTGAAATTTTAAAATTACATTCTAATATAATGAAAGAGGAAGTTTTGATAATGCTAGCAATAGCAGCAAATTAGCCGTTTTGATTTGTATATGGAGTGTCAAAATCTGACCAAGAAGTAAGAGTCATAGTTTCATATACTAAATCCTTCAAAGGAATCAAATGGGAGTTCAATGATAGAACTATCACTGATGTTGCAATGTCTTGAATTTGTTAGCTAGGAGTTCATGACCAAGTCTAATGGTCTCGCCGATTAGTCAGTGAGTTGGGGTCCAGGGGCAAGTACCCTTGTTTGAGGACTCGAAAGCACAACATAAACTGACCACTTATTGGGTTTATTATTCGGTTTTCAGTTTTGCACCCAGTTTTCACTTATCTTGTTTAGGTTGTTGGGAGAGCACCGCAAAAATCCTTTGTATTATGCCTCTTTTATTCTATACTTTGTACTCTCTTTTCTCAAAGACAATTTTATTAGTTTCTCTACTACGCCAGTAGACATAGATGAAAAAATTGTTACATAACCACATTAAATTTCTCTTTGTTGTTATTTTTTTTTGTTTGTTGATTGTTATTGTTGTAACAATGCATTCACAGTGGGGAGTTTTATTTCTATCATCCAACTTTAATATTGAGGTATTATGTATTTATGTGTGGGTTTTCCTTCGGGGTTGAGTATCTAATTGCCCACACATGATCCATTTTACCGTGTCTCACAGGGATTAGTGCCTTCTAAGATCAGTAATCTTAAGATGGACGTAGCTAGAGCAACCCACTGGGTTAGCAACCCATGTGACTTGGCATATGAGGTGGAAACAATTAAAGCAGATGAGGGGACTTCCAATTAATGCATTGGAAACTCTATTATCAAAGTAAATTTCAATTTCAATTGGAACTTATTAGGGCAACTTGACCTAATTGAAACTTATAATATTGGTTTTGAATAGAGTTAAAATAAGTTGAGCTATAAATCCTAATGAGCTAAGTTATTCTTGATTATCTATATTGAATCAAATGAATTCAAAAACTTACCATTGAGCTAAAACAAGTCGATTTTCTTACAAATCAACATAAAATTCTAAATAATAACAACATTAATAGTAGAAGAAATAACAATAATAATAATAATCTTACAAATTTCCTAATATTAACGATGATTATAATATCATCATCATCATATAAAAAATAAAATAATAACTACTAATAACAATAATAACGGTTACATAGGAAAAGGAATCAGTTTCATCATTATATTTTATGTGTTTTAAGGCATAATCCAAATCCATATTATCGAAATAATCTAAACAGTTAGATAATAGCAACCAAAGGTACACAATAATAAAGCATAAAGCACACATATTACTCTTATAAGCCATTGGATGTAATCTATGAACCAAATAATCTAAAGACCACAATTCAATCATCTTCCCTCACAAGTAGGGATGGCAACGGGTGGAATTTGGGTCGAGTGAAGCATCACCCGCATCCATCACCCGGTTAAATCAACTCTCATCTATCCATCCGTCACCCGATTGGACCATCACCCGCATCCATCCATCCACCACCCGCGGGTGAACCGGGTGGACAGGGTGATCATCCATTTAAGATAATTGAACGAGAAAAGTTAAATCAAACTTACAAAATTACAATTTATATATTAACTTCATGTCAAATTAAGATAAGTTTAGTTTATGGAAACATGTCGATAGTAATCAAAAGGGAAAATTATTATACTAATGTTAATAAAATGATAGATTTTTAAGAAAATGTAAGAAATGGGTGATTGAGCGGGTGATAAACGGGTGATGGGTCGGGTGATGGATGAAACTTTCTCACCCTAATCCATCCATCACCCGTTACACATTCACCCGTCACCCGTCCATCATCCATTTAACTCGGTTTTTCACCCTTTTATTTTTTTCGGGTGGAGCGGGTGATGGATCATCCATTGGATATTGCCATCTCTACTCACAAGTCATTGGTCAAAATGTCCCAGAACATTTGTGACGTACGGTTGGTAGGAGTGCCTTTTTATCTTTCATCATTTATATATTTTATAGATTTTGCAAAACTATTTGTTAAGGCTCTTGAAATGGATAATTGCTGTTAAATATATAAAATACTGAAATATTGTATAATACTCGTAAATGAATTCTTCTCTTACCATAATAAAAATTGAGAAAATTTTATTTATAAAAAAAAAAGGAAGTTATATCCACCATTGTTGAAGACTTTTAGTACTATATGGTGTTTGGATAACATCATAATAATAATAAAAAAAAATTAAACTTAGAAAGTTAAAACAGCAATTGTTGATGGCTTTTAGTTGCCAAATGAACAGAGGTGGAGAGTTGAAGGAGGTTTCAGAATGAGTTATACAGTAGAGATTAATTGCATAATTGAACATGCATTAATTGCATAATTGAACATGCACTGCATTAAAAGTTGTTTAATAATAATTTTCACCAACTCAGCATATTTGAACATTGCATAATCCAAATAAGCACACCCACTTACCATTTCAATTGCCAACTAAGATGCCACATAAGGTGGATTAGTAACCCACTGGGTTGTTTAAGTTTTTTCCTCTTAAGATCTATGTATATATTTCTTCCAAGTAATTTTTGAAATAAGTTTTTTTTAAAAGGTAATAGAGAAAGAGGACCAAAAAAAGCAGTGGAGCAAGAGATCGAACCAATACAAAACAAATAAGGAAAAAAATTTAAACATGTATATGGTGCTTTAAGTATGCAACTTCTATAAATGAAAAATGATACAGTTAATAAAAAAGAGAGTATAGATGTATATAAGTTGAGACTTTATGAAAAATATTATAAGATGAGAACCCCTCTTATGGTGCAAACTGCCCTCAGTGCGACCCAACAACAACCATTAGATCAGGCGAATCAAGGACCAAAAACACACTTTATAAAAGACCAACAACGCTAATTGAGTTCCTCCCTCCGTTTCTATGATGTTCTACTCACTTTTCGTTTATGTTTGTTTTCTATAGTTTTACACACTTTCACACTATTTTACCAACTTCTTGGGTTCATATTGCCCTATACTCTCTCACAACCACATTATCTTTCTTATTTAAATAAACAAAAGGGACTCATTTCACACAATCTCTCCTCTTTGCCTTGGTTTTTGTACTAATAGTAATTGAGTAGAATATTATAGGACGGATGGAGTAGTTGTTTACATATCAAAGTCGTTAATTCAAGCAGCTATTTTGGTTCTTTTCTTGTTTACATTCATGATTGTTTATGTTCTTGATCCAAGAGTTGATTTTTGTATTTCAGACCGGAAAGAAATTCTTAATTTAAAGGCAACTCTTTTAAAAACTCGTACTATATATAATAACCAA
Organism: Patellifolia procumbens; assembly: GCA_947645195.1. Taxonomy (NCBI): domain Eukaryota; kingdom Viridiplantae; phylum Streptophyta; class Magnoliopsida; order Caryophyllales; family Amaranthaceae; genus Patellifolia; species Patellifolia procumbens. The sequence goes on from CANSGD010000658.1 coordinate 456,402, forward strand.
CTTGGTCTTGACATAGCGATTATCCACTTTATCCCTTAATCAATTGATTGCGAGTTTATATATCAACCTTTGAAAATGATAAGAGATCCTTAATCATTCCTTATTTTCAAATAGATCATCTTGATCTAAGAGAATAGTCACTATTATCGACGTTAGATGTCTATAAATTTATACTACTATGCAACACATAATGCCTTTAATGTAATGATATTTTTTTCCTTGCACTGGAGTGCTAGACTTTAGTCTAAAACAGTAATAATGGATAGGTAGAACTGTCACTTTATAAAATGCTAAAGCATATCACATAGGTTACTTTATTTTGATGCAAAATCTTAGTTTACTTTAAACAATGTTATCCTACTCTTGGAAAATTAGGTATTACATCAAGCATCACTTCTGATAGTGACTAATTGATTGCTATGGGTTTAGAATTTCTCTCCTTTCAAGTTTCAAACCTTACATTTGTGGATATGTCAATGTCATGTTTACTTCTAATTAAAAATTAAAAATAACTTTATCACAAAAAAATAAAAAAAGGTAAGGAACTTGTGAACTTTAGCTTTAATACCGACACTTATGGATCTCCTTACAATTGCATGACGGCCTTAATTTCCATGTTAGCATAAATTTCCGTTGATAAATTAACTTGTGAGCAATGATCCAAACACAAAAGAGGAAATTATTCCCATCTCCTAGAGTCCTAGGTAGGGGCTTGCCTCGAGATCAATCATCACCATCATCTTGGTGGTTGGGCTTTCTATATTTCCCGTCCCATCTTATAAATTTGTTAGTCTTATATGCACGCGATATACAATAGTTAAAAACTTGATTAATAAAGAAATTTTCGGTGTCTAACCCCACCTTTTTCCTTATATAATAAAAATAGTAGTTCTCATTTTGTTTGTTAGGTAATAAAATTTTTATTTTAAATCTATCGACTTTTATTACTTAATTTGTTGTGATTTATATTGGTTACTTTCTTTTAGATTAAAAACTATACGCTTTCCTTTTAAAAGGAAAGTATTAGTAAAATTAAACATTAATTATACCGACTTACGCTTGTTTTTGTTATAAATCAAGTGTTTTTTTTTTATAATTTCTAGTTTTAGGTGGAGTAGCCTACATCTCTTTTATCAATGTTTGGGATGGCAATTCAGTCCGACTTCGATCCGAAGGAAAAAGTCCGATCCGAATCCGAAAACATAAAAGTCCGAATGAAATCCGATAGGAGTTGGACCTTAAGTAAGATCCGATCCGAATCCGACTAGAGTCCGATTATTACTTGTTACCTCGTCATTTAATAGATTGAAAGTACATTTTAATAGAAATAATAGATTTACATTATAAGAAATTAAGTAAAACATTAAAAATTTTATATTAAAGATGTGTTTTGGTTATTTAATATGGTAATTTAATCCGAATCCGATCCGAGTCCGAAACAATCAGAAGTAAAAAGTCCGACTCCGAATCCGAAAATATATAGTCCAAATCCTAATAGGAGTGTAAAATCATAGTCCGATTGAAATGGAGCGGACTTGGAGTTTGGTAAGTCCGATCCGAGTCCGATCCATTGCCATTCCTAATCAATGTGGAACCATAAATAGGTGGAGTAGTCTACCAGACTTATAAGTATAGCAGTGTGTCATCCGCCATCTCTTTTATCAATGTTGAATCAGAAGTAGGTATTACTCCTTAATAAATTTCTAGGTATAGTAATTTTTCATGTAAGTTTTTAATTACTCAATTCTCAATACCATTTTATGCGAGTCAAATACTTGAATACGCCCTATACGCAACATTTTCACTATTCCTTGTGCCAAAGATTTCCCAATACTCTATAACTTTCATAAATCGACATAATCAGATTGACCACACATACACATAAACACACATAGAGAGGATGATCCATAGAAAATCTACGGGAGAAAACAAGATTAAGGAGTATAGGTTTTAAATCCCAAATTGGAATACAAACTGTGGTTGACAAATGAGTCACACCAATATCAAGATAAAATAAGTTGAACACAATTTTACCCAATTCAAGTAGCTAAATAGGCTACAATATCATCCGAGTGATCATATTTGTTAGCAAATTTCTCAATACATCCATTTCTTGTATAATTCGTGTTTACAGCAATAATATACATAAGCATCCAAAAGAAGTCTAGTCCTATGTGCCGTGGGGAACATGACAAAAAATCTTCTACAAGAATACTGAATAAGTGATACCAATCAAGATAGGAAACAAAGCACCAACATCAAAGAGATTAATTTACTATTCGTGCATAGTTTTGCTCATTATCACAACTTTTAATCACTAAGTATTTCAAGTTTTAAGTCTTATCAATATTTAAATGCACAATTTGAGGAGTACTATGTTAAGTCTTAAGTGAGTGACGCCTTCATCTAATTACATTGTTGGCACAAGAAAAATCTATCTACCTATCGTATATTTGGATATTGGTTGTTATTAACAACATAATATACTCGACATATGACAGTCTTGAATTCGTCATTGAATGTCGATATAAACTCTCGAACTCGAAATCTCAAGTATGCTGTATGCATGAAAGATAATTCTTTATTGATCTACTACAACCTTATTGTTTCCCTTCTCTAAGATGAATTGATTGAAAATCAAGTGCTTAATTTATAATGTAAAAGTACGACATGAAGACTTGTTATCCCTTTTTATTTTATTAATATCTTTCCACATCCAACTGAGACAACATATAAATCAAGCACAATATCTTTTAATTTATCTCTAGCTGAATATAGGATACACAAGTGTCGAAGTACGCAACAACTAAAAGGGTCATACAAATATCTCCTCCTTTTCTCTCAAAAAACCCTAGCCTCCATAATTGAAAGTTACAACAAAATTTTATCATAGTAAGCATCAATTCTAATTTCTTTTCTAGTTCTAGTATTATAGTCGGTAAAGTTCATCATTAAGGTGAGTTATCATATCCTTTTGCAGAGTTTTTCCGTCTATTTTTGTGAGTTTTCAGTTCCCTTTTATATGGTTTCCCAACCTAGTTGTTATTTTATAATTTCAGTCATCTGTTTTTGCTAAAGGTCTTTCTTGACTCTTGTATTATTGCGATGGATTGAAGCTATTTGTCAACATTCTTCATAGGCATACCAAGATAGTCCTCTTTCAAATCGTCATAAAATTCTCAATCAATATTATCAACTAATCAACATGGTTCGATAATAGACCTTATTAAACGCGAGATACACTCAAATGTTGTTTCAAGTCAACCAAAGTAGTATGTTCAAAATTGTTATATCTTTGGTTTACTATCATTAATTTTAGGGTAATGATGTATATTAAGTTGGGATTTTATGCCAAAATCACGCGTTGAATCGATGTTATTAATGCTTGTAATTACTTAAATTTCCTTATTTAGGTTCTTACATACAACACTAAAAGTTGTAATTATTATTTTCCTTAATTTTAAAGGGAAAAATTCTTGTTTGATTTTTTAAAATTGTATTTCTTTACTATTTGATATCTATTATAAGGATCGTCTGGCGTTCAATCAATGAAATCATCTTTCTTTAAAAAAAAGCATCACACAAAACACTAGATAAATACACTTAAAACGTGGTGCTAACCTATCTGATCAATTTAGTCCAAAAGGCAAAAGTCTACATAATAACCCACTTGTTTTAACTGTCTCATTCACCTCATGTTATTGTACATCATCTTCAAATATTACCAGCTATAGCACAATTTTTACTTTTTACTATTGATCCTCCAAAATTTTCTACCACTCATTATGGAATTACTTTTTTGTATGGCAACAATCCGAACAGTGGTTTTACATCTAACGACATCTTCCATTCTTTTCTATCCCAGATACGCGTGGTTTTTCCTGCCCACAGAGTATTTTAAAGTTGAGAAGGTATTGGGTCAGATGCGTTCGACCATAACATTTGGTCGGACGATTTTCAGTTGGTTTTATTTTTGTTTCAGTTGGTTTCATTTTTGTTTTAGTTGGTCTCAATTTTTGTTCAGTTGGTTTGAAATTTTGTTCAGTTGGTTTCAATTTTTGTTCAGTTAGTTTCAAAAAAAATTCAGTTGATTTTTTTATTTCAGTTGGATGTCTTGTAAGTTCAGTTACTTATCTTATTGTTTCATTTACGTGTTCTAGTCTAAGTGAAAAACAAGTTAGAAGCAAATGAAAAAAAAAGTGGGAGTAAATGAAAATAAGTTAGAAGCAAATGAAAAAAAAAGGAGTAAATGAAAGCAAGTTAGAAGCAAATGAAAAAAAGGGGAGTAAATGAAATAAAAATAGGTTCTAAATGAAAACAAAATCAGTTTTCAGTTACTTATTTTATTGTTTCATTTAGTTTTCATATTCTTTCATTTAGTTTCTAACTAAACTAAAAAATAAAAAACAAAACTAACTGAAAACTAAACCTACCTACCTCCTTCTGCTTCGCTTCCCCTCTTTCCCTTCCCCCTGAGTTGCTGCTGCAGCAACCAACCTCTTCACCACCGTCAACTGCTGCAGGAACCACCTTCTTCACCACCGTCAGCTTCCCCTCCACGTCACGGGATTAGAAGACCAGAAAAGAGGAACCAACCCCCCTGCTGCGGCTAAAGGAGTCTCACCCAGACCAAGTTGAGTAACGGCGGCGAAGCGGAGGTCTATTCTCAGCGGTGGCGAAAGCGGCGAAGTTGAGTCATGGTGGTTTTGCTGTTAAAGATCGACGCCGTCTGACGGTAAGTATTGGTCAGACGGTCTGACCCAATACTTTCACTTTAAAGTTTTCTTTTTTTATAAGAAGGACTCTGTGATCAAACTTAAATTCTCATAGTTTTTGGGTCTATTATTAACGGGTCAGATAATTAAAAATAGGGGAAAAGAAAAGAGAATGCCACCTCCAAATACCCCTAAGAATTTGATCTCATAACCTTGAAATCATAAAAACTAAATATCTTACCAAATTACCATTAGGCGAAGCCTTGCTTGGTACAAAGTATTTTTAACTTTTATTTACAACAAAAGCTAGAGTTCAATGAACTTATATCTAAAATGGCAACTTCCTCCTATATTACTTTCTCTGTTCTTATTTATTTTGATCTTTTCATCACTTATTATTTGTCAATTCATAATTTTTAATCATAAATATCTTTGATAATACATGTGAATAATTTCAAATGACTATATTTTTTCTATAATAATAAATAATTGTCATAATAGAATGTGTAATAGTACTTGAATACAAACTTGTTAGAGGGTATAGGACCATAGGTTCAAGGCCCATTAGATTACTCTAAGTAGGTTATAAGTTACATCAATATAAGGGATAGAAATATAACCTACCTAGAGTAACCTAATGGGCCTTGGACCTATGGTCCAATACCCTCTAATAAAACTGCATAAATTAAATAGAGACGGGGTAAAGGTGATACCATCTTTGTCCTTATTTAGTTTTTGTAGTTTGACTACAATATTAGTTCGTAGAATTTTGTCTATTGAATCCTTAACTTTAGGTAAAAATTATAAAATTGAATATTTTGAAAAATACTATATATTTGAGTTGAACAAGTCTACATATTTACACTTTTCTTTATGTCTAGATTATTAAAGGAGCTGTAATAAAGTACTATATTTTTTTATGGTAAAGAGAAGTGGGTCGGACCCCACTCGGGTCCTATTGGGCCAGACACTTGAGAGTAGGGGGGAAGGGGTAAGGGAAATACCTACCCTTAAAATGCCTCTAGTGGGGATTGAATCCTCAACCTTGAGGTTGGAAGGGTACTCATATAATCTTTTCCACTAGACCAAATAATAGTGTCAAATACAACTATACAAGTGACAAAGGTAGCATAATTTCTTCAAGAAATGCATTGCTACGTGACCCCTTTGAAAGTAGCTATCAAATAGTATACTGTTCCAGAAAAATACTACTCCAGCTTCAACCAAAAACAAGGCTCCAACTATAATCTTAATTGAGAAGTTTAATCTAGGAGGGCCCCACATACATCAAATGTTAATCGCTTTCTTTGCTAGTTTCTTAGTCAACTTGTTTTTACAACACAAAAGTCTTACTATAAATAAATTTTATTTTCAAAATAAAAGTCTTACTAATTTCCGAGAGTTCTTACCATTGATGTTCTAGACTTCTAGGTTGTTCATATGTTATAAGTACTTGACTCTAATCACTTATTTCTTGAAACAGAATTGTTATATTATATTCGTATTTAAATAGAAGAAATACTTTTTATCCAAACTTTCCTATGCAATGGTTGGTAAATGGTATTACGTATATGTAAGGGTATGCAATTAAGATGAAGTAGGCACCATATCATGACAAATAAAGAAAAGAAACCATTTGTCGCTACGTCTTTATCTTCTGGCATATATGGAAAGAGAGAAATGGGTGTTTGTTGCAAAACACCCCTTTTGACCCCCAAAAAAACTCTCCGACGAGCTAACTTAGTTCATAATGATGAATGGTTCTTTAGAACCATTTTAGACAAGGATCTCTAGCGGTTTCCTCCTCACGGGGGACACCCCTTCCCCTCTTTATTCTTCTTTCCCAATTCCCATACCCTTTCCTTGTTTGTTGGTCCCCCATTCTCATGGCTCTCTCAAAATCAATTTCGACAGCCCGGACAAAAATGGTTTGGCGGCAACACGTTTCATCATCAGAGACAAAAATTGTAATGTCAAGACATCCACAACTTTTAATCTAGGTACCACAAGTATTTTAGTAGCAGAAGGAACAGCTTTCCTACAACTCTCCTCCATTGCACATAACAACGTCATCATCGAAGGTGACAACCTCTTAGTCCTCAATGCAGTAAAGGATTTATGGTCTCCCCCTTGGCAAATAGCCAACATTATTGATGATATTCAGTTAAGGCTATGTCAATAGCAGTTATAGCACCATTGAAATATACACCACATCTTCAGAGAAACAAACAGAGCGAAAAATTAGATTGTGAATGTATATAGGCCATCTAGTCAATGACTTTCTTCACATAGAAGTTTCAAGTCACTCCTTTTTCTATTTCCGAATGTAGGCCACCTAGTCAAGGAACTATCACGTGGTATAATTTGTTGCATCTATTTGCAAATTTTCTAAAATGGAAAGTGTTCCATTTATTTGCATACGAAGGTAGTATAAGTTGTGGATATTTTGAGTTGGCCAAAGGATGATAATGAGCCAAATTGAGCTTGAGTAAGGAATACTATAGTTCGATTTGGCTTTGGGTTATCTTGAAGATTTTAGGCTCCCGGTTTTAACATGAAACTTAGGCCCCAAATTTATTAGCTAATTCAAAATGGAAGGTTGGATAAAGATGGACATTTACAAATTTAAAGATAAACTATTGAATACTCTCTCCGTTTCTTTTTATTTGTCTTACTTTCTGTTTTTGTCCCTTTTATTTGTTTGTCCTACTATTCATCTTTCCTTATATGGGAAAATCATATTACCACCACTCCCTACTCTATCACATATAGGTACACATATACTTTATAATGTTCTCTCACATACTTTAATCACTACATTTACTATAAAATAAGTGGACTCTTTAATTGTTGTCCTCATCCACATGCCTATGACATTAGTAAATGAGACAAATAAAAAGAAACGGATGAAGTATTTATTAAGATTGGAAAACAAGTGTGATTTCTTACATGAAGTAAAATTCTTAAAAAAATTGTTTTTAAGAATTTTTTTGCCATTATTATATTAATGTGCTCATAATAATACTTCAAATAATAGATTTGTATACTATCTAATTTAGAAAATATAAATATTCCTCATAAAGTATAACTCACTCTAACAAAAAGTGTTCAATCGAAACTAGTTATTGAAATTACGTTGAACGTGACTTTTAGTCCTACACTACTCATATAGTCATATTCCTTACTAATAGGCTACATTTCCATTCATCATATTTTAGTCCTACACTACTTATATTCCTAAATCAATTGGCCATTAGTAAGTTTAAATTTGAGCCTTTCTATATATATATATATAACCTTATTTATTTTTAATTGGATAATTTGACTTTAATACTATTCATATATCATCTTTGATAACTTAATATTTAGAAAGATAAAAGTTTTGTACAATTTTTTTTACAATCATTAGGATTATCTCATGAATATCTTTTTCAAGAATATGAAGAATTTATAGTATTTATTATAAATAATTTAAAATACTAATGACCAAAATTTAGGTAAACTGTTGCAAGAAAAAGAGCTTCTTGCTTTCCTTTTTCCCTGGTTGGATTACCGAGAGAGCAATTTTTTTGTCTCGAAATTTCTTGTTGATGTTACTTGTCTAATGCAATTATAAATAATAAAAAATAAAGAAAAAATGCTTTACAGAAAGGGTTAAAGAGGAAAGGGTCAGAAGTGGGCCTATTAGCAATAGGGAAATGCAATGAGTGAATGGGCCAACACAGGATTGAAGTAGGCCCATAAAACATAATGGTATCAGTTTCTTTTGCTCAACCTTTTCCCTGTTTTGGGAGTATTTCCTTTTTTCCTCTCTTTTTATGCTATCCCTTTTCTTTTTCCATGTTCTTGCTCCCACTTTTGAGTGAATTGTTGGGAAAAAGTAGACAAATATCATTAGCTCATTGATCATAAGCTAGCCTAGTGGTTTGCAACCATTATTAACTAGGATTTAGTGAAACACCTCATCCTCTTTAGGGAAAAATAATTATGGCACAAACAAAGAAAAACAACTATGTTAATGCTAAATTTTATACAATCTTTATCTCCGTCTACATGAAATATTGAATGTAACTAACAACACTCAAAGTTCGACTGGAAATATTGTGCATGTCTCGTAAAACGGAAATGAAGACATATTATGCTCTTATTTCGTTTTATCAGTTTTCTGATTTCATTTTAAGACAAACCTGGTTTCATTTTCAACATCCCACATGACATTTTAATATTGCTCTGATTTCATTTATTAGGTTTTTGATTATATTTTTACCTTCAATGGTTTCATTTTAAACAGTGAAAACTTTTTGTTCTGGATAGTTCATAACATATTAGAAGGTAGTATGCGTAAACTATTGTTCAATCATTGACGACTTTAACGGATAACAAATATCCTCCAAAAGAAAAAACCACTAATGAGATATTTTCATCAATAAAGATAATTGATAGGCTGTTATATACTTGTCATAAATAATTCATAACAAAACCTCCTAAAAATTTAGTAGGGTAAGTAGGATAGATGACTATTTTAATTGATTTCAAAGAATGGTAAAACTAAATTGTGTCATGAATTTGAATATAAGAGATTAACTACTCTCGGTAATAAACATCAAATAATAAATAAATAAACCTAGGGCATTCACTTGGTAGACCATGCTTATGTCAGTCTAATAGCAATGTAATTGGGTTTAAGGTTGAGTAATTAGAGAAAATGTTAATCCTATGATCGGGTCTTAAATCTTAATAATTGTAAATAAGCATATGCATCACAATCACTAACATAAGCAGATTGTCGATTGTACTGCGCCTTTAAAAGTACGTTATTTCGATTCTAAAAATTATTGACTAAGTGTAACTCATGATATTGACCAATTACACGAACTAAGCAAATCAACTGGAATTACCCTAATCACAACCCATATATAAGAATTTCAAAGTAACAAGATCATGGTATAAAGATGATTTATCTCTTTTAACTCTATAATTGAACTACTGACTATAATTGAAGGAACAACAAACATATTGATTATAGCATTCTCGACAACTTTTGAAGGTCGCCCAGTTGGACAATGATCAATTTCCACGTGAAGTCTTCATAATGCTTTGATCGATCAATTGTTCATATTTCCCTGTTGGGCAGTCTTTCCGGACGATTGAGCGACGACATTGAGAAAATTGAGTCAGCTTGTGAAGACCATAGCTCCCGAACACGTGTGACCTACGATTGAAAACTCTATGAAATTACTTGATTATCAATTTTATTTCCGGAGTTGTGATCAAAATTGTGCAAAGGTGTTATTTTTGACACTTCTTTTTACTAATACTTTGTTTTATTTTAACTCAAAATTGTCCCAAAGTGTGCGATGTGATCCTTGTGCAAGATACCTTCATTCTGCATGATTATTTTGCTCAAGCTTAGAAAATCATAATTCATTCGCATCATAAACGAAGAGCAGCGCACACAACTTAAATAAACCATGCACTTAAATGCTCTAAAATGATCTGGAAAACCAACCTGGCTGCACCTAAATCTATATGTAGATGACTATATTCATCTTTAAAAACAAATTGGGTCCAATAAGTTATAATTAACTCCAACATATTATAATACCTTATAAAATAAGTATTAATGCATTCAGATATGTACCAATATATATATATAAACAAAATAAATCAAGTTAACAAATAAGAAAAACATAAAGTATGCTCTATATACACATGACCTAAACACAAACAAGTAACCCATTATTATTAATCCTGAGATCATCTATAGAGAGTTGCACAAGAACACTACACATGAAGGACAAAATACACTCATTGCATGAACCAAAGTGATCTTATATTATAGTACTATGCATCATGAAAGAAATACAATCATGCCAAGATTATATTGAAGCAGACAAGATCATTCTATGCCAACCCAAATGTATTTATGATTATGAATAATAGTAATAATTATCAATGTTATTACTTATGTATTAATCTCAATTTAGTAGAGTATTATTATGTCTTAAACCCAATAATTTCTAACTAAACATTGGTAATATACATGTACATATCCTTTCTTCCCCATCTTGGGTTCAGTAAGGATAGTATCAAAATAATTGGGCACAAAAAGAAATTATAGGGCAGTTGAGCACCCACTGATGCAGTTGCCATTGATGTAATTGGTCCCACATAAAATTAGACATTTCATCCACCACTCTAAGCCATGGATTTTTTCATTTAATTATTTTAATTTTGATTTGATTGTTTGTTTTCTTTTGCTTTTATTTAAATTTTTTATACAAAAAAGATGAAAGGAAAAATTAGGAGTAATTGTGAGAAGAACATTATTGAGGGACCCAATAGGCAATAGCTCACATCAAGCATCATATCCAGTTCTACTTCAACTGTATTGACTTGATTGCAAAGGCAACGTCTGCCTGTTGATTCCTTGGAATTGGGATATACATTTGCAATAGTGTATTCAATAAGGCAATTTTAGAAAAAGAATGGGAGAAAAGAAATACTTCCTCCGTTTCTCAATACTTGCAATTTTAGAATAGTAACCACTATTCATATACAAATTTTATGTTATATTTTTTTACAAGTGTATAAGAAAAAATATAGTCAAGTGGGATCTTGTTTGATTCGTCTTAATGCATACTTTAATAATATCAACTTTTTATAATTTTTTATTTATCAATAATTAGAGATATTAAGATTCAAAGTATTGCATTGGATAGTGTGAAAACAAAAAACGTTGCAAGTATTGCGAAACGGAGGAAGTATAAAAAAGGTCATGATACATTGAATTATAGAGTTAGATGTTTTTCACCATTAGGCTTTTGCGTGTTACTAAAAAAATTGGAATTTAGACCCAGGCAATAATCTGGGATTTATATGTATTATACTTTAATATTTTAAGACAACTAAAATTTAGTGTAAAAGATGTTAGTAAAAAGTCATAGATTAGTAGTTTTATTCATAATTGCAATTAAAATATTGTACCTTAATTATTGTTTTTCATTGAAAACATATAATATCATTAATATCATTATTAGTATTGATAAAAGAAGCATCAAAATGTAGTAGCACAATGGTTAGAGCATTTATCTTTCACACTTGAGGTTGCGGGTTCGAAACTTCTCATAGACAATTTGTATTTATTATGAGAGAAACGTTGATAGAATATTGTTGTAAAGAATGGAGAGTGACACGTGGCGGATTGCATCCTATGTTTACGTTTTTTAATATACTAGTCTATTGTTTAATTTGAGAGATTTGTATATACAACTGTATCACAATGAAATATTTTATTATAATTAGGAGGTAACTTCTTTGTTATAACACTAAGAGTTTTATTACACATTCGATGATAATACATATGATACTCCACAATAAATTTATAAGTGTCCCCTTCCGTTAAAAACTTGCTCATATACATTGTATGTTGTCATAAAAACAAAATTTTGATATGAATTTTTGGTCATGAATCACACTTTATTTCTATTTTCTATTTCTATTTGTGCAAACTTCATAAAGATGGAGTATGGACAAAAGTTGAGATGTGATTATATAGATTTGTCAAATATATTACTACCTCCGCCGCAACTTATTTGCTACATTCACTTTTTCATAGTTAGCAAGATACGATTTTTAAAGCGAATATCTCGAATTCGGTATAGGAAAAAAATACAAAAATTATTCAGACGAATCAAACAAAATCTCGCATGAGTATGTTTTCCGTTGTGTATATAAACTCAAAGACAGTCAAAGTGACAAAGTGAATAGTGCTGCTCAAAGTCAATATGTAGCAAATAAATTGGGACGGAAGGAGTAATGAACTATAGGATGTTTAGTAATCAACGGTAATTGAACATCATAGCTTTACGAGTATATTTGTCACAATCGCGATCCTATTATAGAATCGTAAAATTCAACAAATTAAATATGTCCTACCATTGTACTTAAGGTTTTATACGATTTCATACCTTTTTTTCAATTAATGAAATTTTTTACAAATTTATTTAGTATTAGTTTTAACCGTAACAACAAAGCAATTAACAACGTAAATGATTAATTATCAACAATTTAATGGTTAAAAACTATTATTTTGATATTTGGCCTTTTAAACTTATACTATGAGTGTAACATCTTCATTATGGGTGTTATAGAATTATACTACTCTACAATCTGATTCTTAGAGACTCTGTTGATCCAAAGTAGAATCGTGATTTTGACAACCCTATTACAAGAATAGTAAAATAAACCAATAGTCTAAGACAACGGTAAATTTTAATTTGAACTTTTATGATCATCTTTGGGTGATTTGCGAAATAGTATAAAGTTAAAATTTTATTATAACCTATGGGATAAGCATCATATATACGCGGCAACTTAAAAGAATGCCCAACTTTCTTATTGTGGCAAAGTATATTATATACACCTCCTAGGCTCCTACAAAAACAAGAGTACACTTTGTTAACACCACAAATCATAATGTTATCCCCTCAGTAGCTTGTTCATATAGTTAAGAATACTATTCCATTATGATAATCTTAATTTTCTATTGGATCCATGTTATAATTAATGTTATCCATGTAGTTTTTCCAGGTTGCTAATCAATGCTCCAATTGAACTTCTTACGTTATATGAAGATATGAATCAAATAAAGAATATCTATTATCAGGTGGGCTATAAGCGGTTGCTGAATTAGTTAACAAATAACATTAAGTTTATGTGTGCTATTAAAAACTTTACGTGTAATTCATTAAGATACAACTCTTCTTTCTCACACAAATTTTATGAAAAATAAAATTAGTTGATGATGCACAAAACTGACCTTTATATATATATATATATATATATATATATATATATATATATATATATATATTTATGTGTATGAAATTTCATTGGCAAGATTATTTATGAATTCATTACAGCTAATATTATTTATATTTCCTATTAGGGTAATTTGGTAATTAGACTCTTAGTAGCTTGTAAAGATCGATTATCATAACTCTATATATATAACAGTGCCAAGCAACCTAAACAGGTAAGCCATTCATTCTCAATACTCGTACATGGTATCACGAGCCTAGGTTCGAAATTTTTTTCTCTCTTCCGCTTATTATTATTTTTTTAGGGTTTCCTCTAACACCCTAATTCCCGGTTTTTACACAAACCTCCCGCCATGTCTACTGCTCCGGCCGCCTCCACTGCCGCCGCACCTGCAGTCAGCAACCCTAGTACACCGCACCCACCACCACGGTCCTTCCCACCGTCTGTGACGCAGACGGGGCTGCTTGACTCTTCCGTCACGCACAGCCATGGCTTGTTCGTTGGACATGGTGTTTTGCCGCAAACCACCACCATGACAGGCGCTTCTCTTGGTGGTCAGTTTGCCTTCACTGGTGGTCTTCAGCGCGCCCAGGTGTGGTCTTCACCGCACCAATCTTTGATGCACGATGCATCCGCAGCGGCCTTGCACGCAAGCCCTTCAACCATAAGGACTTCGTCTCGGTTTTCGCCGGGGTTCGAACCCCCTTCTTCGTTTTACACGGCCTATGATCAACCGTCCCTTCCCACGGCCGCATCACTCACCCATCATGACATTACTCGTGTGGTTTCTATCAAGTTAGCCACTCCCGAAGATTATCTTATGTGGAAGACTCAGGTTACGTGTTTTCTTTCGACACATCAACTTCTTGGTATTGTCGAAGGTACTATTTCCTCCGTCTACTTTACTTGATAATCATGGTCGTTCTTTGCCTAATCCACAAATTTACGAGTATATGAGACTTGATCAACAAATTAAATTGTGGTTATATGCATCTATTTCCCGTGATGTTATGATGGATGTTCATGAATTGCATACTGCTGTGGAGATTTGGAATAGGTTACAGTCACGTTTCTTACAGGCTAGTATGGCTAGGTCTATGGAACTCAACGGTCGTTTGAGTCATATAAAGAAACCTGAACAACAGTTTATGGAGTCTTTTCTCCGTGAGATTAAAGTTATTGTTGATTCTTTAGCTTCTATTCAGTGTCCTGTTTCTCAATATTATCTTGTTCAGTATACCTTGACTTCTTTGGATAGGGATCGTGATTATGATCCTCTTGTTACCACTTTGTTGCAATTTCAATCTTCCTTGACTTTTGATGATCTTCGCCCCAAACTTTTACAACATGAGCAACGGCTTAAGGCTATATGTGCTTATGATGAGGCACCCACTGCGCATCAAGCCTTGGTTGCCGTTCAGTCTGGCTCTTCGGGTTCTCAATCATCTTCTTCGGGTGGTTCGAATCCTAAGGGTCAAGGGGGTGGTAAGAATAAGAACAGGAACAATAGCAACAAAGGTGGTCGTGGCAATGGAGGACAGGGTGGTCGTGGCAATGCATGCCGCGCTAATGGTATGGGTAATTTTCATGATGTTTCATATGTTGATTATTCTTGTGCCAATTATGTTGCTAATGATTTGTCTTCAGCAGGAAGTAATCCATCTAACGGCAATTTAGCCAACACTCCTTCTTCAGATACTTGTGGTCTTTGTTGGTATCCAGGTCACCAAGCAGCCTATTATCCTCAACGCTTCAATCATAGCTTTGTGCCTTCCTCTCCTGATGGTGTCACACATGCCCTAGCTGCACTGTCTGTTGGTGGTGAAACAAATGACTCCGTTTGGTATCCAGATTCTGGAGCCGCCTCCCACATGACCTCACTGGATGGTAAGCTATCTAACGCTCTTCCTTACACTGGTTCGAGTTCTATTGTTGTTGGTGATGGCACACGACTTCCCATTAATAAACTTGGTAATTTGATTCTGTCTTCCCCTAGTCGCCCCTTCGCCTCACGAAAGTGTGTCATGTTCCCCAGTTAAAACATAATCTGATGTCTGTTCAAAAGTTATGTCAGTATAATTCTTGCATAGTCTGTTTTGACGAGTCTTCTATTTGTGTTAAGGACAAGACCACGGGGGAAGTTCTGTTGCGGGGAATCAGTAGGAATGGTGTCTACCCTCTTCAGCCTCACATCCTAGAGTTAGAGTCGTCTTCTCGAGTTTGTTCAGAGTCTTCCCGAGTCTGCCCAGAGTCGTCTGTTCCTGCCCTCATAGCAACCAAGGAGTCTGGAGATGTTTGGCATACTCGCCTTGGTCATCCTTCTGCTAGAGTTTTAGGAAGTTTACGTTCACAAAACTTGATTTCATGTAATTCTAAGTTTCATGACGATTGTGTTCATTGTAATTCTAAGATACATCGTTTGCCTTTTGAGTCTGTGACTCATCGTGCCCCCTATCCCTTATATTTGATATATAGTGATCTTTGGCAATCGCCAGTTAAATCTAATCAGTTTTTTCAGTATTATGTGGTTTTTGTTGATGATTATTCACGTTTTTCTTGGCTATATCCACTTAAACTGAAATCTGATGTTTATCCGACCTTCTTAGCTTTTCAGAAACTTGTTGAGAACTTGTTTAATTCCAAAATTAATTTTTTCAAAGTGATGGTGGACGTGAATTTGATAACACTCCTTTACTACAACATTTATGTGATTCGGGAATTTATTTTCGAAAGTCTTGTGCTCGGACTCAAGCGCAGAATGGTGTTGCAGAAAGGAAACATCGAACCATTATCGAGATGGCCCGCACTATGCTTATTCAATCTGAAATATTGGGTCGATGCGTGTTATACGGCGGTTTATACGATAAATCGTCTTCCCAGTTCGGCATTACAGGGTTCATCCCCGTTTGCTAAGCTTTTTCATCGTCCCCCCTCCTATGAATTTTTGAAATGTTTTGATTGTGCTAGTTTTCCATTGTTTTTAGATCCTAAAATCAATAAATTACAAGCTAAGTCGATTCAATGTGTTTTCATTGGCTATGCGTCAAATTATAAGGGCTATCAGTGTCTTGATCCTCTTTCTGGCAAGATTTACACAAGTCGTCATGTTTTGTTCAGTGAACGAAAATTTCCATATCGTTCCCTCGTGTCTAGCACACCCATTGGTTCGTCTTTGGACGAGTCCCTTGACCCCTTGGTTTGGTTTCCGAGTCTTCCCTCGTCTAGTGCACCAATGGGTCCTATGTCTTCATCCCCCGAGGCCGCCGCATCACGGGGGCACATGCAGCAACCCGCTGCCTGCCCGCAGGATGCGTGCGCACCCGAGGGACATATGCCCACCAACAACCCGCGGTCATGTTCTCCCGCGCCCGCAAGCTGGCGAGACGCTCAGCAGGACCTTGCTGTCTGCCCGCGACCGCAGGTTTGCGAGCTGCTGATGAGCTGAGTCTCGTCTCCTCGCCCGCGCCCGCAAATTCTCCCCCTCCCACGCTGGCAGTTGCTGCCAGCCCACAACCACAGCCTGCACCCGCGGGGTCATCCCCGCCTCCCTCTTGTTACCCTTCCTCGTCTTTTACCCCTCCCCTCGATGTTCCACTTGAGTCATCCCCGTCTCCTATCGTCCCTCCCCCTAGGCGTCCTAGGAAGTCGTCTAAGTGTGTCGATCCTACTAATGTTCATACCATGACCACACGTCTAAAAGACGGAATCATTTCAACTAGGAATTTATTGGATTTAAAAACCGACATTGTTGAGTCTGAACCGTCTAACTTTAAGCAAACGTCTAAAGATTCACGTTGGCAACAAGCCATGCGTGATGAGTATGAAGCATTAATTAAGAATGATACATGGGAACTTGTGCCTCGCAACAACAATTGAACGCTCTTGGTTGTAAGTGGGTGTATAAGATTAAATATAATTCTGACGGTTCTGTAGAGCGGTTTAAGGCCAGGCTTGTTGTTTTTGGTAATCATCAGCAGGCAGGTATTGACTACTTTGAAACCTTTAGTCCTGTAATTAAGCCTACTACTGTTCGCTTAGTTCTCACTCTTGCTGCTACTTTTAAATGGCCTATTCGTCAACTTGATGTTAAAAATGCTTTCCTTCATGGTTTCCTCAACGAGGAAGTCTATATGCGTCAGCCTCATGGTTTTGAACATCCTTCTCAACCACATCATGTTTGTCGGTTACGAAAATCCATTTATGGTTTGAAGCAAGCTCCTTGAGCTTGGTTCTCTCGTTTCAGCAATTTTCTTCTCTCTATTGGTTTCAAGTGCAGCATTTGTGACACCTCCATGTTCCCTCTCAAACACAGTGGTCATATTATCATTCTCTTGCTATATGTTGATGATATTGTGCTTACAGGTAGTAGTTCTTCTTTGCTTCAAAAATTTATCAGTGTTCTCTCTTCCCAGTTTGCTATGAAGGATTTGGGTGATTTGCATTATTTCTTAGGCATTCAGGTTTTACGTACTCCTTAGGGTTTGATGTTGTCTCAAAACAAATATGTAGTTAATCTTCTTCAGAAATTTCATCTTCATACTGTCAAACCCGTACGTACTCCTGTTGTCTCTCGTGTCACTCTTTCTCTTTTAGATGGTGAACTTATTGCTGATCCCACAGATTATCGTAGTATGGTTGGTGCTTTGCAATATTTGACTATGACTCGTCCTGATATTGCCTATGCTGTTAATTCGGTTTCTCAATTTATGCATGCGCCTCGTACTACTCACCTTCATGCTGTGAAAAGAATTTTCAGGTATCTGCAGGGAACTTCTGATTATGGGCTGTTTCTTCATAGTACTGGCTCTCCTAATGTGACTGTTGCCTATTCTGATGCTGATTGGGCCGGGTGTCCTGACACTCGGCGTTCTACTACTGGTTATGCTGTCTTCCTAAGGAAGAATTTGATCTCCTGGTGCTCTAAGAAGCAACCTACTGTTTCGAAGTCTTCTACTGAAGCTGAGTATCGTGCTGTTGCCTACACTGCGGCCGAAACAATTTGGATACGTCAATTGTTGGCTGATTTAGGGTATTTTCATCGACGGCCTACCATTCTCTATTGTGACAATGTTTCTGCTATGTATCTTACTGCCAATCCTGTTCATCATGATCGTAGTAAGCACATTGATGTTGATTATCATTTTGTTCGTGAGATGGTTGCTAAAGGTGGACTTCAGGTTAAGCACGTTCCGACACAATTGCAGGTTGCTGATATTTTTACTAAGGGTATTTCGTCTAAGTTGTTTTGTAAACATCGTTCCAATCTATCCGTGATTCCTCCCCGTAAAGATTGAGGGGGTGTATTAGGGTAATTTGGTAATAGACTCTTAGTAGCTTGTAAAGATAGATTTTCATAACTCTATATATATAACAGTGCCAGGCAACCTAAACAGGTAAGCCATTCATTCTCAATACTCGTACATTTCCTACCAATCAAGTCTTGTGGTTCCTTCTTTGTGATAAGGGCTTCTTTTATTAAACGACAAAGGTTTTTAATCTTGTACCTTATTACCATGGTCATATTTTTTTTTTTCTTATATATATGTTCATTGAATTTATTGTCCCATTATACTGCAATTTTTTTTGTACGCTCGAGTGTACTTTGATGACGGTGCACCTGAAACTATTTTTCCCCTTATCTGGAGCACTATCTAAATGAGCAAAATAGCTGAACGGAAGAACTCCAAATGTGCAGATGAACAAATAATAGCCTTGAATATACCTTCCTAAGATGCACCGACTATAACAATACAGATTTTGCAACCACACATTTTGGAAACTTAATTAACGTAATTCTTAAGATGAAAATTAACAATAAAATGGGATATTATCAGTCACATCTAAAAATAAGAAAATCTTCATGCTCCATTAGGTTGGACAAGATATATTACCAATGAAAAATCATTTCTCAAATAAAAAAACTCAATTATAAGTTAACTTTCCTTTGCCGGGTTCCTTACATAAAAATTTAGAGCGAAAAATGCATAGTGGAAATGGAAGGCGAAGATAAATGGGACTAAGGAAAGGCAGGAAATAATGAAGAAAATATGTTTTGCCTTCATTTAGAAAGTAAAATCTTTTGCACTCCTAGAAAAGCTACTTTTCAACTTTTCACTATTAGAAAAATAATTTCTACCCCCCATAATCCAGACAAAAAATAGAATAAAATAGGAAAACTACTTTCTCGTGAACCAAACACACCATAGTTTTACACTCTTTCAGACCCCGGTAATTACTGCCAACTCAACTTAGGTGGTGGCTCATCTAGTCGTCTACGAATCTACACCATCATCCAGTGTTATCGGCATCATCACACGAGATTCTTAGGGTCAAATCATCAATGCCACTGCTCCTAGTTAGGAAAGTCCTCTCCACTTATTACAGAAGCTACTACCCTAAGAATTGACATTGTTAAAGCTTATTATAAGAAAATTCAAGACCTTCTCATATAATGTGATAGTCTAGTAGTAATCAACATCCACAATGCTCTATTCATAGCTCCATGGAGTATATGCCTATCGACGACATCATGATCTTCTTTCAAACTTCCAATCCACCACCTTTTGCCACGTCTTAGCGAAACAAATTAAATTGCAAGTTATCTTTTTAAATAAGGGCATCCGTTAATCACACATACTTATGATGTCTTTGATGATAGTTAATTTATTGTATTTACATTCTCATTTAGACATCTTAGAGTTCACTAAAAAGGAATTCCCAAACATAACTAGTCCCTAACAAAAAAAAATTAAAGCTTACTTGTAAAGATGGACTAGATATAATTTAATATGATCAATCAATATTAGTGAATGACCTTTGATATGATCTGGCTAACAATGAGATAACATTTGAGCCACATAATCCCTATCCTAAATATGGACCCTACAAATAGAGAAATTAATAATTCATATTTAGCTATTTCATATACTACCAACCACAAATTATTAGACTAAGGTTTATCCAATAGTAAGGAGAGATGAAAAGAGTGAGGTAATAATAATGGGCCGAGCAAAGATTAATATCTTATGATGGTACGGCCCATAATGACAAACATATTAATGAAACCATGGGCCCTAGAGTGGGCTCATCTTTCCATATTATGATGACAAACGGGTATAATATAACATTTAACTATTTGATGCTAAAGGATATACGTATACACGTCACCTATCCTGTTTTTGACTAGGAAATAATGGTTTGTTTTAGGTTGACTGACATACTCATAAGTGATAACTTCGTAAAATCTATTTTTAATTGGTTATTTTATTTTATTTTGCATATAAATATGATGACTCTAAAATTTGGACCATTTCCTAGCTTGATTTGGACCATTTCTCATCTTGGTCAAACATGATAATACCGTGGTTAGGGCCTGTTCTGTTCAGCTTATTTTCTTTTCAGTTCAGTTCAGTTCAGTTCAGCTCTAATAAGTTCAGTTCAGTTCAGTTCAGCTCTAATAAGTTCAGTTCAGTTCAGTTCAGCTCTAATAAGTAATAAGTTCAGTTCAGTTCAGTTCAGCTCCAATAAGTTCAGTTTAGTTCAGTTCAGTTCAATTCAGTTCCGTTCAGCTCTAATAAGTTCAGTTCAGTTCCAATAAGTTCAGTTCAGTTCCAATAAGTTCAGTTCAGTTCAGCTCCATTCATTATTTAACCATTTAATTTAATATATTATTATTGGTCTAATTTATTTTACTTTTTATTATGGTTATTATTATTATTATTTTTATATATTATTATTATTTTTATATATTATTTTGTTATGTTATATTTACTCATTATTATTATTATTATTGTTATTATTATTATGACTGAGCAAGGTTTGGGTTGGTACGCGGTTTAACCAAATTTCATATCAATATGAGTATTCTAATTTGCAATTGCTGTTTTATTTTACCGACTAAATATTCACTATTACATTATACAAGTAAACTACAAAAAATTAGAAAATATAAAAAAATTACAAAGTTGCTAATAATACTGCAATACTATTTATGGTACAACATTGTCGTTACGTTGCATATTAAATATACTTTGGCGGTTTGTGGTGGGGTTTGGCGTATCTCTATCATAGACCAACCCACCACAAATCGCGGTTTGGTTAGAATGAAGCACACATCAACCCATGTTTTAAGATAATTATTATAATGGTAATATTAATTTACTTCTTACACGTTATTGTTATTATATCATCATCATCAAGTATTAATATATTAATACTAATAATAGTAATTACTCATTATTAATTATTATTATTATTATTTTCAGTAATTATTATTTATAAAATTAATTTATCATTATTATTATTATTTATTTATGATATCATTTAATAACATTAAAAATAATACTATTATTATTCATTTGATATTATTCTAAATTATTAGTTTATCTATTAGTACTTAGAATTATTATTACTTATTATTGAATATTCATAATAATTATTATTTACTTATTATTTATATATTTGTGACAATTTAATTCAACAATTCAGTTCAGTTCAGTTCAGCTCTAATAAGTTCAGTTCAGTTCAGCTCTAATAAATTCAGTTCAGTTCAGTTCAGCTCTAATAAGTTCAATTCAGTTCAGTTCAGTTCAACTCCAATAAGTTCAGTTCAGTTCAGCTAGAATTAGCCGAAGAGAACAGGCCCTGTACATTTAGCAATTTTTGGATATTCTAAAATCTTCCAAGTTATTTATCAAAACTTGCAATCTTGTTGTGAAATTAACATATAGCTATATTTGTAAGGTGTTAATATTTTATAAAGGCTAATTGTCAAAATTAGCATATTCAATGCAACGTTTGTTATACATTTGGGTATGTACACTCAAAACAAATTTCTCATTTGAATAATTCCAGTTAAAAATAAAACTTGATAAGAGTATTCTAAATAAGCAAAATAACCTTGAATATAATCATTAATGAATACACGAACACACATTTACAATCTAGAGGTGACTATAGGGTTTTAGATATTATAGTGGTAATAGTAAACTTTTGCAAATGAATTTTTTATTACCAAATCAAGTTCAAACAATTGCCATACTTGAAATTATCTAATTGGATTATGTCGTTCAGCTCTATATTTCTGAGTCTATATATGATATTGACAATTTATATGGCTAAAACCTAATATGATCGCTTTAGCCATATTTCGTTTGAAAACAAGGTGGAAGTATCTTTTTTTTTTGCATAAGAATCGCAAAAGCGAGATGAAAATCGATCCTAATATCTTTGAATATCGGGAGGTGAAACTCTGACACTTCCTTATGATGACGCAATTATATGGGTGCATGAGTGCACCTACCTATGAGAGTTTCAACTTTAATTTAAGATTCATCAACCATGCTAAAATCAAGGTTCTAGAAAATGAACTTCTAAATGAATTTCCATGACATGTCCATACCAATTTATGGAACTATTTGGCAAAAAGTTTATCAATAAAGATTTAGCAATATAATTACGATATTATCGATTGAAATTCATCAAACTCACTCTTATTTATGAATAAACCATATAATATGCATCACATATGGTAATTGGCTTCTACATTATTCATGCACGATTTGGTTTTTAGCAGCTTGTATCGAATCGGCCAAACCAAGTCAAAATCATGATTCAAAGGGGCGCACTATGTTGCGGACTAGATGGTCTAGTTCATGCTTTTAAGCTGTGTAAAATGACATTATGTTTAATTTATTGATATCTATTAAAGGTACAAAGTATATTTATAATGGTGAATAAAGACGGATGGGTCATGTTGAGCAGGTCAATGGACTAGCCAGATCAAGTGTCTTTTCTAGTATGGATAAAAAGATTCCAACTAGGTTTTCCAAACAAACACATTCTTCTAATTATTGTTTCGGACATGTAATATGTCTTAATTGCGCCACACAATTATTTATACAATATACTAAAGTCGAAGGAACTAAAAAATGTTTTCTCATAAAACTCCCTCCTGAGAGAGAAAAGGAAAGGTTTACATTGGAATTTTAAATAAGTCTAAACGATTAAGTAAATGTAGAAAATTGCGTACCTTATCAGCCTTTCTCCCAAATTGTGTACTACATTGTAGTCTAAACTGTTGCGTGAAATGAAAAGCTAATCAATCGAGGAATCATGATCTAACATCTCAATCGTACATCAATAAGATGCTTGTATCGAAAATTGAAATTCATTTACTACCAATTATTGAAGTATTTATTTTGAAATTTAGAGTTTAATTTATCATTGTCAAACAATATCATATATGCACCAATTAGAAAAATCAGAATAACTCAAATGATTAGAGCACCTTTTTTAATTTCAAAACCGTCCCCATTCCGTAACTCCCATATATCCATTTTAAAAAGTTTCAAATATAGCTCGAATATATTTTACCTACTTCTCCTATTTACAAACAAGAAGAATATCATCCAAAAAAATTTCGTAAAGTTAGGAGACCATAATGAGACACTTACCAATGTCATGTCACTATTTCAAAAACACACCTCTTTCAAACAACCATGAATTACCACCATACCCTTCATCTAATTTACCTTTCCACCCCACCCATTCACCTTTTCACCTCCCCACTTCCCACTTTCACCTACAATCTAGCATTTCCCCCTAAGTCCAATTCCGTCATTTCCCCTCCCACAAAACACTTACTCAAAACCCACCACGTGTCCACCCCAGTTTCAAAACTCCCCGCATTACGAGGGATGTGTGCTAAAAAGCACTCCTGACTCCACCATCAAAGGGGTAATCCCGTCATTTCACTACCCCATGTAGCGTAACCAACACATGAACGTGGCTCATTTCCCGAACCACACGTATTAGGTTCGGAATTCCCAAACCAAGGGATGTTCGCCGCGTAAGATATCCACGTGGCGGAGAGTCCATCCTAGTCAGCTTCACTCTATAAAAATCAACTATCGCTCCATTGTCTCCTCTTTATCCTTCACACAATAGCTGAACTAAAACCACCAAACTCTCTCTCTCTAAAAAAAAAGAAATTAAAATCAAAAAATAAAAATAAAATAAAAAAAACTCCATTTTCTCTCTCCTCCATGAAAATTCAGTTCAACCGCTTCACCTTTCAGTGTGAAATCATAGCAGGTTATTCGTGTGAGGTTTGATTTTTCCTTTTTTTTTTTTTTTTGATTTTTATAGTTTGCTTAGCAGAGATTACAAGTTATTCCTTGCTTTAATCTGTCTCGGAATCTGTGTTAATGGCGCTGAAACGCGATTTGAAGATAATCATAAGTTGAAATTCGCAATAATTTCAGCTGATTTGAGGTTGTTAACGACAAAAATGGAGTTCCGAGGATTTGAAAACAGCGAAAAATCTCAAAATTAGTGTAAAAAATCAAGCAAGAAATAATAGAGATCGATTTTGGTGGTGATATTGAGGTATTTGAGGTTTGATTATGCCGTTATCGATGAAGATTCAACCGATTGATGTAAATTCCGGCGAAATTCCGGCGAATGAGCCGGTAAAGCCGGTGGTTAAGTCACGGCTTAAACGACTCTTCAGGATCTCGGTTTCTGAACCGGCGGCTCCATTACCGGCTGCGGCAGCGGCTTCAGTGGAGTTATTCGAGCCGAGCTCGGTTTGTTTAGCTAAAATGGTGCAGAATTTCATTGAAGAGAGTAATGAGAAAGCTTCACAATCTCCTGCGGTAAGGTGCGGGAGAAACCGCTGTAACTGCTTTAACGGTAACGGAAGTGACGGTTCCGATGCTGAGTCTGATAATAACACTGTTACTTCTGCTGACGTCTGTGATTTCCTTAAGGTCCGTTAAAACAATACTATTCTGATTTTGATCATTTTATTTGAATCGTTTTGGAGAGTTTTTGGAATCGGAAGAGATGCTCTAACTAATCGAGTTATTTGATTTTGATTTGTGTGTGCAGAGTTTGGTGGTGTGTGCGAGTGTGAATGAGAGGAATGTGTTAGCGGATACGGCGAAAATCGTTGCGGAGAAAAAGACATGCAAGAGAAAAGATGAGTTGAAGAAGATTGTTACTGAAGGATTAATTGCGCTTGGTTATGATGCTGCTATTTGCAAATCTAAATGGGAGAAATCACCTTCTTTTCCTGCTGGTAATTTTCTCTATTTTTTTGTATTTTTTTCAGAATTTTTTGATGATTATTACAGCTCAATTTGGTAGTTTTTAGTTGTTGTTAATGTAATTGAGTTATTTCTTGAGCATGTTCTTTGCTTGTTGTGCTGATTAAGGATTGACGCAGTGTTACCTAATTCGCTTGTAAATGTTGTTATTCGTCCGAATTGGGCCAACAATAGTTCAAAACCGAGCAGTGTTACCTAATTCGCTATCTAAATCGCTTGTAAAAGTTGTTATTCGTCGAAATTGGGCAAACAATAGTCTAAAACCGATCATTCGCTGGTCTCAATTCGCAATTCGCGGGGAGATTAGAGAATTAGGTAACACTGGTTTGACGGGAGATAATTGCTATTAAGTAATACCTTCCAAATTTGATGTTCACATACATTATATGGAAGTTTTGATTCTGGATATGCTAGCGATTTATACTCCTATCTTTTATGTTTCTCTATTGCTATAAGATTGGGATTTATTTCCCCTAAATTTCAGCCTATTGTAGTGATTTCTGGGTTTAATTGTAAAGATTGGGTTCTTTTCTTCGAAATTTCATCCAGAAAAATAGTGATATGTTAACTACAGTATAGTTATTTTGCTCTTTCTCTCTTTGAAATTTAGGAGTAGAAAGTTAAGATCTTGTTTGTTGATGTGAAAATTATTGATTGAAATTTTGGGGAATTTGTGGAACAGGGGAATATGAGTATGTGGATGTGATTGTGGGTGGAGAGAGACTGATAATCGACATAGACTTCAGGTCAGAATTTGAGGTTGCAAGATCAACTAAGACCTACAAATCCATTCTCCAGACACTCCCTCACATTTTTGTTGGAAAATCTGATCGTCTTTCAAAGATCATCTGTATTCTCTCTGAGGCAGCCAAACAAAGCCTTAAGAAGAAGGGCATGCACATCCCACCTTGGAGAAAAGCTGATTATGTCCAAGCCAAATGGCTCTCTCCTTCGACCCGAATCGTCTCCACCTCCGCCTCAGTTACTGCCACTCCGCCTCCAAGCCCCCTCTCCCCAGTGAACTCCGTCATCGGCTGCGATGGGCTAAGCCCTGATAAGGCTCTGAGCCATGACAACAACAACGAGGTCGAGGATTCCGAGTTGAGCCGGAGCTCACCCCCTTTGGAGACGGTTTTCGAAATGTCCGAGAGTTCCGGTGAGGAGGATGTCAAGGAGAAAGAGAATATTCCCAGGAAGGGTTTTGAAGTTGGGCCTAAAATGATCACTGGTTTAACATCTATCATGGAGGAGAAATCATAGAAGAAGCAAATTTTGATCTTTTTTTTTATTAATTTTTTAATTTTCCTTTTTGGGGCCAATTTTCTTTTTTGAGGGAGTTAGTTTTTGGGTAATTACTACTACTAAGAAGCAAAAGTTCATAGAGGGTATTATGTTAACTACTTCTTACTACTACTAGTAGTACTCTAGTACATCATAAGTGTGATTTGCATGGGTGGGTGGTAGCTTTTGACCTCTAGCTCTCTTATCCCTTCAATCCCTTCTGGTTTTTTGTTGTAAGGGTTATTATATTACAATCTACCTACTACTTATATGAATCATATCAATAATATACAAGAAGCAGCAAATATTGTATAACTCTTCTCTCTGTCAATTATCTGATTTTTGTTTATTCAACTCTAATGTTTGATCTCAGTGACGGATCTTGGTTAAAATAACGATGGGTAAGGTTCGAAACCTCGACACATAAGTGTACTCAATTTATATGTCGATGTATATTATAGCTAAAGTATCTCCCTTTATTGGCTCCGGTGGAAGATCCTCATGTTTGATCTCATTAATGAAAGAGAAAAAAGGTTGTTATATGGATTTTGTGAAGCTTAATTATCTGATTTGCAGTAACTTAAGACAATTTGGCACAGCAGAGACAAAGGGAGAAGATAAAGAAAGAGAAAAGAAAAGGTAAGAATTCTCAATTTGCAGCTTTAGTTTTGTTTTTTAGCTATCTTTTTGCAGTTTTCAGTTGATGTTGCTTGCTTTTAATTTTATATTAATTCCTATCTTGGTAAATTGGGAAGTGGAGAATCTAGTGAGAAAATAGGAATGAACCCTCGTGCTACCTCGGTTATTGTGGGTGAAGTTTGAAGGTGAGAGAACAAGGAGTGAAGTTATGACATTGTTATCAATTAAAATAAGGTTTTCTGCCATTTTCTATTGTTTACTTCTACTATAAAATAATCTCCTTTTTGGATAAGATCTATGGTTTTGTTCTAATAAGGGTAATGAAAAATTATAAAGAAGTGGTGAAGGAACTTGTACTTCAGTTCTGGGATTGATCAGCAGTAGCAGGAGACTTTTTTACTCACCCCCATGGCCCTATCGAAAAATAAAGTTAGTTTAATCATGTTCAAGCAAGACTGATTAGATCCAACGAGGTGTAAATTTAAGAAGATATCGGGGGATGAGGTCGAATCATGTCTATTAAGTTCAGTTCATATAACATTAGATAAAAAGTAGAAACTCTTGATTTGACCAATAATTTTGGCTTGACTAATCTAAGCTCTATGTGTGTCAATTTTAATGTTGAAAATGTTTTTTTGTTTTGTGCATCTAGAGGCATCTGCTCTTGCTCCTTTCTTTTTATCCCACCTTGTGACTTTGATTTATGTTACCTTCTTTTCTTTACAAGGTTAAAAAAGCAAAAGATTGTGCTTACTTACACAAAAGTGATAAATCAGAGAGAATTTCTAAGATGGTTCTGTTCTTACTCTATGTACACCTTTAAACAACTTCTCTATTGTTGTGTCTATTTTCTGCATCCTTCACAACTACGGGTATTTCATGTCCCGAGTGTATCTGCTATCGTAATTATATCAGGTTTTTGAGAGTATCTATTACTGCTAACCCGTGGATGATGTTAGCTAGAACATTGAAATGTACACACTCTTGTGACCGTGCACGCACCCTGTCGTGCATATATCTACTCTCGGAATTGTGAACACATCTTATTGACTATCGAGATTAGACAATGAACGCGCAAAGTCGCTAAAGACCATTGAACAACTCTTGCCTTGAATTTTCTGAGGCAATAATTGAATCATATGAACTTAGATCTAAGATGCTATACTACAGTAATGATGTTGAATGTTTGAACCCATACTTGGTTTTGGTTATGGTTATGGTTAGGCAATCCCTTTCTTTCTTGTTTTTAGTTTTGTACTGGTGTGTGCCCCCTCTGTGATGGGATGCCTGGTGAAACGTTATTCTCTACAATCTAGCTTTAAGAGTTATTATGGTTTTTCAGGAGATGAGATGATGTGATTTCATCAACTTTAAGCTGACAAATGGAGTATATTTGATCACCAGGAGGAACAAACAGGAGGACCCCACCAGGCGTGACCCATTGTACACGCAAAGATGGTAGTAAATGGTCGGTGGGATCCATTTCCTTTCGTTTTTTCCTCCCTTTTGATGCATTTTACTGGAAACTTCCCCAATTGGTGATGCATTACCCATTTACCCTTGTAAATGTAGCAACTTTTTTTTTACTGCATTCGTTTTCAGGTGCTAATCCTTAGCAATTAGATGCTTGACAATAGTCTTAAACCTTGGATAATTTTTTGACACATCAGTCCGAATTATGACCAATTTCATTTATACAACTTTTATTATACGACTATGTTTTTGCTCATTGCTTTAGACGTTCAAATGAGCAAAGAATTACAAATAGTCTTGACTGTATCATGCAAAGAATTACAAATAGTCTTGACTGTATCATGCAAAGAATTACAAATAGTCTTGGTGTTTCATGCTTATGGTACGCTTGGGTATATGATGAATACGCTCTTTGATTTAAGAGGTACAAATATAGAGTTAATCTAACTCCGCGGTCACTTACGTTAATCGGCCTGCTAAATTGGTTTGACTGTTAGGCTAAATTCAATTAACAAAAAGGCGGAAGATCACATGTTTGAATCAGGCCCTATTTTTTTGGACTCAGTTTAATTTGGTTATGTTGTGTTGTTTTTCTCTTACAGTTTTGTACAAATAATTTCATTTCATTTCATTTAGCTCAAGTCGATTCAATCAAGAGCTACAAGGCTTAGGGCCTGTTCATTTTAGCTTAATTTCAGTTCAGCTCTAATCAGTTCAGCTCAGCTCAGCTCCAATCAGTTCAGCTCAGCTCAGCTCAGCTCAGCTCCATTCTTTTATAACCATTTTGTTAAATATTATTATCTTGGTCTAATTTATTTTACTAATTTCTCTTATTATTATTATTATTATTATTGTTATATTATTATTGTTATATTATTATTATTCATTTTATATCATTATTATTAAGTATTATTATTATCTGTATATTATTTTTTTTATTATAGCTTTATTCATTATTGTTACTATTATCATTAGGGAGGAACATAGTTTAGGTTAAAAGCACAAATAAACCCGCGTTTTCAGCCCATAATCCAATGAAATCATGTCAAAACGGTTTATGATGTAATTTTGCACGGTCCGATCCAATAATTTATTACTAAATATTAATATATAATTAAATCTAATTATTAAAATAGTAATATTAATTTAATTCTTAGATATTATTGTTATTATATAATCATCATCAG
This sequence comes from Patellifolia procumbens, assembly GCA_947645195.1. Classification (NCBI taxonomy): domain Eukaryota; kingdom Viridiplantae; phylum Streptophyta; class Magnoliopsida; order Caryophyllales; family Amaranthaceae; genus Patellifolia; species Patellifolia procumbens. Next base: position 486,630 of record CANSGD010000658.1, read on the forward strand.
GTATTAATATATTAATACAAGGACTATAAAATCATTGTTATTAATTATCATTATAATTATCAATCATTATTATTATTAATTTATGATTATTAATATTATTTATTTGTAATTATCATTTAAAAATATCCAAAATTAAATTATTATTATTCATTATTATTACTTATCATTATAATTATTATTTAATATTCATACTATTATTGTTTAAATATTATTTATATATTTATTAAATTAAACTCAATTTAATTCAATTCAATTCAATTCAATTCAATTCAGTTCAGTTCAGTTCAGTTCAGTTCAGTTCTGTTCTGTTCAGTTGAATTGAGCTCCAATCAATTCAGTTCAGTTCAGTTCAGTTGTTTTCAGTAAATCTAAACATGCCCTTAATCGGCTAGTTAAGATTAACACCATTTCTGGAAGAGATCATCAAAAGTAGGATCTCAAAGTTGAGACCTATTTGAACGAATTAGCTACAGTTGATATTGTAGTGTCAATTTTCTCCTTTGCTTTTTTCAGTTATGTTTCCTCTATTTCTCTTTTCTACCATGTATATATATATTCACGAGTCAACTTTTGCTTTATGTGTATTCCTTTTTTTCTTTTTGTGCCTTAATAGTTTCAAGCTACTACTTTGATATATTATTATTTCGCAAACAAGTTCTTTTTACCTACCATTGCAGATGCTCTTAATGTATTTTCCAGTTGCTATTCAATTACCTTTCTATACAAAGTAACAAACCACCATTATTTTTTCTTCCATTTTTTATATTTTTGGGTTGGAGGAAGGGGGGTCACCAACTTTGGTTGTTTACTCAGATGTGAAGGAAGAGTCCTTTTAATCCTTTTTTGAAATTTTACACAATAATTCCTGTGCTTCACTTTTGAAGCTCTTTACCTTTAGCTTTGGTCTTTTATGTGAACCTATCATATAGCCATAGAGGTTGTTGAGCATAAAGTTACATAAGGTGTTTGCTTGTTAACGGCTACATTCCCCTGTTTTTATCACTACCTTTATTTCTCTTCCAAAAATTAAATATGTGATGGAAGTTGATTCATTGATGCAAAAAAAATCTCAACTAATAAATTGGGCTTGGAGGTGGTTTTCTCTCATTAATATATCTTCCTGTCTTCTATAAAGTCTTACCAAATGTGTCTATACCTGGAGGTGTATGTAATGTAACATTTTAATTCCATGCATAGAGTGCACCATAAATTTGTAACTAATTATACTTGATGTGTTAAATCTTGATATATAAGATTTTGGGTCTTATTATCTTGCAAGTGTCTTAATAGAGTGAATTTTTTGGGTTCGTCCTTTCCAAACGTATTAATACTTATCAGAACTTACCAACTTATTAGTAAATGGGACCCCTTTTTTCAACTTATTAGTAGTTATCTAAACTTGTTAGAACTAATATGAACTTATTCGAGTCTTGTGTATGAGAGGGTCAAACTTTGTTAGTATCTATTTGAATTTATTATAACGTGTTAGTACTTGTTTGGATTGATCTGAACTAATGTTTCCTGACAAGGATTAAAAATAAGTTGGAAAAAATGACGCTTTATTAGTACTTATTTGAACTGAATGAATTTTTTTTCTAAGAAAATTGAAAATTAGTTGAAAAGAACGTGAGTCTTTGTGTTCCGTCGATAATGTAGATCATAGTTGCTTGCAAACCTAGTTCTTTACCATGTATGTTATACTACTAATATGTATAGAAATCTCTGTTATGCCATCTTGCACAAGTGATTAGGATTTAGGACTAGTATTCACATCAATGTGCTACTAAAGAACCTCACCTTTGCCTCTTTTGCTTTTAATTTTATTTTGGAAGGGATTGTGTAAATGTGTTCGTCTTACAAAAACAATTGATCATCAGAGTTAGGTTTGATTATATATTCATGGACCTCGTACTTAGGGAGGGTCCACATTAAACAGAAAAATTAGGAATATCTTGGAAATTGAAGCTTTGGAGAGAGCGTTGATGGCAGAATATGATATGAGTATATTTATAATGGAACTGTTGAAACAATCATTGCATTTTTGGTTTAAATAAATTTAATGATATCCACAGAAAATTTTCACCACCATTTTCACCAAATATTTGAAAGCTATATACTTGTCCTTTTGCTTCTTGATGAGTAAATTGATTTAATTTTGTGACGCAATAGAGTGAGACAGATAAATACATAGAGAAAATAGAGACTTGGGTTTGGTCTATTCATTACGACTTTTTGAGTATTTTATGGACAAAAAATGTCAAGCAACTTTGCTATAGTAGTAAAATTAACTAATTAAGCGTATTATTGGATTGAAATCTGTCATAAGCTTAATTTAGATATTACAAGTAATGCCCTTTGAGAGTTATTTTAGTGATGCATTTTGATTTTATATCCTCCTACATTTCATTATAATTGTAATATTGAGAACTTTTATCTTATTTAAAGTTTTTTTGACTTTTTGTTATAATTTGCTTAAAGATAAAAATAGTCATGCGTGATGTTAGATTTGTCTCGAAATATACTTGATTAATATTCACTTTTTGCAATTTTGTCTTATAAACGTCTAAAGTTGTATGTTGAAATCAGTGGCAGATCCACTGTTGGAGAAGTGGGGTCATTCGACCACACGGTTGTGTAAAATTGCAAAATTTTCCTTTAAAAAATTCAATTTTTTGGAAATTATCCTGAAAAATTGACTGTCTAACTCCGATAAAATTTAATAATTACGCTTTGACCCTACTAAACAATTTTCCTGAATCCGCCACTGGTTGAAATGTGTGAAAACGGGGGAATTATTTCATATTTAAGGGATAGAAACCTTATTATTAGAAACTAAAACAAGCAAGGTTTTGGTACTAGATGTTTTAAAGGGAAAATAAATGATCTTTCACACTCATAGTCCCATGGTTTATGACCTAAGTAAGATGCTTTAAATCCAGTTTTATGTGAAGAAAGCAATGTCTCACCTAACTTACTGACATCTATTTTTCAGACTTGGTTGTTTATCAGTAATCTTGCCCCTGTGAACAAAATTAATTGCTTGTTGCATGTCAGAAGCTGATTTATGTTTTCTTTCTTTCTTTTCTCGTTTTTGTAATTCTTTTTTCCCGGGGAGTCAAAATCATGCAAATTTAATAGTAGGATGTTTTTGCTGTAATATGTTGTGGTTCGAAGTATAGTTGCGTACGAGATACATACTTCTAATTTCTAAGGCCGAAGTTCTATATTAAAGGGTGCATTATCTTCATCTTAAATTAAATTGTTTTATACCAATAAGTTTAGACAGATTCATAATAAAGTTATGTTTTCTTCACCATAAAACAATAATGTTCAATAAAAATAAGTAAAGTTCAATAAAATTAAGTTATGTTCACTAAAAATATTTTCAGTTCAGTATAAATCAGTAATTACAAAAAAGAAAAATGATAAAGAATATATAAAGGAGAATCCGTATAAATAAATTTAATCTAGCACAAATAAATTCAGTGTAAGGAAATAGGTTTAGTTTAGTATAAATAAAGCGAAGTGAACAAACCTAAGTTTATGTCACTTCTAATTATATATGGTACTAAATAAATGCTTGGTTATGCTTGGTTAATACTTGTAACTTAAGAGGTTTTGATTACTCTAGAGTCTAGATGATTGATCAGTCGACTCTTCTAATCCTAGCATTTGGTAAACACAGAACTGTTTAAATATATTATCCAAAGAATTGACCTATCAATCTTCTAATGACAGTGCATTTACGACTTTTTGGCAAATATAATTTTGGGCCAAAGAATAACTTACTCTAATTGATTTCAATATTTAGACCTTGTTTACTTTTAAGTCTTATAGTAAAAGGGAATGAAATCAAATAAAGGAAAAAATAAGTAATAATAATTGTTATCTCTATTAATTTTGGTGCGGGGGAGGTCTTATGAGGAGGAGGAAATCATTTCATCGGTGGTGTTCAAATATTTAGGTTTGGTAGAATTAGGTTACCTTCAAGTAAAGATAATGGATTTCCTGATATCTGAATGTTAGAACAGAAGCAACGACTAGTAAATACTAATTAAGAATGCAAAAGAAAGATACTGAGATTTAATGTGGTTTACTAACAATGTGTTAACTACGTCCACAGATAGGGGAAAAATTGATTTATTAACCGTGGAAGAGAGTACAAACTACTAAATAATGGAGGCATAAAGAAGATAAAAGGAATAATAACATAGTATAGAATACCACGAGTAGGAGTGTAAACGAGCCGAGCTTTACAAACCTTTGAGCTCGAGCCTGCTCTTTTTTCTTTTCTCCCGTGTATTGGTTGGGCCTGTTCTGTTCAGCTTATTTTCAGTTCAGTTCAGCTCTAATAAGTTCAGTTCAGTTCAGTTCAGTTCAGTTCAGCTCCAATAAGTTCTGTTCAGTTCAGTTCAGCCCTAATAAGTTCAGTTCAGTTCAGTTCAGCTCCAATAAGTTCAGTTCAGTTCAGTTCAGCTCCAATAAATTCAGTTCAGTTCAGTTCAACTCTATTCATTATTTAACCAATTTGTTTAATATTATTATTGTTGTTCTAATTTATTTTACTTATTATTATTGTTATTATATAATAATAATTATTAGTATTATTTATATATATTATTTTTTTATTATATCTTTACTCATTATTATTACTATTATTATTATTATGGCTCAGTAAAGTTTGGGTTGATGCACGGTTTAACCAAATTTCATGTCAATACGAGTATTCTAATTTGCAATTGTTGCTTTATTTTACTGAATAAAATTCACTATTACATCATACAAATAAGCTACAAAAAAATAGAAGATATGAAAAAATTACAAACTTGCTAATAATACTGCAATACTATTTAAAATACAACATTGTCGTTACGTTGTATATTAAATATACTTTGGCGGTTTGGTGTATTTCTATCATAGACCAACCCACCACAAATCGTGGTTTGGTTAGAAACACACATCAACCCATGTTTTAAGCTAATTATTATTATAATGGTAATACTTTAATTTACTTCTTAGGCATTATATTATATCATCATCATCAAGTATTAACATATTAGTACTAATAATTGTAATTACTCATTATTATAAATTATTATTATTATTATTATCAGTAATTATTATTTTTAAAATTAATTTATTATTATTATTTATTTATTTATAACTATCATAATAACATCAAAATAATATTGTCATTATTCATTTGATATTATTCTAAATTATTAATTTAATTATTATTACTGATTATTTAATATTCATAATAATTATTATTACTTAGAATTATTATTACTGATTATTTAATATTCATAATAATTATTATTTACTTATTATTCATATACTTATTATAATTTAATTCAATTCAATTCAATTCAGTTCAGTTCAGTTCAGTTCAGCTCCAATATGTAACACCCCGTAATTTCACTAGAAATTTCGCGCATTAATTATTTATTTATTACGTTATATTTATTTATATCCTTTATTATTTATATATTCTTATATATATATATATATATATATATATATATATATATATATATATATATATATATATATAATTATTTGAGTGTTGTTGTGTATAATTATATATGTTTATATTTGAAAACTAAATTTATATATAACTTATTATTATTTTCTTAAGTATTGAGTGTTTATAATTATTTGTTGTGATTAAATGTTTATGATTTATGTGTTGTGATTATTTGAATTTTTATATTTTTATAGAGGTAGTATTATTATTTATATTTTTGTAGTGTTGGTACTTAGTATTTATTTTTAGTTGGAGCCTTGTTATTTTATTGATTGGGCTAAACTAATTGAAGGTTTCATTTACCGTTTAAGTGGGCTGACCCACTTGGTTGTGTGTTTAAGGGTGGCCGGCCAAAGGGAGCTTGGAAGGGGGGATTTTGTTTGAATTTTATAGCTTGCCTATTTTATTTTTGGGTAGAATCTCTTCCACCAATGAGAACCCTTTCTCCCTTATTTTTCCTCCTTATTTTGGTCACTATTTATTCTTACTCCTATTCTCTTATTTGCTGTCCTAACACTTAAATTACAACAATTAAACACCGCTCCTAATCCCCCTATCACACGCCTATTACAAAAAAAAGGGGAAAAGGTTTTCCCACTTGTTCTTCACAATTTCCTACTTCCTAGTGACCTAAAAATTCTTATTCAAGCATTAATTCAAGACTCAAGTTCGGGTTTTATTTTCTCTTGGTATTTCTCTCAAGTGGCGATTTTCTAGGCCATTTCTTTACTCTTATTTTTCGGTTTTCATTACTCTTTGGGTAGATCGAGGTAACTAACATCCCTTCTAGTACTTTAGTATTTAATTAATTGTTTAAGTATGTTAGAATCATGTTAGGATGTGTTTTAAATGTTAGATCTACGCTGTTAGTATTATTATTTTATCAGAATTCATGTGAGGTTGTTTTATTGTTTTATTTCATGTTTAGAGTACTTAAAATTGTTGTTTATGATGTTAGAATGGTTAGTATTGAGTAGTATCATGTTAGGGTTGTTACTTTTTATTTACTTCATTGATTAGTATGTTTAATTCATGATTTTATTTATTTTATTAATGCTGTAATTCATTTTAAATTATGAAATTATTGTTTTTGATGTTTTAGTTGAAGTGTATTTGATGATAGAATTGTTATGGTAACTTGGATTATGATTTAGCATATTTTTAGTTGTTCTTTAAGCCTTTTTATTTATTTTAATATTGCTGGAATTTAATTTCGTGAAGTGAATGAATTTAATTGAGTAGTTCTTGACTTTTAAGCATGCCCTAATTCTTATAGTTTGATGTATATGCTTTTGGGATTGTTCTTTGATGTTTTTAAATGGTTTATTTTGATTATTAAATTGCTGGAATTTTTGTTGGGTTAAATGGATTTGATTATTTATCTTTTGAGCATGTTCATAATTGGAATTTTATGAGCTAAGCGACTTGTAATTATTTTGTTCTTTAATTCTTTGAAGTATTAATTTCGAGCATGCCTAATTTGATGTTATGGTTATATTAAAATTTTTCCATGAGTATTGAGAGCATGTTTGATGTGAATTTAATTGATTTCGTAGATACCAAAAACAGACGAAAAAGAGGGCAGTAGCCGCTCGCGACCCGCGAGCACCGTCGCGCCTCGCGAGGCCCGATCGCGGCCCGCGAGCTGGGTCACAGCCCGCGACCCAGTGCTGCTCCTCCTTTTTTTTCTTTTTGGCCTACTGCTTTGTCTTGTTGGGTATTGGCAGCACTGTTGTAGTATTTTATTTTTTTACTGCAGTTTTGTTGCATTAAATGTTGGAAGTATGGTTGAATGATTTAATTCTTGAAATGTGGTGTTGTATGTTATTGTGAAACCGCATTTAGTACTTTTATAAATTTGAGTTATCGACGTCGTAATGCTCGGGGGAGAATAATACTGTCCTTAGCATTATTTCGCCAAGAGTTATGTACGGAGAAGATTTATAATTAAAATTTATAATCAACCTCGTACCCAAACTCAGATAACGACTTTGATGGATTTATATTTAAATTGTGATTTGAAGGAGTTTTAATATATATATTTTCTAAACCTTGTTTTGAAGAGCATTTGATTTAAATACTTTATTTTGAAGAATTGATTTTGAAGTATTTATTTGAAGAAGTATGATTTTATTTCTATTTGAAGTATTTATTTGAAGAATGTTTGATGTTTGTTGAATATTTGAGTTTTGAAGGACTTATTTGGTTTAATTGTTTTACTTTGAGTTGAATAGTCTAAGGGATTATTTTATCCCAAAGATACTGAACATGCACTCCGAGAGGTGAGGGGGCACTGAGCAGGGTGCTACCCTACATTGGAGAAACTTAGGATATGTTGTCCTCCGAGAGGTCAGGAGGTACTGCGCGTACCATCCTGCATCGGGAGTTTGGCCATTCTTAGACACAGACGGTAGGGAACGTAACCCATAGGCCGTTTTGGAGGTTGCGATCTGACATACTCTTAGGAAGTGGGCTGTGGGTCACTAGCGTTCATCTCACTCATATTATTTCATTTGATGATTTCTTTATTGATTTCACTTACTATTTTGAAGTCTCCTTTTCTTTTGAAGCCTTTTTCTTTTGACGATCTATTTATGGAAACTTTTATACTTATCCTTCTTGATGACTATTAATGTTGCTCTTGTCTTATAGTCTCCTACTTTGCATATTGTATGTTTTCTTTATGCTTTGTATGTTCACTGTGTATGCCTGACTTTATTCTTCATATTTTAAATTGTTAATTGAATCCTGATTGGACTGGGAGAGCTGTTAGTTACTCCCCACTGATTGTGGATTTTTGTTGTATATCTTTGCAGATGTGGAACTTTAGGATCGTTACTGTCTGGATTGGGGCTGTGAGACATGGTCCTGTGCGGAAGGACATGGTCCTAGTAGTTGTAGATGAGCACTATGATAGGAAGATTAAGACCACCTTCCTAGTGGGTCTTAAGTAGTTTTGTCATGGATGTTCTTATCTTTTGGATTATGCTCTAGTTTGGATTTATGGTTTGATGCGTTATTTTCGGATTTTAGTATGTTTTTGTGGAATGAGGGTATGAAACCTCATTTCCTTAATTATTTGAGGATTATTTTAATTTGGGATTATTATTCTATTTCGTGTTTTAGAATAACATTTCCGTTCCTGTGGTATTTCTGCTGCCACTGACCCTTTATTTATTAGTTTATTTCACTTTATTTTAGTTTATCTTTATTTTATTTACTGTTAAAGGACGGGATGTTACACAATAAGTTCAGTTCAGTTTAGCTCTAATAAGTTGAGTTCAGTTCAGTTCAGTTCAGCTCCAATAAGTTCAGTTCAGTTCAGCTAGAATTAGCCGAAGAGAACAGACCCGTTATTGGCCTTATTGTTCTTCCTTACATAAAGTAAAATATACAATAGTTTACCATACATAAATTTAATACAATATGAAAACTAAATCCAATAATATTATATTCCTTTATGGGCTTTGCATGTTTGAGTTATTTTTTTATTTTTCTTATTGCCACACGTTTCAAATGTTATTTTTAAAAAAAGAACGAGCCGACCCGAGCTTAAACGAGCCAAGCTTTGCTGGGCTCGGGCTCGAGCTAGTATACTTAATGTATAGCTCGGGCTCGGGTCTGGCTCGAAGTTGACCGAGCTCTACGAGCCAGCTCAGATCATTTACACTCCTAAGTCCCCGAGATGCCACTCAAAGCGACCGTTAGATCAATTCAATTCATTCCAACACAAAAAAACCCAAACAACTATTAATAGAATCATTATTTATTAATAATAGCCCAACCATATAAGCGTTCAAGTTGAGGGGTCTCATAGAAGGAGAGCATTATTGGTATCATTCAAGGATTGATAACGAATGAAGTTGATAATTGGCTGGACTTAGTCTAAGAGGCAACTCATATGTCACACCTAGGTGCATCAGGCATAGTACAGGTAGTTAGTACTCTCATTTCTAGGTTCATTAATGAAGTTTTTTTTGGCATTGTTAGTTAATATAGTCAACCTTGGAGTGCTAATAATGTTTTGACTTCTGAGTGTTTGCGATCAATTAGTGAATAAGTAGCAAAACGATCTTTAGTGTGTCACAAATTGCTGATCAAAGCAATACAATATGTCATAAACACTTGATTATTTGATAGAATTCGCCTGAAACAATCGAGAAATTCTAAACATATTTTCCGTTTTTTAACCTGGAAAGAGGATATTTGAGTTTAATTGAACTTGTCAAAATTTTGAATTTATTTTGTAGCGGGCGAGAATTATGTGGATGGTATGATAATGATTCAAACTTTTTGTGTATTTTTAGAAAGTTAAAAGGACATTTCATGTAGGAGGGTCTTTTATATTAAACGTTGGGTACTAAAATTGGTTGGCATACATTGGTAACACTATGACAGTAGATTAGCCGTTACAGTCTAAGCAGTCTTGAGGCTTAAACATTAGAACCCTAACTCTTAGAGAAGCGTTGAAATTACAATTTACTCGGAAATTAAAACTTATAGGACATACAGTCTATCATATACTTTTAGCGACTTCTTTAAAATAGCCCAATTATTGTTATACTTAATTACCATGCATAGATTGCTATGGTTGGGGTCAAATAATCAAAACTTCGATCACTTCTTATTGAGTAAGTTTATCCCTTATCTTTGCTTTGGGGTGGTCGTTGAGAATTTCAGTTTGATCATGCTGAAAGACAAACATGTCAAGTTGTATGTGCATACGATACAGGGCCAGTTAAGTTTGATAAGCTTGGTCAAGCCCAGTGTTTTATATTCACGATAAGCTCTTATCAATTTTAAGTCGATTATAGTGTATTTAGAGTATCGTTGAAAATAGATTCGAAGTCGCTATAAGAATAACTAGTAAATTGCTATAAAATCCAGCGACAAAATTATTGTAAAAACGGTTTACCGTACAACTTGGTTTATAAAAAACGTGAACTAACCATAAATCGCAATTTGGTTAAAACCTCAACCAACCCATTTCTATTGAAATCGTGAATTAACCAAAAACCATGCAAAAAATGAATTGTTTGCGGTATAAATCATATTCTGAACAACCCTATATATGTACAATTATTATAAAAAATATATATATAGTAAACTTTGTTTGAATAGTTGAACAAAGTGAAGAGGTATTTGAAGTATGTGTCTATACTTGTGAGTTGAGGTTTTCAAGGCCTTTCCTCTTTAGAAAAACCTGCCAAAAGACACGAGAATTTCATCATCCTCTCTTGGCTGTTGGCTCCTTGTGTATGTGTAGTTGAACATGCATTATTTTTGGGTCCAAACTAAACTTTCCATGCATTTTTGGACCACCTCTTAGCTCTCAATCCTATTAATCTATTATGGTCCATGACGACATTATATCCTAAGGTGTTTTTTTTAGATCAAAAAAATATAATTACCCTTCGTTTTCTTGTTTCTTCTTCATAGTTAGGTGGAGTTACATTCTTTTGAATATTGTGTGCGTGGAAATTTGTTGTAATTGTGTCTTTTCCGTTGAAGATTTTAAGCTGACTTCTTGTGTTTGATTGGTGTTGTGAATTCAAGTTACTAACCTTTTAAACAAAAAAAGGAGGACTATAAAAAAAAGGTCAATTCTGGCTTATAGTTTGTCCGAATATTTTCTTTACTGTAATTTATAAATTTCTGATTTTTAAGATCATATGTTTGATTTCTATCAATTGTGATTCATCAAAGAAAACATATAAAACAAATTTCCAATTTCAAAATCCCATTTTGCACATAATTTAGAGGGTCTTATGCATATCATATGAGAGTTATTACCATTTATTTTCATTTAAATATGATAGCAAGATTTGATAAATGAAAAGATAATTGGAGTTTTTGATTGTAATATGACTATATGAGTGATCATCCTAGTTTGAGTTTTGTTTGGCAAATAGTTCACATTTTTTATTATATTGATAATCAATCTTTAAGACTGCCCTTTATTATCTTTCAATAGCTAGCTAGGCTAAATAATTTGTTAATAAAGGACCATTCGGGCTCATTTTAAGTTTATTATTTTGGTCTCAAAGTTGGAAAGTTTTCTGTTGTAGCTTGTATAATGAAATTACAATTAGTGAAACATATTATAATAGTGTTTATATTGTAAATGATAATAGTAATTTGAAATTTAATGTTTTGTTTATAATACGCCTTGTGGTAGACGTTCTATCTATGTTTAAAAGTTGTTAAAAGTGACGGTTTAATTTTAACATAAAAATAAACTAACTTAAACCCGCATTCTTCTAACAAGTTCATCTCATTTACTTCAAGTCTCCAACCCAACGCTATTTACTAACATCTTGTACCAAACTAATCGTCCCTTCTCTCATCCTCCTTTCATTTCCCTTTAATCTCAAATTATATCGCGCAATTCTAAGAATAACCTAGTAGATATGTCGAATGAATTAAACTAGTCAATAAATAGATTAAAGAATGTAATTATAGACGAATTAAATTGGTCATGAAATGAATTAAGTTGGTCACTATATTGAAAAAAGGGGGTTTGTTCTCTTCTTTATATTAGGCTTGAACTGTTACTTAATTTTAAATTAAAAACAGTCAGACTCTTATCAAGGTGTAATGTCTTAAAATTTTAAAACTTAAACCTATAGACTAAAACTTCGTAGTTTCAACATAAAATTTTATATGATATATGCATCCATATGTTTATAAATAGAGTGTCTAAATTATATACCACAGGACTCACTCTTGTTTTTCTTCGATTTTGACCTTTTTGACAACGTTAACTTGATATGTTTCATTTGAAGATAACTTAAATTTTTTATGAGACAATCATATATATATATATATTTTTTGGTAAATATAATACTCCCTCCGTCCCCCAAAAGATTTCCCATTTTTCCATTTATGTTTGTCCCAATTATATTTTCCATTTCCTTATTTGGACATGGCCCACATACTATAATATTATTTTCCTTACAAAAAATATTTGACCCTACACTCTCTCTCTTAATAAACAATTCTAAATAATACCTACTACCTTACTTTTCCATTTTAAAATGAAAACTAAGCCCCACATCAATATCACTCCTTAAACTTTGTGCCCAAAAGAAATGAGAAATCCTTTGAGGGACGGAGGGAGTATAATTTTTATTGTTTCACGGAATTACTATTAAATATTCCTATACGTTTTTTTTTCCCCTTTCTGCATTTCTTCGGCTGGGGACATGTACCGAACAGAATGCCCCATGCATAATGCATTCACGTGCAAACTATATCCGTTTCATGTAAGACTACCACAATATTCTTGAAAGTATAACCATCTAAAGTTAATTGTTACATCGATCAAGAAAATGAGAAAATTAATTTTTTTTGAAAGCAAATTAATTCATATATAAAAGATTCACCCGACATCCACCCTAGAAACCAGAACAAACAAACACAATACAATTTAGTTTCTAATTTGACAAATCGACGAACGTTTTAGATGAGAACTGATATAAGTGAATATCATCGTTGATTGATATAACTTTTCCGATCGGGGTCTTCAGATATGTTATAATCTTAAAATTAAACTTAATATGATACAATTGATTGTAGATTTAGAATTGACATTTGTCATGACATCATAACTATGAACAAATTATTTCTTCCTTAATGACATATTATTAAAAGAGGCGTTCTAATTTTAACATAATATTACACTAATCAAAGCCCACCTTCTATTAACAAGCCCATTCTATCTTACTCTAACTCAATACTATCCATATATATAAAGCACACTCTAGTTGTTCATTCTCTTCTCTTTTCCTTATTTCAATTTTAGTCTCGAAATATAACAAGTGATTCCTAAAAAACACATATGATGCACAAAATAAATTAAATTAGTCACTAAATGGATTAAACTAGTTACTAAGTAAATTTAACACTAAGTATTAAATGAACTAAACCGGTCAAGAAATGAATTAAATAAGTCACAAAATGGATTAAACTGGTCCTTATTTTCAGAGGACGGTTTGTTAATTTTCTCTTCCTATTATTGGGCCGTTGCCTAATTTTATTTTAAAAATAAACCGTCTCTTACAAGACCAGCTGTTCCTTTTAAACTAAAAAAAGTCACCTATACTTAATTTGTTAAACCTATGGACTATTTGGTGTTCGAGGAACAATTAAATTTTCAGAGGCATTCCCGTCACTCTGAATCAAATAAGGGAGATAAGAACAGAGCTTGGATGAGCTACAATCATTTCATCAAAATCAAACCATAAACCAAATAGGTCAAGGTGTGCAACCCCATGCTAGCTTGTCAATCTGGATTAAATTGGTGCACAATTGTCAGAGTATACAAACAACAAGTTCAACAAGCTCACCTAGCTGCGAATAACTGTAGACGTAATCTTTTTACTTTCAACAATTGTTTGTAGGTAATGTTTAGCCTTTGTCAAGAAAAAACCACTAACAAATTTTACCTATATATTTCTCAAACTACTTTAGTTTATCATTTGTAATATAGTATAAATTTAAGTTTTGGAAAATTTTATCAAAATAATTCAAACCGTTAATTTCTTAATTTATTGTAGATCCAAGATGGATTAACAAAGGCGTCTGTTTTATTTATTTAGGAAAAAGTCTTCTAAAACTTGATATTATTCATGAAGAATCATTATTTGAAAAGATGAACGCAAATTGGAATTCTTGATGGTGATTGTCTCCATGATGTATTAACATAAATTATGGGATACCAACGCTCCAAAAATGTAGAGACGGCTACAATACAGCTCGTATCTACACGGTGTCGGGAGTAAAATAAGCATCATACAATTAGTACAATTTTCACGTGAGCAACATTGAAACTATACGGAGGACTTCATAAATGAGCAAATGTGCAAAAAATGATACTAGGTAAAAGATGCTCATTCTACACCCAGGGGTAGGATCGATAGACACGAGATATAGGGAAAGAAATGTACTTTTTTTTTGGTAAGGAGAAGTGGCCCGGACCCCGCTCGGGTCCTATTGGGCCAGACACTTGAGAGTATGGGGGAATGGTAAGGGAATCCCCACCCCCAAATGCCTCGGATTTGATCCCATGCCCTTGAAGTCATGGGCCAAACTCTTACCACTAGACCAAGCCAAGCTTGGTAAGAAATGTACTTCTTTCGTTCTATAAATGTTATTGTTGGAGTTATTCTAGTCTCACATGTGGGGTGTTGTTGGACCTTTGGCTTTTCTTATAATTTCAGGTATTTTTGTTTCATAAGAATACAAAGAGCTAAGTACCATGAGTAGTTTCATGAGCATTTGCTCCATTTATTTGAGTTATGTTGGAGACTAGAGAGTATACTCTAATAACCACCACACACACATGTACGGATCATGTCGAGGTCATGGGCATATTGCATTATTGGTGCAACACATTCGCGAGTTTCGGAGAAATTGAACCACGTTTTGGTCACAAAATATAAAAATTCTTCCACTATCCCTTAAGGTTGATTGCTATGAGGTTTCGTGTTGTAGTGAGGAAATTTCAAATTTAGAGCGAAGTTTAATTCACACCACGATTATGTGATAAGTTTATTACAATTGTGACCGATTTTCGTTGCTAAATGTACTACACCAACTTTTGACATGAATATATAGGGAAATAAAAAGAAGTTGAAAGAAGAAAGTATATTGGTGGATGCATGATTCAATTCCAAAGAAGTAGTAGAGTAAAATGATGAAATCACTTGTTAACAAGGTAAATAGTAACCAATTTCGGACATTCTAAACAAGAACATATAGCAAGTAAAAGTATATCTTGAAACAGATGAGGTCTATGCGATAGAATATTTGCACAGCCCACAGGTTTTTAGTAAGGGAAAACTATAATATTGGAGTATTGGTAGTGTCACATTTTTGGCATGGGATAGCTTGAGGAATAAAGTAAAAGGCAGGCGCTGTAAAAATAAAGAAAAAGCTGATGAGAATAATGCTAGAGTCGCAATTGCATAGGCATTGATCACTCAGTTCTAACTTCTAAAAACCATTGCCTAACTAAACTCATGACATGAATCAAAGTGCCTTCTTATTAGTGTAGAATTCTTCAAAGGTAATTCGGCCCATTTACCACTTACCAACCAGGGGAGGCTTTTTCATTGGGCTGGGTCCCATTTTTTTGTAATTAATAATTTATACAGGTTAAGGTCCCATTTACTAGATTAGATTATATTCTTTTGGATTGGATAATTAAAAAATATTTAACTTTAGTTCAGTTTAGTTCAGCTCCATTAACTTCAGCTCAGCTCAGTTCTTTTGTCTCATAATTTCGGTTCGGTTCAGTTCAATCTAAAAGAACAAAGCAAGTATATTTGTACTGAATATGAGGATAAAGTTTCTAACTTTGAACATGAGATTGAGTAGTATTATTTTGAATAAGATTCGTCATTGCCGGCAATCCAACAATTATGAGTTACATTAAATTTATATTTTGTATAGAATATGTTGCTTGACGTCTTGAAATTACTCGTGTTTTTTTTTATTTTTCGTACCTTAACCCTTTGTTTTAACTTGTTATCTCTTGCCGCTAAACTAGAAAACTTGTTCTCTCTCAATATATTCTCCTTAGTCTTTTGACTCTTCACACTCTTTTGAGCAAATATATGTTAACATACACTATTGAATAATAGTCCTTAACCCATAGAAATGTTTGTCTACTTCTAAAATATCTAACTCCATCTTGTATAAAGTGGTAATCAAGTTTATGAAGTTAAATTTGGAGATAAATTCTCATTAGCTTGTATACTTGGATATTAGCCTTATCTTATTACATAATAGTTCGTTATCATCTGTCATCTACTATCACCTATCAGAATAAAAATGAAACCATATACAAGTATATTCATAATATGTACATATCTTGTGAGTCATGTTCAAGAAGAAAAACCAAGGACCCTTAGGTCTAATGGTATAACTTCATTTCTCCCACATGGGAGACCAAAGCTCAAATTTTGGTAGAAGCAAATTTCATTATTGTAGGGTTGGGGGGGTTGTGGGTGTATGACTTGTAATGGGCCTCTGGATGGGGGCCCTGTGCGAGGGCAACCCAAAGGATTATTCTTCTTACCATAATATAATCTCATACTTTTAAATGAGATTATATTTAGTAAAAAAGAAGAAAAATCTCCTCATCACTAAGTAATGAGCATAGAAAGTCAATGCATCATTGGCTCATTGCAACGCCAAAAATGTTGTAGATATCAGTCACATCACTACTTCAGGGCAGATTTATCTATGTTTACGTCCTTACTTGGGCCTATCCATGTTCTAAACATGGCACAGAGCCTACATCATAGTCTGGGAGATGTTCAAGATCTTGCGTTCGGGCCCATCAATGTATCATAAAGAGAGCAGCCCAAGTAAAGTTCGGGGCTTCGGGGTTGTAAAATAATCACAAATGTTTTTTAGTTTAGTTTATAAAATCAAAAGAGGTGTTCTAATTAATTGAGTTATTCATCACTCTTCACGTCGTAAGAAAAGCGTCAAAAATAGTTCAACATCTATTTAGTAAAAGGCATATCCGGTTGATCTTTTAGGACCATATCAGGTTACTAACATATGGCAAACAAAAGCGTCTTAGATTGAATGTTGGACCTATTATGTTTTATTGAATTAATTTATTGGGACGAATCTAACAAGATCCCACTTAAATATGTTTTTCCTTATGCGGTATAACACAAGTAATGGTTTAAGTGAAATATGTAAATTATGTCAAATTGTAAAGTGTGTAAACTAAAAAAATAACGAAGACAATAGAAATTAATAACACATATCGAGATATGTATTCATTATTTCATTATAACAATTATTATTATCAGTCAAATATAAAACAGACAACAATCCAAAATACATAAGTCACTAGTAATTTTTTATAAGGTAATGCATGTTAGAATATTTACTTTTGAGGGTACCCTTACATAGTTACATGTGAGGTGTTAATCGAGCGAGACGCCTCGTGAACTACTCGAGCTCGATTTAGTCAAAGCATTAAATCCTTGATTCGAGTTAGTTCGGATCAAACTTGTGCTCGACTCGAGACGTTAATGAGACAAATTTGAGACAACAAAACTCGATTCGGATACTTGCGAGAAACTCGAATGATATAACAAAGGGTTATAGTATTCAATTTTTACATAGTTACTGTCTTATGGTATATAGGGGATTGAAAAACTCGCAAATAACTCAAGATTGACTTGATTCAAGCTCGACTCGAACTTGTTCAAATTAGTGAAAACGCGGTCGAATTTGATTACACTCGAAATACTAAAGAGATGAGTCTAATCATACTAAACTCGCCCTGACTCGACTCATTATTAGACTTATCACCCCTACTCACATGGTTTCATCATGCATGATCAAGTCAACTAAGAGTTTATAAACAAAAATTGGATAAATATATTTGTTTCGAAAATTGAGCATATAGTATCTTGTGCATTCATGTTAGAAAGTCTACTCTTCCTATAAGCTCCATTGACGAACATTATTACTACACCAAAATCCAATAGCTAAAAACCACGTATAACAATTTTACATTACAATCCACTCAAATGACCAAAATACCCCTTTATTTCTTCTCAATTTCCATCATCTCCCATTCTTCAAATCTCACAACACTTTCTTTTGCAATTTGCAAACAAATTCTTTGAAGGTGGTCCGTGGTCGAGATCTTCCACTTCCCCACTTCTTCAGCGCAACAAAAACAACAACCTTAATTTATCCTTTTTTTTTTTAATAAATCTTTTTTTTTTTAATTTTCCGAGGAAGAAAACTTTGAATTACAGGAAAGATAACAAGAGGGTGCAAGACAAGAATTTGAGAAATTTGATGCCATTTTAATTGAAGTGGGTTATTTGGGTTGTTTTTATTTTTGTATTAAAATGGTGGGATCTCAGAGAATTTGATTGAGAAGAAGAAGAAAGCAAGCAATGTGTTTGAATCAAGAAATGATGAAGATTTCGAGCTGGGTTTTGGTTATTTCGATTCTTTTATCAGTTTTTGCATTTGAATCTTCTTCAATTGATGATTTTCATCAAGCGTATGTCATCATATCTTCCCTTTTTTTGATTCAAGTTTCTTGCTTTATATTGTTTGATGTTGGATAATTGATCTAATGTTTATTGGGTAGTATTTAATTTCACTCAAATTTTGTTGCTCAATGTGGAAATTTTAGATACTTGCTACTTCAATTGTGAATTTTTTTTGCTATTACTTGCATGTTTATATTCTCGGATATAGTTATACTAGTCTTATATGCATGCGATGCGCGTGAAAACATATTTATAGTGTAATTGTGAGGGTGGAAAAACTGAAACTAGACTAGAAAGGGTGGAAAAACTGAAACTAGACTAGAAAGGGTGGAACTTTTTATTGTTGAGAATTGAGATAGGGAAACTGCTGGGAGTTTTGGAGAAATTTCATTGCATTTGTATAATGAAGTGTATACATATTTTTTCATTTCTGTAAACAAAATAATTGTTGAAATTTGTATTTTGTGCGAGGGTGTAACTCTAAATGGCTTATGTTTCATTGCATTTGTGTGAGCAGCTACATTACAGTAGTAGTAATTGAAGTTGAAAATGGATTTTAGATGCTTGATAATTATTGGTGGTCTAACAAACATAGTTGGCAAAACTAGAGATAACAATGTCAATGTTATAGTTAATAATGCTTATGCTTGCTGTGCAACCGTGGCTGAGCAGTTTGACGAGAGGATAGTAACTCACTGATCAGGAGCAATGCCAGTGTAATGAATTACTGTGGCTTTTGTTTTTCTAACAAGAACTTAGTTTGGTACTGAAATGATAATAGGAGCCAAGTAATAGGCAATAAGTAGAAAGTGCGCTAGGGTATGCCTTCCTCTAATTCAACTTCTATTTAAGAGTAAGCTGACTTGTGAACTTGTAGTCGTGTAATATTATTCAAGCTGCCAGCTTCTTTATATAAATCGAGCCTCGAAAGATGGAGTTCTTAAGAGTTTTTTTCTCGTGCATTGACGTATATTCTATAAGCTTCATGTTCGCTTGGAAAATCCGTAATTCTAATTTTCATTATTGGAACATAGAAATGGTTGACCGAAGTCTAATCTTTTAGTGAAAGTCAAGCTATCGGTTTCGAAGTATATAGCAAAGAACTTGTTAATATGCCAAATCTCTAGCCAAATCTCTTTCTCTATTTGTACCAAGAGGACTTTGCCATTTTAGGAAGTTTTGTACCCTCACTGTCTGCAAATAAAAGCCACATACTATGTTCCTCGAACTCTTCAAATTACCTCAATTACTGGTGTCAGATTCTTGAATATGTGCTTCATTTTAGCTAAAATCATGGAGTTTTTTTTTACAACTTAGCCAATTCAGACACTTTGCCACATATCCATGTCTGAATAACATAGGTCATCTATATTATGTTGGGATCCCTGTAAACTATTGTCACCTATAGCAATGGGTCAACAGTTTATGATTAGAATTGCCAAGATGCCCTTACAGTTTATGATTATAATGAAAGAAACTAGTAACATCATGTTTTATCTGTAATTTCCAGATGAAGGGAGTAAGGTTACTGCTTGAATAGAATTGATGTTTCTCGATCTGTATCTGTGGTGATTATCTCTATTCAATTACTAGTAGAGTTACTTAAAGAATTAAAAGTTCATTACTGCAGGTGTCAAAGTTAGTGAGGTTAATGGCAGTCTGAACTCTGTAGTGTCGAGAGTCTATACACTATCTGTGTATGTAAAAAGTAGATATGATTGTTCCTTGTGGTTTCTATTGGACTACTCCTGTCCCTATTAGATTGTCATTTGACTCAGTACTCCCATGTTCTACAAAGGTGCTGTATAAGCGTCAAGTATGTCTGTTGTGAAATGGTCTTTAGCAAATAAAGGAAATTGCAATATGAGACACATGCATGTACTGCATCAATACTACTTCCTCCGTTTTTTTATTGACTACACTTTTCATTTTAGGAAGTTTTAAATTAATGACTACACTTCACCTTTATTCCCTTTTTAGTAACTTTTTCTCTCTATCTCTTTCCTACCACTTTTTCTTACACACTTTTACTCACACACCAAGGTTTTGCCTAAGAGTCCGTGTTTAGAAAAGTGTAAACGGAGGAAGTAACATTTATGTTCGATCTTAGATCTCATTATCATGTGCACTTAATTGTTAATACAGCTAACAAACAGATTTTTTCAGTGGAATAAGAATAACTATATTTGCTACGCTAGTCTTTCACATAAAGGTACAAGAAAACTACTAATTTTCCTTGGGTACAATAATCTATTTTCCAGAAACTTACTCAAAATAACTTACTCCTTGAACTTGAGAAAGCCAGTCATGCTGCCTCAAAGTCAGGTTAGTGTGTTGCCCTCTTCTGGCCCTGGGTATTTGAAGAAGTGAGATGGTTACAATTGTGTCAGAGTGCTTGCTATTAACTAATAGCTACTCAATGATTGGTTATAGTCTGGCGCCTCCCTCCCTACATTATGTGCATATGATTGTTAATCACAGTTTTCATGTAAAAGTTTATGCCTCCCATGATACGGAAAGGGTCAAAAATTTCAATCTTGAACGGGTCTCGTTGTATTATGCTGCTATTTTTTTCTCTACAATTCCCAAAGCAATTTATCCTGATTCTTGCTGTTTATTTTCATGCTTCTGTAAACTACTCTGAAACTGTTGTTTTACTGCTTTTCTTAGTATCTTCTTACGTATATCTCTAAGTTTATATATTATATTTATAATATACTGAAGCAGGCCTTTATAGCTGGTTTCCCTCCTAAACGTATAAAGTATGCATATTGATTAAATAAAAAATGCAAACAAAGGTCTTAGTGAGCATTGGCTAATAGATTAATGCATTGAAAATAAGGTATTGATGAATTATCGCTAGCTTATTGAGTAAAAGCATTTGTATAAAAAGTTAATTAGTAAACCATCCTAAATTAATTCTATAATCTGCACATTGCTGGGGTATTATAGTTCTCAACTTCTCATTATATAAGTCTTTACCAAAGTCCATATAGGGCTTGGTATTAGTTTATGTACGGCTGTTTCATATACCTATGCTGTTTTGCAGCAAGTTTGGACAATGTAGACAAATAGAAAAAAGCTGCAAGAATGTGATGTTGCTCGAACACATTCTTTATCTTTTTTATTTTTTTTTATGTTGGGGGACGCAGTTGGAAAGTGTTGGCAGTATACTAGTATCATTGTGTTGGATAAACTTGAAATTTGAAACTTTTTTTAAAGTTTTGTAGTCAGGACTCAGAAATTAGTTAGTTTGGTTCTATATGTATGATGAAGAGGAAAGTTGATCATACTCGAAGTAGATCATACTCTCTAGGATAGGAAATTAGGTCTTGCATTTGTCCTTTACCACCCTCACATGACCAGATTGACAATTAATCTGCCTTATGCAGGATGTGCATCTTATCTTAATCTCATGCAGCTCCGTACCAATATTTGTTTGGTTGATATCCACATTACTTCCGTTTCTTTTTAATTGTCTTGTCTGTTTATATTCTTTTTGTGTTTGCTTATGCGCGCGCGCGCGTGTGTGTGTGTGTGTGTGTGGGGGGGGGGGGGCTGCTCTTCTGGTTGAGTAATATCATTGACTCATTGAAATTGAGTTGGTGCTGACATAGGTCTCTGTTTTACAGGTTTCCCATTGTGGAACCTGATCCTGGTCATACTAAATTACGCCTCTCTCAGGAGGGATTGGAGGCCATTAAGAGAATAACATCACCAATTGCCGCTGTTGCTGTAAGCTGATTTTATTGTCATTGAGTCATGTCTTTCAACTATGCTTCTACCTTGTTATTTTCTACAACCCTTTCGTCTTTTTAGATTTTGTCACATGTCAAGGTGGTGCTGGCAGATAAATTTTTTCCATTTTTTGTCAATTCCTTTTATGCGGGATACAGGATTGATGTATAGCCTCTTGTTTGGGTTTCTCTTGATTTCATTGTGGTTATATTGTTAGGTGATTGGACCTTATAGATCTGGCAAATCGTTTCTACTAAATCAGCTTCTTTCACTTTCTTGTGATGAAGGTGATGTACTAAACCTGTGGCTGCTATATACATCACATTGCAAAGTTGCGTTCTGTATAACTGCGTTTTGACTTATCAAAATCACTTCTAAAGCTTTTGTTTATCAGGTTTCGGTGTTGGACACATGCGAGATACCAAAACCAAAGGTATTCTCTTCAAGTTAAGAGTTTTACGAAATTCATGATATTTGATAGCTAGGGTTTGTCCTCCCTGAACTTTCACTCTTCAGGAATATGGGTCTGGGGAATGCCTGTGGAAGTGATGGTTGATGGCGTTAAGACATCTGTACTATATCTTGATACAGAAGGTTTTGAAAGCATTGGAAAATCAAATGTTTATGATGACCGGTAAGTTCTAAAAAAATCCTTAGTTTGGAGTTCATTAGTGAAGAAAAAGTCAGTCTAAAGCGTGTGTTTTTTTTTGTCCACAGAATTTTTGCGTTGGCAACTGTAATGAGTTCTGTACTTATCTATAACTTGCCTGAGACGGTTTGTTTCTCTGCCTGTAAAACACTTATCACTTTTCCTTTTAATTGTGATAATCTAGTCATTTGTTTTTCATCCCTGGCATCTGTAGAAGTTAACCAGCGCCTTTTGTTCTTCACTCTGCCAACACAGTGATAGTTGTGATGTTTTTGTGCCATGTAGTGACCAGTATTGCTTGTTTCAGGTGCGTGAAGCTGATATTTCACGACTCTCGTTTGCTGTTGAGCTTGCCGAAGAATTCTACGGAAGGTTGAGAACTTTGATTTACATATTTGCTTATAAGTTTTTTTTTAACAGAACTCATGAACTGCCATCTTTTCATTCTTTTTACACTTTTCCATTTCTTCAAATTATTATTACTAACTCCTTTTTTGTTTTTTCCTGCCTTTTCACACAAAACAGAGTTAAGGTATGTCCTGTGAAATTCGAAGTGTTATCTTATTCTGGACGCTTCTGATAATAATTATCACTACCTCCATCCCTGTAGTAGGCCACATGTCTATCGCGTTTATTCCAAAATGGTTGGCCACCTGCTAAATTTAGTGAATGAAACTTCGAACTTTCTTATATTAACAATAGCTTTCAGAATAAAACTGCATTGATATGCTCAAGAGGTGTCAAATAGTGAAGGATAGCTGTGGTTTTTGTTAACCCAGTTTCTAAAAAGCGAACCCCAGACAAGTGGCGTATTCTCTAGGAATGGAGGGAGAATTATTTTAGGTTCTGACATGAACTGAGATTTTTGTTTTGCAATGGCTTCATTGGATCAGGGTGAAGATGTTGCTTTTGAACCTGCTAAGCTTTTATGGCTAATACAACGTGATTTTCTGCGTAAGTTCCCAAACTTCTTCACTGAGGTTGTTTCGGAGATAAGGAGTTTATGGTTATCTTATGATCTAAAAACTTACACATAATAACACATGAACGCCGACGATGGGTTTCTATTGTTGTTTGAGGCCCTGCAGCCCTTGAGGAAGTGAAAAAAAATACTTGCAAGTTGTGACGAGGCCGGCTTTCAATCAGGCTACAGCCTTGCTGTAGTCCGGTAGATGTTATTTTAGTTGCATGGATTTTTATGATTATGGTTTTATATTATAACAAGGATGGTATAGGTCATGCAAAGTTTGAACTGATACGTATTTACCACATTGGTGCTTTGCAGAAGGGAAATCGGTGCAAGAAATGGTAGATGAAGCTCTTAGACGTATCCCCAATCAAAATGGTTTGTCCTGCTCCTAGTTGCACTTGCCTATTAAGCTAATTAGTTAATCATGAGTCTTCTCCTATGCGGCTGTATTCTGACTATGGATTTTGCTGTGAACCTGTTCTCTCAGGTGACAAAGATATTGAGCAGGTATAAGACTAACTATATTCTTGATATAATTGTATATGCTGTCGTATTGACTTACTATGCTATGTTGAGGAATTAATGTTGAAATATATTATCTCAGGTTAATCAGATCCGTGAATCGTTGGGTGCAATGGGTGACAGCAGCACAGCTTTCAGCTTACCACAAGTATGTGTTTACATATGTATTTCCTTACATGGAATTTTGGTAGCCATCCCCTCTTTTTCTGTCTTTTGTCAATAGTCAATACTTCCTCCGTCTCTTTAGTTGCACCCAAGGCTGACATTTTGAAAATATATACTGAGGCAAGTCTAACAAGATCCCCACCTCAATTTATTTTTCTTACGTATAAATACTACAATATGGTTGCAGTGAAATTCGTGAATACTTTCAAAAGTCAAGATGGCACAACTAAAATAAATGAGTATACTTGTATAAGTGATCATAGTCAGTTTTGATTGGTAGCTAAGGTGTTTGTGCATGAAGACTGAAATGAAGTAGTTGTGCAATAGCCCTTGTACATGGGGTTGCATTTTCCTGTACTAGATATTTTTAGTTTGTGAGTGCTATCGAACTTATCGTGATGTGTTTGGAGAGCTCTCTATTTGCTTATTGGTTTCAACTCCTGTTAATATATCTTCACGCATCCTTTAATACTTCACGGAGCCATCAATTGTTGTCAAAGTGTCCATTGACATTCAAGTGAGAAATGTCTTGAAGCTGTGCTGTATTTAATAATGGTTATGTTTGGAACTTGAACAGCCTCATCTGCAGAGAACACGACTTTGTGACATGAATGACACCGATCTTGATCCTAGCTATGTGAAAAAGAGGGATCAGATGAAGGAACTTGTTGCTTCTATTGTTCGTCCAAAAATTGTGCAGGGTAAAATGCTGAACGGGGTGGAGTTTGTGTCTTTTCTTGAACAGGTGTCTTTCTGTATTACTTTTAAACAGTAATTAAATTCATGTGATCTAGTTTGGGACTGTTCATTGCAGTGCCCTGTAGGGCTAACACATTTTTGTTACTTAAAAAACTAAACTATTTGGTATTTCAGATAATTGAAGCCTTGAATAAAGGAGAAATCCCATCTACTGGATCTCTTGTTGAGGTTTTCAATAAGAAAATTGTTGAGAGGTGTCTGAAGTTATACAGTGAAAGGATGTCTACGCTGAGATTGCCTCTCTCTGAAGAATCGCTGAAAGTAGCCCATGATGAATCAAGAGGTGTTGCAATGGAAGCTTTTGATCACCAACATTTTGGTCGTAATCATGCTAAAAAATCAGTTGATCAATTGAGTGAAGAAATTGAGAAGGTATATGTATCCTGTCTAACTTTTATCCTAGCATCACTATATCAATAAACTTCGTACTTGAATATGGTGTGCTAGAACCTCACATGTTTAATCTATGTTACGAGGACTCATTTGGATGCACATGTTGGACATTCCAAGTGACCAATTTCGCAATTTTATGAAAAAATTCTATGATTTTGGCCCAATATAAAGTTTATACTCATGTTGGATTGTCTTGGGCCCGACATGAGTACTTGAGGTAAATTAAACAGTCTTGAGTAACAGTGTATAAATTGTACCTTGCTTTTTGCTAACTTGGATGATCAATTTTCCAACAAAACCGTTTTAACAAACATTAAACATCTTGCTCCATTATATGCATCCAAACAATCTCATCACATTTCATCTACTCCCAAGTCTCTAACTGTTAAAAGATCTGAACAAATGTTTTAGTTTGCCACTCTTTGAAAAGCTAGTTCCCTATTTATTTCATTTCTTAGTTGTACAATAAATGAGTTTGTTCTGGTTATTATACATGCCAGAAGTTCACTTCATTCTCCATGTTACTTTATTAAGTTCCCCACTTAAAAAGAAATGGGTGAAAGAAACTCAAAATATATTAGTTAGCAGAATTTAAGGTTATATTTGATTATTTGAAGTTTAAAAGCTTTTTTTTTTTTATTACAGTAGCAGCACTTTGGTACAGCATGAAATGATATTGGACATTAGTCTGATGTGGATTTTTGCTTTTCATATAGGTGCAAAAGAATTTTATAATGGCAAATGAATATGAATCAACAAAACTTTGCGAGATGCTGTTCACAACTTGCGAGGACAAAATGGACCAACTTCAGGTTCTCCGATTACCTTCCATGGCGAAGTTTAATGCAGGCTTCTCGATGTGCAACGAGAGTTTTCAACAACTGTGTGTTGGGCCTTCAAAAGCCGGTTATGAACTCCGGATGATGAAGGTTATGCTTTTCATGTTTACTATGTTCCTCTTAGGATATGTTTATGAGATAAAATAAGTACAATGTGACACTATAAATTGACCTTTGTAGGTGTTATCTGGACTTACCTAACCTTATTTGAATTCATTTTTCTTGAATATAAAGAAGCCATGACATACCTAGTTACCTAGTTCTGTTTTACTAACGGAATAGTTTTATATGTGCAGATGATGGAAAAATCACGCTCTATATTTATCAAGGAATACAACAATAGGCTTTTTAATTGGTTGGTGGCATTTTCATTGGTGATGGTGGTGGTAGGACGATTTATCATAAAGTTCTTTTTGCTTGAGATTGGTGCATGGGTAATGTTCATCTTCTTGGAGACATATACAAGGATGTTCTGGTCAGCAGAATCTCTATATTACAATCCCGTGTGGCACGTCATTGTGAACACTTGGGAAACCGTGGTTTATAGTCCCGTTATTGATTTGGACAGGTAATAGAGCTGAGCTTTTCACTTGTCAAACTAAAAGTTAAGAGTACGCTTGTTATCAATGTTAGTGTCAGTTACTACAAAAATCAAGAAATCAAGACTTTTATGGTTTGCACTTTGCATATATCTGTTTGTAGCTTTCAAAAAGCTGAAAACTGAAAACAAGGAACGATAGCGAACAACAGTGCACAAAATCTTTGAACTTGCTATCTTTTGATCTCCTATTTAGATTTATAGAGTTCTTGTTCTCACATGGTCCATTTTATGCTAATTCAGGTGGGCGATTCCCCTTTGTGTGGTGGTGGCTCTATTCATACTCTACTGGCGGTGTTACGGAAGGAATAAAAACACGTCTAGGTGGTTGTTACCTTTATACAACAGTAATAGAAGTAGTCCAAATCGCTCAAGAACAGATTAGCCTTTAGCAATATACCCTCATGTTATATATACCATTGTTATGATTCCCTTGATTTGTTGATTTGGGTGAGCTCATTTGTTTTTTTGATAGATAGAGCTCTCTCAGAGTGGGATTTTGGGGTACTTCATGGACCCTTTAATTTACCATAGTCTATATAAACAGATGCAAGGATCAGACTTAATGGCATTGTCAGATTTGATAGTGTTTTCTTCAACTGTAGCATACCACCCAATCTGTATGTTTACCATTAAGCTTAATGAAATGTTCTTCATTACATACGGTTTATTGTCTTGACAGTTAACCATGGTGTAGTAGTCTAAAACAATTTTTTTTCAATGTGCCCAAAGTCTGTCCACTTTCATACTTGTGATGTAACTCGGACTTGGGTGCTCGTGTCGGATATGAGCACGTACCTTGTCCAAGTTTTTGACTCAGTTATATTATGATAAGTTCTGTGGTATTGGCTCAATATCAGTGTCTAAGGTGTCTATAACCTGTAGAGTGTCGATGATTTGATATGGGTGTTTGCGATGAAAACAAAAAGAATGAGTAATATAAGAAAGAAGCTAACATAGGATAGAAGCATCCTAAAATATACTTTATGAAGCTAAAAATGTACAAAAACAATCATGAATTCAGAATCTAGAAGTTTTCATTTTAAACAGCATAGCTCTGTGATGAAATTGTTCTCTAGATATCATTCTAATTTGCTTCATATACACATCTAAACTCATCACACCTTGTTCAAGAGCCTTATCCAATGCATATAGTACATCATCTATAGCCTTATCTGCAGCTTTGCATTCTACCATCTTTGACTTCTTACCAATTAGTTCAACATGAGCCTTTGAAGTTGCATCTTTGTGGTTCATCACCCAATCCAACAACTTATCATGATATTCTCTATATTCCACCACTCTGTTCTTCATTTCCTCTCTTTCATCCTCAAGTTTTCTAATCATACGGTCTAAAACATCACGGCGTTCTTGTTCCTTTGCTTGCTCAATAGACAATCTCTCAATTTCATGTCGATTTTGAGTATCCTGGACAGCCAAGTCATCACAAATCCTCGTGACAAGATCATCTAGGATGTTCGCCTTCATTGTCGAAGAAGGCATGGAAGGATGATCAAGTTGAAAACAATGTACAAGGCTATGTACAAGCTTGCATAAGTTACTTCTTTTCTGATCCCAATTTCGTATGTATGGTGGTGTAACAAAACCAGATGAATCAATAAATGGATGATTTTTGTGGATTGGACACTCGGGATTCGATGGGATGAAGATCATAGGAGGCATCAAAGGATAATTTTCATGGAGCCAAATAACGAGAGGTATTTCAGGTAAGAAATCTGAGACGTGAAGAAATCCATTAACGTTCAAAAGATTCATCGTGGTACCATCGTCATGAACAAATGTGCCTGATGATGGTATAAAAGAGGGAAAATCTCGGAAAAACCTAAGGAAGTGATTTCGTATTACCCATTTTTGACTAGGATCTTTGTAAGAGAGTTCAAAGGTAGTAGTTTCAAAGAGGGATGTATCAATGAACTCCATTGAAGATGTTGTTGGTGTCATTTTAGAAGAGAGATTTGGTGTATAGAAAAGGGAGATGAGTTTATGTAATTATATATAGTAGTAATTATAAGAATTAATAAAGACTTGGGTTTAAAAAGTCTTAAGTAGATTTTTAGTATGCGGAAGTTTTCTTGCAATGCCAAGGGAGCTTCATGTGAAGTTCATTAACTACAATCTTTTATTTTACTAATTGATCTTAGGGGCTAAGAATAAGATATCAGGTCATGTAACCATGTAATATACTAACATGGAGTATAATTTTTGTAAGCTTGACTGGTTGAGGTTTGCTTGCTTGACCAAGAATGGAAGAAGCATAATAATAGTAATTTTTAATGTTTCATCAGGTAGCAATTATACGTTGTTTACGCGCATTGTCATCGGTTACTTGTGTAAGCAAGAATTTCCTCTGTGATAATAAGATACGTCTCTGATTTCCAGAGATATAACTCGGCTGTCGTCCTCGTCCATTATTAAATAATACTCCCTCCGTCTCAAATTATTTGTTATTTATTGACTTTAAACACTATTCACTTTATTATTTGATTATTTTGAAATTTGTATAGGTAATAGTAAACATATTTATGTAAGATCTTGTTTGATACGTCTCAATGTGCATTTCTCAAATATATATTTTTTTGAAATCGTATGTAGCAAATAAATTGAGAATGATGTAGTACTTCTTCCGTGTTTAGTAATTGTCCCGTTTGATTTTACAAAATTAATACGGTAATTTGATCATAAATATTTGTATGCAGATATTATAAACCAACTTTAGTATATTATATGTAGTGAGAAAATATGGTCAAAGATTTATAAGTTTGCCCATAAAAGTCAAATTGGATAATTATTTGATAACAGGGAAGTAAGTCGTATATTTATTGTGATGGTCATTTAGTCTTTTTCCAAGATGACTATTTGTGCTTATTCTAGAATATTAATGCCTATCTTTACGAGGTACGACATGTTAAAATGTTTCTTGAGAGGCGAAAAATCTTTTTTCTCTCTTAACTCTACATAAAAGAGCTTTAAAAACCACTTCATTTCTCCGTTACTACAACTACTTAGTTTTTTAAAATTAAAATACTATTATAAGATCGTTTGATGAGTAATAATAAATGAGAGCGATGATAAATAATTGTGGTGTAATTTTATAAGAAAACCACCATGTTAATATCCATGTTAATGAAAACTTTCGTCCTCGTTTATTTTCATAATATTTTGTTATCACTTAACACTCGATTCCAATGCGGTAAGGTAAATTGATTTGAATTTTACATACACGAAGAAGATATGAAATTTTGTTACATCCAAGAGTGTTATCCTAAATGTCTGAATTGCTTGTAAGTAATAATGATTAACTTAGGCCGTGTTCTTTCATACTAAAATGAACTGAAATTATTTGCACTAATACTTTAAAGAGGCACAATTAAAGTGAATTTTCATTATTTCACTCCAGAAGAACAAACCTACTAGTCATGCGGAAATGGAGAACAATCACTTGAAGACAAATTATTAAAAGAGGCTAAAATTAGACCAATTAAAGCCCACATTCTATTAACAAGCCCATTTTATCTTACTCAAACCCAATACTATTCCTAGACATTTAGCACCACTCTAGTTGTTCATTCTTTTCTCCTTTCCTTATTTCAATTCTCGTCTCGAAATATAACAAGCGATTCTTTAAAAAAAAACATATGACTTATCGAATGAATTAAACTAGTCACTAAATGAATTAAACTAGTCACTAGATAAATTTAACACTGAGTACTCAATAAACTTAATAGGTCACGAAATGAATCAAATAGGTCACAAAATGGATTAAACTAGTTCCTATTTTCAGAAGACGGTTTGTTGATTTTCTCTTCTAATTATTGGGCCTATTGGGCCGTTGTCTAATTTTATTTTAAAAGTAGGCGGTCTCTTACAAGACCAGTCGTCACTTGAAATACCTGCATTCAATCTTGAACTAGAAAAGGCTTATTAAACGCCAAGTATGTTTCACCACAATCGGGCTCATATTTTTTCACTCCTATTCCGTTTCTGAGTATATATTCTCGGATTCCGACTCAAACTTTCTTCATTCGAATTGTTTCGAATTCATGAGCAGATTTAAATTAAATTGCTCTTTAAGATAACCAAAACATAGTTTTACTATAATAATTAAAATGTTTTACTTCATTTCTAGAAGTCTAAATTGATTGATCCTATTACAATATACTCCGTACTTCTAATCTATCAATTGATACTCTTAATCCATTAACAATTGATGAAGTAACATGTAATAATCTGATTTCATCTAGATCGCACCTCATCTAAAGTCCTATCACTATCAAATTTCATTCACGTCTTTATGTATTCGAACTCGAATCACACTTTTTCTTTTAAATTGAGTCAGATTCAAATTATAGTCGCACTGAATTATCATCCCTAATTTATACTATCAAATCAAAACTAATAATACCCCACTTAAAAATTAAAACGAGATCATACAATACTCTTTTTAACAAAATTAATTATTTCCCCCCCAAACCAACACTCAAATTGAATCAAGAAAACCGATCAATTTACTTTACTTCCCTTCCCTCACCAAGGAAGGCAAGACCACAAAAACCCAAACCAGTCTTAAATTACATCCTCCATTTCCTCCTTCCCCTCTTTCGATCCAAATTCCTCCACCACAATGGACTCCCACCCAAACCCCACCACCACAACCACCACCGCCGCCGCCGCAGCCCGTTCACGAAGCTCCCATTCCCACTCACAATCCCAATCACCATCCCACTCCTCCGCCTCCGTCTCCGCCGCAACATCCTCCCACCACCACCACCCTCACCCTCACACCAAACGCAAACTCCCTCCACCACCTTCCACAACCACCACTCCCGCCACCGACGCCGCTCCTTCCTCTTTCCTCTCCGCCGACACCACCGACGATCTCGACAGCATCTCCGCCGCTACTCCCGCCGATAACTCCTCCGACGACGCTGCTGGCGCTACTCCTGCCGAAAACGATGACGATGACGACGATGATAATGGTAACTTTCCGCCGAATGATTCTTCGTCGATTCGGACGTTTACTGCTGCGCGTCTTGATAATAATGTGGCGAGGAATTCTAAGCTTAGTAAGGTTGATGGTGGTGGTGTTAAGGTTGAGGTTGTGGAATCTGGAAAAGATGGTGTGAATTCTGGTGGTGGTGGTGTGGTGAAGGATGATGGTGTTAAGAGTATTTTTACGGAGAATATTCAGACTAGTGGTGCTTATAGTGCTCGTGAAGAAGGTTTGAAGCGTGAGGTATTTTTTTGAATTGAATTTTTTAGTTCATTGATTTGATGCAATGTTAGTTGATTTAGGTATGGTCTCTTTGGCGGAAAATATATTGAAGTGAAAATAATTGGATTGAATGGAACGGAATAGTGAAATGTGAGCGTAAAAGTATTGTGTTGAGGTGAACGGGATTGAAAACTATAGTGCTCGTGAAGAAGGTTTAAAGCGTGAGGTGTGCTTGAATTTTTTGGTTCATTGATGTGATTTTTATAGTTGATTTAGGTCTGTTCTCTTTGGCGGAAAATATATTGAAGTGAAAATAATTGAATGGAATGGGAGCGTAAAAGTATTGTGCTGAGGTGAACTGGATTGAAAACAAGCCCTTATTGTGTTGGTATTATGTTGTGACTTGTGTGTAAATTGAGATTGTTAATTAGTGGCTATCAGCATTACAATTGTCATTTTTTGTGATTGGATTTTTAGTTCATTGATGCAATGTTGGTTGAATTTCCATTTTCCAATGGAGCCAAAGACTCTTAATTCTTTGGTTTTGGAATATGATGGAGTAAAGCAAAATGGCTCCTAAACTACCTGCGCTTCTTATAATATGAAGTTACAGGTGGTCAATGCATATTCAATGCAATTTTCATTTTGGGTCATCGGGAAACAGCCTCTTTGTGTATTCAACACAAGGGTAAGGCTGCGTACATCCGACCCCCCCTTACCTCGCCTTATGGCGGGAGCCTTTGAGGCACTGGGGTAACGTTGTTGTTGTTGATGCAATGTTGGTTGAATCTTGCCTGTTCTCTGTGAGAGGAAAAGTGTTATTCTCAACTGAATTGAACTGAAAATAAGCCGGGGAGAACAAGCGTTATGTTGTGCGTAAATTTAAGATTGTTAATTAGTGGCATCATCATTATGATCATCATTTTTGTTTAGTAGGTGTTGTTGTGTGTTGTAGGCATTAATTATGTTGTGCGTGAATTGAGAAAAAGGATTGAAGCGTTAGGTATATATGAATTTCTAGTGCATTGCTATGATATTTTAGTTGATTAGGCCTGTTCTCTTGGCCGGAGAACAAACTGAACTGAAAATAATTGGACCGAATGGAACATAATAGTGGAATGTGAGAGTAAAAGTTTTGTGTTGAGCTGAAAATAAGATAGGAGAACAATAGACCCTTATTGTGTTGCCATTATATTGAGTGTAAATTGAGATTGTTATTTTAGTGGCATCATTAAGCATTACAATCATCATTTTTGTTTGGTTGATGTGGTTGTGTGGTTTCATCGTTGCGGATTTGGGAATTCATGTCGAAAAATGAGTTGATTTATTCAGCTAGGTTATTCAGACTTATTCCGCTGTATTGAGTGGATTCACCTTAATTCTGTTACCAATCTTTTATAATCATCATTTTTGTTTAGTTGATATGGCTCTGTGACTTGGGCGTGTGTTCTTTCACCTTAAGAAAATGAAAATCTGATATGTTCCAATAAGTTTAACACTTAATAGATTTAATAAAGTTGAGATCACTTCGAATAAGTTCAGATATTAGTTTCAATAAGTTCAGATATTAGTTTCAATAAGTTCAGAAATAAGGCTCAATAAGCTTAGATATGTTCAGATTAGTTCTGGAAAATAAGGTGAAAAAAACACATACTTGGTGGTTGCAAAATTTGGAAATTCATGTCCAAAATGAGTGAATTTATCCAGCTAGGTTATTAAGACTTATTCTGCTCTATTGAGTGAATTCACCTTGGCTGTGGTTCAGTTAGAGATTTTTTTAGGTGATGCATAACAGTTTGTTGAATATTTGACTGACTCAAGAAATAAATGCTTGTTTGTTTAG
Source organism: Patellifolia procumbens (assembly GCA_947645195.1). NCBI lineage: Eukaryota > Viridiplantae > Streptophyta > Magnoliopsida > Caryophyllales > Amaranthaceae > Patellifolia > Patellifolia procumbens. The sequence goes on from CANSGD010000658.1 coordinate 520,909, forward strand.
TCGCATAACATACTTCATTATGCTGGTTTTTCGTTTTGATGGCTGAACAAACATATTTTGAGGCCGCTAACTAAAAGGTAATTTTAGTCAGACTCGCCTGAACTATATAGTGCACCTACTTAGCGAGCTTAAGGAATTTAATCGATTTGTAATGCTGTTAAATAAGTAAAGTTTACGACATTTGGTTTAATGAATATTTTACCTAGCAAGATATTGTCTAACTGCTTGATTACTGACTCAATTTCATCTGTTCCTACTACGCCGTCGTACTAATTGGTAATACTTACTCTAAAATGTAGTCGCTTAGAAAAATAAACTTGGAGACTTTCTTGGAACAGAGGGAATTTGATTTATGACTTGTTTGGTAGTAAATTAGTAATGTATTAGCGAAGTACAACTCACATGTGAACCTACTGTGTATTGCTTCTATCTGTGTTCTGCGAACAATTTTTATGCGTATAACTTTAGTTAGTCCTACAGGCATTAGGACTGCTGAATGAGTACTAGCAACAGATTTTTTACGGTGTTAGTATTTTGTATTTAATAACCTGAATATATATTATTTAGGTCATGCTACACCAGCAATAGAAAGACCTGTGAAATCTTTGTAATAGAAGTATAGAACCCTGTTGTTTATTTATTTATTTTCAATTTACGTTGGTCTAGATATTCTAGTGTTGCCTTTCTGGGATTGTTATCAATCTTATGAAGAATATCTCTGAATCTTGCAGGAGGAAACTGGAAAACTGAGATTCTTGAGCCTTTCAAATGATGGAGTTGATGAGCATATGGTTTGGTATCTTAATCTTACTCGATAAAAGTCTTTTTTGGACTTATATTTCTCTTCTTAATTGTGAAAAAGGATGTGATGGCCTACAATTGTCTATTTCATTGGTGTGTTTAAGGTCGGATGATGCCAATCTGAAATGTTTTATTTATGGCTGTTCAGGCTGATAGGGCTGAAAAATATATTTGCCAGACAACTCCCCAACATGCCAAAGGAATACATTGTCCGTCTTGTAATGGACAGGTATGTGTAATGATTGAGGAGTTTATTGTGAATTTATATTGACCTCTACACATATTATCCAAAACATTCATGAAACTTCTGCAAAAGACCTGCAGACTGGGAAATATGAATAGAGAAATAGGAGAAGAGGGGTGAAATAGGGGAGATATTGCGAGCACAGTTTCATCTTCAGATTCCACTTCCAGACTTCTAGTCATGCTTTTTAAGACTTCATCCATATTGTTCTAATTTTTTGCAGAAACCATAAATCTGTGATGGTTATTAGACGTAATATTGTTGTTGGTGGCATCACTTACCGTCCATACAAGAGGTAAACACCGCGCTCATTGTATTTCGTCATCTTCTATTCTATTCTAAGAGATAGGTCATATTCCCCATGGGAAAAAGGGAAGGTGAAGAGACCTTATATTTCCCTTAGTTATGTTGCTTTGCTATGTACACATTTCCAATTTGGGTGTTGATGGTGTTAACAGATTCACAGTATATGAGAAGAAAAATTAAATTTGGGGTGGCAGAAATTGTCTTTTGGCTGACTTATTGCTCAACTCCAGACAGTCTCGCAGGAGTTGTACTTCTTTGTGCTTTAACAGTTTAACCAATCTATTATTATGCTATCTACAGTAAATGCACGGATTTAGTTCCTAACTTTCTTCTTAAGCTCCTTTTCTTGCCTTGCTGTGTGTGCATAAGCTATCACTTCTGCTTAGCTGGAAAGTAGTTTCCTTGCTATATGCATTTATGTTCACTTATTGCTTCTAACTGTGCTGTCCTGGGTATTTGCCAGCCAAAAATTTGGGGAAATAGCCTTCTGTGCTATCACTGCTGATGAACAAGTGAAAGGCTATGGCACTAGACTGATGAATCATCTGAAACAGCATGCACGTGATGTTGATGGATTAACTCATTTTCTTACATATGCAGATAATAACGCCGTTGGGTATTTTATCAAACAGGTGCAGCTACTATCTAAAGTTTCCTTCGGTGTCATTTGCATTAGATTTAGTGGCCGCCTAGATTTGATGAGACTCTAAAGTGTTTCAGTTCTTTCCACATATGACTTGTGTTTTTTAGTAAAGTGAAAGTGTTTGCTCAAAATGACAATATGAAGGAATAGGGTACTCTGCACTTGTCATTCCACTGTTTATGTGTTCTATTGCGAAATGGAATAGTAAAACATCTACATGACACATAACAATTATGATGGTTACAAGGTTCTCTTGTACAGAATCTCCAGATAGCAACTGCATGTAAATGGAGCTAGATGGATCCTTTTTTTTAATTTAGCCTGTCAAGTTGTGTATTCAATGATTTTTTATGTTAATTGAGCAAAGATTCAGAGGAATATATTTTTTGGGAAGTCTAGGTAGGATGGTTTAGATTATTAAGGTCCAGGCAAGTTATGCACCCAAAAGATACCTTGGTGCTTATAAGAATATCGACTCGAGTATGTTTGTTGTACTATACAAAGAAGAGTTGTGAAAAATTATGTTTCGGGTAAATAAGATGTAGCTCTTTTGGAGGAGGAATTGAAAGAAGGGATTTATGGTGATGGATGTTAAGTGTGAATTAAATGGACCTCCAAGAATCTGGTTTTGTTGCGATCATAGCTTCCACATTGGTTAAATGAAGTAAACATGGGCAGAAGCATGACGAGTGATAATTTGGGCTTTTCAATGTTTGGGATTTTTCTCCCTCTAAATCAAATGTAATGAAAAGGCTTCATGTGTCATATGGCTAGTCTCTTTTGTTTTGTTAGTTATGATACTGTGACTATAATAAGGGCTTTACTTTAAAAGAAGGAATGGATACACGAGTCTTCTTGTTAGATTAATCTGTTTGCGTTTTACAACTGATTGATGCTGCATTTTTCTGAAATTCCCCCTTTTCTTTCACTTTCTTGTTCAATGGAAACAGTAGTTGACATTGTCCCAATTTTATATTCTGAAGGGGTTTACTAAAGAGATCAGTTTGGAGAAGGATATATGGCATGGGTAAGTTTCATGCTGCGCCGCCTTTATGCGTGGGACACAAAGTTCTAACTGAAGATTGTTCACTGTCTTGTATCTCTATCATCTACGTTTGTGGTTTGCTTGGCTGGAATAAAGCACTCTGCTGCAGCTACCACCAACTAGCTGCAATCGCTTTTTGAGTGGACTTTGTATGGTTTTATATAGAAGCCATGTTGCCAAGCAAGCTTGCCCTAGTGGTAAAGGTTTGGTCGCATGACTTCATAAGTCATGGGATCAAACCCCACTTGGGGCATGAGGCTCCCTACCTTTCCCCCTCTCCCAAGTGCTTCACCTGTAAATGTTGGACCAAGAAACTGTAGAGTTGAGGTGTGGTCTGGGTATTCTCCTTAATGTAATATATATATATATATCAGAAACCCTATTTTAATAATGTGGTCAGTGTCGGTGTTTGATTTTTTTTTTGGATAATTATGTGTTTATGCATCGTTTTTTAGGTACATCAAAGACTATGATGGAGGAATTCTTATGGAATGCAAAATTGACCCACAGCTTCCATATACAGATTTGTCAACCATGATCCATCGTCAGAGGCAGGTAAGAAACTTTGCACCTGCAAAAGTAGCCATGATATAGTAATCCTTGACCTCTTCTATTGCTTTCTGATATCTAATTAATCTACAATAACAAATGTTTCAAGCAATTAAATGCCTTGTCTCATATTGTTCTAGGATTCATGTCAAGGTATAGGTTAGGGAAAATGGTTCATGGAGCATCAAATATTGTAGTTTGGCTATTTTTTAATGTGAAAACATACATAATCTACGCCTCTGGTACATGGAAATCATTTTGTTTACTTGGGGGATAAGGGTGTAGATGTGTACTATTACATTTTGGGGAGTGGGAATGAAATTTTTCATAGTCACTCCTCCTTTTTTTGGTACATATTTCTACTCCCATCTTCTCATTTCCAAATACCGAAGAGCCCTATTGACCTACGTGACAGTTGTCGGAAATAGTCTGCACTTCTTTGGTCTTTGGCATCTCAGTTTGACCATTCTCATTCTGTTGGATCACCATATTTTTTGATAACTATCATTGTTGGTTGATACAGGCCATTGATGAGAAAATCAGAGAGCTTTCCAATTGTCATACCATTTACCCTGGAATTGATTTTCAGAAGGTAATCCCACAAACTAACGTCTTAATGCTAGTGAAGATGGTTGGGGAATATCCGAGAGACGCATCAATTTTTACATGGATTCCTTATAATGTATTTGGTCTTTTATTGTGTCTTACACATAGAAGGTCGAGAGATCGTTCTTGGATTATTTCTAAATGATTTTCTTGTAAGTAAGTGTTATTCATATTCACAGCCAGAATTTTATCTAACTGTGTAGTATACTATTCAGAAGGAGGCTGGAATTCCCAGAAAGGTCTTCAAAGTTGAGGATATTCCAGGACTGAGTAAGTGAGGTCAATCTATTCTGTAGTTTGTGACGGATATTGCTGATCCCTTGACTAAGGTCCGTTTGGTTGGGAGGAAAACGTATCCCAGAAAATTGGTTTTCTCATTTTCCTTTGTTTGGTTTGGAAGGGGATGAAAAATAATTTTTCTAATGATTGAAAATAGTATTAAATGGACTAGAAAACACTTTTCCTAATTCTTCCCTTTTCCTTACCTTCCTCTATCCTTTTTCCATCTATTTTCCCATTTCTTTCCCAATCTTCCTTTTTTCCGCGAACTTCTCATTTAAGGAAACAAACATAGGAAAAATAATCTGCAATTGAGTTTTCCACTGGAAAATGATTTTCATGGAAAATAGTTTTTCACGGAAAATGATTTTCTTTCCAACCAAACATAACCTAATTTCTCTTCTCTTAGTGTTTTGGATTCTTTCTTCAACTTACAGCTTGCAAATGTTTTGCTTTCGTGACTCAAATATCAGATAACATTGATTTATAACAAATAGGGAACCCTCATATATCCTGCTTATTCCATAGTTCTATCTTCTATCTTTTCTTTGCAGTATCCACCAAATGCAGATTTTTGCACCACTATTGATAAAAACATAATGAACTGCTCTTCTGATGTGTGCCGAAAAAGGGAAAACATACAGTAGTCGAATCAATTTTTATATGAATTTTTTATAGTGCTTAAAGAAAATGGAAGGTTCTACTTTCTGATTGGACTGAAACTTGGTGTAGCATTTTGTGCTCTGAATTTCTTCTGCTTGCTGTGTGCCTTGGTAAGTGATGTCGGATTTTCCCATGTTGCTCATTTCTTTGTCCTTGCTACAATTGTCAGCTTTAGTCTTGAGTATCCATCGGCGTTCACTCTTATTAGTGCTATTCAAACTTCAAAGTGTTTAATGAACAGCTATGCATTCACATGTCTTGAGTGATAACTAACTCAATATATATTATGGTAGGAGAGGCTGGGTGGACACCTGAACAATATGGATATTCAAGGTTTAAACTGCCAATTGCACCTGGTGACAGTGCCTCGTATCAAAAATCTTTGACTGCGTTCATGCGCTCACTCTTAAAGGTTAGTCCTGCTTCTTCTTCATGTTTTAGGGGTCTGACATGTACATATCTTTGCTTTTATATTCTTGCTCTCTAGCTATGTTTGGGCAAGAAACCATCCTAGATTACCACTGGTATTCACGTATGCAAGGAGAAAGCCAGGGACAAATAAATAATTAAGCTGAGGATTGTTAAGAAGCTAGTTAAAGTGTGTAGTGTAGAACCAGAAAGGTGTGGTATGTGTTAATGGGGAGTAGAGTTTGCAAGGGACTTCATTCAGAAACGTAGTGAGAGAAACTTCACCTAAGGCCAGATCCCGCATCATGAAAGTATGTCTTGATTTTCTTTCATCTATAGTTATCTTGTGCATTTGGCTGGGTTTCTAGCTGTTTGAAATGCTATAGGGGCACTAAGGTGATGGGGTTCCTAGAGCCTAAGTGCTAAGTGCAGGCGTGTGGCGCACTTTTTAACTTCAAGATTTTTGGTGTAAAATTGATTGCAGACCATGGAGTCCGCTGCCACTGCTCTGCTGTGCACCTTAATTCTTGCGATTTGACGAAATTTCCTCCCTTGCTGACTTATGCAAGGCGTGGGAAGAACGGAAAAAATGGTACTGCACTTGGAACTTAGTTATTCTAGGGTGGCTTTTAGGGAATGCTTATTAAGTTCGCGCGGAGAGGTTAGGTTGAGGAGAGAGAAGGCATGTAAAGGAGGTCATTTAGAGAAGTAGATAGCGAAAAGTACCTCAAAGGTTCAAAGAGAAAACTCGTCTCTGGAAAGTAGGCTAGACATAATCGATCCTTTGATCACCGTTTTGCTTGCTACGATTACTCCCAGCTAATTCTTCTCTAATTCTCCTCTTCTTCTACTTATCTTGCAATTGCTAGTAAGTTCTTAGCGTGCATGTTGGAAACACTCACTCAGGTCTTTGGTAGTACTTAGGGAGTTGTGCCTTGCACTTTGGTCGTGGTATGCCTTTTCGTACACTGCTTTATAGTGATGGAATTGAGCCAAGTCAAGCTCCAGCTTGAGACAATAAGCATGATCTGAGCTTCAGCTGTCTTGAAGCTTGCCATGCTGGAGTATGTGCTTGACTAGGGCACTAATGGATTGACCTTTTTTGTTGAGAGGGGGGGGGTCGGGTCTGTATCAAACTCAAGCTTCAGACAGGATATGTTACAGTAATCAAACGAAACTGCTTGAAAACATAAATGACTGAAAAGGATATAGCAGTGATATACAAGTGGAGTCAATCTTCGCTTAGTTGCCCCCCACTGATAGCAAAGCTTGAGGGTTGAGGTGACAACCTCGACTGAAAGCTTCACCCAATATCATCTAGGTGTTTGCTAAGCTGGCTGGAGTGCAGTAACTGTCCTTGTATGCTAGAAGTCGATTGTCATTATATCCATGTTTAGTCAGACGTGTGCTTTGGCAGATTGCTAACTTCATTCTTGACATCATTCTCCTCCTTAAATGGTTTTGGCAGTTGTGAAATACACGCCTTTTCCAGAGAAGCTAACAGAGCTGGGACTGGATTCCTAATGTTGTTCATCTCATAGATTCCCCTTCCCCATAGTGCTCTATCATAATTTTCGTTTACAGCTAATTATTGTAAGAGATGCATTAGGAGTTCCACTCGAGGGGAGGGTCTCATAATGTTTCATTCTCTTTTTTCTTACCTTATAAGTTATAAAATAAAAATAGAAGTCAGCTCTGTGCTATAATGCTATTAAATCAGTTGAAACATCAGTGAATCCTGCTAGTCTGATTTGTGATGTAGCACCTCGGCTACGGTTATTCTTTTTAATAGACGACTACTTCTGAAGCACTGTGCAAGTATGTGCAACATGTGGATGGTATGTATCTCCTTTTGAGCAGTTATATGCATGACTGTGTGATACTTGGCCATCTAAGAAGCTAGTTCCTTTAGTCTTATTGTGCCATTGTGATGTAATGTCTCCTCCCCCATTTGGTGCTTTTTACTCCTTGAATAATGCTGAAGGCTGAAGCGCTTTGTTATTACTGATGATATGTCTCCTCTTCATTTAAACAGTCAATGCAAGACCATCCTGATGCTTGGCCATTTAAGGAACCAGTGGATGCACGTGACGTGCCAGATTATTATGATATCATCAAGAATCCCATTGGTAAGAGCAATATCTTAAATAAAAACGGTCTTGCACTTACATACATCACACGTGTCAATAGCCCTACTCTTTACCTTGTTAGCGTTTTGGGAGCCTGTACCTGGTAGAAGTGGGGATAGTTACCCAAGTATATCTGTAAAGGTTGTTATGATTTACATCTCAACCCTTGAGCAACGTCTGTTTTTAGGGATTTATTATGACCTCTAGGGCTCAACCAGTAGCCGCCACGCCGGGGGGGGGGGTACTCTAACTGTTTCTCTTGCTATTCTGTTCCCGTAGTTTTCATTGCGTCCTTGCATTAGCTGATATATTTGTCGTGTAAGCTCTTGTTTCTAGTTGAACAATTCCGTGTCCGAACAAAACTGGAATTACTGCTTTACAAATGCTTCATGGTACCTCCAGTCAGTACTTCGACATGGAGCTTGCTCTCAGTATGACTGGTGGAATATAACAATGGTTTTGTATGCAAGTTTTTAAGGTATATACTAAAACCCTCTTATTTATGATGCAGATTTGAAAACTATGACAAAGAGGGTGGAGTCAGAGATGTATTATGTTACATTCGAGATGTTTGTTGCTGACTCCCGGAGAATGTTCGAAAATGCACGCACGTATAACTCCCCAGAAACAATTTATTATAAATGTGCAACCAGGCATGTTTTCTATCTGTCTACTATGTTTCCTACTCTTGTTTCATTCTTGAGAGAAGACAGTCAATGTCCTGTGTATCTTTTGCCTCTGTACGCTATTGTTTTCCCTGGATTCGTCATTTATTCGTTTTTCTTTGGCAGGCTGGAGGCACATTTCACGAGTAAGGCAAATTTGCAGGCTGGAGTCCCGTCGCTCAAGTAAAGCTCAGGCAGGCGTGCAATCTGATCCAGAGATGCAGCCTTAGAGACGCATGTGTATATATGTGACATGGAGCTAATTAGATATCTTAAGAGGATATTACCAATTGTAGTTCCTGTTCATGGACAATTCAGTTTGTATTCCATTTAGATTATTATTGTATTAATAGATCACTCATTATTATAGCAGAAAGTGTTGGTATCAGACAAAATATTCATCAAAATTGGCCGACTAGTAGATGCACTCTGAACATTCTATCGAATAGCCTGGGCATCAAGCCCCATCAAAGCAGAACTGTCTTCAACTTCAGGCTCTTTAAGCAGGGTAACATCCTCCATTCTGTCCCTTTTCAGAGCGCTGAACTTCAACAATGGCCTCAGATTCCTTCTCTAATCAAACTGTTTGGCCAAATTTTCATTAGAATGTTGGACATCAGGAAACTTTATAGACTGCTGAAGCTCACCAAGCCTTGCTGGATACAAACCCTATCAAAGAAATACCTAAAATTGGACCTCACCTTCTTGAACTTCTTCACCTGGTGGGACATGACATTGGCCAACTCATAGGTGCTGGAATATCAAAATCAACTCGCATGCAGGGAGGGTAGGGTAGCTGAATGAGGAACGGGTCTAGGGCTCTTGTGGTGAGTGTGGATGATGGGGGGTGGCTGTTTAATGTGGGGGTATGTCAGGTGGCTGAGGAAGTGGAGGTCCAGAGGTGAATGTGTTCAGGCTAGGGCGTTGCTTTGGGTTCTAGTCATGGCTCGTTAGTTTGGGCTCGATGCTATCGAAGTGGAAACTGTCAATTCTTGGTTTTGGCTCCTTAAGCAAGAGCTTATTTTAGAAGGAATGGTTTTCAATTTCCATTTGCCTATTGATGATATTTTAGATTTTGTCTCGTTTTAGTAGTGATTCTTGATCTGTTGTTCATATGCTCTACCTTGTTTTCATCCTTTGGAATTGGGTAAAAGGTTATGGGATTCCGATTTTTCTAACATTGTGATTGAACTTTGTCTTGTAGATTTTCTATCTAAGCCGTGCTAGGATTCTTTCAAAAAAAATTGAACTTAACTGAATGGAGTTGATCATGATTGAATTGAATTAAACAGAAGTGAAGTGAATTGAATTGTAGTATAGACTGTAGTTAATAATAAATAAAGAATACATAGTACTACCTCCGTTTATTTTTAATATGTACATTTGCTTTTGCGCGCGGACTAAGGAAAAAGTGCAAATAAAAAGAGAGAAGAATAGTAAAAGTAAGGAAAAAGTGAAAAAGGTAGAGATAAGAAAAGAAAAGAAAAAGTAGGAAAGAAGTGTAATAATTAGGTGAGCCAACTTTCCAGTTACGGGAAAAGGTAGAAAGGTACCAGTACCAATTTAAACAAACACCCCAAAATGGAAAAATGTGCATATTAAAAAAACGGAGGGAGTAATAGCTTATTAAATAATATTAAAAAAATAATAATAAAAATGATTATAATAAAAATTAATAATAATAAATGATACTACATAATGATGATACTGATTTAGTTATTATTAAATAAAATAATAATTAAATAGTAGTAGTAATAATATTTCATTTATAAATATACTCATATTTATAATAATTATTATTAATAATAATAACAATAATAAATAAAAATTAATAATAATATTTTTGATACTTATTGATAATCATAATAACAACAATAATATTTAATAGTACTATTATTATAATAAATTAATTTAATGATAATAGTTATGAACTTATAATACAATAATTAGCAATAAGAATACTTCCTCCGTTTGTTTTTGTTTGTCCCTTTTACTGTAGCTCCAAATGCCAGTGTTGCTGGTGTAAACATGATGTTTTGTGGGCCATTTAGCAAATAAGAATGGTTTAGAGTAACTAATAAGTAAATTAATTTACCACCAACATACACCAAATTACATCTGACCTCACCACCACCATATCCCTAACCACTAGTCCACTGCTGATATCACCACCACCAAACCACCACAATCATCACTGCCACCTCCATCATAACCCATCAACACCAGTTTCGCCTCCATCACAACCAACTCTACAGCAACGACAACACCTCCACCTCCACCAACAAATAAAAATAAAAATCGACAAACATCTAGAACACACCAACAAAAGCTCTTATGAACAACAAGTCAAAATTACGATAATAACAATACTAATGATGATTATGAGAATAAAATTTATCAATATTAGTAATAATGATGACAATTAGTAAAATAAATTATATTAACAACAACAATAATAATATTAGTGAAGATGAACTAATGATGATACAAACTGAAATGAATCAAATTGAATATAGCCAAACTCAATTGAACTTAACTAAACTAATATGAATTGATTAGCGTTCAATCCAACTAAATTGAACTTATTTGAACTAATATGAGTTGAACAGAATAAAACTAAATGAAAATGAACTTAATAGAACTGCATTGAATTGAACTAAATAGGACTAAAGTAAACTGAACTGATTTGAAAAAAGCCGGAGAGCACAGGCCTGATCAAGGCCCAAATTCTCGCAACAAGCACATTTCATCTTATTAACCCAATATTATCCATTTATTCTACACATCTTATGCCAACCTAGCCATTTATTCTCATCTCCTTCCTTGTTCCTCTCTAAATCTCGAACTATACTTATTAGTTAGTACCGCAAACAATTTAAATCTCACAGACAGATGGTCAGTTAACGAATTAAAGCGATCATTAATTAAATTGAACAAATTATTGAACGAATTTAACTAGTCACCATATTCAAAACAGTGATCTATATATATAATTCTTAATATTGGACTTAAACCGTTGCCTTAATTCTCATTTATAAAAATAAGGTATCTTTCATAAAACCAAATCAAAGTTAGACATATAGAAAACAAATTGATCTAAGTTATTCCAGAATTATTTTAACTTTGTCATCTTCTCCCATCTTCATAGTTTCAACACCCACACAGTCGCACACAGACGAGAGAACACAAACACAAAACCATACAGAGTTTCTCTCTCCTCCATCGACATCTCGATCTGTGAGTTTTCTCTCTCTCTAGATTCCACCAATTTCACTCTGCTCTCAATTCAACTTATTCTCAATCTTATCTTTCAAATATTACAATTATACTAGTTTTAAAGTTAGATAATTAGTGTTACTCTGCTTGATCGTTGAATCTTTATCTCAATTCACATTCGGCAATCATATTGTTTGATTTTGTTCAATTATTTTACAAATTATGCCTAAAAGATTACGTTTTTATTTGGATCTGATTATTATTCTCTTAATCATTAATTTGTGAATGTATACATGAATGTTGTTGATTGCAGACCTAAGAATTTAGTTATTCAACTGTTATAATTATTGGCGCATCTTGAAATTTGTTGTTCAGGAGTTTTTGTTGTTGATCATTGTTCACTATGGCGAACAAACCTCAAATTCCAACAAAGAATTCTGCGTTTATAGCAGTAATTGCTGATGAGGTAATATAGCATCTTTCTCTTTTCGCCTCGTGGAAGTTTATAGGGTGTAATTTTGCTGTGAATAGATAAGAAAGATGATAAATTGGGTTGACTGAGCTAAGACAGCACGGTTTATGTCAATGAATTTAATTGAATTTGCTGATGCTAGTAGTGCTTCAAGCCTAATGTTAATAATAATATTTAGCACATTGCTGATTTGTTGCTAGATATGAGCGCGTCTCTTTTTGTGTAAAGTTTATGACGGTGTCTCTATGATAGCATTGGATAAGCATTGGTGGGATTTTGTTATCTAAAACTCAGGCTATTGATCATATGGTCTTACTTAAGGTTGCTTCATGTATTCATTGCTAATTGAATGATACTAGTTATAGGTTTAAGCTTTGATATACATCCTTCATGAGGGTTTCTGAAAGATGGTAAATTTCATTGATTTTGAAGCCAAGTATCTTACAATTTACATGAGTTAAGAGGTTTGAGATGATTAAACATGATTGTATTCTTTTTTCGGGCTGAATGTCCTGGGTCCAAATGGTCCTTTATAAGGGATACACTCAGTTGAATAATATTGAATCTATGCTCTACGGTGGCATGCTCTTATGTGGCAAAGGATAACTCGTATGTAGCGAATCTGTAGCTTCGTTTAGAAAGCTTTTGGTCCCACTCCCTACAATTTAGGGTTAAGCTGCTGACACCACACTACAACGTTTTTAAAATTCTGCTCCAGTGAGATTTATGTTGGATTGTTGCTGCGCATCTTTACCCTCAAGCTTATCCTATCAATTTATTTTATACAGGACACTGTTACTGGATTTTTGCTTGCTGGAGTTGGTAATGTGGATATCCGGAGGAAAACGAATTACCTAATTGTGGATAATAGTAAGTGCTTAAACCTCAAGGGCATATAATTTTGACTAATTGCAGCGTGGCATGCCTACTAATGGACCCATCTTTCCCCTTCTTTATTGCAGTACCTTAACCTGGGTTGCACATGAACTTGATCTAGTAGATTACAATTATCATTCATTCTAAATAATTTAATCTGCTTTGGGAGTTGTGTGATAGATCCTGAAAATTCAGAATAGAAATGGAGAAGTTAATTGAAGAAGAAGTAATATAATTGATTGTAAGGTTGATGCAATAGATTATCAAAAATGGTGAATACAACAGACCTTCGAGTAGCTAGACAATCCCAAACTGAGCAACTGATCACTAAAGTTTACTCAATGATCTTTTTGACTATTCCTCTCTATTGATGTCCCCGGCTTATTTTCAGCGCAGCTATGGACAATACTTTTACTTTCACATTTTCACTATTTCTTTTAGTTCTGTTCAACTTACCTCAACTTATTTATGCCAAAGAGAACCGACCCTGACTCTAACTAACTAGCTACCTTCCTTTCCAAGTTAATCATAACAAACTAATATCCATTAACAAAAGCGCCCCTTCCTCCAAGGGTAGTCTATTACAAGTTGCAGGCAACATAACCTTAGAGGGTGGATGATTGTGTTTTTTGACCATAAATGCCTCGATTAGATAGCTTTGACCATGATCACAACTTAAGATGAGGCTTAGTTGAGAATTTAATTGGAATTGTTGGTTCTTGAAATTTTATCAAGAATTTTATGAATATTTTTTATTGTTTCCTATCGTATGTTCAAGGTTTTAGACATCAAGAAAATTTCAGCTGTGGTGATGTGATGAACTGATGATGTGCTTTATAATTGTAAAATTTGTACAAAAGCTCCATCTTTTTTTATACTTAATCTTTTTGTTTTTGGTGTACTTATGTCGCAATGTATGACTGCTCTTTGGACTCGTTTAATCACTCTATAGGACAGGCACTTGTACTCATCTCCTTGGCCTCTCCCGACCCAGGGGCAAGTCGGACCCTGAAGACAGTTCCCAGTTTTTTCACTTTATTGACTCTGCTTTTTAAGCTGCTAATGGCTTTTTGGTAAACCAACAATTTGGTATTTTGTCTCACTTGCCTTGTTCATCTTGCTTAGAAACAACGGTAAAACAAATTGAAGAAGCATTCAAGGACTTCACAACAAGAGAGGACGTTGCGATTGTATTGATCAGCCAATATGTACGTTCATTTTCACTTTGAGTTCCAATTTACCCTTTTCAAATTCCCAGGTTATTGGATTGCTATTGGTGGGTTAGTGCATTAGTAGATGCTCTCGTAATTTGGTTGTTAGCTGATTGTTTTATTAGAAAAATTGCATTTCCTCTTCTTAGCGTCAGTGAGTTCTAATCAACATACTCTAATGTATTATAAAAATTGGGAAAGAGTGCTGTTAGCTGTAATGTGATGTGTATCGCAGTGCGAGGTTTAATTTCTGTTTGTACCTGGTAGTACATCCATACTGCTCGTGATATACTTCCTTCGTTTCTTTTAGATTATCCAACATCTTACATCCTAACATTTTTAAAAATGTATACTAATTTGAAAAAGGTGCAATCAAGGTTAGTTTATGAGAAGGACAAAAGTCAAATTGTTGCAATTAAAAGAAACTGAGGAGGGATGTGTTCCCTCCCCCTAAACTTATCTGCAATGACCTATTGAATTTATTGATTAGACTTGATCACCCCTGATTGAACCTTATTTTCACACCGAATTAAACCCGATCAACCGCAATTAAACCTGATCACACCGGTGTAGAACTTATTTTCTCCAGTGAAGTGAAGTATATATTTCTTATATTAAAACGAGTGCAGTACCTGGTCTGTGCGTTCTGTTTCTATGTCATGCATGTTGCCACATTGTTTTTTTTTTCTGTCAAGGCATAAAATTTTGCCTGTACTTTCAAAGCAAGCCTATAATGCTTCTATATGTCTTTCTTTATCTCATCTAATCTCTCTCGGGAGTTTGGTTCCCATCATAATCTTCATCTGCCCTTTGCAGATCGCAAATATGATAAGATTTCTGGTTGATAGCTACAACAAACCAATTCCAGCAATTTTGGAGATTCCATCAAAAGACCATCCTTATGATCCTGCCCATGATTCGGTCCTTTCTCGGGTGAAATACCTCTTCTCTGCTGAGTCAGCGGCTGGATCAAGCAGATTTTAGGCATATTCCCGCCTGAATGTTGAATTCTTTGAATTTTAAACTGTAGTTGTTCATTGTCTGAGAGTTGATACTCCATTGTTTATGTTTTTAAATAAGGAGTGCAATTATATTTGTGTCATATTTATTTGTTACCCTTAAAAGAGTGTCTCTGAACCATACGCAATTCGAGCAATAGCATGTTTATGCTCCATTCAGCTTTTATAACCATGCTCTTGTTTCATTTGTCCAATCAGTGATACTAATGAGTTAGGAGCTCTGCTTTGAAGTTGGTAATTCAGATGAGCACATTGTGTTTGTGCTTGGTTTGGCATCAATTTTGGTTCATGATGTATTTTAAATACTTTATATTATGTAAAATCTTTGCATAAATATGACAAATAGAACAAATTGGGGTTCCTGCTGTCTCTGTGTCTGGGGGTTCTTCTTTGGGCTTGAAACTTTAAATCAGTAAAGTATTACTTGTGTCGGTTCCGGTACTACTGTCAATAGCGTTGGAGATTATCAGCTCTATGATTCCTAGCCTTTCCTGTTACAAAAACTTACAGTTGATATGCTACTGTAAATGAAGATGATGAAAGGGATAAAAATAAAGTGAATAAAAGTTCTATATGACAACTAGTGTACAGTACTACGGTTACTGATAGTTTAGTTGCATTCTCCTCCAGTGAACAACATAATAGTTGATATTTTCAGGGGCTCAATACGAGTTTAATTGAATAATAAAAGGGCTAACTTAATGTTGATATTATAACATGTGATTATATTACTTTATCTGTTTAACTTAAATACTTCATCATAATTAGTTGCACAAATTTTCTTTTTCGAGAATGTCATAATAGTTGCCCTAATATAAAACTTATTTACTCACTCTTTCTTGCTTGTTAAATTTATTCTTGTTGTTAATATACCCACACATCTCTTTCTTAACCATGTGCTATTTGCAAAAGGTGCAACTATTCAAAAACAGAAAAGTAAAATACCAATATTAACACGTGTACCAAACTCGTGTTTAGCTTAACTTGAATTAATAGAAATGTACTTTCTCTCTGTTTTTTTTCTATTGCATTATATCAATTGGCACAATTCTTAAGAAAGGCAAAGAAGTAGAGGAGACGAGCGAGAGGAGTGGAGAGGGCCACTACTATTACTTCATATAAAAGTGAGAAGGAAAAGTTTTCAAAGTGAATATGATGCAATTAATATGCAACTGACACAAAAAGTAAATGATGCAATAGAATAAAAAGTTAAAAACGGAAAAAGAATAACAAATCAATACATAAGCAAATAGTAATTTATAGTTTATCAATAAAAGTTTCTTGATTTTTTTAATGGGTCAAAAGTCGGTACCAAAGCTTTCATATATTTAGTATCGAGACAAATCAGAACTAACAACACGATCCATTTAACAATTCTTAAAGGCATGTACAAATGTACAATTCATTGTCAACTTGAATGTTAAGTTGGAGGAACTTGTTAAGAATTTGATGAGGAAAAATGCAATCATATGGCCACCATGTATCAATTGATAGAAGTTTCAGGCAAAAGTTGAACCTTCACCATAAAGGGTAACAAACTGCTTTATTCTCACCAACCAGTAAATCGTAACACAATGGCCCTCAAGTACTTATTACTAATGCAAATGGCCAGATTACATGAGCCCTCCAACTGAGAGGGCACTACAACATGTACTAGAATACAAGTAACAACCACATATTTCCTATGGTTCTGAATGAACTTAGGATAGTTTTAAATAGATTCTATCTTCTCAAATGAGAGCAGACTTCAAAGACTTCATAAACTTCTCAAGTTCCTTCAACCCTTCTGCAGGTGAACTCGCTTCGCCCAACACCTTCACGATGGCACTGCCAACAATCACGCCATCTGCCCCCCATCCAGCCACCTACAACCCCATTGAAACACCAAACTGTCGTAAGCAAGTAGAATAATTCGGGTTAAGATCAAGCTTTTAGATTAGTAAGTATTTCACCTGTTTTACGTGCTCGGGCTTTGAGATGCCAAAGCCAACAGCTACCGGCTTATTAGTAGCCTAATAACGAAAAGAGAAAGGGTCAGGTAAACATTACATCAACAGGTATATATATATATATAAGTGATGTAGCGGGTTTTATTTTTTTATACAACTACGCTAGGCTGATGAAATTATACAATTAATAGGACCTTGCAATGCCTGGCAATGCTGAGATAAGGTATAAAAATCTTTAATAATCAGTTTTATCATTCTTGTTTTAGCTAATGAATGATAATCCCTCTGTCCCAATATCTATGCTCAATTAGTATTGTGCACTGCTTTTCAGAAGAGTAAGAAGTAGAGAGAAAAACGTGGATGAGTGGTGTGCGCCCAAACTTAAGAGAAAAGGTAGAAAGAAAATGGAGCAAAGACTTCCAATCAGGCTTAAAGGGAAATTGAGCGAAGTTTTTGGGAAAAAGGGAGTAAAAATGCCAATTTCACAAATGCACGCACCTCTTTTATGTCACTTAGAAGTTCTTGAACTCGTGTACTAACATCTGCTCGAGCACCTGTAACTCCAATTTGGCTCACCTGCTCATGAAGAGCTTGTTCAGTATAAAAACAGCACGTTTTGGACAGAAAACATAACCAAGCACCAGTTCCCATCATCGCCCCACCCACCCGGCCACCCTCCACACCCACCCTCCCAAAAAGAAGTACATAACCTAAAAAAAATTAGACAAAGGAATGCACCTATCTACTTCAGAAGTAGATTTGCAACCATGCTAACTACATTTAACTTAAGCCTGAATCAACAGAGGGAAGAAAAAGGCAAGAGGTTCTGTTATGAACTTGTGAATAATTTTTTTATTTCAGATCATAGACTGTTCAGTAAAGTTTTCTCATTGGCTAGCATTTCTTTGCTGAATATATCAACATCGATAATGAATTATCACCATTACAATTCACAAAATGGAGGTAACCAGCAATGGTATGCATGCATCAAATAGAAGCACGTCACCCTGTCGAACTGGGTCACACGATGTGTGAGGTTTTCACGTTAAGTGAATTCTCACAGCTGGGGAAGTCTGGTATGATCAGAATAGAGTCTAAAATGACATCATAAGCACATGTCAACAAAATACTCAAATATTTGTGGATCAACCAGCCAGTTATACATAAAAGTCTAATTACCACTTATGCAACATATAACCAAGAAGAGATCTTACAAGGTAAACAAAACCTTCTGAAGCTTCAACAATTGCCTTCATTCTATCCTTGGGGGTAGTTGGGGTAGTCAGCAGTACCTTAACCACATAATATTGTGTGAGTAACACTTAAATCATCTTACTTCTTACCCATCACATGAGAAGAAGATAAAATAAACAGAGAAACAGAACATAAAGGATAATAGGTATATTTCCTACATCATTTTTCATGTTTATCCTTCAAATGTCTTGTAATTTTCAGTGTCACAAGTCACAAAACTCCAACTTTGTAATGAACTCTCTTTAATTATGAATAATAGATAGATACCAGATAACATTAACCTCATTCGAATCCTACAAGCCTTAATCATTCGCGCAATTGCATAGAACTAAAGGCTTTCCCTAGTTTCTGAAAGAAGGTATATCATTCCATAAGCTCGTTATTAATGGCCTCCTTGAGCTCACTATTGAATCAGGTCAATGCTCGAGTATAATGTACTAGGAGAGTATAAAAATATATACAGAGTTGTTAAGGTTCACATGATGTAATGAGCTTAAAGTTAGAATTCTTATGTAGTTCTCTTGAAGAACTAGCTGAAGAAAAAAAAAAGAGAATGGAAATAACTACTAATATATACTATGATGAGGAAGTATAAACCCATGGAATTTCTATCTTGCAACAAATTCTGTTACTTCCAAGCAACTGAAAACTTTAATTTACAGAATATGAAGTGCTCAGACAAGCCTACCAATTCAATTCCATGATTTAGAGCTTCCTTTCTCAGGACTTCTGTCTCCTCCAAGGGAACATCTGGAACCACTAACCCTGAAAGAATAGATCTTTGAAATTTAGCAGCATATTAGGTATCATACAAACACACGAGTATGGATGTGACTTAGCAGCACATCAGGTATCATAGAAACACACATGAGTATGGATGTGACTGACTATGGTATGATTTAGTTAGGCATCTGATGTTTACCAAAACACAACACACCCTCCAAAAAAAGGAAAAAGGTCATGATTTTTCTACTACCATTTCAACTAGGGGTGCGAGAGGGACTGTGAAATAACGCATATAGCAGCGCATGGAAGCTGAAGGCAGCATCACAGGTTTAATCTTACCTGAATGCTTTCAGTTTGCTCACAGCAAGTAATGCCACAAATATCTCCCATACACCCACCAACCAGTCGCTGAAATAATGGAGTATATTACTCGTAAAATAGCTCTACTAGAGTAGAAATGCAGCTTAATTAAAAATGGACAATGTAGCTCAACTTGCAAGTGTCTTTTAAGTCCTTCTCTGTCCTTCTCAGAGAAATCAGTCTATAGCAGTCCTCACAGCTCGTTTGGTAGGCGGTAATGGTAATATATATTAGTCTAGTTTTGAAAGAAAAAAAGTCATGTCAATGTTAATGGTAGTGAGAATCCATCTACAACATGTTTCTTCATAGATACACTACCGTGATTACCACTTTGGATGTGGTATTGAGTGGGAATGGAAATTTGTGAAGAAAAAAAACGTTTGGAAATGAGTTTCCATTACCATGGAAATGAATAGGGAATTTTTCTGATTTCATTGTCATTATCACCATTTAGTACCGCCATTTAGTAGCGCCAACCAAACAGACAGTTAGAACTCATAACAACAATTAATAGCTGCAAAATTTTGTTTGAGTAAGCTTTAGTCTAAACAAAACCAAGTCTATACACATCTTTCACATGTAGCAGATAAGAATATGCAGTGCTGGTTCAGATTGTCGACTCACATCAGCATGTACATGTGTTTATGTGTGTGTGTGTGTGTGTGTGTACAGTGGTTCTAGGATGTTTAAGTTAGAACATCAAAAAATTTGCACATACCATGGACACCAACATCCTTTATAGTGGACATAAACTTCTCAACACCACGCTTGAGTATCGGGTTGTAATATGTAAACAACGCAATAGGGCAAGAAAGTTGTGGGATAACCTGTTAGGGGAAGCATGATATTAGAAATAATAGAAGTTAATTGTGAAAGCTGGTTCAAAAAACAACTCAACAAAGGGACAAAGGGTCTTACATTCCTCAGCATGGCGATAACATCATCATGATTGGTCCCCTGTAACAAGGCACGTGTAGCAGCAGCCTGCAAAGAAATTCCTCACACTTAAGCTCTGACACGGTTGATAACAGAATTCATGTAACAGATTTCTAAAGTACCTGAATAACAGGACCATCGGCTAAAGGATCAGAGTATGGTACACCCAGTTCTATTATATCTGAACCACAAGAGTCAAGCACTTTCAACGCTTCTGCTGTGGTGGACAAATCAGGATCACCAGCAGTGATGAAAGGGATCAATGCCACCTTTGCAATACAAACATACCCATCAGGAATCAGAGCCGAAAAACCAATAAGGGAATAAGTACTGATAGAACCTACATACATACGCATGACAAAAGAATTTAGGGGGGAAGTAAACGAGTAACTTTCAAACGCAATGTTGCAGAGGAATACTAGTTCACGTACAACTTATTCTAAGTTGAATAAAATTTGAAGCAAGAGAGATTTCCAGCTGTAACTTGATACGGATTGAGAATCTTGGGCTTATTTTTTCAGGGAGGGTATTTAGGGAAATCCATCACAAAGGAAGTAGTATATGCAACCACTATTGGGTTTATGGAGATGTTTGGATGAGTAAGGAGGAGACTAGAGGTTGTTGCGGCTTGAGGCTCGATTTTTGAGGTGAAGAAACAAGAGGAAGCTGCTGCTGCTGAAGAGGCTGCAAACCCATGCCATAGTGAGCACGCTTGAACACCAATGTTGTACGTCCATGCGTGTCAATGGTACTAATACATCAGCTCTACAAAGGTTTACCTCTACAAAGTCGGGTCTAGCAACGTGCCGATTGAACTCAAAATTTGTTTTTAAATCTAAGTCTACATACCCTAGAGGCCTAGACTTATAAATACGATGTTGATAATGGTTAGTAATATTGTATGTTATTGTATGAGGTGTTTATGAGAGCCAAACACATTTAGACTTACATTTAAGACCAGTGAGATTATAGTGACATATAGTGTGCCTTGTATTCATCAAACCATCACACATACATCAATCGATAGTCCTAGTGCATTGTTATGGGTTCCCCCCCCCCGGTTATCAGGTTCCCACGTATAAGCTTCATGTGTTCCATTATTGTTGCTACCTGTTAGTTGTTTCCACCTTATGCTTTTGATTTATTGCACAATTAGTGAGATTTCTATCCTAAAGAGACAATATAATGGCCTTAAGAAGTAGAATTTATGATGTTATGTTATGTCTGGAAAGACTTTAAGTGGATACCATAACCGAACTTTTTCACATTGCAACGTTCTATTACCCCTATCAATATATAATTAAGTATTTTACTATTAAGTCTTTGTAAAAATTCAAGCACCCTTAATTTATGTCTATTTACACCTTGAGGATATAACCCTGTTGATTTTCATATTACATCTTTTCTCTTGAGCAAGGTGCTCTAAATCTCAAGGTTCAAAAACTTCTGACAACAAAGAAAAAGAAAGAAACAATAAACAATCACCTGTAGGAAAACAGCAATACTCAACAAGAATAAGTGGATATGATCAAGAGGTCATAATGATCAATTGGATACTCGCAAAATGATGTAAATATGACCACATACCTTTGACACACAATTTGCTGTTAATAATTCCCAGCAGAAATTCGAGGTGTTATAAAATGCACACAACGATATCTAAGTACAAAACCCTCAAGTTTGTCGACACTCACTCGCAGATCTAACATGGATAGAAAATTCATAAGGCCGTGTATTTGTCTCTAAATTGACTACATTATATTAACTACTTCCTCTGTTTTCCTTTTTACTTGCACCACATGGGTTGGACAGACATTTCAAAGAAGCAATCAGAGAAGGTTAACAGACAGCATAATTAACTTTTTGTTAAATTTCAAAAGCTGAAAGCCTTCCCTCTCACTTTTGGTTAAGTTATTTAATTAATCTCTTTGTTTACCTTTTCTAATCTCGTCTTTGAAACCATACTCAATACATCATTAAGCAAGTAAAAACATGGAGGAAGTAGATTAAAGCTTTGTTTGATTGGACAGAAAATCATTTTCCATAGATAAATTATTTGCATGAAAACCTTTGTCCAAGGGTCCGAAGGAAAACTCAAATGTAGATTAGTTTTCTTTTGCTTGGTTCCTTACATGAAAATAGAGGAAAAAGGAAGAACGGGATAAAAAAAAAACAGGAGGATAGATGAGAGAAAAGGAAGAAGGTAAGGAATAGAAAAGTGTATTCCACTCCATGGAAAACTAATTTCAATCATTAGGTAAACTAATTTCCACCCCGTACACATCAAACAAAGGAAAACGGAGAAACTAGTTTTCCGATAAAACATTTTCCTTCCAACCAAACAGAGCCTAAATTGGTTGCGGGACGAGTAAAAACCCATAGCAAGGCCATGTGAAGCAAGATGAGACATCTTCACACCTTTCTCCTCTCCCTAGATATCTATTCCATTCTCTCCTCTTCCTCAACTTCCCTTAATCTCACTCATATACATTCCAAGTTACATACTACTTCAATTTCTTACAAAAATTATCACCCCAAATTATTAAAAAACTGATAGGAAACAAACAGCATTTACCATAATTCACCAATACCCACTTCATGAATCAAGGGTTTACCTTTACCATTTCCACAAATTAATTAAAGAATCAATCTTTCCACAAAATTAAAAATACCCAAATGTAGAATATACCAAACAAGAACAAACCCACTTGTCAAAACCATTAATTCAACAATATAAAGCAATTCCTTAAAATTTCCTGAAAAATGGAAGAAATAGAGAGAGAAAAGATTGTTACTTTGTTTTGCTGCCTCAGTCTATTGAAGGTTTCTGACAGTCCCACAACTGATTGGGCGGTAGTAGCAAGAGTTGCCATTGTTGTGAAAGCTTTTCTTGCAGAAACGTTCACCAATCTGCGTGACAATGGAATGGTAGGAAGGGATTGCGTTACGAAACGTTTATGTTGCAGAAAACAAGTCGATTTGAGGGCTATGGCCATCTGAATAAGCTCTTATCTAATGGAATCGCAAGAATCTCAACCTGCTTGCAGTGTAGAGTGTAGTGTATTGTTTCAGTTAGAGGCTCATGGTTTAGTTTAAATACTAAAATAAAAATATGAAGTAAATTGGGCATTCTTAAGAAATCCAATATTAATAAGTAAATAAAAAAGGATTGTGATTATAAGATACTTTAGGTAAGAAAATTTGTTTTCAAAATATGAGATATTCTATAGTATGAATGTAATATCAAAAGGCACTTTATATTATCAAGATTATATGTTACTCTTTCAGTTGAATAATAACAAGGATAGTGGTCTTGTTAGATTCGTTTTTATGTGTACAATCAAAATATCAGTTACGAAATTCTAAGTTTTACGTAGTGAGAGATATTGATGGTAAAAATTGTGTATATTGTTTAAACAAATTGGAAAGTTTATTACTGAATAAAGGGAATGATTTATCTCATCAACAAAAATATTTGATATAAATTCTTAATATCAATGCAAATAACTAAATTTTTACTTTATCTTAATATAAACTTGTGAATTTTTTTTCTTTTTAACCCTACATTGGCCTAAACTTCGGATCATTTTATTTTGCGGTCTCTTATAAGTTAAAACGAAACAAAAAAAACATAATTTCATACTTTTTCTCCGTCCTTATCTTGATTTTTAATGCTACAATAGATGGGAGGAGTTTAGGTGGATAAAGTACAACTAAGATGTAACTAGACAAACCAACCATGTGACTTTTAGGGTACTTTGTATGTTTTTTCATTGAAAAAGCTTCAAAACAAAAACGATTGTGGGCTAGTGATATTTTTATCATTATGGTATTCAGGATTTCATATTAATAAAAATGAAATACCCTTTTGTTTACATAATGTTTTGTAAAATATGTAAATTGGGAATATTTTTAAGCATAAATATTTACTTTCAGATTTGACATAATTTATCCACAATAAACTTAAACTTAAACTTTAAATTTAGTTTTTGTTCAATAAAGTTTGCTCAACATTATTTTGAAATAAAATAAAATTTATTTTTGAAGAAAAAACAATTGGCAATTGGCTAAACTTTTTGGTCTCTATCAATGATTTTTTCCCCGATTGTGAAGATTTATTTCTTCTTTTGATAAGATCTATAATTAGAATTAGACTTAGCTATTTAAATTTAAATTAATTGTCTAATATCATATGACGTTACCTTCTTATCCTCTTCAATATAAATCATGTATTATCTTATTGCGACGTATGGTCTGAATAATATACTATAATTACTATCTTCAATCACGTGTACTTTTCCTAGTGACCAATACAAAATATTTCATCACTTGTCTTTCAAAATCTATGTTTCCAACAAAGTGTATCACTCTAATTATATTGGTAAATAATACTAACAATTTGAATGCTTAGTTACTTTTTAGGCTCTTCTCTCTACATTTTACACTTTTTTCTAACTTTTTCCAATCATCGTCTCTCCCTTTTTCATCTTTTCGTTAATTTTTTCAAGATTAGGAAGTTTTGTCAAAAAGACCTTATTTGTTATAAGTTGTATGAATAAAAAACATTTTTATTTTTTTTAAAGGATAAAATACCTTATATGTCAACTTTATCAAATTACATACCTTATTATCATATTTAGGCAAAAAAGTCAACACGTAGGCCGATTTTTTCCCTCCATTTTATGTGTGATGTTCATGTATATCAACCAAAAACTCAAAACCAAAGTCTGATGCTCTAAAAAGGGGAAAATAGAGTCAATGACCTAAAAGTTGACTAATTTGAGTGAAATATAAGAACAAGATGTGCAATTTAATATAGATATATAATATCTTAAAAAAATTGTTGAAAACTACCTACATTTGGAGCCTTTGGTGAATACCTACATTGTTTCAAAAATGGAAATTAACTTTCTTCAATAACTTTTGGTATCACTACCGTGTGGTTTTTTCCGTAAAAAGTTAACAGCAACGTTTAACGGCCCCACAAAACTACGTTAAAAAATTGGAAAATAACTACCTAGTTTATTGAAAAACTTTTGGTATCACTACCTTGTTAACATTTTCTGTTAACTTTTTGATGGAAAGGACAACAAGGTAGTGATACCAAAAGTTTTTCAAGAAAGTCTGTAGTTATTTTTATTTTTATTTTTATTTTAAATATAGTACTTATCCACAAAATAGCTTCAAATGTAGGTATTTTCAACAAAAAATTTGAATCTTATACTACTCGCAACAAAAATCATATAAGGTGTTTTTTTTATAAAATTTGTAACCTATAAGGGATTTTTTCGTAAATAATGCTCGAAGTTTACTAAATTTCCTGTATGCGTCTTTTTCAATCTTATTTACCGTCATACCATCCACGTAGGATTGGTAGAATGTTTTTTTTCCCCGTAATCAGTAGCGATTTACACAGCAAAATCACTACTGGAAAATCGCAAAATCGCTACTAGTGAAAACCACAACTCCAAGTAGCGGTTTTGCCCTTCCAATTGCAAGCTCAAGATTTTATGGCATTGCCTCGGATCAAATTGCAAGTTGCAAAAACAAAAAACGCGTAAAAACTGCTACTTGTTGCTACTTTGAGTAGCAACTTTGGTCTAAAAACCGCTACTCCAAGTAGCGGTTTTTGGTTTGTCAATCGCTACCTGGAGTAGCGGTTTTAAGACCAAAGTCGCTACTCCAGGTAACGATGTGACCCTAATGTTTTGAAAAATATCCGTTCTTACTCATTCCTACATTTTTTTTTTGGTATGGAGAAGTGGCCCGGATCCCGCTCGGGTCCTATTAAACCAGACAGTTGACAGTAAAGAAAAATAGTAAGAAAATCCCCATTTCAAATGCCCCTAGTGGGATTTGACCCCATGAAACCAAACTCTTACAACCAAGTACCCATTCCTACATAAACGATATGCTTGTAAAAAAAATGGAAAACCAGACATATAAAAAGTTATACGTACTTTAACCATTATCGCAGGAAAAAGTTTCTTATAAGGTCTTGTTTGAGAAGGGAAGAAGTATTGAAAGATCCATAATTCCATGGCTTGTTTGAGAACTATCATCTCCTTCGTCTAGCTTTTTAAGATCCAGCGAATCACTACAATACTTCATCATCGGCACAACGATAATGAAGATGATGAGAAACATAGTTTAATGCTCACAAAATCACCACATTCAAAAATGCTGGGATTATCTTATGGAGAATTATTCCTTCTTCTCGGAGCAGCTGCTGCTCTAATCGGTTCGTTTCCCATCACTTTTCTGCTATATTTTTCAGTTAAGATTCTTAATCATCTGTGAAACTAGGGTTTATCATTTCTGTAATTGAATTCGATGATTCGATGTTATAACTAAATGGAGAAATCAACAGGACCTAAGGATCTTCCGATTATAGCAAGAACAACCGGTCGATTAGCTGGTCGAGCTATTGGTTTCGTTCAATTGGCTCGTGGACAATTCGAAAATGTCATGCAACAAACTCAATTTCGTCAGGTTTCTTCAACTATGTCTAATCATGTTTATTTTTTGGATTTTTATTGTGAATTAGATTATTTTTTTGAACTTTATTCTGTGCTATTTAGTTGATTATTTACCTGGATTAGATTTTTGTTGTAATTGGATAGAATGTTGATGTTTTTGGTATTGATTTCTTCTAGGTTAATAGGAAGCATCTGAATGTCCAATACATTAGACTTTGCAAAAAGAGGACTTTACCCCAACTTTTAGGGTTTTGAAATTATGTTTTCGCCGGGAAATCTGAAACAACATGCTGAAAGAACTATGATAAAGTTTGCCTAAAGTTGACCCGGAATTGGCAGAACCGGAATCGGAAAGTCACTGGCCGGATATGATTTTTGTTGATTTTACTAGTAATGAGTCTTCTTATGATAATATGATTCTTCAAGGTAGTTTGCTGTTCTTTTTCAAATATTATTTATGTGAAAGCAGTGTTGATGGGATGGAAAATTGCTTTTTCAGGGCTTTATATGTTGATGATTTTGAGTTAGTCAAGGTTGTATAACTTGTATTTTGCTAAATGCTAATATAAGAAGGGTATCTATACTTGGATAACATATAACGTACCTGCCTATTAATGTTCCTCTGTTTGTGTAAATGGTTGATGTTCGGATGTGTTTCTTGGGAGCCGATGTTTATTTATGGTTGACTCCTTCCAAACCTCACGTGCTTAAGCCTGTTTTACTCAATTTGGTTTTACAGGTAAATAAAGAATTGCAAGATACAATGGCACAGCTAGAAGCTATTCGGCATGAAATTCGGAGTATATCTATCATGAACCCTGGTCCATTGACGCGAAGGCTGATGGATAATCCTGATCAAGATAATACCGAAACAGGTATGATGATTGAGGTTATGATTATAATGAATATGTTCTGATCTCATTACTCATGCCATGAATAAAATTAGCTACTTTCTGTTTTTTAGGGGCTACTGCCGATAGTCAGCCTTTAAATATCAGTAAAGAGAGCACCGCAGTGGGGGAACAACAGGATCTACACGTACATGTCCAACAGCAGCTGCACACCCTTAAGACAGAGACTAACATTCTTAAGGTTTATAGCTAAGCAAATTATTGAGTTTTGAATGTTTAGTGCAACTTCATGTATGTAATATAGAGAACTTATGTAGATATTCTTCTCCAGGGGCATGGCTCATCATCATCTGGAACATCCAATCTGTATAGCCAAGCAACTACTTATGCTAAGTTGACAGAATCCCCAGGTCTTAGAGCTGGGACAATGGAAGGTAGTATTAATATGGACACAGTCGATGACAGACCTGGCCTTTTGTCAGTCCTTCCTGTATCTGCTGAGAGTGCAGGTTTACTGCCAAGTCGTCAAGGTATGACTCGATGCCGTTGGAAAGACAACATTTTGACTCTTATAAAAGTTTGCTTGAACTGCTGATGTCTTGGAACCAACAGAAACTGACTTGTGTGTCATGGTCTCAGGGGAATTGACAGGGTCTGACATTGTTCTAGAAGCTGTGTTAGAGGCAGAAGTTGCACGCAACGCCAAAGAATTTTTCTCCCAGCCACAAAATCAGATCAAAGTTGAATGAGTTTTTGGTAAGTTTTTTTTCCACCTTTGCCTCTATGCTTATACTGGATACTGCTAGATTTCTTGCAAAATTGCCGTTGTACTTTCGCTGATTGCTTATTTCGATAGATTTTTTCTAGGTGTATTCAGTTCCCATCATTACATATTTGTTAATCACTTTCTGAAATTGTGGACTGTAGCTTTGTTTTCTTCATGTGTTCTGTGTAGTATCACTAAGCGACTCTGCATGCACCTTCGCAGATCAAACATTATAAATAGTTTTGAACATATATAAGGCTACTATGTAATCTTTGTCAGGGACCATTGGGACTGAGGGCATAGTTGATCAAAACATCAGATTCAGCTCCTCCTCATAATGCATAAAGTGGTTTCTTCGATGGTTTATAGTCGACTCTGATACATGCTTCAGACTTCAGAGCCCATTTATATTGCAATCAACTATTGACTTGATCATCATCACTAATTTTTCATTTATTGTGAAATTTGAGGTAATCATGCCATATAATATTGCATATTGGTACGAATAGATAGGCTTCTGTTGGCTTCGATGTATTGAAGGCCTGGGGTTCTTTGTAACCGGATTTTGTTGTTCTCTTTGGGTGGTGTGTGTGTGTGTGGGGGGGGGGGTGTTCGGGGGAGCTGTCCTAGACACCAGCCAGATATATGTGTAACATAACATGGTTGATATGTAGCTTAGAGTTCCTTAGCTAAAGAACATATCCTTTCTACTTTGTAGACCCTAGGCGGAAGTAGTAGCCTATTAGGAGCCCCTTTCAAGAGACTATGACAATTATTATAGGGTTGTGAAATAGCGCCGGTATCAATATGGATCAAATAATCCCTTAGGTGTACATTGTAAGATGGATAAGCATGCTCTTTACCCTTGTTAGGTTGAACTAGACATAAATATACTCACTGACTGAAATGAAGCAGCCTACGGTAAACGACCGATTCTACACCCTACTTTCTAAAACTACAAAACCTGGGGCAAGTATTTGGGACAAAGGAAAATTTGGTTTAAGGTGCCAGATCTTAGTCTCTGTTCCAAATGCTTGTGGTTTTTGCGCTCCAATTTAGCATATGAGCTGATTAACTTAGATGATCTTAGTCTCGTTTTTATTAGCTTGTTGTTATAGCCCGGGAAATGATGGACAATATAAATGGTAATGTAAGCAAGGATGTAATGAAAACGATGGTGATATAAGAACTAGAAATCAGATTGGGATTCATTGGATGGAAATATTACATAAACCCTGAGAAATAATACAACTACACTACAAAACATTCATTCTCATTCATATTCACCATGACTACTCTCTCCCTACTTAGCTCTATTTATAGATAAGTTTACCCTAGAACTTATACTAAGTTCCTAGTTCCTGTTATTATTTACTACCAAAAGTGCTCTTATCCTGCTAATATCCATTCATTACACTTGTGCTCGTCATTCCTGTAATCTAGTTCTGCCCCCTTTATCTACGCTGTTCTTTTAACCTTCAGAGACTTCTGGACAGGCAATTTACGACTCCTTGTGGCACCTTTGCTTTGAAGCTTTGTACACTATTGTTTCTATCCCAGTTCCCAGCCTATTTCAACCGAAATGCCTGCTCCGTAACTTTTCTTATTTTAAACATTGTAACTTGAATTGTATTTGCCCATTTGACTACTATGCTGTATCTTGTGGCTGTAGCCTGTATGTACAGACAATTTTTTGTTGGAGAGGTTTGGGTGTAATGAACTCGAGAAGGTGGGTTTAAAGGACGGGTGACGATCTTTGATTGAGGCCCTGTTTACTTCACCTAATTTTGTATTATTTGAAATCTCTTTTTCTTATATAAATCATTTTTACTGATCAAATCTTCTGTTTATTGGTTAAAATTGAGTTTTACTTATTAAAAGTGATTGTTACTGTCCAAAATTGTTCCTTTACCGAATTTTTAGTATTATTCTCTAGTGAAGTTTACCAGCTAAAACTGACATTTGCTGAATATGATTTTTACAAGTTGAAGTTATATTTAGGTAACTGTTTTTTATCAAAAAAAATCGAAGACTTGCAGAACTTTTGATTGGAGAACGAAAAGCTATCATCAGAGAATCATTGGCAAACTGGCAATATCTACCAAGAAAACTTGTATTGACTCGAGTCGTGAGAGCTGTTGTGATACCATTCAAATCCTTTGTTGATGTTCTTACATTTTGTGAACTCTGATTCTGTTCTTTAGGGTTGCTTGCAATTATGGGTCCAAGTATTGGTCTAAGAAGGCCTGTTGGTAGCTACTAGCTAGTGTTGATCCAGGAGAATTATGACTTGGGGTTGACGCATTGCTGTTATCACCCATATTGTGATTCCTATTTGCGCGCACAACTTTTTCATGGCTTCTGGTTCAATCTTAATATGGCCAGAGAAAGCTCCAGATTGGGTCAAGCCGAAGTTCAAGAGCTGGAGATCACTTGAGATGTGCAATAGGGGTGACCGCACAAGGCCACCCGAAAGAGAGAGGCCTCAAAATGCATGTATATAATTCTTTTTTTTTGCTGAGCATAACTTAGGATTTGATTATGGTAGAGTAATTTATTAGAAAGAGTAAATTTATTTGGGTTACGTTCTCTATCCTCTTAACTACTCTACAATTGTTGTAATGGAAACATTTGATCAAACAAATTGCAAAAATAATAAACAATAAATCGAGGTTCATTATCAATGTGATAGATACGTCCTCCAGCAAAGGAATATGCTTACTATGAACATGAAGAGGCGATTACAGATTATAATTAAACACAAGATTCATTCAAAACTTCCTTCTATGAATCTCAGAAGCCTCTTCTCTAAGATAATTGTAATTGAAATTCTCAATCTCTCCTCCTTTGTGTTTTGTGTTAGGAAAATAAAAGTCGAGCTCTTTGTTGCAATGGACGGCCCACAGGCCACAGTGGCCCTTGAGAGCCGCTCCCAACGGATTGCTAAAGCTCCCAAATGTAGTGTGTTCTGCCCATCAAGTGAACAATGGTTTTTTTTTTTTTTTTTTGTGAAAAAGGAAGCATTAATTACTTAAAGGTTAGACAAACGCCTATTACAAACCGCTTCATTAGCATGAGCGTTAGAGTGATTAAAAATCCTATTACAATCCGCAAGATAAGTGTTCAAACAAGATCTAGGGATAAGGGAAAGTAGTCTAGACTCGTTGACGCTAAGATCACACAAATTCTTCTTCTTTGCCAAAAGGTCTGCTAGCTTGTTATCTTCACGTCTGACCCATTTAAACTCCACTTTTCTGAAAAATCGCTTAGGAATCTTCTTCACATAAAACTCACAACCACATAACTTCGATCAACAATGGATTAAACACCAAAGATTTATTCACGAAATCTTCACAACAATGTGGGTCACCTTTTTAACTTGCTTGTCATTTTGAGTGAGAGTTTAGGTACTTAATGCATTTATATCGGAACTTTGTTGTGAAATTACTCCCTATATTCTCTTAAGTTCTTCCTTTTAGGAATCTTGACCCTATTTAGAAATAAGGGGAAGAATTATTCTAAATTTGTTCCAATATATAAGAAAAACATAGTCGTATTGCATAATAAAAATATCAAACTTTAATAAATAACTTAAGATATTAATGATATGAAATGTTATCGATGCCACATGTTAAGTTTCAAACAATTCTCTTCTATTTACAATCACTAATTTACGATATACAATGTTGACTTAATAAACTTATTAATTAACAATTCAAAATTCAATTCACGTTGTTAACTTAATAAGTATCACCACATACATCTAGATTATGATAAAAGATTGGTTGCAATCTCCTAGTCTAATGTTAAAATGTTCGTATATGATGCCGGAAGTTTATTGCCTTACACTCTTATAAATTTATTTTTACACGATTACATGACATATGCTTTGGGAGCATCTCAAAATTATTGGCATATCCTTTAGTTAGCCGAAATCAAATGTCAATTTATACATTTTAAAAAAAACATATAAAACGGATTCATAATACTTTATCACAAAACCGAAGTAACTATTCTTAAAACAGATTCTAATGTCTTGTAATAAGTTATTATAATGAATATAATCCCTTCTCTCCTAGTAAAACTTGATTTCATTGTGTAAAAGACTTTTAACAAGGTTACTTTATAAAGTTAGGTGAAATGAAAAAATACTTCGGCTATTACTATCTAATCACCAATATATTCTGAATATTATATGACATAATCCTATCTAATCATAATCCTATTGATGTATACATGTGCTTTTGCATCATTCTATACATTTCAACTATTTCAACAACTAGGAGACATATTAAGCTTAGTTTGACAATTTTCAACTAAATAAACTACTAATATTTTAAATTTCCATCTAACTTTTCAATCTCCTTTTAGCTTTTCAACTGATTTTGACGAATAGAGGCGTAGAAATAAAGTTGATTTCTCCCAAAGTTCCTAGTAATTATATATGTTTGTATTTAGTGGAAAATGCGTATGGAGGAGGCTAATAAACGTCTCCTCTGAATTTGTGATGACCACTAAAGTAAAAAAAAAGTCCATGCTAATCAACCTGACTAGATGTATAGTAAGACAAAAAAGCTACACTTTTTTCATTATATTTATATTTTATGTAATCTGTATAATGAATAATCTACATAGTATAATGTAAATTGTATAAATATATAATTAGATCACCTTTAAATATAAGGTCACATGATACTTGGAGCCGTCACCTTATTTTTGCTTGTTTTTACAAAAAAATATTCAGATAAATTAATTTTAATGTTAATATAGTCAGATAAATTATATTTGTGGTCACAAAGATTACCCAAGTCTAATTTACAAGTTATAACTATAATTAGGTCTCTTAGGCTTAAAGTAAGTTTGAACTCAATTAAATTAATTTAGAACTAATAATTCAAATAAGTTGGTCACTGAAATTTTAGTGAAGTTGTTGGGATGCTTTTGTCTTTTACATTCAAATACAATTCCTTCTTTGATTCATTGAACCAAGTACAAGAACAACCCTATGAAACTTCAACTTTCTATATAAATATTATGCTTTCATAAAATTTCATTACCATAAATTCCGAAATGAGTTGTTTTAAATAAATAATTCTAAAGGTTGTACTATAAAGAAAATTCTCATAAATAACGGTCTAACAGTCCAACCATCAAGTAATCAAATAAAAATGTAGCTTAAGTTACAAAAAAATATTTAATTAAGTAAAAATGTTAAAACTTAACAGGTTTAGACAATAATGCATGAACCAAGTTGTAACACTTCTTTTGTTGTCTTAATTTTTGCAACATCTGCTATATTGTCTTTAAATTTTATAAAAATTTATCATTATCTAGGAAAAGTATAGTCGCAAAAGATACTATCAAATTCATCACAATTTATAACTTTATCAAAATTTCATATTCTTTTACTAACCCGTCTATAGATAGTAGTGGTTAGTAGTGTACTGGAGAAAACCATAAATCTGCAAGTATTGCAAAAAATTATACTCGAAAAGACCGTAACTCTACAAGTGTTACAAGAATTATGTGTGAGGTTAAGGAAGTCTTTGATAAATGATTTTTGACTTTTATATATAATCAAGTAGCTAAGAAGTGTTTGGTAAACGACGTTTGGAAAGAAAGCCAAAAATTGCTTTTACCAACTTTTTCAACTGACCTTTCATATACAGCCAAATACTAACAACGTTTTTATCAAACACTTTCATATACACCGGTCAATCAAACCACGTAAAACAACTGGTCAAACCAAACACAATAAAAAGCCATCAACCAATTATCAAACACTCTCTAAGTATAATTAGTTCATGCAACACAACAAAATGATGTGGCATATATAATTCAATTAATATTTTCAACTCCATCATAGACTTAAAATAGATAATCCTAAACAAGTCCAAAACAACACGTAAACAAATCCTTTTTCATTAACTATCATTTCTCTTACCTCCATTTCATTTCTTTACAGCTTGCATAAACAAAACCCACCATTTCCTTTCTTTTAAAAAAAACTCACCAAACTCCCCAAAATCCATCATTTCTCTCTCTCTGTGCTTAAACAAAAAATACCCACAAACCAAAATTCTCTCATTTCAATTCAATTCAATTCACCATCTTCTTAAAGCTTCATTCTTTCCATCAATGGCGAATAACCCAGAAACCCCTAACCAAGATTTCCTCGAACAACTTCTTGAGATGCAAACTTATGCTGCTGCTGCTGCTGCAGCTGCTGCTGGTGACCCTAATTTGGCGGGAAATGATATGAATTTGGGTGCTGCAGCTCCGATGATGCTCCAATTAAGCTCCGGCCCGGGTGGGTTTCATGGCCCGCCTGTTTTCCCGTTGGGTTTGAGTTTGGACCAGGCTGGAAAGCCCGGTACTTCTGGGTTTATGAAACCCGATGAGGGTTCTAGTAGTGCTAATAAGAGGTTTCGTGATGACCCACATCATCATCTTGTTGATGGGGGTTCCAATTCTGGTCATAAGAATGTAAGTTGTTTTTTTGGGAAAGTTTCAGTTTTTTTTTGTTGTTGTTGTTATTGAGTGTTCTGAGTTCGATAAAGCGCAGTGATGTAGACGAGATTTGATAGCAGGTACACATGTTACTAACTAAACTAGCTGAGTAGCTGGTGTCAAGTAAATGTACACGGGTTGTTTAGAGAGCGACAAAGTGCAGTGATGTAGCGATTGCAGGTCTTAGGTACCACATGTTACTAGCTAAACTAGCTGAGTAGCTGGTGTCAAGTGAGGGGAGAACAAAATTGGAAAATTGGGGATGAAGTCCATTTTGGGTGTGTCAAGTAAATTTGATTTTTTTTGGTGTTTAGGGAGCCTTATGGAGACAAAATTCGATCCGAGGTCATAGTTATTATGACTACCTCCATATGATTTTACCAACTAAACTAGCTGCGACTAGAGTGACTGTCTGATGTGAATGTGAGGAGACATTATTGAATTTTGATTAAAACTGATTTTTTAAATAATTTTTGTGTGTGTGGGGGGGAAGGAGAGTTTTGTGAAAATATAATAAATGGCAATCTGGGGAAGCAATTCATTTTCATGGACAGTTAAGTGGTTGCATGGTGCTTAAGCTTATATACTCTTTTGTTTTGGTAAGAGATAATTCTGGGATGTATGGATTTTTGTTAATTCTGGAGTTGTAAGTTTTGAGTTGCAATGAGTAAAGTTAATGATGAATATGATATTGGTTAAAGTTATAGCACATAATGGCTGTTAGGTTCAGATAGAGGATGTGAAGATAGACTTAAACTTTTACATTTTTTTAATCAAAGGTGCTTTCTTTATAAGGATTTGTTGGTGTGGAATTGTTTTTAGGTTTTTCATGGCCAGCCAATGTCGAATCCGGTTCCTGTGGCACCGCATCAACCTGCAATTCGGCCTAGAGTACGAGCTAGACGAGGACAGGCTACTGATCCACACAGTATTGCTGAGAGGGTAAGATTTATTTCCTAGTTTAGTGTCAGAGTTGGTTGTGATTATCACCATATGATGTATCCTTTTGGTAATAGTCTAGACTCTAGATGAAACTTTTCCATTTATATCCATGTCGGTTTAAGAAAACAGTGATGAACTCTTGAATGATGAAGATGTTCATACTTCCTTTCGCTGGGTACAGTCTTTAGACACATTCATGGATAATGAGGATCTTCCTACTTCCTTCTGTTGGATGAGCATGTTATAATGGCTTTGTTAAAATGACGCCGTCTTGATTTTCTTTCTGAACAGTTGCGTAGAGAGAGAATTGCTGAAAGAATCCGTGCATTGCAAGAGCTTGTTCCTAGTGTCAATAAGGTCAGTTACTTTCTGTCTTTGTAAGATAACATTGATTGTCTAGTGCTAGAATGTCGTCTTCTTGTCACCTGCGGATAAGTTAATATGTATTAGCCTTAGGGTTTTATTTTTGACATGCCGATGTTAGTTTTCATTTGTTAATAAGAGTCTTTGATGCTCGATATGTCTTATCCTGTTTAGCAGCAGAACCATACCCTGTTTGCAGTAAGTTACTATGATTGTTCAGAAAAGCTCATTTCGTGCTACGCTGTAGTCCTCGTTACCTATTGTTCCATTTATTTTTGCAGACGGACAGAGCTGCAATGCTTGATGAAATTGTGGATTATGTGAAGTTTTTGAGGTTGCAAGTCAAGGTAATCTTATGTTTTGGTTGGGACTTCTTTTGCTTATTCCCTTATCTCAAATGGAAGCAACTATCTCCTGGTGAAGATTAACTTCGCGCTCACCTTTCTGCGTTGTTATAGATTGCTGGCATTATGATATCTCAATTTATTCATTGAAAAGAGGAAAATCTAATAGTTCAATATAAAAAGTATCCGATGAATTTGCTCCATTCATTTTGCATAAACAGTTGACACATGGACGGATGGACCCGTATTAGGAGCGTAATTTTTTAGCATATAATGCCCTATGATCCTAGTTCATTCTTTCATCATTATCTATCATGACTTCATGATACAGTTTAGTATAACCTACATTAGACCCGTGATCATGAGGACCTTCCTATATTTAGGCTCTCAATTTAATATGAATGTCTATATCCAAACACTATGATTAAATCATTATAATTAGATCAATGCTATGATATTATAATCTGTACGGCTAATTTGTTAAAGGATTGTTTCACTCTTTACTTCAAGAAGAAGCTTGCTTACAATTATATTAGTGTAGTAGCTTTTAAAATAATGTTTTTGTGAATACTGATAATCATCAACAATTATTTGACAGGTTTTAAGCATGAGTAGATTGGGTGGAGCTGGTGCAGTGGTGCCACTCGTGACGGACATGCCAATATCATCCGTTGAGGTATACAAAACAAAACCCATTATCCCATATCATATGTGGTGTAAGAAAAAGAAAAGACAATGACTTGATGGACTGTTTTTCATCTCAGATAATTTTGATAATGTATTTGAACATTCCATTAACGTCGTTTTCTTTCCCCCGACAGGAAGAAGGTGGGGAAGGTGGGAGAGGTCAACCCGTGTGGGAAAAATGGTCTAATGACGGAACTGAGAGACAAGTTGCAAAGCTCATGGAAGAGAATGTTGGGGCCGCAATGCAATTCCTGCAATCTAAGACACTTTGCATCATGCCTATCTCACTCGCATCTGCAATCTACCACACTCAGCCGCCAGATGCATCCTCACACGTGAAGCCCGAGTCAAACCCACCTTCATAAACCAACCTCCTGTATTACAAGGTGATAATCCTCAGTTCCCTTATCTTTAACTCGCTAATCTGATCGCGGGTCCCTCCCCAATATATATATAAATATTACTCCGCGAAATTCAACCCTCGAAAGAATTCAGCTCAATCATCTCTATCTTCGAAAATTTGGTAACAAAGTCAGATGCCATAGTGCCCAACTTTTTTCCCCTTTAATCCCCTTTTGTCAACAAATAGGGACTGATATCATCATGGCTTAAACAAATGGAAGCACAACTCTAACATAGTCTTTGTTGAGTTCAAGTAAAGGCAAGAAAGGAGGAAATGTCAAAGCTTTCACTTGATATACTCTGTTTTCTTTTTTTCTCTGATTTCTCTGTCTTTTTTCTCTGAAATTTTGAATCATAAGGTGGAGACTGTAGAGTAGTGGTGGATGACAAAAGCACTTTATGTAATACTACTACTTACTATTTTGTTAGTGGAGGGTTGTCAATTTTTTTACCTCTTTGTTAGTGGGTGGTGGGACTCAGTTGATAAAGGAATGAATGGATTAGTACATATCTGTCTTTTGTAATTTGTAATGTATTTTTCATATCAGGAAAGAATGCAGATTTTAGAAAAGGATAATGTTTGGTTGTCCAGAATGTCTTCTTTTTTCTTGTATAGTCCAATTCATACCATTTAATTATGTTATGTTTTTGGTCTTTATGTAAGATGGTTGTTGGC
Source organism: Patellifolia procumbens (assembly GCA_947645195.1). Taxonomy (NCBI): domain Eukaryota; kingdom Viridiplantae; phylum Streptophyta; class Magnoliopsida; order Caryophyllales; family Amaranthaceae; genus Patellifolia; species Patellifolia procumbens. Next base: position 559,286 of record CANSGD010000658.1, read on the forward strand.
CTGTGTTGATAAAAGTCAGCTGACATTTGATATCCCTTTTGTCCTCCATTCCCTGCATAATTATTTGCCTGTTGAACTTTTTTTTTTCCCTTTTCCGGGGCGGCGGGCTTCCTTTTGTTAACTTTGTAGGTTAGGTGGTTATTCACTAGTCTCATTCTGCTGCCAAAGTAGCTGTTGATTTACTTCACCAACCTCCTTCAAGGAGTCTAGCTAAGTTGCTTTCTTGAGCATTATGAGTTTACTCTTGTTTTCTTGTGTAAAGTGGGGGTGGTTGGGTTTTATCTTAAGCTGTTCTAGTAGATAGAGAGCTTGGCACTTTGACTTGGACGGAGCCGCAGGGGGGATTGTAGGGGTTAGGGAAGAAGGAACTCGGAACTCCCCTGGGTTTCATTGCAGCAAGCCAACTAGTTTTTGACTCGCTTTCAGTGCGAGTTATTTCATTATGGGCGGGAGGATTGAGACTGGATAGGCAAAATCTATGTTACTCGGACTTGGATACGTGCGGTAGATAAGGTTGTGTCTAAGTTTTTGACTTTATGAGCCTTTAATTGATTTGGCTCAAAATAAAGCATCGAAGTATCTGTACCTGCGTGGGAGTGCCGAGTATTCGATAAGGGTACTTGAGGTAAATTGAGAAGTTCTAACTATACATCAGACCATATCTTATACGAGAATTGAGAGGATTTCATAAGGCCGTAAAATGAGTCGATATGTTGGCGAAGCACTTGCAAACAAGTTCAGTCATGACTTGTTTGTTATGTTGGCGAAGCACTTGCGAACAAGTTCAGGCATGACCTGTTTGTTAAGCACATGCACTAGTGACTAGCCTAAACCAAATTTGAATGAGCCAAACTCGAAGATTTATGATCTTTATCAAGTGACTCTGAATCAACTGGGTTAGGCCAGTGTATGGGACAGTCTTGCCGTTGAAGTCTACCTCATCTCGTTTCGGCCATTTTGTTGATCAATACCCACTCATTAAGTCGAATCGATAATCTGGCTGATTTAGGTTGAGCCATCAATGATTAATAGGGTTAATGCCAGGGAAGCAAGTATGATAAGAGAAAACGTAAACTCATTTTTTTAAACGACCAACGAGAAAAAGTGTTTGGACAAAGCTAAATCAATGTTATGTGTCGTATTTCGATTAAAATGTGCAGATGATCGCGTTATAGATGATGAACTCATAGTAACAAAATCGCAATCCCAAATATGATGGCATTGAAAATACATCTAGCCAAACGAGAAGGTGATACATGGTTGCCTACACGAGCTAAGCTTAACCTGCTCTTAAGGAAGATATTAGTTTCTTCATTTCTCATAGTTTTTTGATAAACAGTTTCTTCATTCTTGGTTGAAGTTTAATTGACATAAAATATTGACTAGAAAGAGTTGAACAACAAATTATTAGTTGGAAAATAAGTAAAGGAAACCGGATAAAGACGGCAGTATAGTAAGCTCAAACACGGAATCAATCCGTACAAAGATGGCCAATATCAATAGAGTATTATTTCTAACAACATGAACCAAACAACATACGTAGTAAACAAGCATTCATCAGGCTATGTTCTTGCACCCCAATATAAGTTTACGTGTAAGTATCTTTCTTAATCATTTCACTCGATTGTTTCGATTGTAAAGAGGGCTGGTTCATGGTTGGGTTCAGTTAAATGCCTCCACCCAATGTCAAGCTTGGGTGGATAAGGAGCTCAAACAAGCCAGCTAGTTCCTCCGTAACGAAATGAACGCAATAATTTAGTCAGGCACGCATGCCAAGACAAAACTTTAAAGATGAATATCTAACTATATATTTGTAAAAACTGTAAACATTAGATCATTAAAAAACTATAAGTTGAGACGAATCCAATGAGACCCCGACTATATTTTTCCTTGTAAGTCACAAATTACGGTCAAAGTTAAAATTGTGAATAATGTCAAAGGTACAATTGTTGCGATTATTTCATTACGGAGAAAGTAGTAACGGGATGCTATTATTTGAAAACTCCGTGTGTTTCACTAAATACTTGCGACACCAAAGCAGCAATAATTTGAAGTTATGGGGGTGATAGGTCACGAGCACATAGCTTCAGATCATCTCTGATACTACATTGCTTGAGACTTTCAGAGCTGAAAGTGTATGCATGTGTTGATACACTTTTGGGCCTAATTACAATATTGAAAAAGGCCATAAGCCCTAATTGCCCATTTAAAGATAGAAGGGTTAAATTTTGCGCTTAATACAAGTTAATGTTGATCTACTACGCTTGTTGCCGTATAATCAACACTGGTAAATCTAGCTTGATCTTAAGGGCATCTTCCGCATGCATGAATTCGAGCAATCTGTTCAAACCATAATCTTTCAATTGCGCAATAGCATCAACTATGATGCCCCCACTAGGGAATTTCTGTATAAACGTACATATTTGATAACCAAAAGAATTGGTGTTTGACCAAAAAAATGGAAAACTACCAATTATTCATCAATAAGCTTTACTATTCTATCACCATCCCTCTTTAAATGACATTCTATCTACTTTATTATTATAGAGTTTCAATCACCACTCTAACATATTGTTATTGCTTGTTCTATCAAAATCAATGATGATATACAAATGAAAATTAGAGTTAGTTGTAACATTTTATATCCATATTGTAAATGAGATTACTATTTTTAATGATAATATTTTCACGCTAAAATAATATTAATTATTTTTAACTATTACTTAATGGTAATGCACAAATATTCCGGATCATAGTCCAAGTCTCAATACTAGTTAAAGTTCATATAAAAACTTTAAATTATATACAACTGATAAGTGATATGTTTACAATATCAAATGGAACATTTTTTAATACTCATTAAATAATTTTTTTTATAGATGATCAAAGTGGGAGTTCTGTTCTACACCAATTCACCGTAGGCAAGGAATAATTTGTCTAGATCACTTTGGTTAGCGAGGTCTTCAAGAATGTAAAGTATGCCAATATTGTTGTGAACTAAGGGGAGAATGTATTTAATTAGTGTGCAATAAAATATCGACGATGTTATATGGATGAGAAAATAGACAATAAAAATAAGGAAATATAGTGAGAAACCACCTATTAATTAGAGCATGCAGCTGAATGGTTGCACAGCTAAGAGCATCTACGATGGTCTAACTACTTTTTATGTTGCTAGCAATGCCACCTCACAAGTTCTAGCTATATTACCATTTCCTCCATTGGTAAGCAATAATGTATGTAGCTAAATTTTTCCTACCATACATCAATTTTTATTCTTTAAATCATGAGCATTTATTGCTCTTTCCTCTTTTATCTCAATTGAGCTAGTAGCTTGTTTTGGCTACCTAGCTCAAATAAGCTACAATGTCCAATGGTCAGCTACTAACTTGAAGTATTTTTATAATTGCAAGCTAGTCCTTATACACAACCATTGTAGATGCTCTAAGTGGGCAGCCCTCATCATCCAAAAAGCCAATATTGCCTAATAATAAGGAGATTGCTTAGGACAAAAAATCTTCATTTTCCAACCGTTGCACAGCTAAGTGGGCTGCCCTCATCATCCAAAAAGCCAATATTGAAATCTGTAAAATTAGAGCATGCAACCCATGGTTGATAAGCTCAAAGCATATGAGGCTAATCTAGACGTGGTGTTGTGTGGTGAGAACTGGACTGATCCGCCTTGTAATTCTAGTTGCAAGCCCATAAATGTCCAAATTCCAAAAGAGCATAATACAAATCCTACAATTATAGAAAGAGAAAGAGGGAGATGAAATCAAAATGAAAATAAACCCTAATTTTAACTTGTTCGACCAACAATTATCTTAAATTGGATCGAAGAAGTGCAACCCTAATTGAAGGGCTTTGACCCCTAATTGTAGGATTGGTGAAAAAAAAAGCAAGAATTTGGGTGAATTGATGAGGAAAGTTATGAAGAGGTATAAAAGGGGAAAATTTGGAGAAAAATTGGATTGAAGAGGAGGAAAATGTAAAAAGTGGATCCCATTTGGATGATTTTTAACAGAATTACTAATATGCCATTAAGTGGTGGTGTTTTGAAAAAAAAAGTGTTTTAATAGGTGTTTTTTTTTTTTTTGAAAAAATTGGTTTTTAGGTGGTTTTTTCGAAAAAAGTGTATTTATTAGGTGGTTTCTCATAATTTTTCCTAAGAATAACTAATAACACACGGATTTAATGTAGCTCGATCAATATGACCTACTCCACTGGTGGGGGATCCGAGGGTTTTCTTTAATTACAATGGAAACCCTAGAGGATTATAAAATAGGAGTCTTTGGCACAGAAAGGTTTTAAGTAAATGATAGCCTAATGGTTCCTTTTATAATACAATTAATGAAACCTCTTACTCGCTGTCATATACAAGATAAGAAAATTAGAAAATATAGGAAATAATCTGGTAAAAGATATAGTCTCTCCGATTTTTTTTAATAGAGACATTTTGCCATTTAGTTTTTTTTTTAAAATTTTAATTGGAACACTTCCACATTTTGCCTTAAATGGTACGTTAGCCCACCTAATTATTACAATTATCTCATCCTCTCTACCTTTTCTACTTTTTTTTTTTCTCACTTTCAATCATCCTTCTCTCGTACTTTTGCACTTATTTCTTAGTCCGCGCGCAAAAGCAAACATCCCTATTAAAAAACGGAAGGAGTATCAAATAAGATAAAATTTTCAGTCAAAGATATATAAGATTTCCTCCCTCTTTTTCTTTTTTGATAACCGAAAGGTAAAAAAATTGAATTTATCCCCTCTTAGCCTGGATCATTTTATAGTACAAGGCGTACTTTAAATCCATACCCAATGAGTAAAGCTAATGCATTAGGAAGAGGCTTAGGCCTTAGATAAGGTTGATGTATGGTTGCCTACAAGCTAGTCAAGTTTAATCTACTTTAAAGGATGTCAATCTTCAAATTGAGTAGATTGCTAAAGTTGATTCATGTTATGAGCAAAGACACTCGTTTCTTGGTCACAAGTTTAATTGATTTTTTCAAGCAATGAAGTTTTTTCAACGATCCTACTTACGCCTTATACATGTAGCATCATCTAGTATTTTAAAATTGGTGCGCTATACAACGATATGCTCCCCACATTTACAGATCGTTTGTAATACATAAACAAGGATAAGCATAATCATATCTCTTGTATGGAACATGGTAAGATTTCATTTTGCGAGGGTTAGTATAAGACTAGGCCAAGGGGCTCTACCTCAAGGGTATGAAATAACAAGATTTTGCTCGAAGCTATTACATTTAATAACGGTTATTATGGTAGATTCTTGATCCTTATTCATTTTGGAGTTGGGTGTATATGTATTTCCCATATATCACATTAATTGGCATGTATTGCAACTAACAAGAGTAGCAATTTAGTAAAACGAAGAAAGTATGTGTAACAATAGTAAAACGACGGATACTCAAAAGTCTAACACAAGTCCTGAGCATATTGGAATAATATAGTATTCCTCTAAATTAACTAGCTTTTCCACTTAACGTAGTGGAAAGGTTAGGAGTCCTGCTTCAATATCACACATCAACAAGTTAACAGGACCACTACACTATAACACAGCTCAATACTGAATAACACCAACTAAGCATGCCAAGAACTAAGTAGTCTGCTCTCCGCATTCGAATTGTTCGAACAACTCAAAATATTCCCGCCCGTTAAGGTATCCTGGACCTGGAGGATGATGAGTTTGGGTACACAAAACGCGACCACGAAGATCATTTTTACCTGAAAAACATAAGATCAAGATTGACAAACAAAGAGTCATAATACATATATACAGAGAGTATAACAATAAATGAAAAAGAAATTACATTAGTTGAAAAAAATTAAACAAAACCCTCTAAAGACGGCAGTGTAGTAAGACATGACAAATGATATCAACCGAGAAATCCGTGTATTACAGGTAGAGCTTGGCCAGCAGGCTTGTGCCTTGTTTGGTAGTTGGTACTCAATGGCGGTAATGGTAATAAATTTTACCTAAATTTGTTAAGAGAAGTCTCATGGCATTGCCATGGTTATGAAGCTCCACCTCCGATCATGTGTTTTTCTTCGTAGTTCTCCATTACCACTCAATACCACCTTCCCAAAGGGTAATGGATGGTAATGAATTTTATGAAGAAAAAAGGATAATTGGGTGTGTACAAGTATTACCGTGGAAGTTGACATATAGCATTACTTTCAAATTACCCTAAAAAGTTATCACCATTACCACCTTTTACTACCGACAACCAAACGGAGCATTGCTGGTTTTCAAATAAGATATGCATACACAATTCACAGCCCACCACCCCCAGCCCCTTTCATACCGAGCTAGTAGTAGGCTCGTGCTGGCTGCCGACCTCTAGTTCCATGTATAGGCAGTACATAGTTATATACCTGATAGGAGATGCGACGGGCCCAAGCATATGCAAAACTCAGTGAAGACACATGTGCAATTGATGAGCGCTTCGGCAAAAAACGTCTGAAGCTCAGCATTGGGATCATCTTTGTTCTTAGCCTCAAAGTTTAAATGCACAAGCCTACCCATTTCATTGTGCGCTGATCCAAACGGACCAATCTTCACAAACTCAAAATTTGTACCCTGAAAGTGTTACAGCAATGGAATCAAGAGAGAAAGATAATTGAAAAAAAGGAGAATCAAGCATGCATATAGACTGGATATATGACAATTTCGACAGCATTTATTTTTGCTTTCGTTATGGAAATGCCCCTTATATTGCAAATTTGTTTAGCCCCTGAGATTAACCCAAAAGATGCACAAACAAGACCTTAACAGCAAATGACAATTATTTCAGGAAGAGAGGGATCAATTAAAAGTGAACACACCTCTTTTGCATTATAAAAGGATAAGGCTACAGGTACTGTTAAAGCAGTCTCGTAGTTGTCAGTTAGAGCTGTCATGTAGAAGCTGGTCATTCCACTCTTCGTGTACAACCCGCATTTGCCAATGTACTGGAGTCCAGGATGTGAAAACCTAGGATTGAAATTTCTCTCCTTTTTGCTATTTTTATCAGTCAAAACAAAAGCTAATCAGGAACTATGCAAGGAAACAGCTATGAAAATGAAGTATTTTTTAGAAAGGGAATTACATTTCGTGACACGACCTTGTTCTTAAACTAAACAGCTTTTAACGACTAACAGCACAATGGTCACAAAAGCTTAAGAAAATAGCCTTAAACCAGATCTTGTTCCATTACCATTTATGACAGTCTTCGTACCTCCCAATAGCAGAAACAACTATGCTTTCCATCAACTTTCTCGGACTAATAGTGTGTTTGGACAAAAAATGGGAAGGAAAAGAAGGGGAGGGAAGGGAAGGGAAGAGTAAGGGAGGGGAGGAAAGCAGGATGGGTTTTCCTTCCAAATCTCTCCATTGTTGGAGGGTTGGAGGGAAGAATTTCTTATCAATTGATCCTTCCTCGCTCCCCTCCAAATCCCTCACCCCTCACTTGTTATCCAAACAATGGATTTTTGTCATCTCCCTTCCCCTCCCCTCCCTTTCCCTCCTATGTTAGGGATCCAAACAAGCTGTAACTGTAAGTCTGTAACCATGATGCTACTTGCAGTAAATTTGCAACATTTGATGTAATTGTACAAGAGTGACAAGTATTCCAGCACTACATGAAAAGTTCTATTCCAATAAGTGCTTAAATAAGGTTGTTGATAGATTTTCTAGATTAATCATATTGCTTGGACATTGTCACGTTAGAAAATAAAAAGTAAGGTCAATCAGCAGAGCATAGGTAAGCTGTAAGAAGCTAGCCAGGAAGATGAATATAAGTACGCCAAGATATCTTGTACTAATATCAGAGAATTGGCTTGCAGTAACGAGCGCAGCTCAACATACCCCTTTTTTATGAACTTGCACAAATTTCCAACTTGGGAGCGCAAGGTTGTCCAACGATATTCTCGGCCATTTCGGAAGGTGTCACTAGGATAATCCGGATGATGGATATTATGAGAACAACAATAGAGACAATCGTAAGTCTCTGCTTTCTCTGCGAGTAGTGCAACTGATATTGTACTTCCTCCATTCACAAATACAAGACCTAGAATTATTGAAGCTCAAAGCTTGCAAATTGAACCATATTTTTCTACTAACGTATAATAATATTGTCATTAGGGGGTTTGTTAGATTTGTTTCAATGTGATTTTAGAAGATATTATTTTTCACAATTTCCACTAGATTAGAAAGATATAAGTGGTCAAAGCGTCAAAGGTGTGCATTGAAGAATGCAAGAGAAACAAGAACTATATAAAGGAAGTAGATCATGGCCGGAGTAATTGTAATGGTGAGTAGAGGTCAATTCTAATTCTCCTAATAAACCCAAAAAAGAAGACATCGAAAGGAAACAATCATGAGAACAAAGAGTCAAGTACAAATGGTTCAAAGTAAGTAACCTGGCAGTGAGTTGCTTGGTCCTACAATGGAGACATATCCGACACTAACAACATTTGTGTTAGTTTCGGTCAGTTCACAGAAAAAAGTCTCAACCACTGCATCAGGTACATCTTTCTGCTTAACCTTGATGTTCATGTGGATAACAAGGTCTGACGGGATGTATATGCCATTGTCCCTCGAAGTCTTGACCACTAGGGGGCCAACCTCCACAATCTCATAGTCTGATAACTCCCTCGACACGATACTTGCATACCTCTCTGTACTAGCTTCAGATACCTCCTCATCATCTCTGTCTCCGTCTATGTTACTCGGACACGGATTGAGTGTCTACTCGGATACGGGTGTCCAAGTGTCCGACACGGCTATTTTGTAGAAAAAATTCAAGTTTTTAGTTTAAAATGAAGTATCCAAGTGAAGTGTCGTGTCGGACACGACACGACACGACACCCGATTTTTGAGGTAAATGAAGGTGTCGGAGTAACATAGGTCTCCGTAATTGGACAATATGTCACTGTCCCAAGTTTTATCATGATAAAAGTCAGAATATAGATCACAGGATTCAAAAAGCAGACGAGTGCTAACAAGGAGAGCAAGGAGCTAGTGGGCAAATTCAATAAAAAGTCAAAGATAGCATTTCTAGTGGTTCTCATGAGTTAATTCCGTCTACTATACAGTCAAGGGTATCTTCCTTTTGATCATGGAAAAAAGATGGTTGCCCTATGTTTATCTGTCCTCCTAACCTTCATTAATCAGACATGTATTTAATTGAGTATTGCAAGAGAATTTGTGATAACCACACTATCCTAGCTCGCGAAAAGGGACATCCCTACCTTTTCCTACAGTGCTATTTGAAAGTCACTAAGGCTCCGTTTGGTAGGGTGTAAAACATTTTCAGATCAAAATGGAAAACCTTTTACATTGGAAAATTCATTTTTATGAAGATTTTCTGTTGTTTGGTTGCATGTTAAATGATTCTCTATAGAAAATCAATTACTCTAATTGTGAGGGAAAAAGTTTTCCTCCCAATTTTGGGGGAAGAAAATATGTTCAATAAGGTGGAAAATGGTTTTCCATCCCAAGTTTTACATTTTAATGTTTTACTCCAAACCAAACAATGTAAAATAGGAAAACAGTTTTTAAGGAAAATATTTTACACCCTACCAAACAGACCCTAAGATTCGAATATGGGTATCATAGCTAAAGGCCGACCCATGTTTCTGTTTCCAATTTCCATCCTACCGATCATTAGATCAGTCACTGCACCATATACACTCCAGACAAAAGCATATTATAACAGCAACATTTAAGTCCAAAATACCCAGACTATCAAACAATAACAATTAATGGCTCCGTTTTGTTGGGTGTAAAACATTTTCAATGTAAATATAAAGCTCAACCAGATGTGATGCTAGCCTACAATTTTTATCCTACACTCGGGTGTACGATGAATGAACTCGCTAATTAGAGCAGAAAAGAATACCTGGTTTCCTTCCAATTCTGCAGAAAGTCGAGCTCAATCACTGGTTCTCTATAAAGAAAGTGTCAAAAAGTAAACCAATCAAGTTAAAGCAACACAAATTCAAATTAATTGAACAACCATAACAAAAGCTTCACTAATCCAGGAAAAAAAAAATACTAACCGTTTTCCTTCATCAATTCAAACAAAATATCAAAAAAAATTACCCATATGAATAATCACGAAAAAAAGTACAAAGAAAACGTTTTTACTGATGAAATCAGGAAAACAAAATGATCACAATAAAGAATTGAAGCAGATTGTTGACAGCAAAAATATACCCAGATGAAAAATGGCGAAGACGCTTTGAACGGGTCTTGCGGTGGGGCCAATGTAGAACCACCTCTATCGCCAATTCTTCCAAACCAATTTTTCCTATCTCTTCCGTACTGTTCTCCTCTTTCTCAGACATTCATGTATTGTGATTTGTCTTATCTTATGAAGTTCTTATTTAATACTCGAGTCTCCAAATAAACCGTGATCGAACAAGAAGACAAATTATTGAAAGAAAACTGTTAGATTAATTAAAGCCCATATTATACTACTTCCTCCGTTTTCTAATGCATGCAACAAAGGGGAATATTTGTGAGAGATAAAAAATTCATTTGTTGCAAGTATTGGAAAACGGAGGAAGTATTTCTATCATTTTACTTGTTCATTCTCTTTTCTTTACGTTATTTTAATTTTAGTCTAGGAATTTAACAACCATTTCAAAAAAAAAAAATATAATTTTAATCCAGTCACTAAATGGATTAAACTAGTCACTAAATAAATTTAACATTGAGTATTAAATGAACTAAACAGGTCACAAAATGAATTAAATTCGTCACAAAATAGATTGAACTGGTCCTTATTTTCAGAAGGCAGTTTGTTGATTTTCTCTTCTTATTATTGGGCTTATTGGGCCGTTGCCTAATTTTATTTTAAAGTACGTGGTCTCTTACAAGACCAATGGAATACAAAACACGACAAATGCCAAGTTGATATCGGATACATGCAAATAGGGATGATAATTGGTCGGATTCAGATAGGGTCTTCTGGGACTCAGATCCAGTTCCATTTTCCAAACAAGGACTCCAACTCTACCCGGATCCACAAGGTAATAAAAATAAGGATCCAAATTAGATCCATACGGGTCCTATGGATCCGGGTACAATTTGGATCTTTACCTTTTTTTTCAAATAACCCTAATTTTTACAATAATTAAAGATTTTCAACAACGAAAACAACATCATTCGCATCTCTATCTGTTGACATTCAAGCATTCAAGTTTAATACAACAAAAATCCAACCATAACATTAAAAGTTCAAGAAAAATAATCAACATTGTAAATTATTACAACATAAAGTAATAACTTGCGACAATGAAGAGTATAAGACTAAAGAGCAATTTCGGTAGGTGAAGAGGTTTTTTCGGTCCGGTTCAACAAAAACCGGTCCGGTCTCCGGTTCTTACATTTAAGAATTTTGGTCTTCGGTCCGGTCCAGTTTTAGACCGGTGACACCTTTGCTGAAAGTGTATGTATGTGTGTTGATACACTTTTGGGCCTAATTACAATATTGGAAAAGGCCATAAGGCCTTTGCCCATTTAGAGATAAAGGGTTAATTTTCGCAATTAATACAAGTTAATGGGGAAAAAAACAAATCATTGAGGAGAAACTCTCTCGGTTCCATGTAACCGTTTGCCATGGCAAGAGCTTCTCAATCAGCTCAATCTGGAGCAAATAGAAGACCTCAATCAATGGATTCGAAGAAGACAAAGACTGTAGATGAATTAGTATTTAGTAGGAGTATCTGTACTGAATATCAATACCCCCCAAGCTGGAATTGCTTCACCTGAAGTTTCACTGGAGGAGATTCAGCTGAGAAATCCAAGTAAGAGTAATTTTACTGAGTGGTTATCAATCATGAAGAAGACACAACGACGATTACCAGTGGAGGATCCAGGTAACCTTCAGTTTCGGAATTTAGACCCTGATTTTAGAAATGCTGCTAGTTGTTCGATTAAACGTGCTAAAATTGAGTTTGAAGATATTAAGGAGGAGGTTGAGTATTGGCTATATTCTGTAATTTGTTATGTTATAGGTGCTAATCCACCTTATCATGTGATGGAAGGGTACATTAAACGAATATGGGGGCATTTAGACATTAATAAGATTGTCTATGTTGGTAGAGGAATTTTTCAAGTAAGGATGAAATCAATAGAAGGTAGGGATGGTGTTTTAGCTGCTGGTTATCAGTTCTTTGATGGCAAGCCTTTTGTGGTGAAACCATGGAGTTCTAACATGAATTTACAGAAAGAGGACATCAAGCAGGTACCTATTTGGATCCAGATTCATAATCTGGATTTCAAATATTGGGGGCAAAAATCTCTGTTTAAACTAGCTGAGCTTATTGGGACCCCTATTCAGTTAGATCAAGCTACTCTTTTGAAGGAGAAGTTGCAGTTTGCTAGAGTAATGATAGAGGTGCATATTGATGATATTCTCCCAGATAAGATTGAGTTTGAGAATGAAGTAGGAGCTATAATGTCTCAGGAGGTCAAGTATGAGTGGAAACCAATCAAATGTGTTGATTGTGGAGGTTTGGGACATGAGAGCCTCCAATGTAAGAAGCCTAAAAAGGTCAAGAAAGTTTGGGTGATGAAGAAGCAGGCTGTGGTTGATAATGAGGGTTTTCAAGCTGTGCAGAGAAAGAAAAATCCTCAGGTGGTTGTTGTTGATAAGAGGGAAGTCCAACCAGTTGATACTGGTAATCCTTTTGAGATATTAGCACTGGAGAAAGAAGAGGAAGTGATGGAGGTTGAGCAATGTGAGACTGATCTTGCTATTGAGATAGATAAGGAGGGGAAGCCTCCTGATCTTCATGGATAGTATATTGAGCTGGAATGTAAGGGGACTAAATAGTCTAAAGAAGCAGAGAGAGGTGAAGAAGTTCATCTTATCTCATAATATTAGATTATTTGGGCTCCTGGAGACAAAGGTCAAATCATCTAAGTTAGGTGATTTGTACCTAAATGTATGTCCTAATTGGTGCTTTACCTCAAATAATGCTTGGCATAAGAATGGTAGAATTATTGTTGGGTGGTATCCTGCAGCTTTTCAGGTCTCTATTTTGACATGCACTAGTCAGCTTATACATTGTGAGGTTATCACAACAAGTCAACATAGATTCTTTTGCACCTTTGTGTATGGATTCAATGAAGCAGCAGCTAGAGAAGTGTTGTGGCAAGATTTGAGGAGCCTGAATGTTGCTAACTCTCCCTGGATAATCCTTGGTGATTTTAATGCTCTGATGAATATTGAAGAAAGGGTAGGGGAGCCAGTAAGAATTAGAGATCTTCAAGATATGAGAAGCTGTATGCATGACTGCAGTATGGAAGAGCTCAAAACTACTGGCCATTTCTATACTTGGTCAAATAAACAGGGTGGGGATCATAGAATGTTCTCAAAGTTGGATAGGGTGCTAGGAAATAGTGCCTGGAGTGATGTTTGGCCTCTAGCTGAAGTGCTTGTCTTGGATGAGGGGGAGTTTGACCATTGCCCTCTGATTGTGAACTCTTATTTAGATTGCCCTAGGAAGAAACCTTTAAAATTTCATAACATTTGGTGTGAATTTGAAGGGTTTCACACTGTGGTTAGAGATGCTTGGCAGAGACAGCTTACAGGATCTAAAATGTTTGTTGTTATTCAAAAGCTGAAGCTATTGAAGGCTGATTTGAAAGTTTTCAATAAGGTTAAGGTTGGTGATGTGCACGTGAATTACAGGATGGCTTTGGATAACTTGACTTTTGCTCAGCAGAAGCTGCATCTAGACCCTCTAAATGGGGAGTTGTCTGATATGGAAAGGCTGGCCAGGAAGGAGTTCACTAAGGCTCATCACATCCAAGCCACCTTTTTAGCTCAAAAGGCAAAGATGTTATGGCTTAATGAGGGGGATGACAACACCAAATTATTCCATCAAAGCATTAAGATGAGAAGAATTCAGAATAGGGTAAATGTGGTGAAAAACACAGAGGGAAATGGATTTCTGATCCAAGAGATGTTGTTGATGAGTTTGTTAATTTCTACAAGCTTATGTTGGGGTCAAAAGAACAGTGTAACCACAGAGTGGATCAGAGAATTATTGCTAGAGGTAATCTGCTGACAGAGGAGCAACAATCCAGTTTACAGTTTGTGTTCACGGCAGCTGAGATCAAGGGTGCTTTCTTCTCAATCCCTGATAATAAAGCCCCTGGTTTGGATGGTTTTAATAGCTTCTTCTTCAAACAGAGCTGGGAGATTATTGGTGCTGAGTTAGTAGCTGCAATACAGGATTTCTTCAGGCATGGTAAGCTGCTCAGAGAAGTTAATTCAACTGCTATAACCCTTGTGCCTAAAATCAAGAACCCTATTATTGTTGGTGATTACAGACCAATTGCATGTTGTTCTGTAATATATAAAGCTATTACTAAGCTGATTTGTGGCAAGTTGAATAGTGTGTTACCTGAATTAATAGCACCTAATCAAGGAGCTTTTATTTCTGGTAGGCAGATTATAAATAATGTTTTAGTATGCCAGGATATCTTGAGACATTACAAGAGGAAGCAACAAAGAGCAGGAATCTTAATGAAGATTGACTTAAAAAAGGCTTATGACTCAGTAGATTGGGGGTTTATGGAAGATCTTTTGGTAGCTTTGAATTTTCCTCTTCATGTTGTGAGAATTATTATGACTTGTGTCACTACTCCATCCATTACACTGATTATTAATGGAGGTACAGAGGGTTATTTTCCAGCTCAGAAGGGTTTGAGGCAAGGAGACCCTATGTCCCCTTCTCTTTGTTCTATGTATGGACTACTTGACCAGGGTGCTTATCTATATTGGTGATTTGGGAAGATTTCAAGTACCATCCAAGATGTGCAAACCTACATCTCAATCACCTCTGTTTTACAGATGATCTCATGCTCTTTTGTAAAGGTGATATCAAATCTGCTTACTTGTTATTACAGGGGCTAAAACTATTTTCAGAAACCTCAGGTTTGGTAGCTAATAATCACAAGTCTGCCTTATATACAACTGGTATGGTGGATTCTGATGTTACTAGATTGAGGAATATTTCAGGGTTTTGTATTGGAGACCTTCCTTTCAAATACTTAGGGGTTCCTCTCAGTGATAAGAAGATTTCAGCTGCTGATTGTGATGTACTTATAGAAAAAATGACAGCTAGGATTCATACTTGGAGTTGTAGACACTTATCCTATGCTGGTAGATTACAACTGGTTAATTCTGTTTTGATGAGCATCTGTTGCTATTGGGCTCAAATCTTTCTTCTCCCTGCTGCTGTTGTCAAGAAAGTAAATGAGATTTGCAGGAACTACCTTTGGCATGGTATGAGCAATTCCTATAAGGGAGGCTATGTTAACTGGGATGATGTGTGTAAAGCTAAGAAGTATTGTAACACCCCAAAAATTTAAACTAATAATTGATTAGGAAAACATCAGTTGACTGTAAAAATCGTTCATTTAAACCTTTAGGGTGTTACCGCCGCATAAACATGCAAGGCTAAAGTGAACTGGAAGAACTAAACAACTCATTATTAAAGAACTCAAAGCTACCAAAGGTAAGTCATAATACTAAAGTCACCAAAACTGAAATAAAGAGTAATAGTCAAAAACACTAATGTAGTCGGAACTAAGTGATCCTAAGCTATATTGCTCTCAAATGCCCAACGTAATCCCTTTGTCAAGAACCTGCAAAAATATTGGAAAACAAAATAGAAACAAATAAACTAAAATTAGTAAAAACTAAGTAATTCCAACTCCATCCCGTAAAATAATAATAGTTTTGTTTTGAAAATAAATTTAATAATCAGAGTAGTGCAGCTATACATAAAACGTAATTATAAATAAATAATCACCATAATTCACAAAAATTCACATAGCTCATTATTAATTAAGAAAGGGAAATGGAACGCCAGTAGGCCGGGACTAATCCCAGTAACCACCTACTTGTCTTTGGATCGTCACCCAAAAGTCATATAACATGGCCAAAATATTTCACAGAGAGTCCCTAGTGTGCACACCCCTCACTAACAGCCTAATGATCTAACGCAAAAGCGCGCCAAAAGGTTCACTATTAGGAGGAAGACAAACAACAGTTTAATAGTATAAAGAAATCAAAACCTGAATTAGCAGCCCAATGATCAAACGTCATTAGGTTCACTACTAAACAGGGCAACCTGTCCATCACCTATGGAGGATCCAATTCCATAGGCTACATTCCCTTCTTAACATTCCACTTTAAGTGATTAATGGATTTTAACAAGGTTACAAAATTACATAGCACGTAACAACTAATTCCATATTCATTAAAATTAGTCATTACTATAGTCTCGTGGAATCCATAACGTCCATAATCAAATCACAAGCACAATTACTTAATAATTGTTACGTCAAGAGATCAATTGTCAACTTAAGTTATTACTTGTTACCCACTTAATATCATAATAGTGGTGTCAAAAGTATTGAATGAAAATTAATAAAACAGTAAGTTTGACAAAAGATCAAAATCATAGGTATACACGAGTATAGTTGTTAATAGTTAAATGATATTAACAACAAAAAGTGAACATCAAATTTTAGTTTATAGTAGTATAGTAGGTTGTACACAAAAATCACACTTACAACACATAGCACGTAATATTCCTATACGGGAATATTTTAGTAGATGGACATTGCGAATTACCTTGATAAGCGCGCTCTAAAATATTACTGGTTCTCTGTATAGTCCCCTACGAAGCCTTCGTCTAAAATAAAATAAAATAACCCTAGTCAGTAAAATTGCGTAACTCCTTAACTCGCAACTTAAACAATTATAAACATTACTTAAGTCATAACAGTTAAAGACAAATAAAAAGGTAGAAGTAAAAATCATAACTTTACGTTTTAAAATAACAATAGAAGATTATTGTGATAATAAAATAAGAGTAGGTAAAACAAAAGTGAAAACAAAATAAAACTTATTCAACAATTGAAATAAAAAAAATGTAACAAAATTAATGGAATTAAAGAAAAAGGAAAAGAAACAAATAAATCAAATAAGACAAAATCCCATTGAAGTACTCCACAAAACATTAAATGAAAAGGAGTAAAAGAAAGAAAAAAACTAAGAAAAGAAAATAAAAGACAAACAAAACAAAAGGGTAAAGTTTAAAGAAGGAAAAGAAATAATGAACCACTGGTTCATACGCAGCAGAGGAAAAAGAGGAAAGGGAAAGAAAGAAGGAGAAGGAAAGAAAGAAAGGGAAGAAGAAAGAGGGTCACGCCGGCCGATTTTATAGATGACATTTTGGTTTACTCAAGGGACAAGGAAGAACATGAGGGGCATTTGAGGAAGGTCTTAGAGATACTTCGTGAGAAGAAATTGTACGCCAAGTTCTCGAAATGTGAATTTTGGCTTGAGAAGGTCGCATTTCTGGGTCATGTTATATCAAAGGATGGAGTGGCAGTCGACCCAGCAAAGGTGCAAGCAGTGACAGAGTGGCAACGACCTAGTAGTGTGACAGAAGTAAGGAGTTTCTTAGGACTTGCAGGCTACTACAGAAGGTTTGTGCGTGATTTTTCGAAGGTAGCTCAACCCTTGACAAACCTGATGAAGAAAACGACAAGATTTCAGTGGGATGAGAAGTGTGAGAAGGCTTTCCAGGAATTAAAGGATAGACTCACGTCAGCACCAGTTTTGACATTACCCTCTGGATACGAAGGTTTTGAGGTGTATAGTGACGCTTCTAAGAATGGTTTAGGGTGTGTATTGATGCAACATGGCAAGGTTGTAGCGTATGCTTCGAGACAACTCAAGCCACATGAGAAGAATTACCCTACTCATGATTTAGAACTAGCTGCTGTGGTATTTGCACTCAAAATCTGGAGGCATTATCTGTATGGAGTGACATGTAAGATTTTCACAGATCATAAGAGTCTCAAGTACATATTTACTCAGAAGGAGTTGAACATGAGGCAGAGGAGATGGCTTGAGCTTATCAAGGATTATGACTTGGAGATATCGTACCACGAAGGTAAGGCGAATAAGGTTGCCGATGCGTTGAGTAGGAAGACTAGCCACGCGATGAATATGATGGTGTTGACAAAGGAGTTGTGTGAGGAGTTTAGGAGAATGAATTTAGAAGTTATGGAACACGGGCAAGTGGAGGCTCAAATGAATGCGATTTCAGTACAACCCACCTTGTTCGATGAGATTCGCGAGAAGCAAGCCAATGATGAGTGGTTAATGAAGGTGAAAAAGATGAAAGAAGATGGAGCAGCCGCTGAGTTTGAGATTAATGATGAGGGCGTTGTGAAGTATAATGGGAGATGGTGTATTCCTAAGGACGAGGAGTTAAAGAGGAAGATCATGGAAGAAGCTCATAATACCCCGTATTCTGTACATCCGGGTGGAGATAAACTTTACAAGGACCTTAAGCAACACTTTTGGTGGCAAAACATGAAGCGAGAAGTTGCTGAGTTCGTTGCAAAGTGTTTGACGTGTCAGAAGGTGAAGATTCAACACATGAGACCTGGAGGGAAATTGCAGTCTTTGGAGGTGCCTAGTTGGAAGTGGGAGTCTATTTCCATGGATTTTGTGATGGGATTACCACTGACGAGGTCGGCGAAGAATGCCATTTGGGTTATAGTGGATCGTCTCACAAAGACAGCAAGATTCATAGCCATGAAAGATACGTGGAGTTTGCAGCAATTGGCAAGTGCATATGTGCGAGAAGTCGTGAGGTTACATGGTGTACCGAAGGACATTGTTTCAGACAGGGATTCGAGGTTCTTGTCTAATTTCTGGAGAAAACTGCAACAGGCATTTGGTACTCTACTGAAGTTCAGCACGGCATTTCATCCTGCGACAGATGGACAGACGGAACGAACAATCCAAACTCTCGAGGATATGTTAAGGGCGTGTGTGATGGACTTTGGAGGGTCTTGGGATGAACACTTGCCAACCATAGAATTTTCATATAACAATAGTTATCATGCGAGCATAGGAATGGCGCCTTATGAGGCACTATATGGTCGGAGGTGTAGAAGTCCCTTATGTTGGAGTGATATAAGTGAGTCAATGACAGTGGGGCCGGAGATGATTGAGGAAACAACAAATCAAGTTAGACTGATTCAAGAACGCATGAAAGCAGCTCAGGATCGACAAAAGACATATGCAGATCAGAGTAGAAGAGAAGTGGAGTTCGAAGTCGGGGAGAAAGCTTTATTGAAAGTCTCACCGACAAAGGGAGTAATGAGATTTGGCAGAAAAGGAAAATTGAGTCCGCGTTACATAGGACCGTATGAAGTTTTGGAACGGATTGGTGAAGTGGCCTATAGATTAGCCTTACCCATTGAGTTAGCCAATGTCCATAATGTCTTTCATGTGTCTCAACTTCGTAAGTACGTCCATGACCCAACTCATGTCATCCAACCTGAAACTATTGAACTAGATGAGACCTTATCTTTTGAGGAACGTCCTATTAGGATCCTTGATACCAAAACGAGAAGTACCCGGAACAAGGCGGTTAAGTTGGTAAAGGTGCTATGGTCGAACCAAAAGTTCGAGGAAGCAACTTGGGAAGCTGAAGAGGATATGAAAAGGAGATTCCCAGAGTTGTTTGAGCAGGTATAGTAAGTTTCGGGGACGAAACTAAATTTTTTTTAGGGGGGTGTGACGTAATAGTAACGAGTTATTTTCGAACCTTAACTCATAGTTATTTTCGAATCCCAACTTATGTTCTTAAGAGCTGAGTTTAAAGTTCGAGGACGAACTTTGTCTTAAGGGAGGGTAGATGTAATACCCCAAATTTCTACTACATTTCTAGTATTATTATTTACATATCTTATATTATACTCATTTTTATTTTTCGAAATTATTTTACAAAAAGAAAATAAAATGGAAGTTTCATTTTTATTTTCGGAATTGTATTAGCAAAAAGTCTGAAAACTGACTTTTCCGATAATCTTCACAATCTCATCTTATTTTCGGATTTAATTAAATTAATAAACAAAAATCTGATTTTCGGATAGAATAGTAACAGATTTTCGGATATATTATAAAAAAAAAAAAAAAAAAATTATTTTCGGAATTTCGAATTTAAGGTCAAAGATCAGATTTTCTAGCCCAAAAATCAGTTTTATAATTTTCGATTTTGAATTTTAAATTTCGAAATAAGTTAGAATTTCAACCCTAAAAATTTCTATATAAACCCCTCACAAACCCTACGAAAATCAGTCTACAACTCTCCAAACATTTTCCTTCTTCTTCCTTACTCTATTTCACCATTGAAGAGGTGAGAAAAACTTAAGTACTTTTTTTTTTCAGATTTTCGAAAATTAGTAGAGAAAGGAAAAGAAAAGAGAAAGAGAAAAGGTTTTAGAAATACCGGTCTCCGATCGGTGGTTGTCGCCGGTGGAAAATCGGCCGGCGTGACCCTCTTTCTTCTTCCCTTTCTTTCTTTCCTTCTCCTTCTTTCTTTCCCTTTCCTCTTTTTCCTCTGCTGCGTATGAACCAGTGGTTCATTATTTCTTTTCCTTCTTTAAACTTTACCCTTTTGTTTTGTTTGTCTTTTATTTTCTTTTCTTAGTTTTTTTCTTTCTTTTACTCCTTTTCATTTAATGTTTTGTGGAGTACTTCAATGGGATTTTGTCTTATTTGATTTATTTGTTTCTTTTCCTTTTTCTTTAATTCCATTAATTTTGTTACATTTTTTTTATTTCAATTGTTGAATAAGTTTTATTTTGTTTTCACTTTTGTTTTACCTACTCTTATTTTATTATCACAATAATCTTCTATTGTTATTTTAAAACGTAAAGTTATGATTTTTACTTCTACCTTTTTATTTGTCTTTAACTGATATGACTTAAGTAATGTTTATAATTGTTTAAGTTGCGAGTTAAGGAGTTACGCAATTTTACTGACTAGGGTTATTTTATTTTATTTTAGACGAAGGCTTCGTAGGGGACTATACAGAGAACCAGTAATATTTTAGAGCGCGCTTATCAAGGTAATTCGCAATGTCCATCTACTAAAATATTCCCGTATAGGAATATTACGTGCTATGTGTTGTAAGTGTGATTTTTGTGTACAACCTACTATACTACTATAAACTAAAATTTGATGTTCACTTTTTGTTGTTAATATCATTTAACTATTAACAACTATACTCGTGTATACCTATGATTTTGATCTTTTGTCAAACTTACTGTTTTATTAATTTTCATTCAATACTTTTGACACCACTATTATGATATTAAGTGGGTAACAAGTAATAACTTAAGTTGACAATTGATCTCTTGACGTAACAATTATTAAGTAATTGTGCTTGTGATTTGATTATGGACGTTATGGATTCCACGAGACTATAGTAATGACTAATTTTAATGAATATGGAATTAGTTGTTACGTGCTATGTAATTTTGTAACCTTGTTAAAATCCATTAATCACTTAAAGTGGAATGTTAAGAAGGGAATGTAGCCTATGGAATTGGATCCTCCATAGGTGATGGACAGGTTGCCCTGTTTAGTAGTGAACCTAATGACGTTTGATCATTGGGCTGCTAATTCAGGTTTTGATTTCTTTATACTATTAAACTGTTGTTTGTCTTCCTCCTAATAGTGAACCTTTTGGCGCGCTTTTGCGTTAGATCATTAGGCTGTTAGTGAGGGGTGTGCACACTAGGGACTCTCTGTGAAATATTTTGGCCATGTTATATGACTTTTGGGTGACGATCCAAAGACAAGTAGGTGGTTACTGGGATTAGTCCCGGCCCACTGGCGTTCCATTTCCCTTTCTTAATTAATAATGAGCTATGTGAATTTTTGTGAATTATGGTGATTATTTATTTATAATTACGTTTTATGTATAGCTGCACTACTCTGATTATTAAATTTATTTTCAAAACAAAACTATTATTATTTTACGGGATGGAGTTGGAATTACTTAGTTTTTACTAATTTTAGTTTATTTGTTTCTATTTTGTTTTCCAATATTTTTGCAGGTTCTTGACAAAGGGATTACGTTGGGCATTTGAGAGCAATATAGCTTAGGATCACTTAGTTCCGACTACATTAGTGTTTTTGACTATTACTCTTTATTTCAGTTTTGGTGACTTTAGTATTATGACTTACCTTTGGTAGCTTTGAGTTCTTTAATAATGAGTTGTTTAGTTCTTCCAGTTCACTTTAGCCTTGCATGTTTATGCGGCGGTAACACCCTAAAGGTTTAAATGAACGATTTTTACAGTCAACTGATGTTTTCCTAATCAATTATTAGTTTAAATTTTTGGGGTGTTACAAGTATGGAGGCCTGGGGATCAGAAATCTGAGCTTGTGGAACCAAACTGCCATAGGTAAACTGATTTGGCATATTGGCTGTAAGAAGGATAATTTGTGGGTGAAGTGGATGCATGGAGTCTATATTAAGGCTGATTCATGGTGGGAGTTTCAACCTCCTACCAATGCTAGCTGGACTGTAAAATACCTATGCAAGGTGAAGAGTAAATTGGCTGGTTTGAACATGTCTCTGTGGTCTCTTGATGCTGTGTACTCCATTCAAAAACAGTATAAGATACTGTCTACACAAGGGCTAACTGAGATGAGGTGGTGTGGTGCAGTTTGGGATAGGTTTGTTATTCCTAAACACAGATTTATTGCTTGGCTTGCAGTTAAGGAAAGGCTACAGACTAAGTCTAAGCTTTCCAGGTTTGATATTTGTCTTGATGATCTCTGCCTACTGTGTGGTGAGGTGACAGAGGATCATACTCATTTATTATTTAGCTGCTGTTACAGTACACAGTTGCTGTCCAGTGTTCTAAGGTGGATTGGCCTTCATTGGAGAGTGATAGGTTTTAGTCGTGTCACCTAATCAAAAATAAACCTACGGTCCTCTAACTAAGGTAGTCAGTGGAAGCAGGGTCGAATCCACAGGGAGACAGAGTTTCTAAATCAATATTCAACCAATTCAGCTACTCCAGAGTAAATCAGGGAAGGAATTTATTAAACTAATGATTAAGCTAAGAAAGACGAATTAAACAAAGGATTTAACTATGGAATAAAAACCTAGGGTATTAGGTCGGTCCACCATGCTTATACCAATCAAACAAAGTCAACAGCTATCAAAACCTAAGTCAAGAGTCGGGGGATTAGAGCCTATGTTGAGCTATGGTTAAGACTCAACGCTCATAGTTCAACATACGCCGTATGTTCACTAACGTAATCAGAACTACTGACGTGTCCTAAGCCTCTAGTCGTAAGACGGATCTGTGCAAACAACTATTAACCACAAGCAACCAACGAAACTGCGCAATAACGTTAATTACTCAATAAAGAACAAATCACATCACAATCACCCTAATCAAGCCCTAGAAATCGATAAGAGTCTAAATCACAATCATGGTATAAACATGGCTTTCCTATCTAACACCCTAGAAAGAGACTACTCACTCATAATCGAATTAACAAAAACAAAACTAATATGAAACCCTAACAATTGCATCATGAATGATTAAATAAATAAACTAAGCAATTGAGAATAATAAAAGAGATTAGGGTAAGAAAGAATACCAATTAACGGAAAGCAGGAACTTTATTGAAATCGAAATAGGTTTGATCACCTCTAATCTAATCTAAAGTGTTTGAATTAAACTAAGAATAATGAGGAATAGAACTAGTCTAAAAGCTCATGAAAGATGAATAAAAGATGTATATAAAGATGTCCCTAAATAATGAGGAAAACAGTCTTTATAATACCCCTCAAGTCTAAATAAAAATAGGAAGCGAAAGTCGAAAATCGCGACAAATGGTGCCAGACCCGATCGGGCCCGAGCACAGTACCCGATCTGGTCAAATGCAAATTCAGCCCAACTTTGTTTCTTGGTCAGCGAATCAACAGCAGCCATTAGATGCGATGTGTAGGCCCACCCGATCGGGCCTTGGGCAGCCACCCGATCGGGCCGAGGCAAAACAGCCAATACTCCTCTGGGCTTCTGGTAGCAGCAGCGTGGCAGATGTGAAGTGAAGTGAGCTGGCCCGATCCAGCACCCGATCGGGTCTGTGATCGGGTCAGCAGCGAACAAGGCCCAACATTCCTTTTAATATACGCACAGCACAAATACAAGTATGGCGTCCCACCCGATCGGGCCCGAGGCATCCACCCGATCGGGCCTGGTGCAAGTCTTCTCGCCCGATCCGATCGGGCACAGCTTGCCCGATCGGGTCCGTGACTTTCATACCCGATCATAAATACTTCGCCCGATCGGGCCATTTCTGCCCGATCAGTGTACGGGAACCTCCTTTTTGACTCTTTGGCTCTCTAATATTCACGTTTAGGGGACTTGGGACATCCTAAACTACCCATAAAACTCGTGAGCCATCCTACGTGCCTCGTAACATCTCGTAAAGCCGTGGTTGCTTCCAAATGGCTCGGAAATAAGGAGAAAACTCCATAAAACCTACAATTCAACACTAAAACACGAAACCACAACTATATACGATAGTTAGCACAAAATAGCTCCCAAGAGCTCCAATGACGCACAAATTAGCTTGTAAATAAGGGAGAAAACTCTATATAAATACGTGATATCAGAGAGCTAGGAATCTGGCTCAATGGTTTACCTGGATTAGGAAAAGCTACAAAGCTTCTAAAGCAAAGAAGCAGGTTGTGAAGACTGTACTTGCTGCTGTGGTATATATGATATAGAGAGTGAGGAATATAGTGTTCTGGGAAGAGAAGGTATTACATAATGATCATGTAATCACAGAAATTAAGGGTCTAGTGAAAGCTATAATATAGCTTTATTTATTATAGGAGGTTTAATCCTTCTGATAGGGCTTGGTTAGATACTTTGTAAAGCCTAGGGATTAGTTGGTTTTGTTCTTTTGGAAGGGTATTCCCTTCTTAAGAAATAGGTGTAAATTCATATTTGTGCAAATATACTTCTTAGTTACCAAAAAAAAAAAATTACAAGTTAATGGTGATCTACTACTCTTGTTGCTGTATAATCAGCACTGGTAAATTTAGCTTGATCTTAAGGGCATCTTCCCCATGCATGCATGAATTCGAGCAATCTGTTCAACCTTAATCTTTCAATTGCCCAAGAGCATCAACTATGATGCCCCCACTCCCTAATATCTATATAAACGTACATAGTACTACCTCTGTTCCAAGTGTATTGCAACTTTTACCTTATTTGGCAATTTCATATCAATTGCAACCTTTCTATTTTAATCACCAAAAAGATCACATGTGCAACCTTTCTCTCTCTTCATTACTTATTATCACATGATGCAAGTGGAGAAGATGACTCACTTTTTTGCTTTTCTTAATAAATGTGCCAACCCCTTATGTTGCAATACACTTGGAACGGATGTAGTATTTGATAACCAAAGGTCTATAACCACAAAAGAATTGGTGTGTGACCTTAAAAATAGATAACTACCAATTATTCATCAATAAGCTTTACTAATCTATCACCATCCCTCTTTAAATGACATTCTATCTACTTTTATTATCATAGAGTTCCAACCACCACTCTAACATACTGTTATTTCTTGTTCTATCAAAATCAATGATAATATACAAATGAAAATTAAGAGTTATTCGTAACATTTTAAAATCCATATTGTAACTGAGATCACTATTTTTAATGATAGTGTTTTCACGCTAAAATAATATTACTATTTTTTAACTATTACTCAATGGTAATGCACAGATATTCCAGATCATAGTCCGAGTCTCAATACTAGTTAAAGTTCTTATATGAACTTTAAATTATATACTACTGATAAGTGATATGTTTACAATATCAAATGAAACATTTTTTTGATACTCATTAAGAACTTTTTAGGGAAATTCTCAATGGTGACCCTTAAGTCTCAAAATTCCAAAAAAACTTTTCCGTTGGTAGCCCTGCTTTACAAATTATTCCCAAACATAACCTTAATGAAGAATATTTCAATAATAATAAAGCATATTCTATTAGCTATCGATAAGGCGGTCACTCGAACGTAAAATTAGGCGATTTGAGTCTTTTTTGTCCTTAATGGTTGATTTTGGGGGGGTCAATTTTCGCCCTTAAGGGTTGATTTAGAGGTCGAAATCGGCAAAAAATGACTCAAAATACCTCATTTTATGTGCGAGTGACCGCCTTAACTGCCAACTAACAAAATATTCTTTATTATTAGAATATTTTGTATTAAGATTATGTTTGTGAATATTTTGTCAAATGAGGCCACCAACTGAAAAGTTTTTTTTTTGAATTTTCACCACTACGAATTCCTAATACCTAAGGGCCACCATTGAGAATTTCCCCTTTTTTTATAGACTTCTCTTCTCAATTTACTCATAGTTCACTCTTTAATCCAAATGCTCGGCTTCACATACATTTCACCTCCTACATACTCTTGTTTACCCTTCACAAAGTCAAATTCCCCACCAATATACATATTTGCATGTTGCCCAACTACAAATGGGGAAAGCAATATAAAATCTAGTTATCAAACAATAAATCAGGGAAATCAATATACTATTTTCAAGTTAGGGTTCAAACTTTTAACATTGTAAGCATAAAATTATTGCTAAATACTAATAAAAAATGAAAATTTATACTATTTTACATACCCAATGTCCTTTGTCTGCTTTTCAGAAGCTTTATGCAAATCCGCAACATCTTTCCCCTTCCTTTCCTCCACGAATCTCCAAAATGCCACTCCAATTCGTCTTAGTTACAGTGAAAGTAAGCAAAACTGCGAATTAGGGTTTATAGTGAAATCATGTAAATGAGGGAGAGAGAGTGTTGCTTTGCGTGGTATATTCGGATTTCCTTGAGCGATTACATGGATGAGTGGTAGATGAAGGATTAATGAGGTAAAAGAACGGTCACAATGTTTAAAAGCAAAATGAGTATTGTTGTCCTTTCACATTGAACGCAAAATGGAGGGAAACTCATAACAGGGCTAGTGGAGTTACTTAGCTACCGTTAAGTGATGGTGTTTTTGAAAAAAGTGTTTTAATAGGAGGTTTTTTTTGAGAAAATTGTTTATTAGGTGGTTTTTTTGGACAAAAATATTTATTAGGTGGTTTCTCACAATACTTCCTTATTCTTATTGTCTGTTTTCTCATCCATATTATATCGTCGATATTTTATTCCACACTAATTAAATATATTCTCCCCTATTTCGCAATTGCTTTGAAAAGTTGCAATTACAAGAAATATGGCAACTGAAC
The DNA here is from genome assembly GCA_947645195.1 of Patellifolia procumbens. NCBI lineage: Eukaryota > Viridiplantae > Streptophyta > Magnoliopsida > Caryophyllales > Amaranthaceae > Patellifolia > Patellifolia procumbens. The sequence goes on from CANSGD010000658.1 coordinate 586,481, forward strand.
TTGAAGTACAGGAAGATAATTTGTGAAATCAAACCATTAGAATGAAATCACAGAATCACAATCAGCATTTGAAGTTGCTGAAATGAAGCAGAATCTTGGAAATGAGATACAAGCTCATACAAGAGAACATGAGACAGAGACAGAGAGTTTGGAGAGAAGAAGGAAATGTTTATTAAGAGAATGAAATGAGCTAATCAACTTTAGTTATGAAGAAAGCTCTTAAATATACAAGCTCGCTAACAAACTATCAAACAAACTTAGAGAGGAGTCTAACTAATTTGTAAGAGTATTGAGAATGATTGGCTAACCTGTTTAGGTTGCCTGACACTTTATATATATAGAGGAATAAAACCGTCTCTGAATAATACAAACTAAGAGTCTAATTAATAAATAATTAATCAACTATCCCTATACACCCCTCAATCTTTAATGGGAGGAATCACGGATATATTGGAGCGATGTTTACAAAACAACTTAGAGGAAAAATCCTTAGTAAAAATATCAGCAACCTGTAACTATGTCGGAACATGCTTGACTTGAAGCCCACCTTTAGCAACCATCTCACGAACAAAATGATAATCAACATCAATGTGCTTACTACGATCATGATAAACAGGATTGACAGTAAGATACATAGCAGAAACATTGTCACAATAGAGAATGGTAGGCCGTTGATGAAAATACCCTAAAATCAGCCAACAATTGATGTATCCATATTGTTTCGGCCACAGTGTAGGCAACAACACGATACTCAGCTTCAGTGGAAGACTTGGAAACATTAGGTTGCTTTTTGGAGCGCCAGGAGATCAAATTCTTTCCTAGGAAGACAGCATAGCTAGTAGTAGAACGTCGAGTGTCTGGACACCCGGCCCAATCAGCATCAAAATAACCAATGATTATAGTAGGGGAGCCAGTACTGTGAAGAAACAATGTTGGTCCTATAGAACTTCTAAGTTTACTACAAGAGGGGGGTGAATTGTAGTAAAGACTATTGGGGACTAATTTTTGCGGAATTAACAAGTTAAAATGAAATAAAGAGAAGTTAAAATAACGAACACTAGAACTGCTTTTAAACAAGATCTTATTCCTATTTTCTCTGGGAATAAATCTTGCCATTTTATTTATAATAGTAACTTACACCCTATTATAAACAGCAAATCATTCTGTTCCTCTAGGAACTGGTTCCCAGTCACCTTGTTCCCCCTGAACACGTGACTTCCTCTCTTGACTTCACTCGAAGTCTTCTCTTTCTCTTTCTTCTCTTTCTCTCTTGAATGTAGAAATTTTCTCACAAAATTTCATTCACCCCAACTCAGATTAATGGAATACAATGAATTGTTGAAGAGAATAAAACCGAAATAACTTTCTAAAAGATTTACACAATTATCGTAGAAAGTCTTAAGAACTAAAATTGAGTTCTTCTTAATATATATAGCTGTGATAAATCTTCAACGGTCTTCTTCAGCTTCTTTGTAGTGGACGCAAGTTTTTAGGCATTATCTTTCACCTTCATAGCCGTTATGGACCATGTTAATGCCACGTTCCATGATCGTGTGTTTGCATGGTTTGAATGAGTCTTCGAGTCTTCCACGATCTTCTCAGCAGCTCTTGACTTGGTCTTTGGCAGTTTAGGATATATGTTTGATGTGTGGTTAGCTGAGATCATGGCTCCTAGAATCTAGGACCTCAACCCATCAATTCAGCCACGCATCATAGCAATCTCTTCAACGTCTATTTTCCTGTAAACCATTAACAAACTCAACTAATATTATGGAATCCAATATTCCATAACATTAGAATATTAATTCTACACAAAATAACTAAATATTCTATTTTCCTAAACAACTTAATTTTGGTAATTATAAAACCAGTTCTCCATAAGTTTATTTTAGGCAAAATAAAATAAATAATTAAATAAAACTACATAAATAATTACATGAACAAAAACTAATTAAAAACAAAGTTAAAAACTATTCATTTGTCATCATCAAAATAACGAGTACAACAATATTCCCCCTTTTTGATGATGGCAAATAAGTTGGCAAAAAAAAAAAAAAATTCTATCCTAAGTCTAAGTCTAAAGTAAAGTCTAAAAAGTCTACGGCTAAGTCTAAACTCAATTTGGACTAGAAACTGGATCCACTAGAAACAGAGACATTCAGAAAGGCTCTAGGAACTAAGTCAGACCAGAAAATGTTTTTAGATAGCCAACTAGTCTTTTCCCCCTTTTGTTATCATCAAAACTAAGTTATGTCCCTGCAACACTAAAGAGTCAACAGTCTAGGCATCAATTAAAGTAGCTCAAACAGTCATCTCATAATATTAGCCATCCAAACACAAGCAAGTACGAAAAGAAAAAGCATGGGCAAGCAAAAAGGATCAGATTAAGCATATCACAAGAGCAAGGAAAGAAGAGTTCAGAATGATCTGTGTCAAAACAAGACACGCAAAAAGGAGAGAAAAAAAATTGTTCAACCAGATATTACAAACCCAAAAAAAAATTATCCAGTAAATCATTGTTTAAAGAGAGGGGGGAAATTATGATTTGGGGCGTTTGAAAATGTTGGAGACAACGGAGTCAATCTTGGAAATCACTGCATCCACCTTGTTCCTGATCCCCGTGTCTGCCTGCTTAATGGCGGCTAGAGTCTCCTGCTGCTGTGTATCAAGAGTAGAAACTGACTTCTCCAGGACATTGATCCTTGTGTGCATAAGTGACAGAGACTCCCTAATTTCCCTCAGAATCCCATGAAGTCCAGTGGTAGATATGAGAGGAAAATCCACAGCAGTTGAAGGAACCTGATCCTCATCCAGATTGATCGTTTCAGCATGACCCGGATCCTGGTCCTTAAGAGACTTACCGCCAGCCAGTCTCTGGCTCTTCCTAACAGATGCCCCACCAGCTTCCTCAAATAATTTCCTTTTTGTCCCTGCCTCAGGCTTAGTCACAATAGCCTCTCCCTCAAATTCCAACTTTCCACCAACCACCCTCAAGCTAAGTCTAGTCAGCGTCTCCTTGGTCAAGGAATTTTCAGGTTCAAGGGTGAAAGAAGGGCTGTCAGACAATTTCACTTTATTTTTCTTTAAAATTGTGGTGATTAGATTGCCATAACCCACCTTGGTATTATGGGATATGCAATAGGAAAGGTGAGAGAGCATAAGAGCGGGAAAGTTTATCTTGATATTCTTTGCTAAACAGTACATTATTGAGAGGTCCATTAGATTAGCTTGGGTTCTCTTGGAAGATCGGGGTAAAACAAAACGCCAAACAAACTGAAACAAAAGTTTGTGAAAGGGAGAGAGATCTTTTTGGTCAATGGACATAGAGTTAGGGTTTCCTTGAAAAAACTGAAGAATTTTTTCATTTGAGACGCCATTGATGTTTAGTTTGCCCTTCCCTTTAACATACTCCTGGTACCCATCTGAAGGTACTTCAAACCATTCACTCAATTTCTTTTCTGTGAAGGTGACCACACACCCATTCACTAAGCTTACACACACTCCCTCTGTTTTATTGAAGTTCTCACAGAAGGAACTCATCTCTTCCTCATATAGTCCCTAATCTACACAAACTAACTTCATCCATTCTTAAAACTTTAACAAATTCAGAAAATCATTCCATTTTACTTTCTTGCACCATGCAAGATCAACACAGAATCCGACAATAAATTGAGAGGATTTTGATTTCTTACCCCTTTTTGTGGGAATTTGAAGATCTTTCCCCTGACTGCTTTCTTGATCCTCGTCATCGTCCTCATGCTTGTGAGAAGCCGCTTCATTGTCAGAAATGGGTTCTTGAGAATGTGTGGAATCGTCTTTCGGATGAGAAGATTCTTGGTCACTTTGCTCGTCCATGGAGGGTGTTTTTTCCGCTGGGTAATTTTCTTGAGGTTCAGAGGTTGCCTTTTTTGGTGCCATGGGAGAGAGAGAGAGAATGAAGAATGAAGAGAGATGAAGGAGAGAGAAGAAGAACAGTGAGAGGTGAAGTGGGTCAGTAAAAATTGTCAGTGAAGTGAAGTGTTGGGTTTTTATTGTAATGATGAGGCGTATTGAGTTGAAGGTGAAGAGGTGTGATTTGACTGGGTACGGTTTGGGTAAGCGTGTTTCATTTATTGTTTCCCATCTTTAAATTAGATAAACTGAATTTTATTTTGAGTAAATAATTTGGTTGATACAGTGAATCAGAGAAGTCATAATGAGAGGAGGGGAGAGAACAAAAATGTGGAAAAAGAAAAAATAGCTCTTGTGTACACGGACCCTTTTTAAACTATACAAGCAATTTTAATTTACGTACTCTATATATATGCATGGACAATAAGGATAATATTTAAAGACAAATGTGAGTCCTTAGACATGACCCTAGGTGTATGAAATTTAATTCATGAAGATTGCAGGACATTCTTAGAAATGACTAGTACATAGGGTTCAAATTTTATAGGCCATTTTATACAATTCTGATCATTCCTAGTTCCAAGCGAATCTTTTCAAATCTGTCCCTAGATAATGGTTTGGTAAAAATGTCAGCAATTTGATTTTCTGTAGGGCAAAATTCAACTTTGACTAAGCCCTTTTCAACATAGTCTTTCAAGAAGTGGTGTCTTATGTGAATGTGCTTGACCCTTGAGTGGTGAACTGGGTCCTTGGATATGCATATGGCACTGGTATTATCACAAAAGATTGGAACACATTTAAACTTAATACCGAAATCACGTACCTGTTGTTTGATCCATAAGACTTGGGAACAACATGCAGCAGCAGCCACATATTCAGCTTCAGCAGTTGACAAGGCAACTGTATGTTGTTTCTTGGATCCCCAAGAAACTAAGCTTGTTCCTAGGAACTGGGCAGTTCCTGTGGTACTTTTTCAATTCACCAAATCTCCAGCATAATCAGCATCAGAGTAGCTAATTAGGTCAAATGTATCAGTACGAGGATAGAGCAAATAGAGATCATCACTTCCTTTCAAATACCTAAGGATCCTTTTGACAACTATCAAGTGGGATTCCTTTGGATTTGATTGGAACCTAGCACATAGACCAACACTGAAGGAAATATCAGGTCTACTTGCAGTTAAATAAAGAAGAGATCCAATCATACCTCTGTATAATTTCTGATCTACTGATTTACCATTTTGATCTTCATCCAACCTTGTTCCTATTCCTATAGGAGTATGGTTGGTTTTAGCTTGTTCCATTCCATATTTCTTTAGAAGTTCCTTAACATATTTTTGCTGATGGATCCTTGTTCCTCTTTCAGTTTGCTTGATTTGCAAACCAAGAAAGAAGTTCAATTCTCCTATCATGCTCATTTCAAATTCATTGCTCATTAAGTCAGTAAAACCCTTGCACAAAGAATCATTAGTAGCACCAAAAATAATATCATCAACATACATTTGTACTACTAAAATGTCTGTTCCTTTTGATTGAAGGAACAGGGTTCTATCAACTTTGCCTCTAACAAAATTATGAGCAAGTAAGAATTTAGAAAGTCTTTCATACCAAGATCTAGGAGCTTGTTTCAGCCCATATAAGGCTTTATCTAGCTTGTAGACCTGGTTTGGTAGCTCATGATTTTCAAATCCTGGAGGTTGTTCCACATAGACGTCTTCCAATAGATATCCATTTTAAAATGCACATTTAACGTCCATCTGGTACAACCTAAATCCCATAAAAGCTGCAAATGATACTAAAATTCTTATTGCTTCTATTCTAGCTACTGGAGCAAAGGTTTCATCAAAGTCAATACCTTCTTGTTGGTTGTAGCCTTTTGCTACGAGTCTGGCCTTGTTTCTGATCACTGTGCCATGTTCATCTAGCTTGTTCCTGAAGACCCATTTTAACCCAATTACCTTCTGATTCTTGGGTTTGGGCTCCAAGTGCCATACCTTGTTCCTCTGAAATTCATTCAGTTCCTCTTGCATGGCATTTATCCAGTCAGACTCTAGCATTGCTTCATTGTGGTCTTGAGGTTCTGTCATGGATAGGAACGCTTGAAAGGCACAAAAGTTTCTAAGTTGAGATCTTGTTTGAGTTCCCTTCTCAATGTCGCTAATTATCAGCTCTAGGGGATGTGACTTTTGGTGCCTCCAAGATTTTGGTTCAAATCTTCTTATTCCTGTTCCTTCAACTTGATGTTCTTCAGTTTGGTCCTGTTCATTCTCTGTGTGAGTTTCTTCAGCCTGTATTCCTGCATATATTGTTCCTTCATTTACCTGTTCCTCGTGAGGAACAGGCTCAGGAACGGTTAGTTCATTTTCAGGAATATGTTTCTTAACTGTTCCTGCAGGAGTCAGTTCCTCCTCAAGATTGTCAGTCTCTTGAGGATGAGTTAGCCCAATTTCAAAATCATTTTCATAACATGGTTCCTGCAATGAGTCAGTTTCATCAAAGATAATATGGACACTTTCCTCTGCGCACATTGTTCTCTTATTATAAACTCTGTATGCTTTACTATTTGAAGCATATCCTATAAAGACAGCTTCATCACTTCTAGCATCAAATTTGCCTAAATTATTTTTACCATTGTTGTGTACAAAACATCTACATCCAAAGACTCTAAAGTAAGAGATATTTGGTTTTCTTCCTTTGAACAGTTCATAAGGAGTTTTCTTGGTGATGGGTCTTAGCATGACCCTGTTTATGATGTAACATGCAGTGTTCACTGCTTCTGCCCAAAAGTTCTTTGGAAGATTGCTTGATATAAGCATTGTTCTAGCCATATCCTCCAGAGTCCGGTTCTTTCTTTCAACTACACCATTTTGTTGTGGTGTTCTTGGAGCAGAGAAGTTGTGATCTAATCCTTCATTACTGCAAAAATCATCAAACTTGGAGTTTTCAAACTCCGTACCATGGTCAGATCTTAGGTGTTTCAATTTGAAACCATATATCCTTTGAACTTTCTTAGCAAATGAAATAAATTCTTCAAATGTTTCATCCTTGCTAAGAAGGAAGATTACCCACATAAATCTAGAAAAGTCATCAACAATAACTAATACATATCTTTTACCTGATATGCTTTGGATTCTCACTGGGCCACAAAGATCCATGTGGAACAGCTCAAGTGGACTTTGAGTGCTTACCATTTTCTTGGATTTGAACGAGGATCTAACTTGTTTCCCTCTTACACAAGCTCCACAAACTCCATGGCTTGTTCCTTTTATAGTTGGCAAACCAACTACCAAGTCTTTACCACTTAGTTTATGAAGCAGTGTAAAGCTTGCATGACCACACCTCTTATGCCAAAGGTCTTGGTCATCTTCTAGTACACTAAGACAAGTTAGATTGTTCCTAGGAACAAGGTTTAGGTCAACAACATAAGTGTTTCCCCTTCTTGTTCCTTCTAGTATCTTGGTTCCTGTAATGGTGTCACTAACCACACAACATTCATTAGTAAATTTCACATTGTTTCCTTTGTCACAAAATTGAGAGTTACTAAGTAAGTTATGTTTCAAACCGTCGACTAAAAATACATTATTTATGCAATGTGACTGAGATTTCCCAACTTTACCTATACCTACTATGTTACCTGTCAGGTTGTCTCCAAAGGTCACAGTTCCTCCTTCGTAGACTGAAAGTGAGAGAAATTTGGTTTTATCTCCTGTCATGTGCTTGGAACAACCGCTATCGAGGTACCACAGGTTGTTCCCCCTCACTTTAGTCTGCACCTACAGTAATTAGTCAGTGGTAGGAACCCATTTAGACTTGGGTTCCTCTGTTGAGTGTGTGTTCCTCTTAATTCTCCACTCTTGCTTCACTAAGCGAGTGTTCATTTCGATCTGTTCCTCTTTGGTGGAACAGTCAGACACTAAGTGTCCACTATTCCCACAGTAGGAACAGATTCTATTGCTTGGTAGGTCAACATATTTTTTATGTTTGTTCCTCTTCTTATAATTGAAACCTAGTCCATTTCTTCCTTCATTTTTATATTTTTGTATCCAACTAACTGGATCAGGAAGTTTGATTCTTGAAGATTCCAATTTCCTCTTCAGTACAATATTTTCATTCAGCACTAATTCGTGCTCAATTTTCAAATTGTCAATTTCTTTACTGGTACTGTTAGAGGAACTGGTTCCTTCAGGAACAACTAGTTTCAATTCTGCCAAAGCAATATTCAAGAAGTAGTTGTCATTTTTCAGTTTTTCATAGGCTTCTTGAAATCCTCGGTATTTATCAAAAATTTCAAAGAACAGTTCCTCAATATCTGAATTTAATTTCTTAAACCAATTTGTGTGTTCCTTGGTAACTTTCAAGGCCCTCTCCATATTCTCCTCTCTTATGCAGATTGCCTTGTAGTTATCAAAGGTTTCTAAAAGTAATTCAGTGAGTTGGTTCTTATTTAATTTTGATAATTCTTCTTCAACAACATTAAAGTTTACCTGTTTGTGTGATACGTCCTCTTCACTATCTGATTTTGCCATTAGACACAGCTGAGCAGTTTCATCCTCAGGCTGTTCTTGTTCCTCATCAGAATCTGATTCACCCCAGGCTGCTACCATAGCCTTTCTCATTTCAGTTTTAGAGAAAGGTTTTTGTTGTTCTTGCTTTTGAATCTGCTTTTTCCTTTCTCGTTTTCCCACAAAGGACATTCCTTTATGAAGTGATCTGGACTTCCGCATTTATGGCAGCTTAGCTTTGAGGTTTTCCTTGTGCTCTTCCCTTTATAGTTCTTGTTGAAGAACCTTTTGAATTTCTTTACTATCAAGGCAGCTTCCTCTTCATCAGTTTCTGAATCATCTTGCTCTTTAGTCTTGAGAGCCAGGGACTTTGATCTGCTGGAGTCAGGTTCATGAGTTCCTAAGTGCAACTCATGTGTCATCAAGGATCCAGCAAGTTGTTCTATGTTAAACTTGGTGAAATCCTTGGTTTCTTGTAGAGCTGTCACCTTAGCCATCCACTTCTTGTCTTGTGGAAGACTTCTCAACACTTTGCGTACTTGTTCCTCTGGAGAAATAGATTTTCCTAGAGAGTCAAGTTCATTTATGATATTTGAAAATCTTGTAAGCATATCATGAACTGGCTCTTTATGTTTCATTTGAAATAACTCATATCTATGCATGAGCATGTCTATCTTTGATCTCTTGACCTCGCTTGTTCCTTCATGTGTAACTTGAAGGAGTTCCCACATCTGCTTTGCACTCTTGCATCCCATGACTCTATTGTGTTCATGAGGACCAAGACCACAATGCAGAATCTTCTTGGCCATGTTGTTCATCTCCATTTTCTCAAAATCTTCCTGTCATACTTTGAGAGTGGTTTTGTAACTAGCTCGCCTTCTTCATTCTTTTCAGTGACTTCAAAGTCACCTATCTCAATGACTCTCCAGACTTGATAGTTTTCTGCCTTAATAAATATTTCCATCCTATTCTTCCAATAAGGATAATGTTTGCCATTGAACATTGGAGGATGTTGAGTAGAGTATCCCTCATCTAGCTTATCTCCAGTTGTATTCATGTTCTCTAGGATCAGCCTCCCCAGTGTTAACTGTTTCAGGAGGAACAAGCTCTGATACCAATTGTTGGTCCTATAGAACTTCTAAGTTTACTACAAGAGGGGGGGTGAATTGTAGTAAAGACTATTGGGGACTAATTTTTGCGGAATTAACAAGTTAAAATGAAATAAAGAGAAGTTAAAATAACGAACACTAGAACTGCCTTTAAACAAGATCTTATTCCTATTTTCTCTGGGAATAAATCTTACCCTTTTATTTATAATAGTAATTTACACCCTATTATAAATAGCAACTCACTCTGTTCCTCTAGGAACTGGTTCCCAGTCACCTTGTTCCCCCTGAACACGTGACTTCCTCTCTTGACTTCACTCGAAGTCTTCTCTTTCTTCTCTTTCTCTCTTGAATGTAGAAATTTTCTCACAAAATTTCACTCACCCCAACTCAGATTAATGGAATACAATGAATTGTTGAAGAGAATAAAACCGAAATAACTTTCTAAAAGATTTACACAATTATCGTAGAAAGTCTTAAGAACTAAAATTGAGTTCTTCTTAATATATATAGCTGTGATAAATCTTCAACGGTCTTCTTCAGCTTCTTTGTAGTGGACGCAAGTTTTTAGGCATTATCTTCCACCTTCATAGCCGTTATGGACCATGTTAATGTCACGTTCCATGATCGTGTGTTTGCATGGTTTGAATGAGTCTTCGAGTCTTCCACGATCTTCTCAGCAGCTCTTGACTTGGTCTTTGGCAGTTTAGGATATACGTTTGATGTGCGGTTAGCTGAGATCATGGCTCCTAGAATCTAGGACCTCAACCCATCAATTCAGCCACGCATCATATCAATCTCTTCAACGTCTATTTTCCTGTAAACCATTAACAAACTCAACTAATATTATGAAATCCAATATTCCATAATATTAGAATATTAATTCTACACAAAATAACTAAATATTCTATTTTCCTAAACAACTTAATTTTGGTAATTATAAAACCAGTTCTCCATAAGTTTATTTTAGGCAAAATAAAATAAATAATTAAATAAAACTACATAAATAATTACATGAACAAAAACTAATTAAAAACAAAGTTAAAAACTATTCATTTGTCATCATCAAAATAACGAGTACAACAAACAACACATAAACAGAAGTTCCATGCAGATATCTGCAAATTCTTTTCACAGCATGAAGGTGAGTAGTACGAGGCTCATGCATAAATTGAGAAACCGAATTAACAACATAGGCAATATCAGGACGAGTCATAGTCAAATATTGCAATGCACCAACCATACTACATAATCTGTGGGATCAGCAAGAAGCTCACCATCTAAGAGAGAGAGAGAGTGACACGAGAGACAACAGGACTACGTAAGGGTTTGACAGTATGAAGATGATCAACTACATATTTGTTACAACATCAAACCCTGAGGTACGTAAAACCTGAATGCCTCAAAAATAATGCAAATCACCCAAATCCTTCATAGCAAACTGAGCAGAGAGAACTGTGATACAAATCTAAAGTAAAGAGGAACTACTACCTGTAAGAACAATATCATCAACATATAGCTTGAGAATGATAATATGATCACTATTTTTAATCAGCTACCCTAGTATAACTCTTACAATATGTAACTAACTATTTGCTATATTTATAATTCTGATAATAATGGTACATATCATCAACATATAGCATGAGAATGATATTATGACCACTATTTTTAATCATCTACCCTAATATAACTCTTACAATATGTAACTAACTATTTGCTATATTTAATTTATAATTCTGATAATAATGGTAGGAAGGTCGAGGAAAATGGCGATGCATTGCGATTGAGAATTGGTTTTCTTATTTTCATATGGCGCATCTTCTTATATATTCTTGATCGTGATTGGTCCGACCATGCCCCTTTGAAGCTCGTGTTTAGTCATATAGAGGGTTATGTAGGGTTGAGAAAAAAATCGTTCCACTCAGAGTGTGAGAGTGTAGTACTCCCTCCGTCTCATTTTGATATATCCATTTTCCGTTTTAGGCTGTTTCAAAAAGATATACTCATATAGAATCTTTTCCATTTATATACATTTTTCTCCCCATTTTACCCTTCAATATCTAAACATTTACCTACCTTTTACTCATTTGTACTTTAATGGTCCCCATCTTTTTTTTTTGAAAAGTAATGGTCCCCATCTTTGAGCAAATATAAAGCAATAAAGACAAAAAAGTACATGGAAATTATTAAAATAAACATAAGATTCCCCTATGATTCTATTTGCCTTGGTTCTCCCCCACATTCCAAATGGGTATATCAAATGAGACGGAGGGAGTACAACAGACGTGGGAGGTTGGTGGTGTGCATATGGCTCGCAAGCAATGTTATAAAATCAGGATTCTACTTTGAATTCGTTGGCACCCTCAAAATCGAATCGTAAAATCTTGAACATGCATAATCAAGGTACTATACTCAAATATCCTTAGAACATGATCATATTACAAGTTAAAAAAGATAATAATTAAGGAAACATGTGTTTATCTTTTATATAGGAAATAATTGACAAATATACCTTAATATACCTTTGTTGGCATGATTCTATTTTTGTAAGGTCATTCAAACTTTCTAGAATCATATACAGGATCATACGAATATATTTGAAACTTAAAAACATACGATTCTACAATTTGAATCGAGAGTCTAGCAACTATGCTCGATAGTTGACGGTTTTCACGGAGGAGCTTCAGACATAGGGGGAGGGGGGCTAAGTATGGGGTGGCTTTTAGGGGAGCTTCAGAAGAGAAGGAAACGTTTGAGAAAAAGCAAAGTTTGGTGAGACGGATAGCATGATTAAGTAGGTCATAAACAAGAGGTGTATTGGAGGCAGAAGGTTTTGGGTCACATGGTTTTTAAAAGGAGATAGAAACATGAAGTTCTTTGAACAAAGGGCTTCGGGAAGATCGACAAAGGAAGAACTTGGTATTGGGGGTGAAGTAGTTGTGTGAACTATTTTATAGAGCTCTTCACATTCTCCAAGTCGTAACAAAATGATTAGTTTGTGGATAATGAACATGTTGTTTATCTTATTCAGTTATTTGAATTCTAACAGCTGAGAATCCTATTTATCGTTAACGTGTCTTTTTGTATAATGGTTAGACATTTGTAATCTTGCTTTATATAGTTGCTTCATCTTCGTCTATGTTGTGAGTGGTCGTAGTAATATTGATGAGTAGGTAAACCAAGGAGCAACAAGCTAAGATTCTAGTTTTTGAATTAGTTTAGTCCTATATTATTGATTGATTTCTTAAGTAAGAAAAGTGATGATGGACTAAGTGATGTCATGGGATATCTTTGATAGGTGATGTATGAGAATTTCGGACTATGTAAAGAAACTCTGACTTTCTATTGGTACTAGTTTATGGTGGAAAGCAAGTTGAAATGATTATAAGTTCTTTGTGACCTATCATACTTAAATGTCCTTGTCTAACCATGTAGAGTCTCGTCTATAAAATTATCTTACAAGAGAAAGAGAAAGAGAAAGATTGGTAGCCTAATGAGAAGCCAAGGGCAAAACGTGCATTTACAGGATTCCCAAATTTTGGTGTTGACCCGTTTGTATAATTACTTAAATAAGTCTAAATTTGCCTAGATTAATCATTTATTTGCATTATCATCCTTTTATATTTTATTATACATCAATTGGATGATTGAATTGCATTTAGTAAGGGCATCTTAGAAAGGAGAGTATACGTGAAGCACACTCCATAATATGAGTTACATGACATGGTACGTTAAATGAGTAGGCTTCTAAAGCCTTTATAAGTTCATTTCAGACGTCTGAGTAGAGGTATGACAAAATTTCCTAAAACTACTTAATGGTCATTGGTTATAACATTTAAGTTCGATGATTATGCGTATTTTATACGATTGGCTTTGGTGACGTTCATAGCCTTGTGTTAATAAGACTCAAGTCTTTATGTCTAGAGCCAGAGTCGGGATAAGTTCATGATGAGAGATCATGGATGTGTTTTAGGTGGTAAGTCAAATTAATTGGTAAGTGTACACCTAATATCAATCTATTTTGTAGAGAACATTCTAGGTAAGCTTGACTAACTTGTTAATTAATGGACAATGAACTTGTTATGACTTCAGTATTATTTTGGGAGATATTGAGAATGTATTCTAAAAGTGGTTATGCTAATATGTTTGCATGCCTAATGTGGTGAAGGTGTCAGTGTTCGTTTGTACACTCATGGCATTACCAATAAATTTGTTTTGTTGGGTAGTAGTGTTGTGTATTTAGAAGATGCAAAGCGCAAGTTTGTTGTATCTGTGAAGCTAAATTCACAAATTTAGATTGCATGTATCAAGAATCTAATTGTTTGCAAGACTAGCTATCAGATAGTTCTTTATGGAGGTAATACTTTCATTTCTCTACATTGTGTTTCACTAACTACAATTTGCGTGGCATGGAAATAATTGAGACATTCAACAACGATTTAAGTTTTCTCATTTGAATATGAGAGAGTTAAAAGGGTTTGTGAGGCCCTGTTCTATGAGCCAAATAATAATTTAGCATGTGGCTTGTCGAGGAGAATAAGACATATATGTCAGAATTGGTCCTTTCTTATGGCATATATATACAATGATATAACTTCAATTTCAAGTTGATGCCTGAGTCTTAGAGTGGAGCAGAATAGATACCTAAGTGAGGTTTATTCACTACGATAGACTCTTCGATTATGGAATAATGAATTAAGTTAATATTCTTAATGAGTCCGTTGTCTAATAGTGGACGATGGTTCAAATGATTTAAACTTGATGGATTTACCGTTGTTTTTAAGGAGGTGGTCTCCTTTTTTATACTTCTTTGCTGCTTACTTTTTAGTACATTGTGATTCACAGCCCAACTGTTATTTGTGTAGCCATACATCAAAGTTTGCAATAAGAGTCACATTTGTGTGAGGCGTAACTGAGTGAGACAACATACTGTGGATGTTTTAATCTCTTTTGGAGTATATTGGGAATAACTTAGCTTCCTTTGTCTAAAGGGCAAAGAGACTAGTACCTGAGATGTCGAGGGGAATGGAGTTGAAACCATGTGAAATTCCTTTGGCATTCTTGTTACTATCTCTATATATGTGAGCTTTAAGCTTGATGGGTCCATAGCCCATGTTTGGATGGTTCATTAAGACGAACTTGATGCACATGTGATAAATCTAGTGGGGCTGAGCATTTTTAACTCTTATATAATGTTTCCTTATCCCATGCTTTAGGTGATTCTTTGAGATGGACTTGATGGTTACGCCGATGTCATTTGTAAGATTGATCATTAGAAGCTCTTAATGGTTCTATAACCCAGACATTGGGTAGTCCTTTTGAGACGGACTTGATGTTTACACTGAATTTTGTGAAAGAGGTTGAACTTTTGCAATCTTAATGATCTCATAGTCTTTTATATGGGTATTTTATGTTGTATAGACTTGATGAGAACTCCTACATGAGTGTGAAGGGTTAGCCTCTTTCTATGGAAAACTTTGTGATATTTTTCTAGAACACCCGTCAACATTCCAAGGTTTGTGTGGTCCGTTTGTGTTTTTAAAGCACTTTGTGTTGATTATCGTGGAGCTTTCTCAAGCTCTTAGACGAGGTGTGTATCTTTATGTAATTCCTTCTTTTGTCTTTACTGTGTTAGTTCAATCTTTTGGACACTAACATTTATGCTCTAAGTCATATTACTACTTAGAATTCAATTTTAGGTGTTACTTTTGCATTAGTGGGGATTATTGGATCTAGTAACGCGAAGAGTAAGAGGAAAAACGTGTTTTTCTATCTTGAGTCTAACATTGAACCGATCGGGCTGCCACACCCGATAGGGTGAAGCCATGCTTTCTTCTTCTTTGATTTCGACTTGACCCGATCGGGTTAGTCCTATAACCGAACGAGCTCTCCTTTGTGGTGGTGAAGTTGGTTCCCGATTTTTCTTTTTCGGATTTCTTTAAGCGGTTTATTTGTCCCCTTTAAATACCTTCCCATAATCGTCATATTCAATTATTCATTAACCTAAACACTTTGAGAGATCTTTCATTTTTTCGAGAGAGTTAGAGCAATTCTTGAGAGTTGTTTCAGTCTTCCCACTCAGGTGAATAAGTAGAAGGATATTTGTGTTAACCTTGGGGTAGAGATGGAAATATCCAGTGGATATTCAGTAACCTGCTCCACCCTATTTAAATAAAAGGGTGAAAAACCGAAATAAACGGATGAAGACCAGGTGATGGGTGAACCGGGTGATTGATTCGGGTAGGATGCGGGTGAAAATTTCTCCCCCATCATCTGATCCACCACCCGGTTAAGCACCCGACCCATCATCCACTCGTTTAAGTTTTTATTACAATAAATTTTAAATTAAAATACTAAATATAAAAACTAAAAACCCTAAACCTAAACCCTTTACTTCTCTAATTCTCTGGCTTCCATCCTCCCAAAGTCCCAAAACCCCAAACACTCATAGGCTGCCAAACACTCGCTGATTCACTCGTTGGATTCACTGGCTGGAGTCCATTCCTTGCTATTCTACACTCGCCGGAGTCCATTTCTTACTATTCCACACTCGCCAGAGTCCATTCCTTGCTATTCTACACTCGCCGGAGTCCATCCTTGCTATCCCACACTCGCCGGATTTTCTTGCTCATATATTGCAAAAAAAATCTTGCTCATATATTTCTTGCTTTCTGCTCTAGTAATTCATTCCACGAATTTCATTCATAAATATTGCAACGAACTTATGTATTTAGCTTGCATTTGTATTACAGTGGTAGAATTTATTAAATAGCTTATATATAGCAACAATCAAGCATACATTGTACAGGTGATAGAATTTACAGTGACAAAATTTATTAGATAGCAGCAGTGATAGAATTGGTTGGTTGGTGTACATTTTGGTGTGTATAATGTATTACAAGGAGCTTGCATTTGCTAGATAACAGCAATCAATCATATAGAGCTTGCAATGATATAGAACTGCATTTGTATAGAGCTTAGTAAATGTTACAGTGATAGAATTGGTAGTTTGGGTACATTAGTAAATGTTTTTTTAATAGTTATAATCTAAATTTAATATTTTGATTTTTTAACCCGTTAATCAGCCGACTCTCCGGAATCAGCCGGTTGTGATGGATGGATGGATTTTGGGTGATGGGTAAATCGGGTGACGGATGGATGGATGAGAGTCAGTCTAACCATGTAATGGATGCGGGTGATGGTTCATCCGATCCAAATCCCACTCGTTGCCATCACTACCTTGAGGGCATAACCATTCGTGTAGACCTACACTAATGGTGGTGAATTTTGCTTCTAAACCAGTGGTTCGGCTACGTCGCAGATCGTTAGTTTTTTCATATTCTCATAAGTAATTTCTATAATTTTTAAGGGGAAAATTTTCAATCATTCACTTTGTTCATTAATTAAATCATGGATTCAACTTTAATTTACCACATTTTACATTACCTTAATTAAGCATAATAAAAACATCTAAAACCATCTCCGTGTCTGCGGGACATAGATGTGATGCATCATCTTTGACAAAAGTCGCCCGTAACCCCTCCATCCTTTGATTATCAACGTGCCGAATTTGTCGACATGAATTCATATAGACAAATTCATCACCATACCAGCCCAACAAAAAAAACAACATACACTTTTTCTACATCTCCAACGTAAATCGTATCTCCTCCCCCGGTGTACAAATCACTCAATGCATCGGGTGTTTGATAATTAGTAGTCACATAAAACTCACATAAAACCCCCGTAGCGGATGATACAAATTTAATTACCCAATCAATGTCTTCACTCTTGTTGTCATACTCGAATCCATAATGCCAATCCATGAAATAATACTTTGCATCATGTTTATCAAAGACAAAAGGAGATCGTTAGATATAATATAATGTTTGACAAGCTTATAAACTATATGAAAAAAATTTGTTAGAAAAAAGATTAGGGAAAACAAAACTAATTGTCTTACTAGACGAACTGTTTTTTCCTTTGGGATCAAACTCATCTTTGCCGACGATCCCATTTTTATTCGGCCACAGCAAAAAAACTTGTATTGTTTTATTCGGCAGCGAATTATATCTCATTTTCATATACGCTAAAGAAAGTATGGGCACCGGTGTTGTACTCGTCAAATAAGCAATTAGGTTCACTTGGAACCGCAACAACTATTTTGTTCGTAGCAGAATACAAAGCACGACAAAATAATGGTAACGAAAAGACGAGGGAACAAAACAATTAAAATTCGATTTTAATTTGGATAAAAAAATTAGGCCCTAATACAAACACGATAAAAATATCTATTTCAAATTTCGATTTTTGGTGTCTAGGTCAATTCGATTTATGTCGTACGAGTATTAAATTAAATTTTTAATCGCCACATTGAGTAATGTAGAAATCTTATTTAAATCGAGTTTATGTCGATTTGGGTTTGATTTCGGTTTGGCTTAATTTAGATTTCGGGTAATAATCGGTTTGAGTTAATTTCTTTCGATTTATTTGGATATTGAATTTTGGATCGAGTTAGTTTTTTAAACGGATTACATTAATTTTGTCATGTATACATTTTTTATTCAATTTCTTTAAATCATATATTTTAAAAATTCGGCTCCATAAATAAAAAAAATTCAAGATCTGCCACTGCTTGCCGTAGTGGTCTCGGAACCACATTCGTCGCCTTTGCTATGTTAATTTGGACAATCCAAACCGTGAGTCATGGTTCCATCCATGTGAAACGTTGTGGTATCGACTCCGCTTCCTTTTACGCAAAAGGTTCCATGACCATTATTCTAGTAAAGTTCTCGAGTAAATTGGTTAAGTAACTTCTTTGAAGTTCCGAAATAGATTTCGGAATTTCCTCCACGGCGAATGTGCTTGAACTAGGTTCATCACTTCGTTTTGGCCTCATTTTCTTTGAGAAATAGTGTTTTGCAGTGTTTTGCGTTTGAAAAGCAAAAGCTTAAGCTCTTGTTTAAACACTTTTATGGAGGGGGAGAGGGGAACCACTCACTATCGGTGCTGTGGAATTGGAATTGCTCACTGTGCCCTCCTAAACGCAGCTGCTCAGCTAACGGTATGCACTTGCGGTACGGACTACAATGGTATTTGGCATATATATTGTTATTACATTTCGGTGTTTCATATTTGTGTTGTGATTACTTGTACGTAGTCCTAATATTTAGCAAACAAAAATGAGTAAGATCATATGTCTAAGGGCTTGTTTGGTTGCTCAAAATAAATGGAGGAAATTAGAATTCATGTGAATTTGCAAATACAGTGGTTGTTTGGTTGGATAGTAAAAGTGAAAAATGTGAAAAGTAGAAATTCATAGAAATTTGGATTTCTTACAAACTGTAGGTATTTTATTACTTACTCTCCCCTTGGTCAATGAAATCCCATGAAATGCAAAATCCCACATGCCAACTAAATAATTTAGAACAATTTCTAGAAATTTTACAAGGGAAGTAATTTCCCATGAAAAGCAAATTCCTACGGAAATTCAATTCCCATAACAGCCAAACATGCCTTGAGTTTTAGCTAGCTAGCTAAAAATTTTTCCAAACGTTTTCATAACTGCACGCCCACAACAACTCTTGTATCTCTCATTTTAACAAAGTTTAAGTGAAGTTTATAAAACCTTTTTGTTTGAATTTTAAAAATAAAACCTTGTAAATTTAATATTCCCTCCATCCTATTATGTACTTATATAGTTCTCATTTTCTTTTTTAGGTGTCCTAGAAAATATTCTCTTTTCTAATCTTTCTACTCTTGTTATTTACTTTTTTGCTATTCGTTATTTTTGATTATTTAAATGGCTAAAACGATAAGAAAAAGTTACTAAAAGCTTTAATTAATACTATTTTGTTTTTAATAAATAAAATTAATTTATCCTCCTATACCTATAGCCCAATGCAACATTAAATACAAATTATCATATGTTTCACTTTTCTTAATTTATGTGAAAATTGATAAACGACGACTATATTATAAGATGGAGGGAGTACATATTTTTGAACTCTTACAATAAAACATCGATCTTTTGTTTAAAATATGTGCAACAGTTTGATTTTGCAATACTCATGAGTTAGATTAGATTAGACCATGTTATGTACTTATATACATATAGATTAAATCTTATTATGTTAGTCTCAATATATAGGATTTTTATACAATACTTTTACGTTTTTTATAAATTACCACCTAAACTTTTCTACTTTCTTAAAAACTCTCATACGCCACTTAACAATTTTTGTTAACAAAAACATTAAGTGAGCCCTGCACATGCGTTTTTGTCATCAATTTCCTCTAACCCATTTCACCCTCTTCTTCCTCTTCTGTAATTAAATTACTCTCTCGATCCCTCACCTCAACCCATCATTGAAGACCCAAGTTTGAAACACAATGCAAAATACTTGCCATTCTAATACCCCACTATACAAATCTACCGCTGCCAAGTACTCAAACACAATACAACATACAACAAGCAAACACGCAGGAATTAAATGTGAAATTTAACAAATTCCCCCAATAATGGCACATTAGAAACCCTAGAATTTATAATTTTTATTGTACAACTTTAAGTGGTATTGTAAAAAAATCCCAATATATATAGCAAGTTTGTATAATTTTTATTGATGGATATCTAAAAATATAAATCTATCAGAGTCATGAATTGGCAAGTATAAAACTTCACCTACTACACTTATTTTGAAACAAAAATAAGCACAGAAAATGTATGGTTTATCTCATTTAATTTCTCTTTTATAATCTTTATCTATTGTTAGATGTAGCCAAATCTCTGAAAACAAATTTCAAAAAAACAACCCGAAAATACCATGTACTTTGCTCTTAATGAACCTGATCAGCTTTGGCTCAATAGAAGTAGGGGTGTTCACAAATATCCGATCCGATTGATCCGATCCGAAATATAGTGTTTCGGATAATTCGGATCGTTTATCCGAAATTTTTCGGATCGGATTCGGATCACCCTTTTGGCTTTTTCGGATATCCGAAAAATCCGAATTATGTTTAAAAAATCGGATAATTATCCGATCCGAAATATCCGACCCGATCCGAAATATCCGTAAAATTTCCCATTAAATAAATTTGATTTTAAACTTCCCCCCATAAAAATCGGATCGGATTATCCGATCCGAAATTTCGGATATCCGAAAAAATGGGTATCCGAAATTTTCGGATCGGATTCGGATCGCACTTCTCCCGATCCGAAAATTTCGAATCGGATCGGATAATCCGAAATGAACACCCCTAAATAGAAGTAATCTTATACCACGAATCTCTATAATCAACTAAAACTAAACACTTAGGATCAACGTAATTTAAAAGGCGATTTTCATTGGCATATATGTATATTGAATATAAAGAGAGTAAATGGAAACCATGCATGCATGCCTAAGGCCTACTTAGTAAATAGTAATTGCACGGCCGGGAGCCTGGGACCATTTCATAAGCGTTAGGTAATGGCCTAAATACATATGAATTTCCTATAAAACTCCTAACCTTATATATACTCTTCTCACTCTACTTCTCCTACCACCTCACCCACTTTTGACAACCACCACCACCACACTACCGCCACTACCATCACCCCATCGCCACCACCACCCACCGCCACTGCAACCACTCCATCGCCGCCCCAACCAACACCATCGCCGCCACCACACGCCTCCATCCAACCACCACCACTGCTGCCATCACCACACCGCCGCCACTCCCCCGCGCCACCCCCACCGTCATAAAAATATGATCGGCGGAAAAAAAAGTCCATACAGGTGAGCATTGTGTAGCACAAGGGTCACCACATGGTATGCCTTGTGTGGCACAAGGCTCGCCTTTTAATCGATTTTTTTTTTGTAATTTTCAAATTCAGTAAATTATGTAGTATATTTTATTTCACTTTTTTGCAATATTTAATTGTTTGTCAAAGATAGATCAGCGGCGCGGTGCATCTAGGTGCGCATATTTTCAAAGTGGGGAAAAAATCAGAAGAAGATTTAAGACAATTAATAGGAAAAAGGAGAAATTGATTGGACTAATAAAAAATATGGTCGTTCCGCCGAGAATAATCCCAACTGTGGGTTATTCCTGTATAATACCAACTATGAGGGAGATCCGGCACAAATATACCGGTGACCTGCATTAACCTACAATAACTTGTTACTTGGTCACATGACGTGCACGTGCCTTCAATGACATTTTTATTTTTATTTTTTTACCTTTAACCTCCCTCCAACCCATCCCTCCAACCCACCGCCACCCAATGCAGCCCCCTCTCCCACCACCTCTCCCTTCCTCTTCCAGCAAAAACAATACCCTCCCCCACCCCAGCACCCAAAACCGCGATAAATGCATTGCTTCCAGCCACCACCGTAATCCCCAGCCCATAGATTGAAAAACCCACAATCACATACATTCACCAACCATACCACTTACCACAAATCAAAACTCAAACACCGAACACAAACTAAAAAGTCGCAAATTCGAAAACTCAAAACCCAAATTTGAAACCCTAAAAACCCACATAAAACAGCGTGGTGGAGTGGTGCTATCGATCGAATTCGTGGTGGAGATCGAGGTGATGGCCTGAATTGGTGGTGGTGGTGGTCGAATTCGGCGGAATCTGGGTTGATTTTGGTGTTTGTGTTTGTCGAGATGATGGAAGCACGGGTCCAGCGCGAGAACTTAAAGTTGTCGCTGTCTAGCCGTCGTGGATATGATTTATTATGCTGCATTTTCTTTTTGATTGGGAGTTTTAGTTATTGAATGTTAAAAAGGGATGAGAATCGACTTCTTTAACTCATTTAAACAACTTGCTACCAGTTAATCGAGTAATTGACGATTTTGCGAGAAACCACCTTTTAGAATCACGATTTTGCGAGAAACCACTTCTTTAACTCATTTTTGCAAGAAGAAATCCAAAAAAAAATATACGAAAAGAAACCTTTCGGGTTCCGGCTAGAATCCGATGTTAACCATCATTTTGCGGCATTTACCATTATGTTTTCCTATTTGCCGACTTAGGCCCTGTTCTCGTCAACTTATTTTAATAAGTTTCAATAAAAATAAGTTCAGTTTAGTAAAAATAAGTTCAGTTTAGTAAAAATAAGTTCAGTTCAGTAAAAATAAGTTCAGCTCAGTACTAATAAGTTCAGTTCAGTAATAATAAGTTCAGTTCAGTAAAATCAGTAGAGCAAAGAAGGAAAAACAACATGAATCAGTAACAATAAGTTCAGTCCAGTACCAAAAAGTTCATTTTTAGTAAAGATAAGTTCAATTCAGTAAAAGTAAGTTCAGTTCAGCAAAATTCAGTTGACGAAAACAGGGCCTTTGAACTTGATGTTTTGATCGCTCTATTCCTTTTCATAATCTTATATCACTCTTCCAATGTCTTAATGATGCTATTAAATATCAAATCGATCTATGTAACTTCTTTTCTATAGCTACTAGCTTTTAATGCATGTTGTGCAAGCGAAACATACAGACTTTGTATAAAAGTATAATCGTTATTGGAAGCGAGAGGCCGGAGAAATTAGATTATGAAAAGGAGAAGTGGAAGAACCGATAATTCTTTAGGTTATTTTTCAAAATAAAAATTGTAAACACAATTACTTATAGAGACTGTGTTATGCCCAGTAGTTAGGAATTAAAAAATAACAATGTTGATTTTTGGTATCCTCCTCTTTTTCTCTTATAGAATAGAAATTGTGGTTTAGGGATGGGTACTTAATGTGAGATAATTTTGTAAAGTGATCAACTTAACGTGAGATAAACGAAAAGGGAAAGTAGATGAGTGAATATGAGATTTTTTTTTGTAATACTATATATTGTATATAACATATAGATCTTATTTCAAAGACTTTATTCGAGCTAAATAAATTCACATTAACGTTTGAGGATTCCGTTCATACCATGGTGAAATTGGAAAATGAGGACATTACCACCAAGGATAGGGAACGATGAAACAAGATTCTCAAAAGAAGTCTCGTGGGTGTCTGGATTATGCTTCCACTCTTCTTTAGCCATCTAGGTCTCCCATAACATTCAAAACAAATCTCCAAATATTAGTATATGTAATTATTTGTCATGTATGTGGTTGTTGGTGGTGAAAGGGTGGTGGATGCAACGGGGTGATGAAGAGGATGCGGAAGATGGTAGTAGTGGTAATAAAATCGGGATGTATTAAGGTGGAAGAATGAAAGATGAGAGTGAGGAGAGAGAGTGAGTTGAATGTATAGAGGAGGATGAGGAGAGTACGTAATATAGACAATATACCATGGTACCCGGGTTACTTGTGAGCTAGTAAATACAAGTTGTTTAGCCGCACACCTATACGACCAGCTTGGGAATGACCTACCAATACACTAGAGTAAGAAAGGATCTTTCTCCCACGGGGAAGGTTTTCTTTGAAGCCAGTAGTAATGAGAGTAGGGAAGGTGAGGTACAAAGTGGTGTTCTAGCCCCCTTCCAATCCCTATGATTAAGAGAATTAATGATTCTCACACAATATCCTTTAAGGATTTCCCTAACTTGTTTTGCTTATCATATTTTTTTTAAAAATCACTCAACCAGTTATTAATTACACACCTTTTATGCCAAACATTTGACACTCATTGCCATTTTTTGTTCATTGCTCATTAGGACTAGGAAGCCGATGGGGAATGACACAAATGGGAAAGAGTTCCCTCCCAACTCCGATCCTAACCGTTAAACTGTGAGTTTCATCAATATTGTGATTTTACTTCGAAACGACAGTCTAAATTTCTACTTTAATGTGTAAATCTAAGATATTAACTTTTGATAATTCTTCATAAATGTGTAATGATGACACATGAAAATAAACTAAGAGAGAAGAGGTAAAGAATTAGATGAAACAAACAAACAATCCGTAGAAAATAATATCCAGTTACAAAGCTTCTAAAACAATATAGTAACAACACAAAATGAAATAAAACAAAAAATGGAAACTCTATGCTTGATGCATGTTTATGGGCTTCTTTATCAGATCTTTCACTACTCCCATGGTGCACATGTACTTGAACTTCTTGTTTACGTTTGGCAGTGCTGAATTTTCATCAACAGCTCCAACAATTTACCCCTCCAGCGATAATAAACTTCAATATTTTTGCCATCAAAATCAGGGTTGTACGTTAAAACTTGACCTAGTTCTAACCTCAGAATCTCAGGCTTGGTACATGACTGATCATATCCCACCTTGATCTGCAAACCACAAAGTTTGCAAGCAGGGGTGAAAACAGTATAAACCCTTACTCCCATTCCATACTTAATTCGATCCGACATTGTATCGCACGGTGGAAACGAGCTCACAAATCCATCAATAATAACACCTTCTTGAAAATCAAGCTGATTCTTGATTTTAGTCAAGTTATCAATACATTTCACCCCAAGTAAAATCCATCCATAATCATTTTCCAAAACTGGAGCTTTTCTTTTTGGGTTTGGAAAGGGTAGTTGTCTAAGCGAAAGATTCATATCTTTGGACGGATTCTGAGGGTCCATCATATAATAAACCTCAATGTCTATTCCTGCTTCATATTTGTAATCAACCATAGTATAGGTATAAAGAATCATATTAGCAAATGAAGGGTACATAGTTTCGACCTTGACTGTATCAAAAAATAACGCAAGATACGGACTCTGAGGTGTGATGTTGATCCTTTTTATCACATTTTCATGGTTGCGAAAGTCCCATACGTAACTATAGCCAAAACGTAGATTAACCTTCGTTGAAACATTCGTTGAAGCAAAGGTTTTTTCATCTTGAATCAACTAGCTTGTTACTAAAAATGTTAGACTTCATTTCGGAGGTTGCTGATGAAAGAAATTCCCGGAAAAAATAGGGACTTATATCTATATTGATTGGTGCTAAGGGGTGTCTCTTTGACATTTCTTCGTAATCTTTAAACAATGAAACGCCTAGAAATTTCGGATAGTTGTTAATGGAGGAGGAAGATGACATCTTTGTGATGTTTGCAGATTATTGGAATGCAATATGAGAGAATAATGGCAATTCGAATCATAATTATATATAGAGAGGTGATGTTAAAGACTGAATGAAGGTGAGTGCCTTTGTCAAGAAGTTAACCCAAAATGGCGAGGGAATTTTTTCCTGTTATTTCCCAATAATGAGGTGGTTAAAAGCTTTCAAAGAAAATTAAAGAACATGCAACGAAGATGAAGAACCTATATCTTGATCTTTAAAGAAGTTCAAAGTTATCATATTCATGTATTAAGAAAATATTATATCCTAATTACTAATATAGATTGTTTAGTAGTATCCTATTATATCTCTAACAATATAGAAACCTTACCATGGTACATGATGAGTTGTGAGCTAGTAAATATAGATTGTTTAGTCGCACACCTATAAGACCAGCTTGGGAAAGACTTGTATATAAACTAGAGTAAGAAAGGTTCTTTCTCCCTCGGGGAGGGTTTTCTTTGAAGCAAGTAGTAATGAGGGTGGGCAGGGTGAGGTACAAAGTGGTGTTTTAGCCCCCTTCCGATCCCTAGGATCGAGGGATCGATTCTCACACGGTACCCTTTTAGGATCGAAGTAGTATAAATGCAATGATTTCATATTCGAATGTCCCATATAATATCTGCAACAATTACATGAAATTATGAATTTCGACAAAATGAGTGTATATAACTTTTTCTCGATAAAGAAAAAAAAAACCATACAAGTTAACAATAATCATCTATAGTGAAACTTGGCTTCATGATTTTAACAACTTTCTTGCTTAATTGGTTAACTTCTTATTATATATGAGTATATCTTAATAAATTTTTTTATGTTCTAGTTTGCTATGTTAAATTCAAGAGCAACTTTTATGGCTAAGAATCATGTTGAGAATGTTTTGAACTTATCATCTGCACCTCGAACAATTATGATGTACATGATTTTCCAAGTCTGTTTCTATTTTGGGCCCGTTTTTAGCCCATGTGTGTTTAGGTTATTAGGAGGGTGCTCCCTCCAATTACCATCTGTCTTTGTATTTAAATATTTTGTATTCTCTCTCCATGTTAATAAATAGTTTCTCTCTTTACTCGGTGGACGAATCCAACAGATTATGAGTGAATCACGTTAAAAAATATGCGTGCTTTTTATTGCTTTTTGTTTTTTATTTTTGTTTGTTGATTCAATCTATTAAAAAATTTCATCAACTATGTTAATCATTTACTTAGATTTTGTGAGCATTATCAATGACACCTTAGAAAAAAAATCTTTATTTACCTTTATATTTGGCCATTAAATAGAATTTATTAGTTTCAGTTTCAAATTTTCCGTCCTGAATTCTATGTTTTTCAATTTAAATTGACACGACAAAAATTATAGGATTATTTGTCAAAAATTACCTTTTATAATACTAACTATAGGTTTAACTACCTTTTCTAATTTTTTTTTTACTTTAACTACCTCTTATAATTGAAACCATTAGGTTTCATTACCAAAACCGCTTTCAGGCCAAATTTTTTATGACGATTTTACCTTTCGACGGTTTTTAGTCATGTTCTTCAATTTTCACTCGATTTTATCTTTCAATCCAACCCTAGTTCATCGATTTGGGAGAAAATTGAATATTCTTTTCAATTGACGTAATCCTCGAGTATGATGAATAAGATGGGTAGTATAGTTGTTTACAGCTGCGGAATAGGAAACAGTAGGATGAATAATGGATGGCCTTGAGAATCTAGTAGGTTATCTACAAGGGTTCGTGGTGGGCGTTGCTTTACTACCTCACTTCAGAATGCCAAAATTGTTGAATGTTGGGTAATGCCATATCATTCCCCCTTTAAAAGACAAATACAAAATTCTTTCAAAGACAAACTACCTTAAGACCACTTTCGTGACTACAAAAGGCCTAACTAATATTCATAGATTCATATTTTCATGCCTAACATACAAATTTAGATGCATTAAGAATCAATGCCAATGAAGTTCTCAATCTCGATGCTCACTATTTTCATGTGTGAATCTCAATCGATGACAAGTTAAACTAGATTGAATCCCAACTTTTGTTGATGAATTCAATCAACAAGATAAAAAATTTGCTACAATGAAATCCCAATTTCAATTCCAAATTTCATTGATAATAAAAATTAGGGCAAAACAATGGTACAAAAATTGATGATGAAAACAAACCTATCAAACCCTAATTAAACAATTCGATAACATGGAATTATTAGAAATAAAGCGATCAATCCATGCTAGGGCTCAATCCAATCCCAGAATTAGAATTACTCACAATTCATAATTATAGAAACATTAAGCACTATCAAAGACATAATTGAGAGATAGAAAGAAGGAAGAGAGAAATCAAACTTGAATTAAATTGATGAATCCGAACTCTTCGATTTTCAAAACTAAGTAGTAGCAATGTAAGAGTCATCAACTAGGAGTACTTTATCTAAACTATGAATGAAAAAGAGTCTAAAACTGAGTAATTAGGAATATGTTATAATTGCTAATCGAAACCTATTATACTCTACTAATAAAATAAAGATAGGAGTCCGAAAAAGACTAAATTCGACACAAAGCCGATTAGGTTTAAGTTCAAGCCGACCGGATCCAGGGTCCAACCCGATTGGGTCCTAATTGAATGGATCCCAAATGATCCTCTATATACATCCAAATGAACTTGAACGTGATCATGAGTCTCTAACGATTAGGGGTGTTCATTTCCGGGTACCCGGAAATGCGGGTTCCTTTTGAGGCGGCCCATGACCCGGCCCGGAAAAACCGGGTACCCGGAAGTAAAACATGTCACTTTTAAAAAAAAAAATTTACTTAGCTAAATAATTCCTGCTTCCTGCTTCTCCATTCTCTCTAAATAATTACTTAGCTAAAAAAATTTACTTAGAAAGAGTGCAGTACTGCAGTGCGGGCCTAGGTTTTTTTTTTTTGAGTTTTGAGTGAGTAACTAACTATTGACTCTATTGAGAAATGAGAATGACTTAATAATGTGAATATGATTAATTGATTATTGAGTATTTACTATTGTAATGTGACTTGGGCCAGCCAGCTCTGCTAAGTGCTACGTAGCAGTAGCACACTCACTCACTCAGCATTTCAACATCATTCAGCGCACACACGCACATCACTGTAAAAAGAAAAATTAACGGGTACCCGGGTACCCGAGAATGCGTAATATACGGCCCATTACCCGATCCGGTAATTCACAAATTTACCAGGTCGGGTACCCGGCCCAAAAAAAGTGAAAATCGACAAAATTACCCGGGTCAGCGGGTCGGGTTTTATGAGCACCCCTACTAACGATCATCTACATGCTTCAGAATGGTCCGATCATACCAACCTTTGGGTTCAGTCCATAGTCAAAAGACATCAAACTACAAACAAGCATAAAATCTAGTGGAATATAGCGGAACCATGCATGAAATATACCGTTTCAATAATAAAATGGGGGTCAAAACATGGTAGAATATCAACACTACGCTAGTAAATCCAAAAAGCAACCCCTACACCAAACACCCAAATTTCAAAAAATAAATAAAATTGAACTAATGATGAGGTAGCTCCACCCATATGGGTGGTATGACATGGTTGTATTGGGAAGGACCCTCATAAAATTGCTCGACCATTTTGCCTTCTTTCAAGCTATATACGCCCATATCGCGTCTCCCTTGATGCTTTGGATTGTCTTTGTAATAGTTGGGGTGGTCATCCGTAAAATAAATACAATCAGGATTACAACCACGTTGGTCTTCTTCGTGAGCTGCCTCAACAAAGAAAGTAGAACTAAAACCTATGAATAAAGCCCGATTTCCTATATGGTTAATCATTGTGGCTTTGCCATTCTCCACATTCAACTCAAACAACTGGAATGATTGAGTCCAATGCAGATCCATGGACACCACCTTATATACTATCAGCAATGTGCTATCACTTAGCACTATTATGTAGAACCTGCGAAGGTAACATAATGGAAGGCCTTGAGAATCTACTAGGTTATTTACAAGGACTCGTGGTGGCCGTCGCTTTGGTACCTCACTTCCGAATGCCATAACTGTTGAATATTGGGTAATGCCATACCATTCCCCCTTTAAAAAATACACATCGTCGATGAAACTAGCCAAAAAGTCCGTTTCGGGTTGATTCCAATGTTGTTGGCCGGGTGAAGGAATATGTCCTTAGACAATTTCCGCAATTACTAAATATAAATGGGATTGTATTTATGGAGATAATATAGTTAATTATTTTAGTAACCGTATTTACTTGCTAGAGAATAAATTACGGTTAGTAGACAAATTGGTTTGGGCTACAACTAATATAATTAATCCTATAAGGTCACACTAAGTAACACCGATTAATAAATAAATTATAAGCCCATAAAGGCTTATAAGGGGCCGGCCACTATTAGGGTGATTAGGGTTTCTCTTAACCTAATCTCTATTTATTATATATAGATATAATAAGAAGAGAGATAAGAAAAATTCAGTTAGTCAGTAACTTGACACAAAAGAGAGAAAAAGAAAAACCCTTCTCCCTCTTTAGTCTAGGCGCCTATCCCATCAAAAGCAAGAGAGTGAATAGTTCATACTCTTCCGTTCTAGCAGACGTGGGTATTAATCGGTGTTCGTGGACTAAGTAGAGGAATTACAATTGTAGTTCTTTATCTCTAAAGTAACCAGATTCGCAATAATACTTTGCAGTATTCAAACCCTACATACCTGTTCAAGTCGTGAATAAAAGGTTGTGTATTCTCTACTCTATGTATCGATTCATATATTGTTATGCATGCGATTCTGTCATAGATGTTAGGAAATTGTTTCCTGAAATTCCGCTATTCGCATCTATGTATTCCTACAGTTGGCCGGGTCTCCAAATCGCGAGATGTTTATATGAGTTGAAGATTACCGCAACTTGGAAATCATCAACACGAGAAGAGAATACAAATTTAGAGATTCGATCAAGATACGATCTCTTTGAATAATCTCCGTACAGTAACCTACTTTTTGGCAAACTAGGTGGTTTGATGACAGTACCAGAGAAAGGATCATAAAAAGTGATGACAGCATGTTTCCTACTCATACCTATCAGCCATCCTTTAGAAGAGAAATATTTGATGTGGTCGTTATCGTCGTCGTCGTCGTGAAGCTTAGGTAGATTTATCTTACGAACCATGCGCATCGAGAGGCTGTAGAATCGGCGGTATGAGTTATTAGTGGGCGAATCAGGCAACATCAACCATGGAAGTTGGGTGTTTGTCGAAGGGCGGAAATTGGTATGATTAATATCCTTTGTTTCTGATCTCCATAAACAACAAACCTCTCCTAAAGTTTCAATATCTTCTAGATTATCCAGATGCTCCAAAGCTATTTTTCTAATAATTTCTGTTTCTGTCCAAAACAGCAACAGTGAATGTGGTGGTGGGTACTTGGTGGAATTGTGGCTCCCAACGTCCTTCGTGGTGGTGGTTACCTGCAAAACAAGGAGAAACCTCGGGGGTGGTTCCGAGGATCGCCTCTCCGATGCCTAAGTCAGTCCAAATTGAGCACAAGATCTCTAGTCGAGAGAAAACGAGTATCAAGTGCAAGTATTTTGTGAGTGTTTGATTATGCGTACCTTACCCATGCATGGGCATGGGTATTTATATGAGACATGAATTTGTAACTGACCTAGTAAAGTGAGTGGGCCTCTTTGAAAGTGAACCAAGGAAAGTGAGTGGGCCTCTTTGAAAGTGGGCCAAGGTGGAACGAGGCCTTCATTAAACTCCAGCCTAAAGGCTATGTCCGGAGCGGTCTGCCTGAGGAGGTCTGCTCTGCTCTAGGCGCTCTGACGTGGAGTGGCAGGCTGCTTCCAGCTGGAGGTCTGTTAGGTAGACCCCATACAATTTGCCCCCCGGACCCAGTATTTGCAGATTGCAATATGCTGGGTGCATTTGTTTTTGTTCTGGCGTTCTGCTCTTCGCGGAATGATACGTGGCTGTCTGTGAATTGCTCTTCACAAACTCCAGAATGCTTCCATTTTTCCCGCCCATTTGGTTGGGGTGTTGAGTAAGGGTCATTAATTCATTTTGAATTGAATTGAATTGATGTGACTCTTTGGGTTCCCAAGGAATGTAATGATGATAAGTTGGTGCTGAGTGGACGAATTATGCTTATTTAAAGGTTGAATCGACCTTTTGTGGAACTTTTCAGTTTCCTTTCCTTCGAACTCTTTGCTTTTCAAACTTTCTTGTTGTTCTTCGACAATTTCTTTTCGCCCTAGCCATTTTCGAGTGATTTCTCTTGATTATCCTGGGAGATATCTGTCTGCGTTTGGAGATTAATTGATACTGTTGCGTTCGTGGCTTTCGTCTTCTCTTCCTTGGCGTCTTCTGCTCTCCATTTAGGTAAACTCCTTTTCCCAGATCTACTTTTGGTTTTTTCCTTCTTGGATGGTTTTGATGTAATCTTTTCTGTGTTTATGGATTTCCCCCCTTTTTCCTTCTGTACGCATTTATTTGCCTGTGTTTTTGGGGTTAGGGTTTCTTTCCTTTGGTTTTCAGGTGCGATTGTTTACTTCTTTGCTTCATAGATCTGTTTGGTGTTGTCTCGTTTCCGTTCTGCCGCTCTGAATGCTAGGCTCTGTCCTGCTTCTTCAGCAGGACTCTGCTCTGGTTGGTAGGCTCTGCTCTGCTTCTTCAGCTGAGTTCTGCTCTACTGTTGACATTTAAGATTTTTAGGGTTTGCTTTGTTTACCCTGTTATCCTCTTTACTTGCTGGGTTGTAAGCCTGCGATGTGTCTTCATTGTTTGTACTGCGTTATTTGCAAGAAAATATCCTATTTCTTGGCTATTTCTGATCTTTACATACCATACACATCCTTGCCCCCCAGTCTGGTAGCTCAGTCTGTAGGTCTGAGGTGCCAGACTGTCTTGTGTGGTGACTGCAAGTCTGATGTGCTGTCGTCTGCTTCTTGTGTTGTGTAGGATGTCTACTTCTCACTCTGCTGCTTCCCGTGGGAAGGATGTGGTATCTACCTCTTCGTCCGAGCCGGATGAGCCTTATCCGGCGGACACTCAGTCCCCGTTTTTAAAGTTGGATTTGCCTCGGTGTAAGGACGAGGTGGTTCCGGAGGAATGGGAGATCTTTGACCCCTGGGACAGTCTTCGTAAGGAGGTGTTGGGTCCTGAAACCAACAGATTTCCTCCCAACTACAAGTTTAAGCCCACTCTGCCCGCAGTCAAATGGAAGTACAGCGACCATGAGATGCGGAGTCTTGCCCTTTACGACAGCAAGGGTAAGCCTTATTTGGCGAAGAGATCTGCAGAAGCGTTCAAACGGGCGCATGCTGCATACTACCTGGAGATTGCTGCCGAGATCAAGCCGCTTCGCGGGTCTTGGGTAGTGCTTCCCCAAGAGGGTCAGAGCCTGGCAGATGTACCAGAGGGGTACACTGCTGTTTATATGAAGCAGCTGGAGTTCGGGCTTAGATTCCCCATCCACTGGTTCTTGGAGTGGGTTCTCTGCCGGTATCGTATGGCTCTCTGCCAAGTCAATCCCCAGTCTCTGAAGAAGATTCTGGGGTTTATTTGGGTTTGTGAAGCTCTGGGCTTCCCCCTCACCATGAAACTCTTTCAATGCCTGTTTTACTTTAAGAGGCAGGGGGGAGTATAGCTTTTTCACCGGCTCGGTGCGGGCCAATCATCTGACGGTCTATCCCGTCGATCTCAGTCTGAAAGATTGGCGGGATAGTTTTGTCTTTGTTAGGGTACCGACGGAGGAAGGGCACCCTTATCAATTTAGGGCCCCTCTGCGCCCTGTGGAGCCTAACTTCCAGAGGCAGTTGGACCCGAATGTGCTGAACTGGGACGAGAGGGTAGCTTACTACTACTTCAAGTCCAGATCCAAGGTTACTGCAGGGAAGCAGTTTCTTCCCAAGTACTGGTTACCGCATCACTATGTGATGTGTCAAAATGCCTTCCTGAGGATAGGCCATCTGTCCCCTGATTATACTACGGGTAAGCGCTCTGCAAACTCTTAACTCTGCTTCTCATTTTCCATTCTGCTGTGATTCATTGTTTGTACTGTGCTGCAGCTCCGTGCAGACAGTTTGTTCGCCAAGTGATTAAGGGTGGGTTTTGAGCTGGCGGGCGTGCTCTGCCCCTTTCCATTATTTTCCTTCTGCATTCTGACTTGCTGTAGCTAATGAGTATTCTAATGTTGCAGAGACTCTGGGGTCTGCCATTCCTTGGGAGCTGGGTTTGAGTCAGTCTTCAGTATGTCGCAGGTACCGTCCGGTACCTGACCCAGGGACCTACACCGTCCCTGACTTCATCAGGGAGATTAACGCTACCCCCTTGGACCATCCTTCCCTCCGGACCAAGCGCCCGGAGCTTGTGGATAG
Source organism: Patellifolia procumbens (assembly GCA_947645195.1). Classification (NCBI taxonomy): domain Eukaryota; kingdom Viridiplantae; phylum Streptophyta; class Magnoliopsida; order Caryophyllales; family Amaranthaceae; genus Patellifolia; species Patellifolia procumbens. The sequence continues at coordinate 620,364 of CANSGD010000658.1, forward strand.
GTTTACTGGGGCGTCCCGGCCGCAAGGGGGCCCCTCTGCCACTGTCACAGAGATTCAATCTGATGACGAGGAGGAGGCGGCGGCTGTTCCTCTGCAGACTCATCGTTCCCGGCGTGCTGTACATCTGCCGGGCGATGATGATGTTGGTGGACCTGCAGAGGGGGCCAGCACTCTGCAAGGGACTGTTCTGATTGTTGAGCCCCTGCAACAGTTTCCTCCTGCGCAACCAGGTATTACTTATGATGAACCCCAAGGTATTCTTTCTGCTTGTGTGCATTCTGACCAGCTTCTCATTTTTTATATATATATATTTTTTTTTACTTTCAGAACCGCCTGTGGTGGAGGATGTGCTCATGGGGGGGCCTGACCAAACGGCGACAGAGTTTGACAGGACGGAGAAAGAACCTACTCCAGTGGGTGGTTCTGCTCAGCCTGATGAAGCTGGTCAGGAGTCCCATCGAGCCATGACAGAGTTTGACAGGACGGGGGCGGAGGCTGCTAAGACTGTCTCGACTCAGTCTGCTGAGGGTCAGAGTGAGGACCAGTCAGGTAGCTGTCTTCTTCAGACCCAAACTGCTCTTTGTTATCGGTTTCCTGAAACCTGCACCTTCTTGATTTCCCTGTTTTTATATCAATATGATAGGCTCTGCTGGGAAAACCGTCCCTACGCCCGTCCCGACTAATCGGGAGACGGTGGAGCCTCTCCAGCATGAGAGGGTGGAGCAGCAGAGCTTGGCTTCCGTCTCAGTGGTGGAGACTGTCTTGTCTCCTCCTGCTCAGAAGGCTACTCCTCCTAGTAGGAAGGCTGCCCCTCCTCCTCCCAGAGGCTTTAAGCAGGTCCTTGCCCCTACTCCTGAGGATCTGGCGCGTGTGGTCAGTGTTTCCTTTTCCTCTCTTCCCTCTTGTAGAGTCAATTCGTTCTGTGCTTTGCTTTGTTGACGACATTTTCTTCCTTTTATTTTCTTCAGCAGCAGTTGAGGGCTAGGAAGGTGCAGTCTGCTGCGGCTCTTCAGACCTCTGCTCCTGTTGCGGGCTAGCTTAAGCCCCTTGCAGAGGGTATTCATCAGACTACGGCTGAGCCTGAGGTCTCTTCTCGTTCCCAGAAGAGGTCAGCAGAGAGGCAGAGTGAGGAAGGAGCTCCTCCTCAGAAGAAGACTCGCCTCCCTGCTGACTCCCCTCGGATCGTTGTTGTCGAGGACGACGTCGCCACTAAAGGTGTGTATCCTTTACCTGGTCTTAGCTCCGGCCTTTTCCCTTCTGTGGAACTGACTGGACTTTCTTTTGGCTCAGGTTCTCAGCAGAGGGAATCGGCGGACGACCAGCACGAGGCTCAGGGGCGGGAGCAGATGTCCGTGGCCTTCCCTGATCCCAGTGAGTGGTTGAAGCTTCTGGCAAGTCGCTTCTCACCGGACTATGTTGTTCAAGATGCCCCCCTGGTGAGTTATCTGTTCTTCTTATAGTCATCTGTTTATGACATTAAGATTTCTTTCTGATCTGCTTTTTCCTTGATTACAGGCTGCACGGGCCGGCGCCTTCATTGGAGAGTTCTGCCATGCTGTGGGGCTGGGTAGACATGAGGCAGATCTCCCTGAACTGCAGCAGCTTAAGGCTCAGGTAGCGCAGCAGAGAGCAGAGTATGCCAAGCTGAAATCCCAGAACTCTCTGATTGTGTCCACCTGCCGTGAAACTGAGGAGGAGAGGGATGCTCTGATTGTGGAGCGCGACACCTTGCGGACCGTCAACCAACGCATGGAGGGTCAGGCGGCGCAAGCAGAGGCTATCGCGGCTGAGCATTCACGCCTCTCTTCTCAGCTTAGTGAGGCGTTGTCTCGTGCTTCGACGGTGGAGACTAAGCTGAAGACCTCCGAGGCTCGGCTGCAGGCGGCGTTGAAGGAGCAGGAGCAGCTCAGGGGTCAGCTCTCTGCTATACGGGCTGATCATGAAGCCTGCCCTGCTAAATTGGCTCTGCAAGCCAAGGAGGCTGAGGCAGCTCTAAGACAGAAGGAGGAGGAGCTAGGGGCAGAGTTCTCCAAGTTGCTTTCTGAGAGGGAGGCTCAGCAGGCTAGGGAGGCTGAGGTGGCCCTAAAGCAGAAAGAGACTCAGCTGCTGGCGGAGGAGGCTGCCCGGGTTGCGCAGATGGAGGAGGCGTTCGGGAACAAGTACTGGGAGGACTGCAAAGTTGCGGTCCGCAGGGTTCTCTGGCATTTGCAGCCCTCTTTTAACTGGGATGCCTTTGAGGACGCCTATGCCAGTCAAGTGCATATGCGACCTCCGGTGACTCAGGAGCTCAGAGATCTGGAGTTGCTCTACTCTCTGCCTTCAGAGGGAGAATCTTCAGAGCAGCAAGTTGATGGGAGCTCTGCAAAGGATGGCAGCTCCGTTCCTAAGCAATAGGAACTCGGGCGGCTATCTCATGCTTCGCCTCAGTCTTCTTGTGACTCCTGTCTGAGCTGCTGAGGTAGGTGAGCTGGGAGCCTGTGCTGAACTGATTGCAGTCCTCCGTTTTTGCCCTCCGATGATATCCTAATTGACTTATCTTGTAATATTTTTAACTAAATAGTCAAACATTTCCTTTCCATCTGTATTTGCTCCCTTCTTTTGATTAGGTAGCCGCCGTTGTTGTAGTGCTATGTAGTACTCTGATTTGGTTCATAGCCAGATCCTCTTATGTAATATTCAATTAGTCAGCAATTATGCTTCCTGTAATGCAAGTTGCGTTCCTCTGTTGACTTTTGTGCTTTCTATTCGATGCATACCATGTTTTGTTGTTTCTGCTGAGTACCTGTGTTCTGCTCTGATGATGAGTCTGCCGTGCCATCAAGCAAATGCATTCAGGCGTTTTTGTTTACTTGGCTTGGTGGCTGGTGAGATTTGCTCAGAGCTGGGACTTTAGGGGCCCTTTACTCTTCTGCTCTGCCTTATGTATGACAAAGATTCAACAACAGCAGAGCAGAGGAGGTATTTTGACGCCCTAAGTCATGATGATTCTGGGAGTTTTGGGGTTCGCCCTTTAGCTCCTTCTGCCATCTTTTTCGTGTCGGGGTACGCTTTGGTTCTTAGGAACTCTCGCGTCCCCATTAACCTTAGGTGTCTATGACTTATCCTTGCTGCTTTTTGGGCCTTCGGCCCTGCAGGTTTAGAGGTAGAGGTCTATGACATCGGTAAGTCGAGTCGGCATCCGATCACTCTGCGGGCCTCAGGGGCTCTTGGACAGAGTTAACCTTTTGGCCGACTCCCTTTCTTCATTATGCCGTTTACTTTTGTGTCTGAAGAGCCTCTTCAGCCTTCAGCCTGACCCAGACCCTGTTTTCTTTTGCCAGACTGTGGTATTTTTTCTCAGTCTGCTAAGGGTCTATCTGATTTTGTCGTTTTGTTTTTCATAAAGAATTGATAAGGGAACGGGGGTTTAATGCGAAAATGGAGAATGGTGGACAAAGGGTGGCTCAAAGGCCTTTCATTCATGGGCGTTTTGATACAATCTGGGTTATACGAAGTATTTTTTCAATATTCGGGCGTTCCAGTTGCTTTTTAGTTCACTTCCATCCATTCTTCTCAGTCTGTAGGTCCCGGGGTGTAGCTCTTCACTAACCTGGTAGGGTCCCTCCCACTTAGCCGACAGCTTTCCGTGTATTTTGTCTTTTTGCACAGCTGCTGCATTTCTGAGTACCAGATCCCCTACCTCCAGAGGCCTGGCCCTCACTTTCCGGTTATAGTATCTGCTGACTCTGGCTTTGTAAGCTTCCATTCTGAATCTAGCTTCATTTCTGTATTCATCCAGCAGATCTAGATTTGTCCTCAGGGCTTCGTCATTCAGACCTGGCTCAAATAGGCTGATCCTCAGACTCTCAGACCCGATCTCAACAGGCATGACAGCTTCGGAACCATATACCAGGTGGAAGGGGGTCTGCCCAGTCGATTCTTTGATTGTGGTTCTTATCGACCACAGAGTGTTAGGCAGCTCCTCTAGCCACTTGCTTTTTTGCTCCTCCAGCTTCTTCTGTAGGCCTATCAGGATCTGCTTGTTAGCGGCTTCGGCCTGACCGTTGCACTGAGGGTTGCAGACTGAAGATAGGGCATATTTGATCCCAAATTGCTCCAACCACCCTGATAGGGGTATGTTGTCAAACTGTCTCCCGTGGTCGAAGACGAGAGCCTTCGGAATTCCGTATCTGGTGATGATGTTCTGCCACAAAAATTTTCTGACGGCTGCTTCTGTGATGGTGGATAGGGCTTCTGCCTCTATCCACTTAGTGAAGTAATCTACCCCCACAATTAACCATCTCTTCTGATATTGGGCCGTTGTGAAGGGTCCCAGGATGTCTAGCCCCCATTGGGCGAATGGGATAGGGTTATAGATTGGCATGAGGTCGTTTGCGGGTAGCTTGATGTTCGGTGCAAACCTCTGGCAGCTGTCGCATTCTTTCACCAGAGCTTCAGAGTCAGCTTTCATTGTGGGCCAATAATAACCGGCTCTGAGAGCTTTATGGGCCAGAGCTCTTGGTCCGATATGGTGTCCGCAGAGTCCCTCATGAATCTCCCTCAATATGTAGTCTGCATCTCTCTGCCCTACGCATTTGAGTAGGGGCAGAGAGAAAGACTTCCTGTATAGCTCGTCCCCGATCAGGCAGTATCTGCATGCTGTCAGCTTGAGTTTTCTTGCTTTCATTTTTCCTTCTGGTAATTTGCCAGTCTGTTTATACTCAGCGATCTCCTTGATCCACTTTGGCATATCTTCCAGTTCCAAAACTCGCTCTGCATCCTCGCAGATTGCACTGGTGGGTCTGACTTCCACCAGAACAGACCTATTCAGCTCTTGCAGACTGCTGCTTCCCAATTTGGACAGGGCATCTGCTTGTGCGTTCTGTGCTCTAGGCACTTGTTCAATTCTAAAAGTTTCAAAATTTGAAATCAGAGACCTCATTCTGGCTAGGTAGCTCTGCATCGTCGGCTCCTTGGCCTCATATTCCCCCTTGACTTGGTTGGTTACCAACTGAGAGTCAATTTTGAGGTGGACGTGCTTGGCTTCCAGGGTCTGGCAGAGCTGCAATCCAGCGATGGCCGCTTCGTACTCTGATTCATTATTGGTTGCCGAAAACATGAACTTCAGGGCATATTCAATGATTTTCCCCTCTGGGGTTCTGATGACCACGCCTGCCCCAGAGCCGTTGATGGTTGCAGACCCGTCTGTAAAGACTTCCCAGGCTCTGGGCTCTCCTACTGATTCCTGATAGGCACACTCTGCTAGGAAGTCAGCTAGAGCTTGTGCTTTTATGGCGGTTCGCGGGGCGAATTTGATACCGAACCCTGTCAGCTCCAGGGCCCAGTTCATGATTCTCCCTGACTTGTCTACCTTCTCCATTGCCTTTTCCAGAGGTATATTTGTCAGCACAGTGACGGGATGTGCGTCAAAATATGGCCTCAGCTTTCTGGTGGCCAGCACTACTGCGTAGGCTGCCCTTTCTATCAATGGGTAGCGTGTTTCTGCACCCGTGAGGGTGTGGCTTACAAAATATACCGGCTGCTGCTTCTTGTTCTCTTCCTTCAGCAGGACTGCACTCACAGTTGCAGTTGTAACGGCAATGTATAGGGAGAGAGCTTCCCCTGTCTTGGGTCTGGCCAGTGTTGGCAGGCCAGAGAGGTGTGACTTCAACTTCTGGAATGCCTCCTTCTGCTCTGCTTCCCACCTGAACTCTTTGTTCCCTTTCAATATTTTGAAGAATGGGAGAGCTTTCTCTGCGCACTGAGCTATGAATCTGGACAGGGCTGTCATTCTGCCTGTCAGCCTCTGGATGTCTCTGATGCTTTTAGGCTCTGGCAGATCCATAGCTGCTTTTACTTTGTCAGGATTCGCATCGATCCCCCTTTCGCTGACCAGATAACCCAGGAATTTCCCTGACCGTACTCCAAACACGCATTTCTTAGGATTCAACTTCATGCTGTGTTTGCGGAGGTTGGCGAAGGTCTCCTTTAGGTCTGCTATGTGGTCAATCTCAGTTTTACTCTTGGTGATGACGTCATCAACGTACACCTCCAAATTCCTTCCCCTTTGACCGGCAAAGACCTGATCCATCAGCCTTTGATATGTGGCGCCTGCGTTCTTCAGCCCGAAGGGCATCATGACATAGCAGAATACCCCGATAGGGGTGATGAATGCCGTCTTCTCCTTGTCTGCGGGGTCCATGAAGATCTGATGGTATCCGCTGAACGCGTCCATGAAGCTGAGCAGAGCGTGCCCACTGGTAGAGTCTACCAGCTGGTCGATTCTTGGCAAGGGATAGCAGTCTTTGGGGCAGGCTTTGTTGAGGTCTGTGAAGTCAACGCACATCCTCCAGCTCCCGTTCGTCTTTTTAACCATTACCACATTGGCCAACCATTCTGGATATTTGCAGGGCTCTATGAACCCTGCCTCAAGCAGCTTCTGAACTTCTTCCTCGATGGCTTTATTTTTCTCCGCAGAGTAGTTCCTCCTCTTCTGCTTCACAGGTCTGTACCCTGCGGCGGTGTTTAACTTGTGGTTGATGGCGGCTGGGTCCACCCCAGGCATCTCGGCTGCCGAGAAAGCGAACACATCTGCGTTCTCTTTCAGCAGACTGATTAGGTTGACTCTGGTTTCAGGATCCAGGTCTTTGCCTATCCTGACTGCCCTGCCTTCTTCCGGTCCCAAGAGTACCTCTTCGGTCTCTTCCCCCGGTTCAGGCTTATTTGCCTCCTGCTCTGCTTCTGGCCGAGCATCGGCCTCACTGATAGCAGCACACTCTTCCTCTCTTTGCTTGGCCTCTCTGGCCTTTCTTCCATCACTTTCTTTCCCGGCTTCTTCAGCCTGGTCCTTCTTGGCTTCTTCGGCCTCTTTCCTCTTTCCTTCTTTCTTTTCCTTTCTCCTCTTTCTCCTGGACCCAGAGTGGTCAGGAGGGGGAGGTCTTTTATCCTTCTTTAGGGCGGTCAGATTGCATGACCTAGCTGCTCTCTGATCTCCCTTCAGTCTGCCCACTTCTCCAATACTGCTTAGGAAAAGCATGGTCTGATGATGGGTTGACGGGATTCCCTGTATTGCCTCGATGAACTTCCTTCCCATCAGAGCGTTGTATGGTGACGGGAGGTCTACCACCAGAAACTCCTGTACTACTGTTCTCTTTACTCCGTTCTGCCCCTCTGTGGTCACTGTCAGATGTATCTTCCCCTCTGGGATGATGGAGTTCCCCGTGAATCCAACTATTGGAGTTCCTCCTGGCTTCAGCATTGAACGATCTAGCTCCATTTTATCGAAGGTATCCTTATAAAGGATATTCACGGCGCTCCCGCCATCTACCAGTATTCTTCGTACATCTATCCTGCTAATCTCCAGAGTGACCACAAGAGGGTCAGAGTGCGGGAAGCTGATGCCTTTGCAGTCTTCTGCTGTGAAGGTCATGTTTGGTAGATCTGGGCTCAGCTCTGCCTGGTTGATGGAGTAGAGGTTGGGGTGGGTGAGTTGCCTTAGGTGAGCCCTCTCTCCCCCTATCGAGCTAGAGCTGCCAAATATGACGTATACCGTCTTCTTTTTCCCTTCCTTGATCTCTGCTCGCTTGTCCTGCAGTGTCTGCCCCTCGCTCTGTTGTTCCTTCTCCTTGATCCCCTGATTCCAGGCGAGGTACTCTTTGAAGTAGCCTCGTCTGATCAGGCTTTCCAGATCATTTTTCAAGCTTATGCAGTCTTCCGTGTTGTGGCCTGGCGTCTCATGGAAAGCGCAGAACTCTGCCATGTTTGAGCCTAGGCTTCTCTTCTTGGTGGGTGGTGGTCTGTGCCACCTGCTATCATCTCTGTGGGTCAGGAAGATCTCAGCCCTTGGCGCGCTGAGGTTGCTATAGTTGTTATATTTCTCTTGGGCCTTCAGCCGGTCTGCTTCTCTCTCTGCTTCTTTTTGCTTTTCTCTCCCTCTGGTCTGATGGGGCCTGGGGCCTCCAAAATTCAGTCTGCCTCCCATGAACTGGTGCTCATTCCGCCTGGTACCCTGTATAGCAGGTCTGCCTGTTTCTGCTCCGTGCGTCGATGCTTTATTGAAATCTTCGACGGCTATGTATTTTTCTGCCAGGGCCAGGGCCTCGCTGAGTTCTTTCATGGTGACCCATTTGAGATCGTCTCTAAATTTACTGGTGTGGGGTAGGGGCGTTCCTCAGAGCGTGCAGAGCGAGCTTCTGCTCCAGCTCTGGGATATGCACCAGCTCCTTGTTGAACCTCCCTATGAAATCCCGCAAGCTTTCATTCTGAGTCTGCTTCAGCAATAGCAGCTCGTGTGTGGATTTGTTCCTCCTGCTTCCGCTAACGAAATGCTCTTTGAACCTCTTCTTCAGTTCATCAAAGTTAGCAATCGTTCCTTGGGGAATAGTCCTGAACCAGGTTTGTGCTATCCCTGTCAGAGTGGCAGGGAAGTGTCTGCACCATGTGGCCTCATTGTAATTTCCTAGTTCCATGTGGGTCTCAAAGGCTGCCACATGCTCCTTTGGGTCTCCCTCCCCTTCGAACTTGAGATTGGACGGGAGCTTCGCTTTTGACACCCTGGCCGCAATGATTTCAGGGGTGAAGGGAGACTTGGAAGGAGATCTAATCTCCTCTGCAGGTGAGACCACAATGGGTCTGGAGTTGACTCTATGGGCTATGAGTCCTCTGAGGTCTGTGGGGGTTCCATTATCGCCGGAGCCCTCCTCTGGTATTGTTCCTAACCTCAGGCTGACATGCCTTCTGACCGTTCCGCCACCAGGCGCAGACAGGGCCTCTTCAGCTCCTGAGTTGTGCCTGGTTCTGGGTCGCGGCTGGACGTTCTGGGCCACGCCCCTTGGACTTCCTCTGTGGACAGATCTCCGACTTGAGCCTGCCGTGTACCCTGTGGGTGTCTGTTGTTTGAACATACTGGGATGATCTTGCTGCATTATTTCAGTATCCCACTCTGCTTCCTGCCAGCCCTTCCTGATGTACCCGGGTCCAGAGCGGCTAGATAGGCCATACTCCGACGTCGGGGCGGGTGTAATGTTCGTCATATTGTACCCACATAGGGGGTCTGCCGTGGCTGCCTCCTCTTCAGATGACAGCCGCAGGTGCCTTCGAACCGAATCGTGTGTTCCGGTTCTTTTTCTCTTTCGAGCAGGTTGGCTTCCAACAGTTTGCATAAACTGTTGAGCAGACTGCAGTACTTGAAAAGCTGCTTGAAGTTGCTCCGGTGTGGGCATGACCACTAAGCTGCTTGGCTGTGGGGTCTGCCTGGTTTCACGGTGAGGGGCGATGGTGTTTTCCCTCCTGCCTGATCTGATGGTAGCAGCACTACCCCTTCTTGTTGATCTCGTGCTTGTTTCCCTCGGTGGAGAGTTGCTTTCTCCTCCTGAACTGTCGGAACCGAGCGTTTCTGAGGTTGGAACCACCATTGCGAAGTTGTAGATTGGGCTTTTCTACTCTTCCCCTCCTTCTAGCGCCAAATTGTTTCTGTCCAAAACAGCAACAGTGAATGTGGTGGTGGGTACTTGGTGGAATTGTGGCTCCCAACGTCCTTCGTGGTGGTGGTTACCTGCAAAACAAGGAGAAACCTCGGGGGTGGTTCCGAGGATCGCCTCTCCGATGCCTAAGTCAGTCCAAATTGAGCACAAGATCTCTAGTCGAGAGAAAACGAGTATCAAGTGCAAGTATTTTGTGAGTGTTTGATTATGCGTACCTTACCCATGCATGGGCATGGGTATTTATATGAGACATGGATTTGTAACTGACCTAGTAAAGTGAGTGGGCCTCTTTGAAAGTGAACCAAGGAAAGTGAGTGGGCCTCTTTGAAAGTGGGCCAAGGTGGAACGAGGCCTTCATTAAACTCCAGCCTAAAGGCTATGTCCGGAGCGGTCTGCCTGAGGAGGTCTGCTCTGCTCTAGGCGCTCTGACGTGGAGTGGCAGGCTGCTTCCAGCTGGAGGTCTGTTAGGTAGACCCCATACAATTTCTTTCGGAATTTCACTATAATCTGCCATGGCTATGTTTGATTTTATAAGATGATGATTATAGGTTATATAGGAAAGCTAAAATATTAGGAAGCTAAGATATTGTTGAGATATTCTAGGAAAAGATTATATTATGTAAATGATAGAATTACAAAAGATATTGTTAGGTTTCCTAAGATATTCTTGAATAGTATCAAAACTATTGTTGGTAGGAGTTAATGTCTGATCACGGTCATAAATTGATGGTCATGAATCATGATCAACCATGTTAATAATTCCAACTTCTTCATAACTTAGGGAACCTTTTCTTTTTCTGCTCATGATAATTTGGTTTGTTGGTTTTAAATCACAAGCCTGAGTGTCTTTCTTGTTAAACTATGTGATGTTGCAGATTCAGAAGTTTGCCCTTCGCTTCTCTTCTTCTATAATATAATCAAAGGAAAGGAATTCATGGAGTCACTGAAGGTCAAATATAACAGAGCGAGGTTTTGATTGATTTTATAAGATGATGATTATATGTTAAATAGGATAGCTAAAAAATGAGGAAAGCTAAGCTAAGATATTATAGTAACTACATCGCTTCTTTTTTAGTCAAAGTGTTGGGACACTTTGTCCATGTGTATTTTGATGATGACAAACACATGTATGTTATTAACATGTTTTGGATTTGTGTCAGTGAAATAATTCTGTTCGAGCAACAAAGTCATTGGAGTTTTAGACAGATGGATATTTAAACAAAGTATGAAAATAATTTTAGCATAATTACTTATTCTCTTAGAGTTAATAAATGAAGTAATCATGTTAATATTATTTTTCATAAAAATCTGTTTCTTGAAATAAAGATTTTGTATATAAATAAAGATAGTTTTCTAAAACTGATTATGTGATTAGTTTTGGAAAATATTAACTTTTTTTATGTCAAAGATAAAATGATTTATTCTAAAAAGATTTTATCCTCTAGCAAAATCTCCAATGATACATGAAGATCAGCTTTGGAAAAGATATAAGACGAGTTTGGAAAAGATAGAAGATCAAAGATTATGGCCCGGATTTTTCGGAAGAGATATTTGTCTACAGTGGCTCTGAGCAAGGCTCTGAGCAAGGCACTGAGCACAGCACTGAGCATGGCACTGAGCTGTTATATAGCTGGAAACAGTTTTAGATCGTAACTTTCCTCATTAGCTTATCAAGAAGCACGATTTTAGAGGACTAAAATCTTTCTGTAATTTTCTTATTATAGAGAGTGTTGGGTTGGTTTGAGTATAAATCTAATTCAATTAGCAACACTTAGGGTTAAGTGTTGGGGGGCACTACTAGGGTTAGTAGTTAGGGAATCAAGTTGTATCAAGAGTTTGGTATTTTGTGATTCAATTAATAAAAGAAAAGGTAGGGTGGACGTAGATCTCAGAAGTGAGATTGAACCACGGTAAAATTGCTTGTCTCGTCTCTTTATTACTGCCTTTCTATTTACTATTCTAGAAATTCTTATCGAATTAACAATATTCATATACGCAACTCAAAAGCTCAGACAAGGTCTCTGAGATCTTGAAAGAAAGTTCGATAAAATTTAGAAAATACCATACTCAATTCAACCCCCTTCTTGAGTGTCTCCTTGTGATCCAACACAAAGTCTTGTAAAAGACGGTCTTACAATAAGCTTAATGTAAGACCAGTCCAATAGGCCCAATAAACATCTTCCCAAGCCACCTTCTTCTCACCACCCCACTCACCACCGCCGTTCCCTTCCCTCCATTAACCCTAACCCGCAACCACCGGAATTCAAAGCTCAGAAGGTAGGTCCATGGTGTTGTTCCGACGGCAATCCCCCTACCGCAGCTTCTCCCTCTAGTTTAACCGATCTTTCTAGATGTTGCGTCTAACCGATCTGAAACATCGACTGAGGGTTTGCCCAAACTTGTAGGAGAAGATGGATAGAAAGCAGCAGAAATAATTGAGAAGGAAAACTCAACTGCGAAGTGATTGTATTACCACAAGATTCTGATGTTCCATTTGATCTGAGATGTGATTGTGTTTTTGTTTTTGGTGATTCTACCAGCGTTGTTGTTGAAACTCCTTCTGTTGGCTAACCTATGTTTGCTACTAATTAGCAACTCTAATTAGGTAGATCTGCACTTTAAGAATCCTAGTGGTATCATATTAATACTAAATAAATGTGCACATTGCTGGTAATGTTCTAGTTAATGTACTACAACTAGCTACCTTCGACTACGAATAGAGCTACTAGGTAAGGTAGTGTTAATCAATATTAACTGATGGAGTAATTGGTCTATATTTTCTATGTTTTGTTCTTTTTACTATTTTTGACGCAGATCGCAACATCTGCTCAATAGATAGATTATGCACTTCTAATGTTGGTTTAGACCCCACCATTGTTAATTTACGTTAGTATTGGATAAGCTACAAATGTATAAACCAAATTGATGTACATTTTTAGAGCTAGTTTCAAAAGTTGACGTTTTAGGTTCAAAAGTTAAGGTTTTCCCATTTGTTAATATCATAAACCGTTTTCAATCTCTAACTAAAGTTAAAGTTTTAGGGTGAAAAGTTAATACTTTTTGCTTAGAAGTTAAGGTTTTTTGTCGAATAGTTAAGATTTATTATGTATTATACATGTATATTCCAAAGTTGATGTTTGGATTTAAAAGTTAACTTTCAAGGTTTAAAAGTTGATATTTAAAGTTTATTTGTTAAACAGAATAACTCATGTCAATATTTAATAGTTAAATGTTTTCGATTCAAAAGTTAAGTTTTTAATTTTAAAAGTTAATATTTTTAGCCTATTTGTTAATATCGATTCCACATATATGGTATTAGTTATGGATTTTCATACAAAAGTTAAGGAATTAGGTTGAAAAGTAAAAAAAAAAAAACGCAGTAGTTAAGGTTTTAGTTTTAATTACGAATTTTTGTGCAAAAGTTTAAAAGTTGATATTTTAAGCCTATTTTAAGTCTATTTGTTAAAAAAAATAACTTATGTTAATATTTAAAAGTTAATGGTTTTAGGTTCAAAAGTTAAGTTTTTAAGTTTAAAAGTTAATAATTTTAGCCTATTTGTTAATATCGATTCCACATATAGTATTAGTTATGGATTTTTATGCAAAAGTTAAGGTTTTAGGTTGAAAAGTTAAAAAAAAAAAACGCAAAAGTTAATGTTTTAGGTCGAAAAGTTAAAAAATCAATTTTTTTGGGACTGTTCAGCGTGTGGCACACGCGTAATTGGGCTTATTTGGGCTGGTCTGAGGTTAAGGCTTAACCTCAGACCGTCTTATAGTAAATCTACTCTCTTTTTTATGATGCAAACTATGGAGTACTCGTACATCATTAGGGATGACAATAGGTTGGATCCGGGTAGGGTTCTTCAGGACCCGGATCCAGATCTGTTTTTCAAACAAGGACCCAGATCCATACGGTTCCTATGGATCCCGATCCAAAATGGGTCTTTACCTATTTGCTTCAAATAAACCTATATTCATAATGATTAAACATTTCAATAACGAAAACAACTTCATTTTGCATCTCCAATTGTTGACGTTCAAAAATTCAAGTTTAATACAACAAAAATCCAACCATAACATTAAAAGTTAAAGATAAATAAACAAAATAATTTAACAACATTACAAAATATTACAACTTAAAGTTAAATTTGTTTATGTTAAAAATAATTTAAAAAGTGGGTAAACGAATCCGGATAATATTTTAGGACCTATCCAGATCCGTTTTTTGAAGCTAGAACCCGGATCCTACCTGGATTTGACAGAACCTGATTTCGAGGACTCAGATCCTCTCAAAACGGATACACATTGCCATCCATATACATCACTTCTTAGATTCTCTTTCAACATAGTCCGTATGAATAAAAACATGGGTCAAAATTTGATACTTCCACGTTTCTTCCACCCAAAACTGGCAATCTGATCATTGGGATTGGACGAAATCGGATCAACCATTTTCGGGACTAATTAGATCTAGATCGGATTCAGGTCTGATCGGACCAATTGGGATTCACATATCATTCGGATCATTGTACTATCCGACCAAGTCGGATCTCACATTATTATTATTTTAGATCGTCATTGGATTGAATACTTTTAAAAATCGATCTTAATATATCAAGTGATTTGGGTCAGATGCAATCGAGACACATATCTTTTTCCCTTGATAAACGTTACATTGCTTACATGATTTTTCACACACGACAATCAATACTAACAATTTAGCATTAATATCCATGGTAAGTAATAGAGTTACAACTGTTACGACAAGCAATACAACATATAAACTACATATATACGGATCATAACTTTTTTGGGAGAAACGGTCTAGTCTAAATCATGTAGTTCAAATTAGGTTGGACCAAAGCCTATTTGGACCAAAGCCTATGGTTTCGTTTTGAGCGGGTTACATTTGGTCAGATTATTTTCATATTGGACGAGCTCAGATTGGACCCGTTTGGATTTCTAGCGAGCTTCGGATAGCGTTGGTTTCAGATTGGATCAGACCAATGTTTGGACCATCCTGTTTGGGATCCAGATTGGGCTATCAAATCGGATTTTCAGATGCGGACCAACTTTGTCAGATCTACGTACTTTCGCCGTTTTTTATTTAGTTGTGACATTTTGACATAAAAAGTGAGAGCTTTTTTATCAAGGTGTCGCAACTAAAAAAAAGAAAGTATATAATCCAAGTTGACGTCTCCAAAAAAACCTTTTCCTTAAAATAGTCAATTGATTAACAAACCACTTACTATAACCAAACCTTTCTTATCAACAATCCTCACCAGTGGCGGAACCAGGATTTTCAATTCGGGGGGCGCAAAAATACTAAAAGAAAGTCATGAATATTAAAATTTTTAAATGTGTTAAATAACGTTCAATATTAATTTAAAATTAAAATATTTGGGTTTAGGTATACGACTCATGGCTTCCTATATTCAACATTTAATACACATATGAATTAACTATATTATAATCAAACAATGTATAATAATTCATTAAAAAATTAATTAACATTTTAACATTATGTGATTTCCTCATTTTCATTTCAAAATAACCAATTAACATCATATTATCAATTTGATAAATTATCGTCACATAATATTTCAATCACAAATAGCCAAATATCATAATTAATAAGTATACAATTCAACTAATTCAAGTATTCAACCAATTAACCATCAAATATTTTATTATTTTAGATATAGGAAAACAACTAATTATAATTATAAAAAAAAGAGAATGTGAAAATAAATTTTTTTATACCTAAATTAATTGCGGACTGAGACAGCCGGCAAAAGGTGGTGTTGGAGTTGGGCGATTGTTAGAACCTAAAAGGTGTCGCCCGTAGTGTGGGATTTGGGAGAGTGAGTGAGTGAGACTGTGAGATAGAGTGAATGTGAATAGAAGAGAGAGAGAACGATGTGCATGGGATTGGAAATAGGGGATAGGTGGGTTTTTTTATTTTTATTTAAATTTATTTCTTTTAATGAATTGATGATAGCGACAGATTGACACATGAGAGGTTGTGCCATGTGTCGTCCCCTATTGGCCATTACTTTATGAAGAGACAGAAGGAGTAATGTCTCTTTCTTTAGACTCAGTCCTCTGTAATCCTCTGCGTACTCCTCTACCGTTTGCTTTAACATTTGCCAAGTTTTGTTTTATTTTATTTTAAAAAAAATACTTAAAATATTTTTAAAAAATGGGGGAGCACGTGCCCCCCATGCCCCTAGCTGGTTCTGCCTTTGATCTTCACCCTCAACACCTTTACCTAGCAATAAAAGGTTTATCACAAAACACAAACAAACCTCAAGGGCCCATTCGATATATTTGTGGTTTTCTGGTTTTTGGTTTGATGAGGTTCAAAATTGATATAGCTAATTCAATGGGTTCTTGAGGAATTTCTAGATTCTTGACACATTTTACACTCTTTATTATGAAATCTACTTAGCTTATTTTAGTGAAGAGCTAAATTAATTCATATTAACGTTTGAGGATTCGATTCTTCACACCATGATGAAATTGGAAAATGAGTACATTGCCACCATGGATAGGGAACCATGAAACACGATTTTCAAAAGAAGTCCTCCTGGGTGTCTGGACTATGCTTCCACTCTCGTTTATCCATCTAGTAGCTCTCCCATAACATTCAAAACAAATCTCCAAATATTAGTATATGTAAGTATGTATCATGCATGTGTGTGGTTGTTGGTGGTGGAAGGGTGGTGCATGCAACGGGGGTGATGAAGAGGATGCGGAAGATGGTAGTAAAGGTAATTGGGATGTAGTAAGGTGGAAGATGGAAGATGAGAGTGAGGAGAGAGAGTGAGTTGACTGTATAGAGGAGGATGAGGAGAGTAATATATACAATATACCATAGTACACGGGTTGTGAGCTAGTAAATACAAGTTGTTTAGCCGCACACCTAGACGACCAGCTTGGGAATGACCTACCAATACAGTGAAGTAAGAAAGGTTCATTCTCCACGGGGAAGGTTTTCTTTGCAGCCAATAGTAATGAGAGTAGGGAAGGTGAGGTACAAAGTGGTATTTTAGCCACCTTCCAATCCGTATGATTAAGAGATTGATTCTCACACAGTATCCTTTGAGGATTTCCCTAACTTGTTCTCCTTATCATATTTTAAAAAAATCACTCGAATCATTTATCAATTCCACAACTTTTATGCCAATCATTTTACACCCATCACCATTTTTTGTTCATTGCTCATTAAGACTAGGAGACCCAATTTAAAGTCACAAACAGCAAAGAATTCCCTTCCAACTCCGATCCTAACCGTTAAACTGTGAGTTTCATCTTTATTGTAATTTTATTTCGAAATGTCAGCCTTACTTTCTACTTTAATGTGTAAATCTAAGATATTAACCTTTTATAATTCTTCATAAATGTGTAATGACGAAACATGAAAATAAATTGAGAGGGAAAAGGTAAAGAATTAGATGAAACAAACAAACAATCCGTAGAACATAATATCCACTTACAAAACTTTTAAAACAATATAGTAAACCCTAACACACTCTTCTTATCCACCTAATACGTTTTCAGTTTTTCTTTATTACACAAAAATAAGATGAAACAAAAAAAAATGGAAACTCTATGCTTGATGCATGTTTATGCTCTTCTTTATCAGATCTTTCACTACTGACTCCCATGGTGCACATGTACTTGAACTTCTTGTTTACGTTTGGCATTGCTGAATTTTCATCAACAGCTCCAACAATTTACCTCTCCAGCGATAATAAACTTGAATATTTTTGCCATCAAAATCAGGGTTGTACCTTAAAACTAGACCTAGTTCTAACCTCAGAATCTCAGGCTTGGTACATGACTGATCATATTTCACCTTAATCTGCAAACCAGGAAGTTTGCGAGCAGGGGTAAAAACAGTACAAATCCTTACTCCCATTCCATGTTTAATTCGTTCCGACATTATATGGCGCGGTGGAAACGAGTTCACAAATCCAACAATAATAACACCTTCTTTAAACTCAAGCTGATTCTTGGTTTTAGTCAAGCTATCAATACATTTCACCCCAAGTAAAATCCATCCATAATCATTTTCCAAAACTGGAACTTTTTGTGGGTATGGAATGCGTAGTTGTCTAAACGAAATATACAGATCTTTGTACGGATTATCCGGGTCCATCAGATTCTTGGTCACGCATTCTTCCCAATGATAACAAACCTCAATGTCTATTCCTGGTTCATATTTATAATTATCAACTATACCATCAGGAGAAAGAATCATATTAGCAAATGAAGGGTACATAGTTTCGACCTTGACTGTATCATAAAATAACGCAAGATTCACACTCTGAGGTGCGATGTTGATCCTTATCCTCACATTTTCATGGTTGCGAAATTCCCATACGTATTTATAGTCAAAACGTAGATTAACCTTTGTTGAACCATAGGTTTTTTCATCTTGAATGAGGATGGCTTCCACTTCCTTGTTACTAAAGATGTTAGACTTCATTTCGGAGGTTGCTGATGAAAGAAATTCCCGGAAAAAATAGGGACTTATATCTATATTGATTGGTGCTAATGGTTGTCTCTTTAAATTTTCTTCTTCATCTTTAAACCATGCAACGCCTAGAAATTTCGGATAGTTGTTAGAGGAGGAGGAGGAGGATGACATCTTCTATTGTTTGGGGAGAACGAGAGCGAGATGATGGAGGTGATGTTTGCCGATTATTGCAATGAAATATGAGAGAATAATGGCAATTTGAATCATACTTATATATAGAGAGGTGATGTTAAAGACTGAAGGTGAAAGTGAGTGTAAAATGTCAAGAAGTTAACCCAAAATGGTGGTTAGAAGATTTCAAAGAAAATTAAAGAACTTGCAACAAAGTTAAAGAACCTATATCTTGATCTTGCATAGATATACAATCAAAAGGAAGATTAAAGAAGTTCAAAGTTATTATCATATTCAGATTCAGGTATTGGTTATGTATGGCATCTATATATATATTAAAAGCGTAAACGTTATTTTCATCAAAAGTGCAAATTGTCCATGAGAAGCTTCGAACCCGCAACCTTGAGTATGAAATATAAATGCTCCAACCATTGCGCTACCACATTATTGTTGCTTCTTTTATCAATTTTAATAATCATATTATGTTTTTAATGAAAAATAATAATTAAGTTACATTAAATGCATTTATTAGTAATACTAATTTATAACTTTTTATTAATCTTTTTCTACAACAAAATAATTGTCTTAAAGTACTAAAGTGGGTCCGAGTCTGTCAAAAAAGTACTAAAGTGTAATACATAAAAATCCCAGAGCATCGTCTGGGCGTAAATACTAGTTTTGTAATAATAACAGGAGAAATTCTCAGTGGCTAACAAGTAGTTACCATTTGGTAACTTATGCCCAATATAATAATATAAAAAGTGCATTCGAATAAAAAGAAAACAAAAAAGGGGGAAAGGGGAGTTAATGATATTTACCACCTAAACTTTTCTATTTTCTTAAAATTCCCGTCACTTAACAAATTCTTAACAAAAATGTTAAATAAGCCTTACACATGCGTTTTTTTCATAATAATTAGCTTAAAACATAGGTTAGTTTGTGCCTTTAACCAAACCACAATCTGTGGTGGGTTGGTTTATAAATATTATAAACCAAACTCCACCACAAACTGCGAAAGTAGATTTAATATTCAACGTGTGACGATGTTGTACCTTAAATAGTACTCCAATATTATTAGCAACTTTGTAATTTTGTAATGTATATAAAAAATAACAATAATAATAAGTAAAATAAATTAGACCAATAATAATAACAATGTTAAATAAAATGGTTAAATAATGGATGGAGTTGAACTGAAACTGAACTGAACTTATTGGAGCTGAACTGAACTGAACTTATTAGAGCTAAACTAAACTGAATTGAACTAAACTGAACTGAACTATTAGAGCTTAACTGAACTTATTAGAGCTGAACTGAACTGAACAAAACTGAACTAAACTTATTAGAACTGAATTGAACTTATTAGAGCTAAACTGAACTGAACTGAACTGAATTGAAAATAAGCTGAACAGAACATGCCCTTCACCCTGTTCTTCCTCTTCTCCAAATTATGAATTTTGTTAATAATGTACTCCGGGAGTATGTTATTGTTAGATAATTAGATAATTATATTTTAAATTTATATTAGTTACTACTCCCTCCTTTTTTTTTGATATGCATGTCTTACCATTTTTGAATGTTTTTTTTTAATATGCATCTTTCTACCTTTTCCCATAAATGGTAGGTTGGCCCACCTAATTATTACACTTCTCTCCTACTTTTTCTTTCATTCTCTCTACCTTTTTCACTTTTTCCTTACTTTTATTAACCTTCTCTCTTACATTTACATTTTTTCCTTGGTCCGCGCGCAAAAGCTAACATGCATATTAAAAAAACCGGAGGTAGTAACATATATTTAATTATGATTAACTAACAAAGTAATTACAAACCAATAACCAACCAATCATTATTACTCAAGAAATAAAGGCAAAGTCTTATAAAAGACAATCTTACATTAAGCTTAATTAATGTAAGACCAGCCCAATAAGCCAATTAAAAGCCAAATTACGCGTGCCACACGCTAAGGAATCCAGACAAATTGATTTATCAACTTTTCGACCTGAAACCTTAACTTTTGTGTTTTTTTTTTTTACTTTGTAACTTAAAACCTTAACTTTTGCATAGAAATCAATAACTAATAGGGCTATTGGAGTGAAGGGAATGGCGGGGGTAGGGGTGTAAACGATCTGAATCGGCTCGTAGAGCCCTCGAGCTCGGCTCAAGCTCGGTCAACTTCGAGCTCGAGCTATACATTAAGTATATGAGCTCGATCTCAAGCTTGGCTCGGCTCGTTTTTTTTTAATATTACATTTGAAACGTGTGGTAATAAGAAAAATAAAAAAAAGCCCAAACATGCAAAGCCCATAAAGGAATATAATATTATTGGGTTTAGTTTTCATATTGCATTAAATTTATGTATGGTGAACTATTGCATATTTTAATTTACATAAGAAGAATAATAAGGATAATAATCAATAGGCGGGAGAAAAAAAAAGAGTCGGGCCCGAGAAGAGCTCGAGCTCGACCAGAGTCACTTCGAGCCGAGCCGAGCTCAGCTCGGCTCGTTTACACCCCTAGGCGGGAGTGGTGGGAAGAAGGATGGCTTGAAAAAATGCCTATTGGACTGGTGTTAATGTAAGTTTTTAAACAAAATAACTTATGTTAATATTTAAAAGTTCAAGGTTTTAGGTTCAAAAGTTAAGTTTGTAAGTTTAAAAGTTAACAATTTTAGCATATTTGTTAATTTCGATTCCACATATGATATTAGTTATGGATTTTTATTCAAAATTTAAGGTTTTAGGGCGAAAAGTTAAAAAACGCAAAAAGTTAAGGTTTTGGGTCGAAAAGTTAAAAAAAAAACCAACCTGGCTGGGCTGCTTAGCGTGTGGCGTGCGTCATGTACTACCCCAAGGCTTATTGGGCTAGTCTGAGGTTAAAGCTTAATCTAACACCGTCTTATAATAAACCAACTCAGAAATAAATTCTCAAAAACTAGATTTATGTTCCTGTTATGCTTAACATATGTAAAAGTGGTAATTTTTTCATACGGTAAATTTTTAATTTTTGTTGAGAAACTTGACTAAAAACTGCCAAATCTTCTAATGTCATAATGATGAGACCATGCATCCTATACCCGGGTGTACCATGCTCATGGTACACCCGGTGGCATTTTGGTAATTAAAGCCATTTGTGGGGCACGCTGGTAATCTTCGCATAACAACACAAAGCAACTACACACTCTGGCAATCCTGGCACTGTTCATCCCCAAACCCAGAAATCCTTAATTTTTATGCAAAAAAAAATTGGAAAAAACGCTGAATTCAAGCAAACCAAATTGATTTTCGCAAAATCAAACAACAAATTAAGAATTTCGTTGCTAATTTTTCAAATTTTTGGAATAATTTCGGAGTTTTATAAGGTTAAAAGTTGAAGCTTTTAACTCAACAATGGAAGAAATACAAATTGTAGAACCAATCAAAGAACAAAATCAAAGTAATTCATTGATATTTCTATTTATTTCATGAATTGATACATCGATTTCAAATAATTGATTATTTTCGGAAGATGAGCAATTGTTTCATGAAGTGAAAAGTAAGAGCGTAGATGAAAAAAAGGGGGTTTAGAATTACAGTAAGAAATGAGCAGATTTATTTTAACTTACTCAAGATCAGAATGTTTATTGATCTTCCTGTGCAAAAGAAAAATGCTCATTTGATCAAATGTGTAAAATAAAACAGCTTATTTCTTAAATGAGCAGATTTATTTTAACTCACTCAAGATTAGAATGTTTATTGATCTTCCTGTGCAAAAAAAATCGTTCATATGATCAAATGAGTAAAATAAAACATGCTCATTTCTTAAATGAGCATATTTATTTGAGTTTTTTGTCAGAAACAACCTTTTATAATCACTGTTTTGCGAAAAACAACCTTTTAAAATTTTATTTGCAACTTACAACCTATAACCTAAATTTTTTTGCGAAATGAAACCTTTTTCTAATTTCCGTCATTGACCGTTAGTTGTAGACCGTTGACCGTTAGTTTCCACCCCAAACCACCCCGACACCACCACTACCCCACCGTTAGGGTCAACTAATTTAAGGTAATCTAACAGCAGTTTAACGGCTAAACACTAATTAATGCTACAGTTTTAATTTTAATACTAATTAGGGTCTACCACTGATAATATGCCAAACAAAAAGTTACCACTGAGAGAAATTAAAAGTTAGGGGCTACCAAAGAGAATTTTAACGGAAAAGTTAAACGGAATGTCATGGTTTAGACTTATACAAAAGTTTAGTGGTACCGTTTGGAACAAACTTATTTTTTGGGTACCAAATGGAATTTTCAATTCTTTAAGGGTACCATTTGGAATTACCCAAATAAAAATCAAGCTTTTGGTTTTCAAATGATTTTGTGAAGCAAGTTTTACTAACGACTAGAGGCTATTTGAGGCAAAGCCTGTTTATAGTGTTAGGGGTGGACTGATCCCCACCTTAGCCATTAGATGCTCCTATCAGGGCGATCCTGGTATGGAGGTGTGCACATATAAGTCTATGGTCGGAAAGTTCCCTCTAGTTCGGATTGCCCATTTTGGGTGGAGGAAAGGAAAAATAAATAAATAAAGTACTTTACAGCATGAAAACTCAAGGAGTTACTTCAAAAACAGTGTAAGTATAAAAGAAAGGGATTTCAGAAGCAATTATTGTTTTACTTGTGTTGTTTGCAATTTGTTTAATATTTTATTGACTGTGACTTTATGTTGTCACTACAGGTGTTTAAGTGATTGTATACTTGCTTATGTGGGATAAAGGGGAGAGACGCACTGTACTACGAACTAGCTCTCTTTTGAATACTAGTATCTACATTTTGAGGCTTGGGGATGTAAACCCCCATTTGAATGTACTTTACTACGAATCTTATCTAAGTATGCATGAAATGAATTAGAGTAGTTAAAACCTTGCTTCGCTCTCGGTTCCAACAACCGAGAGTGGCAGTAGTGTCACAATTATCAGCCAAATCTCAAAAGACTTTACTTTTATTTTTGTGTTTTCTAAAAGTAGACTTTTCCTTATCTCAGACTGGTAGTTGGGGCATTACATAATGTATGTGGATTGTTGGGACATGTTGAGAAGCAATGCAAAAAGAAGCAATCTCAGCAACAAGTCTGGAAACCCAAGGTTAAACAACTAATAATGTCTTATATGTGCTATGACCGGTACAATTCTGTCCTGTAAGATAAAAGTCTTATATTATTCTGCTTTCATTCGGTTCTCTAAATAAAAGGTTAAAACTCCTCGTCCTCGGTGACCTACCTGGAGAGCTAACTGCCTTAGAAAATGTCATCACATATGATTATACTACTTCAACTTCATATATCCAAGAACATCTATGTTCACGTCATTTATCTCGTGCTCCAAATTATCATACAATATTTGTTTTGAAGTCTATTAAAGGGTTTAACCTGCAAAATAAAAATATCATTTTAGAATAAGTTCTTAAATGATAATCTTTACAATGTAAATGCATTGTACTTATTAGGATACCTACATCATTATGCCTTAGGCCACATTCAAATTTAGAATGCCTCATCATAGATACCCCCACAATTAGAATGATGATCAATTGCCTTTCAATCCAAACTCAGAGTTGCCACCTTCATATTGACCACTGAAATTGCCATGAATGAATGTCGATCTTCCAAGAACTCCAGGAACACAGATTTCTATATGCATAAGATATAGGATAAATTGTGAATAACCACCTGTCAGGTACACCAATTTCAAAATAACCACCCCAAATTGTTTTGCATTTAAATAACCACCTCTACTTACGTTCACGTTTTGAAATACCCACCTCTTAACGGAAAATCTTGACACCGTTAGTTTTAAGGCTCAACTTTTTTATCTCCCTCCAAAATTTCACTAATTACCTTACTAATCTATAATTTGACTGGTCAAATAAAGATTAACATTTTAAATTATTTTTTTTCAATTTTACAATTTTTTAAACTAAATATTTTTGATATATGACACGGTAATGGACACAAATTTCAAGACAATATTTAATAGCGTTTTCAATACTCAAGACGACGTTTTTTCGAAAAACGGACGCCACCGTACGCTCTTTATGGGCACGAATTTTGAGATTCCTTACGAAACGAGTACCTACATGCCGGCTTTTCGGACACGTACTTCGAGATGCCTTTTTCGGACATAATACAAAGTTTTTTCGAAAAACGGACACCGAATCATGATTAACAATTGTTATATTCGGCATCGAATTATATCTCATTCTCATATATGCCAGAGAAAGTATGGGCACCGGTGTCGTACCCGTCAAATAAGCAATTAGGTTCACTTGGAACTGCAACAACTATTTTGTTCGTAGCAGAATACAAAACACGACAAATTAATGGTAACGAAAAGACGAGGGAACAAAACAATTAAAATTCTATTTTAATTTGGATAAAATAATTAGGCCATAGTACAAACACGATAAAAATATCTATTTCAAATTTCGATTTTTGGTGTCTAGGTCAATTCGATTTATGTCGTACAAGTATTAAATTCAATTTTTAATCGCCACATTGAGTAATGTAGAAATCTTATTCAAATCGAGTTTATGTCGATTTGGGTTTGATTTCGGTTTGGCTTAATTCAGATTTCGGGTAATAATCGGTTTGAGTTAATTTCTTTCGATTTATTTGGATATTGAATTTTTGATCGAGTTAGTTTTTTAATCGGATTACATTAATTTTGTCATGTATACATTTTTTATTCAATTTTTTTAAATCATATATTTTAAAAAATTCGGCTCCATAAACAAAAAAAAATTCAAGATCCGCCACTGCTTGCCGTAGTGTTCTCGGAATCACATTCGCCGCCTTTGCTATGTTAATTTGGACAATCCAAACCGTGAGTCATGGTTCCATCCATGTGAAACGTTGTGGTATCGACTCCGCTTCCTCTTACCACAAGGTTCTATGACCATTATTCTAGTAAAATTCTCGAGTAAATTGGTTAAGTAACTTTCTTGAAGTTCCGAAATAGACTTCGGAATTCCTCCACGGCGGCTGTGCTTAAACTAGCTTCATCACTTCGTTTTGGCCCCATTTTCTTTGAGAAATAGTATATTGCGTTTGAAAAGCAAAAGTTTAAGCTCTTGTTTAAACAATTTTATAGAGGGGGAGAGGGGAACCACTCACTATCGGTGTTGTGGAATTGGAATTGCTCACTGTGCCACTCCTAAACGCAACTGCTTAGCTAACGGTATGCACTTGCGGTACGGACTACAATGATTTTTGGCATATTATATTGTTATTACATTTCGGTGTTTCATATTTGTGTTATGATTACTTGTACGTAGTCCTAATAATTAACAAACAAAAATGAGTAAGATGATATGTCAAAGGGCTTGTTTGGTTGCTCAAAATAAATGGAGGAAATTAGAATTCATGTGAATTTGCAAATATAGTGGTTGTTTGGTTGGATAGGAAAATTGAAAATTGTGAAAAGTAGAGATTCATAGAAATTTGGATTTCTTACAAACTGTAGGAATTTTATTACTTACTCTCCCCTTGGTCAATGAAATCCCATGAAATGCAAAATCCCACATGCGAACTAAATAATTTAGAACAATTTCTAGAAATTTTACAAGGGAAGTAATTTCCCATGAAAGCAAATTCCTGCGGAAATTCAATTCCCATGACAGCCAAACATGCCTTGAGTTTTAGCTAGCTAGCTAAAATTTTGTCCAAACGTTTTCATAACTTCACGCCCACAACAACTCTTGTATCTCTCATTTTAACAAAGTTTTAGTGAAGTTTATAAAACCTTTTAGAGTCTTTGTTTGAATCTTAAAAATAAAACCTTGTAAATTTAATATTCCCTCCATCCTATTATATACTTATATAGTTCTCATTTTCTTTTTAGGTGTCCTAGAAAATATTTTCTTTTCTAATCTTTCTACTCTTGTTATTTACTTTTTGCTATTCGTTATTTTTTATTATTTAAATGGCTAAAACAATAAGAAAAAGTTACTAAAGGCTTTAATTAATACTATTTAATTTTTAATAAATAAAATTAATTTATCCTCCTATACCTATAGCCCAATGCAACATTAAATACAAATTATCATATGTTTCACTTTTCTTAATTTATGTGAAAATTGATAAACGACTACTATATTATAAGATGGAGGGAGGTCATATTTTTGAACTCTTATAATAAAACATCGATCTTTCGTTTAAAATAGGAAAAATTGATAAGAATAATCCGACATTTGGCCGGTCTTCCATCAATGGTACCACCTTCAATTAATCCAGGTATAATCCGACCTTTGACACTCATATTCTCTCATTGGCATGGAATGATGGCAACCTGTTTGACCAGCGAAAATGACCGTTGACTTTTTTAATTTTTTTTTTTTTAAAAAAAGGAAACCTCCCTCCCTCCCAGCCCACCCCCATTCCCTCCCCCTGCGCCCTACTGCCACCCCACCCCAACCCCCATTTCCTCCCCCTGCCCCCACCCCTTCCCCTACCACCCTCCTCTTCACGGCGGCCGGCGATGATTCACGACAACCTCGCCAACAACCACGAAAATCTCGCGAGGGGAGGGGGTTACATTGACGTTTTTGGCAGGGGGAGGGGAGGTGGCTGCGGGGGATGGGGAGGGTGGTAGGGGAAGGATTGGGTGGCTGCGAGGGAGGGGGAGGTGGCTGCGGGGGAGGGGGAGGTCGCTACGGGGGAGGGGGAGGGTGCTGCGAGGGGGGGGGAGGTGGTTGCGGGGAAGGAAACGGTGGCTGCAGGGGAGGAAACGGTGGCTGTGGGGGAAGGGAGGTCGCTGCGGGGGAGGGGGAGGTGGCTGCGGGGGAAGGGGAGGTCGTTGTGGGGGAGGGGGAGGTGGCTGCAGGGGGAGGGGGGAGGGGGAGGGGGAGGTGGCTGTAGGGGAGGGGGAGGTGGCTGCAGGGTGGCAGGGGAGGGGGAGTGTGGCTGCAGGGGAGAGGGAGGGTGGCAGGTGAAGAGGGAGGAGAGGGTGTGGTTTCTTTTAATTTTATTTTTTTTATTAAATCTAATTTAAAACTTTAATTAAGAATTTAGGTTTAAATTATAGTTAATTAGCTATTAATCACGTAATTAAGAGACTTTACCTGTAATTGTAGGTCACCAACAGGTGAGGGACCATTGAGAGAATATGGGTGTCAAAGGTCGGATTATACCTGGATTAATTGAAGGTGGTACCATTGATGGAAGACCGGCCAAAGGTCGGATTATTCTTATCAATTTTTCCTTTAAAATATGTGCAACAGTTTGACTTTGCAATACTCATGAGTTAGATTAGACCATGTTATGTACTTATATACATATAGATTATATCTTATTATGTTAGTGTCAATATATAGGATTTTTATACAATACTTTTACGTTTTTTATAAATTACCACCTAAACTTTTCTACTTTCTTAAAAACTCTCATGTGCCACTTAACAATTTTTGTTAACAAAAACGTTAAGTGAGCCCTGCACATGCGTTTTTGTCATCAATTTCCTCAAACCCATTTCACCCTCTTCTGTAGTTAAATTACTCTCTCGATCCCTCACATCAACCCATCATTGAAGACCCAAGTTTGAAACACAATGCAAAATGCTTGCCATTCTAATACCCCACTATACAAATCTACCACTGCCAAGTATAACTCAAACCCAATACAACATACAATAATGGCACATTAGAAACCGTAGAATTTATAATTTTTATTGTACAACTTTAAGTGGTATTGTAAAAAAATCCCAATATATATAGCAAGTTTGTATAATTTTTATTGATGGATATCTAAATATATAAATCTATCAGAGTCATAAATTGGCAAGTATAAAACTTAACCTACTACACTTATTTTGAAACAAAAATAAGCACAGAAAATGTATGGTTTATCTCATTTAATTTCTCTTTTATAATCTTTATCTATTGTAGATGTAGCCAAATCTCTGAAAACAAATTTCAAAAAAACAACCCGAAAATACCATGTACTTTGCTCTTAATGAACCTGATCAGCTTTGGCTCAATAGAAGTAATCTTATACCACTAATCTCTATAATCAACTAAAACTAAACACTTAGGATCAACATAATTTAAAAGGCGATTTTCATTGGCATATATGTATATTGAATATAAAAAGAGTAAATGGAAACCATGCATGCATGCCTAAGGCCTACTTAGTAAATAGTAATTGCACGGCCGGGAGCCTGGGACCATTTCATAAGCGGACGACTAAATAACGCCATAAATACCTTAGGTAATGCCCTAAATACATATGAATTTCCTATAAAACTCCTAACCTTATACATACTCTTCTCACTCTACTTCTCCTACCACCTCACCCACTTTTGACAACCACCACCACCACACTACCGCCACTACCATCACCCCATCGCCACCACGCCACCACCACCCACCGCCATTGCCACCAATCCATCGCCGCCCCAACCAACACCATCGCCGCCACCACACGCCTCCATCCAACCACCACCACTGCTGCCATCACCACACCGCCGCCACTCTCCCGCGCCACCCCCACCGTCATAAAAATATGATCGGCGGAAAAAAAGTCCATACAGGTGAGCATTGTGTAGCACAAGGCTCACCACATGGTAAGCCGTGTGTGGCACAAGGCTCGCCTTTTAATCGATTTTTTTTTTGTAATTTTCAAATTCAGTATATTATATATGTTATTTCACTTTTTTGCAATATATAAATAGTAATTGCACGGCCGGGAGCCTGGGACCATTTCATAAGCAAACGACTAAATAACGCCATAAATACCTTAGGTATGCCCTAAATACATATGAATTTCCTATAAAACCCCTAACCTTATACATACTCTTCTCACTCTACTTCTCCTACCACCTCACCCACTTTTGACAACCACCACCACCACACTACCGCCACTACCATCACCCCATCGCCACCACGCCACCACCACCCACCGCCATTGCCACCACTACATCGCCGCCCCAACCAACACCATCGCCACCACCACACGCCTCCATCCAACGACAACCACTGCTGCCATCACCACACCGCCGCCACTCCCCCGCGCCACCCCCACTGTCATAAGAATATGATCGGCGGAAAAAAAGTCCATACAGGTGAGCATTGTGTAGCACAAGGCTCACCACATGGTAAGCCTTGTGTGGCACAAGGCTCGCCTTTTAATCGATTTTTTTTTGTAATTTTCAAATTCAGTAAATTATATATGTTATTTCACTTTTTTGCAATATTTAATTGTTTGTCAAAGATAGATCAGCGGCGCGGTGCATCTAGGTGCGCATATTTTCAAAGTGGGGAAAAAATCAGAAGAAGATTTAAGACAATTAATAGGAAAAAGGAGAAATTGATTGGACTAATAAAAAATATGGTCGTTCCGCCGAGAATAATCCCAACCGTGGGTTATTCCTGTATAATACCAACTATGAGGGAGATCCGGAACAAATACACAGGTGACCTGCATTAACCTACAATAACTTGTTACTTGGTCACATGACGTGCACGTGCCTTCAATGACGTTTTTATTTTTATTTTTTTACCTTTAACCTCCCACCCACCCATACCTCCAACCCACCGCCACCCAATGCAGCCCCCTCTCCCTTCCTCTTCCAGCAAAAACAATACCCTTTCCCACCCTAGCACCTCCCACCGCGATAAACCCAAAACCGCGATAAATGCATTGCTTCCAGCCACCACCGTAATCCCCAACCCATAGATTGAAAAACCCACAATCACATACATTCACCAACGATACCACTTACCACAAATCGAAACTCAAACACCGAACACAAACTAAAAAATCGCAAATTCGAAAACTCAAAACCCAAATTCGAAACCCTAAAAACCCACATAAAACAGCGTGGTGGAGTGGTGCTATTGATCGAATTCATGGTGGAGATCGAGGTGATGGCCTGAATTCGTGGTAGTGGTGGTCGAATTCGGCGGAATCTGGGTTGATTTTGGTGTTTGTGTTTGTCGAGATGATGGAAGCACGGGTTCAGCGCGAGAACTTAAAGTCGTCGCTGTCTAGCCTTCGTGGATATGATTTATTATGCTGCATTTTCTTTTTGATTGGGAGTTTTAGTTATTGAATGTTAAAAAGGGATGAGAATCGATTTCTTTAACTCATTTAAACAACTTGCTACCAGTTAACCGAGTAATTGACGATTTTGCGAGAAACCACCTTTTAAAATCACGATTTTGCGAGAAACCACTTCTTTAACTCATTTTTGCAAGAAGAAATCAAAAAAAAATATACGAAAAGAAACCTTTCGGGTTCCGGCTAGAATCCGATGTTAACCAACATTTTGCGGCATTGACCATTATGTTTTCCTATTTGCCGACTTAGGCCCTGTTCTCGTCAACTTATTTTAATAAGTTTCAATAAAAATAAGTTCAGTTCAGTAAAAATAAGTTCAGTTCAGTACTAATAAGTTCAGTTCAGTAAAAATATGTTCAGCTCAGTACTAATAAGTTCAGTTCAGTAATAATAAGTTCAGTTCAGTAAAATCAGTAGAGCAAAAAAGGAAAAACAACATGAATGAGTAACAATAAGTTCAGTTCAGTACCAAAAAGTTCATTTTTAGTAAAGATAAGTTCAATTCAGTAAAAGTAAGTTCAGCTCAGCAAAATTCAGTTGACGAAAACAGGGCCTTCGAACTTGATGTTTTGATCGCTCTATTCCTTTTCATAATCTTATATCACTCTTCTAATGTCTTAATAATGCTATTAAATATCAAATCGATCTATGTAACTTCTTTTCTATAGCTACTAGCTTTTAATGCACGTTGTGCAAGCGAAACATACAGACTTTGTATAAAAGTATAATTGTTATTGGAAGCGAGAGGCCGGAGAAATTAGATTATGAAAAGGAGAAGTGGAAGAACCGATAATTATTTAGGTTATTTTTTCAAAATAAAAATTGTAAAAACAATTACTTATAGAGACTGTGTTATGCCCAGTAATTCGGAATTAAAAAATAACAATGTTGATTTTTGGTATCCTCCTCTTTTTTCTCTTATAGAATAGAAATTGTGGTTTTGGGATGGGTACTTAATGTGAGATAATTTTGTAAAGTGATCAACTTAACGTGAAATAAACGAAAAGGGAAAG
The DNA here is from genome assembly GCA_947645195.1 of Patellifolia procumbens. Taxonomy (NCBI): domain Eukaryota; kingdom Viridiplantae; phylum Streptophyta; class Magnoliopsida; order Caryophyllales; family Amaranthaceae; genus Patellifolia; species Patellifolia procumbens. The sequence continues at coordinate 651,581 of CANSGD010000658.1, forward strand.
TATATGAGTGAATTTGAGATTTTTTTTTTGTAATACTATAGATTGTATATAACATATAGATCTTATTTCAAAGACTTTCTTCGAGCTAAATAAATTCACATTAACGTTTGAGGATTCCGTTCATACCATGGTGAAATTGGAAAATGAGGACATTACGACCATGGATAGGGAACGATGAAACAAGATTTTCAAAAGAAGTCTCGTGGGTGTCTGGACTATGCTTCCACTCTTCTTTAGCCATCTAGGTCTCCCATAACATTCAAAACAAATCTCCAAATATTAGTATATGTAACTATTTGTCATGTACAGAGGCGGATTCAGGATTTTTCATATGGTGGTTCACCACCAATCGCCGATCACACATCAGAATCAAATTTTTTCTCTCAAAAGTACTTTTTAACAAATTTCATTCCAAAAGAAAAGAAAAATAACAATTCACATTACAACTAAATAAAGCTTGAAAATACAATCAAATAGTACTACAAAATACAAAATAAATATCCAAGTCGTACTCCAAAATACCACCAAATAATACTATCTAATATATATAATTTTCATTCTCTTGAGTTTCAAAACTCCCATAGTCATAGACCAATCAACAAAATATTTGATTCAATCTCTTGAGTTTCAATCCATTAATCACTGATCTCATTTACTCGCTTCTTTGCATTTATAAGATTTTCCATGACCAATTGCATCATGACACGACTTTTTTCCGCACATATTAGATTGATCAACTTTAAATTAGGACTAAAATAAAAAGTGTGTCTCCCTTATCTGAGAAATGTCCATGTGAGAAAAAATTGACAAGAAATTAACCTACTTGAGCAACCAATCAACAGATCTTGTAAAAGTGGCTAAATATATTTAAATAGAGTATTCAAGAATCTAAAATCAGTTTAGTGTAATCCATAACCTAATTACTAATTTGAGCAAAATTGCAACTAATTTGAAGCAAAAATCTATAACCTAATTACTAATTTGAGCAAAATGTCAATATATAACATAATTACAACTAAAATTTGAAGCAAAAATCTATAACCTAATCATTAATAACAACTAATTTGAAGCAAAATTAAGCCTTAAAGCAAAATCTGTACCTCAGTCCTTAAACTCAGGTTCGCCGGCGGCACAAAACTCAGGCGAGTGGTCGCGAAACTCAGGCGACTAGGCGAGTGGCCACTCGCTACTTCGCTGGGCCTGGTCGACTCGAGTGGTCGTCACTCCGCTCACTCGCTAGCAGAGGCGAATTGGAGGAGAGGAGATGGAGACGTGTGCAAGCAGTGCAGCGTCGTCAGGGAAGGCCGACGCCTCTGCTCGACGGTGGAAACCGACCGCCGTGCTCGCCTGCGAATTGGAGGAGAGGAGATGGAGATGTGTGCAGTGTGCGGCGTGTTGAGGGAGAGAGAGGGAGTCTGGGACTGGGAGAGAAGAGGAGTAACGAGGGTTTTTTTTTTTTGATTTTTGATTTTTTTTAATAAAAAAATTTGCTAGTGCACGTGCACCAGGGTGGCGTGGACCAGCTCCGCCCCTGGTCATGTATGTGGTTGTTGGTGGTGAAAGGGTGGTGCATGCAACGGTGGTGATGAAGAGGATGAGGAAGATGGCAGCAGTGGTAATAAAATTGGGATGTATTAAGGTGGAAGAAGGAAGATGAGAGTGAGGAGGGAGAGTGAGTTGACTGTATAGAGGAGGATGAGGAGAGTAATATAGACAAAATACCATGGTACACGGGTTATTTATGAGCTAGTAAATACAAGTTGTTTAGCCGCACACCTATACGACCAGCTTGGGAATGACCTACCAATACACTAGAGTAAGAAAGGTTCTTTCTCCCAAAGGGGAAGGTTTTCTTTGAAGCCATTAGTAATGAGAGTAGGGAAGTTGAGGTACAAAGTGGTGTTCTAGCCCCCTTCAAATCCCTATGATTAAGAGATTGATTCTCACACAATATCCTTTAAGGATTTCTCTAACTTGTTCTGCTTATCATATTTTTTTAAAAATCACTCTACCAGTTACTATTTACACACCTTTTAGGCCAAACATTTGACACTCATTGCCATTTTTTGTCCATTGCTCATTAGGACTAGGAGGCCGATGGGGAATGACACAAATGGCAAAGAGTTCCCTCCCAACTCCGATCCTAACCGTTAAACTGTGAGTTTCATCAATATTGTGATTTTACTTCGAAACAACAGTCTAAATTTCTACTTTAATGTGTAAATCTAAGATATTAACTTTTGATAATTCTTCATAAATGTGTAATGATGAAACATGAAAATAAACTAAGAGAGAAAAGGTAAAGAATTAGATGAAACAAACAAACAATCCGTAGAAAATAATATCCACTTACAAAACTTCTAAAACAATATAGTAAACCCTAACACACTCTTCTTATCCACCTACGTTTTCAGTTTTTCTTTATAACAACACAAAATGAAATAAAACAAAAAATGGAAACTCTATGCTTGATGCATGTTTATTATGCGCTTCTTTATCATATCTTTCACTACTCCCATGGTGCACATGTACCCACAAAACCCTAATCATTGGAGGAAAATGGATAATGCTGGATATGATATTCATCTTGAACTTCTTGTTTACGTTTGGCAGTGCTGAATTTTCATCAACAGCTCCAACAATTTACCTCTCCAGCGATAATAAACTTCAATATAATTGCCATCAAAATCAGGGTTGTACGTTAAAACTTGACCTAGTTCTAAGCTCAGAATCTTAGGCTTGATACATGACTGATCATATCCCACCTTGATCTGCAAACCACAAAGTTTGCAAGCAGGGGTGAAAACAGTATAAACCCTTACTCCCATTCCATACTTAATTCGATCCGAAATTGTATCGCACGGTGGAAATAAGCTCACAAATCCATCAATAATAACACCTTCTTGAAAATCAAGCTGATTCTTGATTTTAGTCAAGTTATCAATACATTTCACCCCAAGTAAAATCCATCCATAATCATTTTCCAAAACTGGAGCTTTTCTTTTTGGGTTTGGAAAGGGTAGTTGTCTAAGCAAAAGATGCATATCTTTGGACGGATTCTGAGGGTCCATCATATAATAAACCTCAATGTCTATTCCGGGTTCATATTTGTAATCAACCATAGTATAGGTACAAAGAATCATATTAGCAAATGAAGTGATAGTTTCGACCTTGACTGTATCAAAAAAAATAACGCAAGATACGGACTCTGAGGTGTGATGTTGATCCTTTTTATCACATTTTCATGGTTGCGAAAGTCCCATACGTAACTATAGCTAAAACGTAGATTAACCTTCGTTGATACATTCGTTGAAGCTAAAAATGTTACTATATTAACCTTCGTTGATACATTCGACCTTGAATGAGGATGGCATCAACTAGCTTGTTACTAAAAATGTTAGACTTCATTTCGGAGGTTGCTGATGAAAGAAATTCCCGGAAAAAATAGGGACTTATATCTATATTGATTGGTGCTAAGGGGTGTCTCTTTGACATTTCTTCGTAATCTTTAAACAATGAAACGCCTATAGTTGTTAATGGAGGAAGAGGAGGAGGAGGAGGATGACATCTTTGTGATGTTTGCAGATTATTGGAATGCAATATCAGAGAATAATGGCAATTCGAATCATACTTATATATAGAGAGGTGATGTTAAAGACTGAATAAAGGTGAGTGCCTTTGTCAAGAAGTTAACCCAAAATGGCGAGAGAATTTTTTTCTGTTATTTCCCAATGATGAGGTGGTTAAAAGCTTTATTTCAAAGAAAATTAAAGAACATGCAACGAAGATAAAGAACCTATATCTTGATCTTTAAAGAAGTTCAAAGTTATCATATTCATGTATTAAGAAAATATTATATCCTAATTACTAATACATGCAAAAGATATTTATCATATATGTAGTAACCTATTATATCTCTAACAATATAGAAACCTTACCATGGTACATGATGAGTTGTGAGCTAGTAAATATAGATTGTTAGTCGCACACCTATAAGACCAGCTTGGGAAAGACTTGTCAATAAACTAGAGTAAGAAAGGTTTTTTCTCCCTCGGGGAGGGTTTTCTTTGAAGCAAGTAGTAATGAGGGTGGGCAGGGTGAGGTACAAAGTGGTGTTTTAGCCCCCTTCCAATCCCTAGGATCGAGGGATCGATTCTCACACAGTCCTTTTAGGATCGAAGTAGTATAAATGCAACGATTTCATATTCGAATGTCCCATATAATATATGCAACAATTACATGAAATTATGAATTTCGACAAAATGAGTGTATATAACTTTTTCTCGATAAAGAAAAAAAAAACCATACAAGTTAACAATAATCATCTATAGTGAAACTTGGCTTCATGATTTTAACAACTTTCTTGCTTAATTGGTTAACTTCTTATTATATATGAGTATATCTTAATAAAAAAATTTATGTTCTAGTTTGCTATGTTAAATTCAAGAGCAACTTTTATGGCTAAGAATCATGTTGAGAATGTCTTGAATTTATCATCTGCACCTCGAACAATTATGATGTACATGATTTTCCAAGTTTGTTTCTATTTTGGGCCCCTTTTTAGCCCATGTGTGTTTAGGTTATTAGGAGGGTGCTCCCTCCAATTACCATCTGTCTTTGTATTAAAAAAATTAGTATTCTCTCTCCATGTTAATAAACAGTTTATCCCTTTACTCGGTGGACGAATCCAACAGATTATGAGTGAATCACGTTAAAAAATATGCGTGCTTTTTATTGCTTTTTGTTCTTTATTTTTCTTTGTTGATTCAATCTATTAAAAAATTTCATCAATTATGCTTATCATTTACTTAGATTTTGTTAGCATTATCAATGACACCTTAGAAAAAAAAAATCTTATTTACCTTTATATTTGGCCATTAAATAGAATTTATTAGTTTCAGTATCAAATTTTCCGTCCTGAATTCTATGTTTTTCAATTTAAATTGACATGACAAAAATTATAGGATTATTTGTCAAAAATTACCTTTTATAATACAAATTATAGGTTTAACTACATTTTCTAATTTTTTTTAGTTTAACTACCTTTAATAATTGAAACCATTAGGTTTCATTACCAAAACTGCTTTCAGGCCAAAAAAATTATGACGATTTTACCCTTCGGCGGTTTTCAATCATGTTCTTCAATTTTCCTCCAATTTTCACTTTGAAATTCTCTTTCAATCCAACCCTAGTTCATCGATTTGGGAGAAATTTGAATATTCTTTTCAATTGACGTAATCCTCAAGTATGATGAATAAGATGGGTAGTACAGTTGTTTACAGCTGCGAATAGGAAACAGTAGGATAAATAATGGAAGGCCTTGAGAATCTAGTAGGTTATTTCCAAGGGTTCGTGGTGGCCGTTGCTTTGGTACCTCACTTCAGAATGCCAAAATTGTTGAATGTTGGGTAACGCCATATCATTCCCCCATTAAAAAACACATACAAAATTCTTTCAAAGACAAACTACCTTAAGACCACTTTCGTGATTACAAAAGGCCTAACTAATATGCATAGATTCCTATTTTCATGCCTAACATACAAAATTAGATGCATTAATAATCAATGCCAATGAAGTTCTCAATCTCGATTCTCACTATTTTCATGTGTGAATCTCAATCGATGACAAGTTAAACTAGATTGAATCCCAACTTTCGTTGATGAATTCAATCGACAAGACAAAATATTGCTACAATGAAATCCCAATTTCAATTCCAAATTTCATTGATAATAAAAATTAGGGCAAAACAATGGTACAAATTGATGATGAAAACAAACCTATCAAACCCTACTTGAACAATTCGATAACATGGAATTATTAGAAATAAAGCGATCAATCCATGCTAGGGCTCAATCCAATCCCAGAATTAGAACTACTCACAATTCATAATTATAGAAACATTAAGCACTATCAAAGACATAATTGAGAGATAGAAAGAAGGAAGAGAGAAATCAAACTTGAATTAAATCGATGAATCTGAAGTCTTCGATTTTCAAAACTAAGTATTAGGAATGTAAGAGACATAAACTAGGAGTACTTTATCTAAACTATGAATGAAAAAGAGTCTAAAACTGAGTAATTAGGAATAGGTTACAATTGCTAATCGAAACCTATTTATACTCTACTAATAAAATAAAGATAGGAGTCCGAAAAAGACTAAATTCGACACAACGCCGATTAGGTTTAAGTTCAACCCGACCGGATCCAGGGTCCAACCCGATTGGGTCCTAATTGAACGGATCCCAAATGACTCTCTAAATACATCCAAATGAACTTGAACGCGATCATAAGTCTCTATCGATCATCTACATGCTCCAGAATGGTCCGATCATACCAACCTCTGGGTTCAGTCCATAGTCAAAAGACATCAAACTACAAACAAGCATAAAATCTAGTGGAATATAGCGGAACCATGCATGAAATATACCGTTTCAGTAATAAAATGGGGTCAAAACATGGTAGAATATCAACACTACGCTAGTAAATCCAAAAAGCAACCCCTACACCAAACACCCAAATTTCAAAAAATAAATAAAATTGAACTAATGATGAGGTAGCTCCACCCATATGGGTGGTATGACATGGTTGTATTGGGAAGGACCCTCATAAAATTGCTCGACCATTTTGCCTTCTTTCAAGCTATATACGCCCATATCGCGTCTCCCTTGATGCTTTGGATTGTCTTTGTAATAGTTGGGGTGGTCATCCGTAAAATAAATACAATCAGGATTACAACCACGTTGGTCTTCTTCGTGAGCTGCCTCAACAAAGAAAGTAGAACTAAAACCTATGAATAAAGCCCGATTTCCTATATGGTTAATCATTGTGGCTTTGCCATTCTCCACATTCAACTCAAACAACTGGAATGATTGAGTCCAATGCAGATCCATGGACACCACCTTATATACTATCAGCAATGTGCTATCACTTAGCACTATTATGTAGAACCTGCGAAGGTAACATAATGGAAGGCCTTGAGAATCTACTAGGTTATTTACAAGGACTCGTGGTGGCCGTCTCTTTGGTACCTCACTTCCGAATGCCATAACTGTTGAATATTGGGTAATGCCATACCATTCCCCCTTTAAAAAACACACATCGTCGATGAAACTAGCCAAAAAGTCCGTTTCGGGTTGATTCCAATGTTGTTGGCCGGGTCTCCAAATCGCGAGATGTTTATATGAGTTGAAGATTACCGCAACTTGGAAATCATCAACACGAGAAGAGAATACAAATTTAGAGATTCGATCAAGATACGATCTCTTTGAATAATCTCCGTACAGTAACCTACTTTTTGGCAAACTAGGTGGTTTGATGACAGTACCAGAGAAAGGATCATAAAAAGTGATGACAGCATGTTTCCTACTCATACCTATCAGCCATCCTTTAGAAGAGAAATATTTGATGTGGTCGTTATCGTCGTCGTCGTTAAGCTTAGGTAGATCGATCTTACGAACCATGCGCTTCGAGAGGCTGTAGAATCGGCGGTATGAGTTATTAGTGGGCGAATCAGGCAACATCAACCATGGAAGTTGGGTGTTTGTCGAAGGGCGGAAATTGGTATGATTAATATCCTTTGTTTCTGATCTCCATAAACAACAAACCTCTCCTAAAGTTTCAATATCTTCTAGATTATCCAGATGCTCCAAAGCTATTTTTCTAATAATTTCTTTCGGAATTTCACTATAATCTGCCATGGCTATGTTTGATTTTATAAGATGATGATTATAGGTTATATAGGAAAGCTAAAATATTAGGAAGCTAAGATATTGTTGAGATATTCTAGGAAAAGATTACATTATGTAAATGATAGAATTACAAAAGATATTGTTAGGTTTCCTTATCTTGTTAGGTTTCCTAAGATATTCTTGACTAGTATCAAAACTATTGTTGGTAGGAGTTAATGTCTTATCACGGTCATAAATTGATGGTCATGAATCATGATCAACCATGTTAATAATTCCAACTTCTTCATAACTTAGGGAACCTTTTCCTTTTCTGCTCATGATAATTTGGTTTGTTGGTTTTAAATCACAAGCCTGAGTGTCTTTCTTGTTAAACTATGTGATGTTGCAGATTCAGAAGTTTGCCCTTCGCTTCTCTTCTTCTATAATATAATCAAAGGAAAGGAATTCATGGAGTCACTGAAGGTCAAATATAACAGAGCGAGGTTTTGATTGATTTTATAAGATGATGATTATATGTTAAATAGGATAGCTAAAAAATGAGGAAAGCTAAGCTAAGATATTATAGTAACTACATCGCTTCTTTTTTAGTCAAAGTGTTGGGACACTTTGTCCATGTGTATTTTGATGATGACAAACACATGTATGTTATTAACATGTTTTGGATTTGTGTCAGTGAAATAATTCTGTTCGAGCAACAAAGTCATTGGAGTTTTAGACAGATGGATATTTAAACAAAGTATGAAAATAATTTTAGCATAATTACTTATTCTCTTAGAGTTAATAAATTAAGTAATCATGTTAATATTATTTTTCATAAAAATCTGTTTCTTGAAATAAAGATTTTGTATATAAATAAAGATAGTTTTCTAAAACTGATTATGTGATTAGTTTTGGAAAATATTAACTTTTTTATGTCAAAGATAAAATGATTTATTCTAAAAAGATTTTATCCTCTAGCAAAATCTCCAATGATACATGAAGATCAGCTTTGGAAAAGATATAAGACGAGTTTGGAAAATATAGAAGATCAAAGATTATGGCCCGGATTTTTCGGAAGAGATATTTGTCTTCAGTGGCTCTGAGCAAGGCTCTGAGCAAGGCTCTGAGCAAGGCACTGAGCACAGCACTGAGCATGGCACTGAGCTGTTATATAGCTGGAAACAGTTTTAGATCGTAACTTTCCTCATTAGCTTATCAAGAAGCACGATTTTAGAGGACTAAAATCTTTCTGTAATTTTCTTATTATAGAGAGTGTTGGGTTGGTTTGAGTATAAATCTAATTCAATTAGCAACACTTAGGGTTAAGTGTTGGGGGGCACTACTAGGGTTAGTAGTGAGGGAATCAAGTTGTATCAAGAGTTTGGTATTTTGTGATTCAATTAATAAAAGAAAAGGTAGGGTGGACGTAGATCTCAGAAGTGAGATTGAACCACGGTAAAATTGCTTGTCTCGTCTCTTTATTACTGCCTTTCTATTTACTATTCTAGAAATTCTTATCGAATTAACAATATTCATATACGCAACTCAAAAGCTCAGACAAGGTCTCTGAGATCTCGAAAGAAAGTTCGATAAAATTTAGAAAATATCATACTCAATTCAACCCCCTTCTTGAGTGTCTCCTTGTGATCCAACACAAAGTCTTGTAAAAGACGGTCTTACAATAAGCTTAATGTAAGACCAGTCCAATAGGCCCAATAAACATCTTCCCAAGCCACCTTCTTCTCACCACCCCACTCACCACCGCCGTTCCCTTCCCTCCATTAACCCTAACCCGCAACCACCGGAATTCAAAGCTCAGAAGGTAGGTCCATGGTGTTGTTCCGACGGCAATCCCCCTACCGCAGCTTCTCCCTCTAGTTTAACCGATCTTTGTAGATGTTGCGTCTAACCGATCTGAAACATCGACTGAGGGTTTGCCCAAACTTGTAGGAGAAGATGGATAGAAAGCAGCAGAAATAATTGAGAAGGAAAACTCAACTGCGAAGTGATTGTATTACCACAAGATTCTGATGTTCCATTTGATCTGAGATGTGATTGTGTTTTTGTTTTTGGTGATTCTACCAGCGTTGTTGTTGAAACTCCTTCTGTTGGCTAACCTATGTTTGCTACTAATTAGCAACTCTAATTAGGTAGATCTGCACTTTAAGAATCCTAGTGGTATCATATTAATACTAAATAAATGTGCACATTGCTGGTAATGTTCTAGTTAATGTACTACAACTAGCTACCTTCGACTACGAATAGAGCTACTAGGTAAGGTAGTGTTAATCAATATTAACTGATGGAGTAATTGGTCTATATTTTCTATGTTTTGTTCTTTTTACTATTTTTGACGCAGATCGCAACATCTGCTCAATAGATAGATTATGCACTTCTAATGTTGGTTTAGACCCCACCATTGTTAATTTACGTTAGTATTGGATAAGCTACAAATGTATAAACCAAATTGATGTACATTTTTAGAGCTAGTTTCAAAAGTTGACGTTTTAGGTTCAAAAGTTAAGGTTTTCCCATTTGTTAATATCATAAACCGTTTTCAATCTCTAACTAAAGTTAAAGTTTTAGGGTGAAAAGTTAATACTTTTTGCTTAGAAGTTAAGGTTTTTTGTCGAATAGTTAAGATTTATTATGTATTATACATGTATATTTCAAAGTTGATGTTTGGATTTAAAAGTTAACTTTCAAGGTTTAAAAGTTGATATTTAAAGTTTATTTGTTAAACAGAATAACTCATGTCAATATTTAATAGTTAAATGTTTTCGGTTCAAAAGTTAAGTTTTTAATTTTAAAAGTTAATATTTTTAGCCTATTTGTTAATATCGATTCCACATATATGGTATTAGTTATGGATTTTCATACAAAAGTTAAGGAATTAGGTTGAAAAGTAAAAAAAAAAACGCAGTAGTTAAGGTTTTAGTTTTAATTACGAATTTTTGTGCAAAAGTTTAAAAGTTGATATTTTAAGCCTATTTTAAGTCTATTTGTTAAACAAAATAACTTATGTTAATATTTAAAAGTTAATGGTTTTAGGTTCAAAAGTTAAGTTTTTAAGTTTAAAAGTTAATAATTTTAGCCTATTTGTTAATATCGATTCCACATATAGTATTAGTTATGGATTTTTATGCAAAAGTTAAGGTTTTAGGTTGAAAAGTTAAAAAAACGCAAAAGTTAATGTTTTAGGTCGAAAAGTTAAAAAATCAATTTTTTGGGACTGTTTAGCGTGTGGCACACGCGTAATTGGGATAATTTGGGCTGGTTTGAGGTTAAGGCTTAACCTAAGACCGTCTTAAGGTTAAGGCTTAACCTAAGACCGTCTTATAGTAAATCTACTCTCTTTTTTATGATGCAAACTACGGAGTACTCGTACATCATTAGGGATGACAATAGGTTGGATCCGGATAGGGCTCTTCAGGACCCGAATCTGTTTTTCAAACAAGGACCCAGATCCATACGGTTCCTATGGATCCCGATCCAAAATGGGTCTTTACCTATTTGCTTCAAATAAACCTATATTCATAATGATTAAACATTTCAATAACGAAAACAACATCATTTTGCATCTCCAATTGTTGACGTTCAAAAATTCAAGTTTAATACAACAAAAATCCAACCATAACATTAAAAGTTAAAGATAAATAAACAAAATAATTTAACAACATTACAAAATATTACAACTTAAAGTTAAATTTGTTTATGTTAAAAATAATTTTAAAAGTGGGTAAACGAATCCGGATAATATTTTAGGACCTATCCAGATCCGTTTTTTGAAGCTAGAACCCGGATCCTACCTGGATTTGACAGAACCTGATTTCGAGGACTCAGATCCGCTCAAAACGGATACACATTGCCATCCCTATACATCACTTCTTAGATTCTCTTTCAACATAGTCCGTATGAATGAAAACATGGGTCAAAATTTGATACTTCCACGTTCCTTCCACCCAAAACTGGCAATCTGATCATTGGGATTGGACGAAATCGGATCAACCATTTTCGGGACTAATTAGATCTAGATCGGATTCGGGTCTGATCGGACCAATTGGGATTCACATATCATTCGGATCATTGTACTATCCGACCAAGTCGGATCTCACATTATTATTATTTTAGATCGTCATTGGATTGAATACTTTTAAAAATCGATCTTAATATATCAAGTGATTTTGGGTCAGCTGCAATCGAGACACATATCTTTTTCCCTTGATAAACGTTACATTGCTTACGTGATTTTTCACACACGACAATCAATACTAACAATTTAGCATTAATATCCATGGTAAGTAATAGAGTTACAACTGTTACGACAAGCAATACAACATATAAACTACATATATACGGATCATAACTTTTTTGGGAGAAACGGTCTAGTCTAGATCATGTAGTTCAAATTAGGTTGGACCAAAGCCTATGGTTTCGTTTTGAGCGGGTTACATTTGGTCAGATTATTTTCATATTGGACGAGCTCAGATTGGACCCGTTTAGATTTCTAGCGAGCTTCGGATCGCGTTGGTTTCAGATTGGATCAGACCAATGTTTGGACCATCCTGTTTGGGATCCAGATTGGGCTATCAAATCGGATTTTCAGATGCGGACCAACTTTGTCAGATCTACGTACTTTTGCCGTTTTTTATTTAGTTGTGACATTTTGACATAAAAAGTGAGAGCTTTTTTATCAAGGTGTCGCAACTAAAAAAAAGAAAGTATATAATCCAAGTTGACGTCTCCAAAAAAACCTTTTCCTTAAAATAGTCAATCGATTAACAAACCACTTACTATAACCAAACCTTTCTTATCAACAATCCTCACCAGTGGCGGAACCAGGATTTTCAATTCGGGGGGCGCAAAAATAGTAAAAGAAAGTCATCAATATTAGAAATTTTAAATGTGTTAAATAACGTTCAATATTAATTTAAAATTAAAATTTTTTGGGTTTAGGTATATGACTCGTGGCTTCCTATGTTCAACATTTAATACACATATGAATTAACTATATTATAATCAAACAATGTATAATAATTCATCAAACAATTAATTAACATTTTAACGATATGTGATTTCCTCATTTCATTTCGAAATAACCAATTAACATCATATTATGAATTTGATAAATTACCGTCACATAATATTTCAATCACAAATAGCCAAATATCATAATTAATATACAATTCAACTAATTCAAGTATTCAACCAATTAACCATAAAATATTTTATTATTTTAGATATAGGAAAATAACTAATTATAAATATAAAAAAAGAGAATGTGAAAATAAATTTTTTTATACCTAAATTACTTGCGGACTGATGGAGCACGGCAGCCGGCGCAAGGTGGTGTTGGAGTTGGGCGATTGTTGGAACCTAAAAGGTGTCGCCCGTAGTGTGGGATTTGAGAGAGTGAGTGAGTGAGATAGAGTGAATGTGAATAGAAGAGAGAGAGATCGATGTGCGTGGGATTGGGAATAGGGGATAGGTGGGCTTTTTATTTTTATTTAAATTTATTTCTTTTGATGAATTGATGATAGTGACAGATTGACACATGAGAGGTTGTGTCATGTGTGGTCCCCTATTGGCCATTATATGCTTAGACAGGAGGAGTAGTGTCTCTTTCTTTAGACTCAGTCCTCTGTAATGCTTTGCGTACTCCTCTGCCGTTTGCTTTAACATTTGCCAAGCTTTGTTTTATTTTCTTAAAAAAATACTTAAAATATTTTTTTAAAATGGGGGAGCACGTGCCCCCCATGCCCCTAGCTAGTTCCGCCTTTGATCTTCACCTTCAACACCTTTACCTAGCAATAAAAGGTTTATCACAAAACACAAACAAACCTCAAGGGCTCATCCGATATATTTGTGGTTTTCTGGTTTTTGGTTTGATGAGGTTCAAAATTGATATAGCTAATTCAATGGGTTCTTGAGGAATTTCTAGATTCTTGACACATTTTACACTCTTTATTATGAAATCTACTTAGCTTATTTTAGTGAAGAGCTAAATTAATTCATATTAACGTTTGAGGATTCGATTCTTCACACCATGATGAAATTGGAAAATGAGTACATTGCCACCATGGATAGGGAACCATGAAACACGATTTTCAAAAGAAGTCCTCCTGGGTGTCTGGACTATGCTTCCACTCTCGTTTATCCATCTAGTAGCTCTCCCATAACATTCAAAACAAATCTCCAAATATTAGTATATGTAAGTATGTATCATGCATGTGTGTGGTTGTTGGTGGTGGAAGGGTGGTGCATGCAACGGGGGTGATGAAGAGGATGCGGAAGATGGTAGTAAAGGTAATTGGGATGTAGTAAGGTGGAAGATGGAAGATGAGAGTGAGGAGAGAGAGTGAGTTGACTGTATAGAGGAGGATGAGGAGAGTAATATATACAATATACCATAGTACACGGGTTGTGAGCTAGTAAATACAAGTTGTTTAGCCGCACACCTAGACGACTAGCTTGGGAATGACCTACCAATACAGTGAAGTAAGAAAGGTTCATTCTCCACGGGGAAGGTTTTCTTTGCAGCCAATAGTAATGAGAGTAGGGAAGGTGAGGTACAAAGTGGTATTTTAGCCCCCTTCCAATCCGTATGATTAAGAGATTGATTCTCACACAGTATCCTTTGAGGATTTCCCTAACTTGTTCTCCTTATCATATTTTTAAAAAAATCACTCGAATCATTTATCAATTCCACAACTTTTATGCCAATCATTTTACACCCATCACCATTTTTTGTTCATTGCTCATTAAGACTAGGAGACCCAATTTAAAGTCACAAACGGCAAAGAATTCCCTTCCAACTCCGATCCTAACCGTTAAACTGTGAGTTTCATCTTTATTGTAATTTTATTTCGAAATGTCAGCCTTACTTTCTACTTTAATGTGTAAATCTAAGATATTAACCTTTTATAATTCTTCATAAATGTGTAATGACGAAACATGAAAATAAATTGAGAGGGAAAAGGTAAAGAATTAGATGAAACAAACAAACAATCCGTAGAACATAATATCCACTTACAAAACTTTTAAAACAATATAGTAAACCCTAACACACTCTTCTTATCCACCTAATACGTTTTCAGTTTTTCTTTATTACACAAAAATAAGATGAAACAAAAAAAAATGGAAACTCTATGCTTGATGCATGTTTATGCTCTTCTTTATCAGATCTTTCACTACTGACTCCCATGGTGCACATGTACTTGAACTTCTTGTTTACGTTTGGCATTGCTGAATTTTCATCAACAGCTCCAACAATTTACCTCTCCAGCGATAATAAACTTGAATATTTTTGCCATCAAAATCAGGGTTGTACCTTAAAACTAGACCTAGTTCTAACCTCAGAATCTCAGGCTTGGTACATGACTGATCATATTTCACCTTAATCTGCAAACCAGGAAGTTTGCGAGCAGGGGTAAAAACAGTACAAATCCTTACTCCCATTCCATGTTTAATTCGTTCCGACATTATATGGCGCGGTGGAAACGAGTTCACAAATCCAACAATAATAACACCTTCTTTAAACTCAAGCTGATTCTTGGTTTTAGTCAAGCTATCAATACATTTCACCCCAAGTAAAATCCATCCATAATCATTTTCCAAAACTGGAACTTTTTGTGGGTATGGAATGCGTAGTTGTCTAAACGAAATATACAGATCTTTGTACGGATTATCCGGGTCCATCAGATTCTTGGTCACGCATTCTTCCCAATGATAACAAACCTCAATGTCTATTCCTGGTTCATATTTATAATTATCAACTATACCATCAGGAGAAAGAATCATATTAGCAAATGAAGGGTACATAGTTTCGACCTTGACTGTATCATAAAATAACGCAAGATTCACACTCTGAGGTGCGATGTTGATCCTTATCCTCACATTTTCATGGTTGCGAAATTCCCATACGTATTTATAGTCAAAACGTAGATTAACCTTTGTTGAACCATAGGTTTTTTCATCTTGAATGAGGATGGCTTCCACTTCCTTGTTACTAAAGATGTTAGACTTCATTTCGGAGGTTGCTGATGAAAGAAATTCCCGGAAAAAATAGGGACTTATATCTATATTGATTGGTGCTAATGGTTGTCTCTTTAAATTTTCTTCTTCATCTTTAAACCATGCAACGCCTAGAAATTTCGGATAGTTGTTAGAGGAGGAGGAGGAGGATGACATCTTCTATTGTTTGGGGAGAACGAGAGCGAGATGATGGAGGTGATGTTTGCCGATTATTGCAATGAAATATGAGAGAATAATGGCAATTTGAATCATACTTATATATAGAGAGGTGATGTTAAAGACTGAAGGTGAAAGTGAGTGTAAAATGTCAAGAAGTTAACCCAAAATGGTGGTTAGAAGATTTCAAAGAAAATTAAAGAACTTGCAACAAAGTTAAAGAACCTATATCTTGATCTTGCATAGATATACAATCAAAAGGAAGATTAAAGAAGTTCAAAGTTATTATCATATTCAGATTCAGGTATTGGTTACTTATATCAGTTGTATATATGGCATTTTGTAATAATAATAGGAGAAATTCTCGGTGGCTCACAAGTAGTTATCATTTGGTAACTTATGCCCAATATAATAATATAAAAAGTGCATTCGAATAAAAAGAAAACAAAAAAGGGGGAAAGGGAAGTTAATGATATTGACCATCTAAACTTTTCTATTTTCTTAAAACTCCCGTCACTTAACAAATTCTTAACAAAAATGTTAAAGGCAAAGTCTTATAAAAGACGGTAATAATAATAGGAGAAATTCTCGATGGCTTACAGAAAAATTATTTTTTTAACTTTTCAACCGAAAACTTTAACTTTTGCATAAAAAATCATAACTAATAGGGCTAATGGAGTGAAGGGTATCGATTCCACATATGATAATAGTTATGGATTTTTGTGCAAAAGTTAAGGTTTTAGGGCAAAAAGTTAAAAAACGCAAAAAAGTTAAGGTTTTGGGTCGAAAAATTAAAAAATCAACTTGACTGGGCTGCTTAGCATGTGGCGCGCGTCATGGGCTTCTCTAAGACTTATTGGGCTGGTCTGAGGTTAAGCTTGACCTAAAACCGTCTTATAGTAAACCAACTCTATGTTAAATAAGCCCTACACATGCGTTTTTTTCATAATAATTAGCTTTAAACATAGGTTATTAGATTGTACCTTTAACCAAACCACAATGTGTGGTAGGTTGGTTTATAAATATTATAAACCAAACTCCACCACAAACCGTGAAAGTAGATTTAATATTCAACGTGTGACGATGTTGTACCTTAAATAGTACTCCAATATTATTAGCAACTTTGTAATTTTTTGATATCTTCTAGCTTTTTGAAGCTTATTGGTATGATGATAGTGAATATTTAGTCGGTAAAATAAAGCAACAATTGCACATTAGAATACTCGTATTGAGATGAAACATGGTTAAACCGCACACCAACCCAAATTATGCTTAGCTATAAGAATAATAGTAATAATAATAAGTAGAGGTATGATGATAAAATAATGTATATAAAAAATAACAATAATAATAAGTAAAATAAATTAGACCAATAATAATAATAATGTTAAACAAAATGGTTAAATAATGGATGCAGTTGAACTGAATTGAACTTATTGGAGCTGAACTGAACTGAACTGAACTTATAGAGCTAAACTGAACTGAATTGAACTAAACTGAATTGAACTATTAGAGCTGAACTAAACTTATTCGAGCTGAACTGAACTGAATTAAATTGAACTGAACTTATTAGAGCTGAACTGAACTGAACTGAACTTATTAGAGCTAAACTGAACTGATCTGAATTGAAAATAAGCTGAACAGAACAGGCCCTTCACCCTCTTCTTCCTCTTCTCCAAATTATGAATTTTGTTAATAATGTACTCCGGGAGTATGTTATTGTTAGATAATTAGATAATTATATTTTAAATTTTATTTAAGTTACTACTCCCTCCGTTTTTTTTAATATGCATGTTTTACCATTTTGTGATGTTTTTTTTAATATGCACTTTTCTACATTTTCCCATAAATGGAAGGTTAGTTCACCTAATTATTACACTACTTTTTCTTTCCTTCTCTCTACCTTTTTCACTTTTTCCTTACTTTTATTAACCTTCTCTCTTACTTTTACACTTTTTCCTTGGTCCGTGCGCAAAAGCAAACATGCATATTAAAAAAACGGAGGTAGTAACATATATCTAATTATGATTAACTAACAAAGTAATTACAAAACAATAACCAACCAATCATTATTACTCAAGAAATAAAGGCAAAGTCCTATAAAAGCAAGTCTTACATTAAGCTTAATCTAAGACCAGCCCGATAAGCCAATTAAAAGGCCAATTACGCGTGCCACACGCTAAGGAGCCCAGAAAAATTGATTTATTAACTTTTCGACTTGAAACCTTAACTTTTTTGTTTTTTTTTAGGATAAATTGTATAATACCACCTTTATTTTTCACGTTTTTGTAAACTACCACCTTTTTTTTTTTAAACTACCACCTACATTCTTCCAAACGTTTATATTCTCCCACCTTTTAACGATTTCTGTCAAAAAAAATTTATGTGGGGCCCACTTTTCAAATTCTTTGGTTATCTAAAGATGGATCTTTTCGATTCTCTTCAGTCACTCTTTCTCTCTTTCTCCTCCACTCTATCTTTCTCTCTACTTTATTCTTTGGTAAACCTTCAATTTTTTACTGCGAATCTTCTCCCTGTCATCAACTCAACATCATCTCCATCATCATCAATATATGCATTGAAGAAGTGGGCCATTAAAGGACCAAATCAGCAATAAATTATCGCACTTAAGAAGGAAGTTGAAGTCCAATTACACCATCAACTGCAGTTAAAAAGCATTGCAACTAAGGTAATAATTTGTTATCCCTTCTGTATTTGAAAAGCCCTTTGTTTAATTTAGTGATTCGCACATGTGTTGATGTTAATTTTGAGATTAGGGTTTGACTGTTTTGGGTAAAAATAAAATAGGAAAAGCCTATACAATTGGTTGACAATCTCAATTAATTGTTTAATTGATGATTACAACTCCCTATACTTTGCTTTGGTTACGGATTTGCATATATTGTTTGATTAATTCAATTACAGAAATGGGTGAAAAAATGGTTGACATGAGATTGTATGTTGGTGGTAGTTTTTTGGAAAAAACAGAAGGAGATAAGAGAATGTTGCTTTATGAGGGTGGTATTATATACCTTAAAAATCGTGTGTTTGTGAATGCACTAAGTGTTGGGTGGTTTAGGGAGACAGTAACCCATGCGTATAAGACTAACCAATGGATCTGTCCATCATCATTTAGGATGTGGTTTAAAGAGAAGGGTAAGAGTATGGTGGATGGGAGGGTTGAAATTGTGAATGAGGAGTCAATTAGGAGGTTTGTGCAAACTCATGATAGGTTTGGGCTTCTGGACTTATACTGTACTGTTGGTAGGAGCATATTGGGCCAAAAGTGTAGACCAACTTGCATTCCTAACACCCAAGAAAGCCAAACACACCATCCAATATACAAAGTCAAGGTTGAACTCAGTAAAAGAGGTAGGTCAAAAAAAGCAAATCTCATCTCAAACCCTGAGCATGAATCAGAAGCATATGTGATAACCAAAGAGGAGTATCTCAAAGAGAGTATTGAGAGCACATTACCTAAATGTCCAACATCACCTTCTCTTACACCACAAACACAACCAGATCCTATATCCCCCGCCAAACAACCAAGTCCAGCAGTTGTACCAAGAAGCACTCCTAGGGTGAAACATGTGGCTAGGAAGTTTGTGAAATCAATAGTACCTAAGGGGAAGGGTAAAGCAAATTTGAATCCTAAGAAGGCAAAGAAGAAACTGAACTTGGATGATGATGATGATGATTATGATCTGTCAACCTCAAGCTTAGATGGCAATCACACTGAGATAGATTGGGTTGTTGGTGAGGAAGAGGCAAAACTAAAGAATGGTGATGAGGAGGAATTATTTGTGCAAACTAGAAGCCAAGATAGATCTGTGGCAGTATTGAAGGAGGTTCAAGGAGTTTTAGGGGAGAATCAGGACAAGAAATCAAGCAATAGACATTGTGCTCAATTGGAGAAGGACATAGCTGGGCAGGAAATAAAGGTGCAACAAGAGATTGAAGGTGATTCAGATGACTTAAGAAGCTTGGCTAGCTCAGATGAGGAACAGGACACTAACAGTTTCTTCAATTCTGAGGTGGATTTCAAGAAGGGCATCCAGCTCAAGGTTGGCTTAAAGTTCTGGTCTGCTGATGTGCTAAGAAAAGCCTTGCAATGGCATGCTATTGAGCACAGGTATGATTACTACTACCTACATAATGATAAAGAAAGGATAACAGCCTATTGTAGATACAAATGTCATTGTAAATGGGATCCTAGCAAGGGTAGGATAATAGGGTGTAACTGTAAAAAAGATGGCAAGTTGATATGTGGATTTAGGTTGCATGCTAGAAGAACTTTTGGTAAAGATATTTGGCAGATTAGAAGTTATACACCTGAGCATAAGTGTGTAAAAATGGTACTCAATACAAAAGTGACAAGTGAGTATTTGAGTGATAAATATTTGGAAGATTGGAGGTTAGACCCAACATGGAAGCTAAAGTCATTTATTAGAAGAGTTTTTCTGGATTTAGGTGTTGAAATAAGCTACACAAGGGCATGGTTAACTAGGGCAAGGGTGAAATTGATTATTTATGGAAATTCTAGTGAACAATATGCTAGGACTTGGGATTATGTGGCTGCTGTGAAAAAGTATAACCCTGGATCAAGTGCAGTTGTCCTTGTTGATGGTGTAGGTAAAACAGAAGCACCATTATTTGTTAGAATGTATATTTGTTTAGAGGCTTGCAAAGAAGGGTTTAAAAGGGGATGTAGGCCTTTAATTGGGGTAGATGGCTGCCATCTAAAGGGGGCATACCCAGGACAAATACTTGCTGCAGTGGGGAAAGATGGAAACAATAACATCTTTCCCTTTGCTTGGGCTGTGGTGGAAGTGGAGAACACTGACAGTTGGTGTTGGTTCCTTCAACTGTTGATGAATGACTTGGGTGGAGATCAACAAGGAGCTGGACTTACATTCATGTCAGACAGACAGAAGGTTAGATAATATATTGTCAATCCTTTTTACAGTTTTGTTTAACATGTGACATAATTGTTTTTTATGTTAAATGTAGGGCCTAATTGAAGCATTCACAACAATAGTACCTAAGGCAGAGACTAGGTATTGTGTGAGACACATATGGGCTAACTTCAAGCTTCAGTTTAGTGGCACTACTTTCAAAGAGTTGTTTTGGAATGCTGCAAGAGCTACAACAAGGGTAAGTATCTTTATTCTTTTTGCTGGGCCTAATTTTTGACTGATTTGTTTAAGCTTGTGACTGAGTTATGTTTTCTTTTGAAGCATGAATTTGATGTTGCCATGGAAAGTATTAGAGTTTTGTCTGAGGATGCTTATTGCTACTTGGATAATATACCAAGTGAGCATTGGTCTAGGCATTCCTTCACTACTCATTGTAAGTCAAACATGTTGTTAAACAACATCTGTGAGACCTTCAATGCAGTTATAAGGGATGCCAGAGACAAACCACTTCTCACTCAAATGGAATGGCTAAGAAGATACATCATGCTGAGAAGGTTTGAAAAATGGGAGGGGGTGCAAAAGTATGAAGGAAGAATGATGCCTTATATACATAAGACATTTGAGGCTTTTGAGGATGAGGCAAGAAGATGTGTAGTTAGAATCTCAAGGAGGGACATTTATGAGGTTAAGCATAGGGGAGATCAACATGTTGTGGATCTGCTAAGCAAGACATGCACATGATATCAATGGGATCTGACTGGGATTCCATGTCTACATGCATACAGGAGTATTTTAGAGCAAAGAGCTGACCCTAGTGATTATGTGCATGCATTTATAGTAGGAGTACCTATTTGAGGGCATATGAGCCATCCATTAACCCTATGCCAGGTGTGAAGCTTTGGGATAAGACTGGGCTACCTGAGCCTCTCCCTCCAGCTTTGAGAAAAATGCCTGGTAGGCCAAAGTCACACAAGAGAAAGAAGGAGAAAGGAGAGGATGATAATAAGCTTAAGAGGCAAAAAGGGCTGTCAATTGTGGTAAGTGTGGTCAACAAGGTCATAATAAGACTACATGCAAGAATGCTGAAACTTGCAAGCCCACAAAAGGCAGTGGTGGAAGGCCCTGTAGTGACAAGCCTTGGGTGCAAGATCAGAGAAAGAAAAAGCAAGCCAGAGTACTCAAAAAGGTAAGCAATTTGTGAATTGTTGTTTCATGTTTTTTTGTTTTGTTTAGGTGTGAAATATGCTAGTCTGTAACTATACATTATGTTGTTCATTTGTTGTACAGGCAACAACAACTGCATCAGTTCAGAACTTGGCTTCATCTTGTGCAAGCTTCCCCCAACCATCACAGTCAGTTTCTCAACCATGCACTTCTCAACCAAGCACCTGTCAACCAAGAACCTCAAAAAAAGCTACAGGAGCACCACCTGTCACCAGAAGCCAGAGACTTAAACTGCCACTGAAAACCAACAAGAAGACCATAGCCTGATGTTTTATGTGTTCCCTTGCTTTTATGTCCCCTTAGTTCAGTTTTTGGGCTTTTTACTACAATTTGTTAGTGTTTTGTATTCCAAGCAACAATGATATTGTTAGTGTTTTTGTATTCCAGCTATGAATGGAAAGCACATTATTGGATCTATTTACATTGGATGTTTGTAACAAAGATTGGTTTGATATATATGCAGAGTTTTGATTGAACAAGAGTTAGAAGTTAGAACATTGTTTTGGATCCATTTAATAAACACTCCACTTGCATTGCATTGAATTTGATATTACAAAAGCATTCACTACAGTGGTCAATCCATATCCATACAAATTCTTAACCAAAATTTGGATAACCATTCTAATTGCTACAATAACTTAGGAACATAAGTCTAAACTACCATAATTTTGCTATAAAGTACTATCAAATTAGAACATAACAATGTATACACCAATGACAAACAACAAGCACAATCCCAAACCAAGCTTTTTCCACCCTAAACTGCCTCCATTTTTGCTTTTCATCAAATCCTTTTTGCTAAACCTGAATTCACCCCTAGCTGCCTTATACTTCAACTTCAACCTATCATTGTCATTCAACAAACACCTCCTTTGGCCTCGCAAATCATTCAACTCAGCTTCTATGATCTTCTTTTGCAGGAGTAGTTGGTTAATGATAACCCTCTGCCATTCCTCCATATTCTCATCAACCCATCTAAAGTATTTACATCCCCTTCTCTCTGTTTCTGGTTCAAAAAACTTGCAACAAATAAACCTCCTGCCTGGGTTTCTTTCAGTCCAGGATTGCCTCGTTGCAACTGGAATTCCACAATGACACTTGTTTGCTATAACCATTTCTTCAGCCAGGATATTGATGCTACAACACAACGAAATTAGGGTTTCAAACACCCAATTTACAATTCACACCACAACTAAATTAGGAACCCACAAACCAAACTCACCTAAATTTTGGTTCTTTGATTGAATTTCTTCACTCGAACTTTTAGGGTTCTTCAATTTCTTCAATCGAAAAATTAGGGTTCTTCAATTTCATCCCCAATTATGCTTACAATGGTGTGTGAGTTCAAGGAAGAATGAAAAACGAAGTATGGTCATATTATATAACCAAAGAATTTGAAAAGTGGGCCCCACAGAAAAAAAATTTGACAGAAATCGTTAAAAGGTGGGAGAATATAAACGTTGGGAAGAATGTAGGTGGTAGTTTAAAAAAAAAAAACTAAAAGGTGGTAGTTTACAAAAACATGAAAAATAAAGGTGGTATTATACAATTTATCCTTTTTTTTAGTTTGTAACCTAAAACTTAACTTTTGCATAAAAATCAATAACTAATAGGGCTATTAGAGTGAAGGGAATGGCGGGGGTAGGGGTGTCAACGGTATGAGCCGGCTCGTAGAGCCCTCGAGCTCGGCTCAAGCTCGGTCAACTTTGAGCTCGAGCCGAGCCCGAGCTATACAATAAGTATACGAGCTCGAGCCCGAGCCCAGCAAAGCTCGTCTCGTTTAAGCTCGGCTCAACTGGTTTTTTTTTATAAATTACATTTGAAACGTGTGGTAATAAGAAAAATAAAAAAAAGCCCAAACATGCAAAGCCCATAAAGGAATATAATATTATTGGGTTTAGTTTTCATATTGCATTACATTTATGTATGGTGAACTATTGCATATTTTACTTTACATAAGGAAGAATAATAAGGCCAATAATCAATAGGCGGGACAAAAAAAAGAGTCGGGCCCGAGAAGAGCTCGAGCTTGAAGGTTTGTAAACGAGCCGAGCTTGAGCCTCACCTTGGCGAGCTCCGCAAGCTTCGAGCCGAGCTCGAGCTCGACCAGAGTGACTTCGAGCCGAGCCGAGCTTGGCCGAGCTCGAGCTCAGCTCGGCTCGTTTACACCCCTAGGCGGGAGTGGTCGGAAGAAGGATGGCTTGAAAAAATGCCTATTGGGCCTATTGGACTAGTCTTAATGTAAGTTTTAAACAAAATAACTTATGTTAATATTTAAAAGTTCAAGGTTTTAGGTTCAAAAGTTAAGTTTAAAAGTTAACAATTTTAGTATATTTGTTAATTTCGATTCCACATATGATATTAGTTATGGATTTTTATGCAAAATTTAAGGTTTTAGGGCGAAAAGTTAAAAAACGCAAAAAGTTAAGGTTTTGGGTCGAAAATTTTAAAAAAAAAACAACTTGGCTGGGCTGCTTAGCGTGTAGCGCGCGTCATGTCCTTCCCTAAGGCTTATTGGGCTGGTCTGAGGTTAAAGCTTAATCTAAGACCGTCTTATAATAAACCAACTCAGAAATAAATTCTCAATAACTAGATTTATGTTCCTGTCATGCTTAACATATGTAAAAGTGGTGATTTTTTAATACAGTAAATTTTAAATTTTTGCTGAGAAACTTGACTAAATACTGCCAAATCTTCTAATGTCATAATGATGAGACCATGCATCCTATACCTGGGTGTACCATGCTCATGGTACACCAGGTGGCATTTTGGTAATTAAAGCCATTTGTGGGGGCATGCTGGTAATCTTCGCATAACAACACAAAGCAACTACACACGCTGGCAATCCTGGCACTGTTCATCCCCAAACCCAGAAATCCGTAATTTTTATGCAAAAAAAAAAAAAATCGGAAAAAACGCTGAATTCAAGCAAACCAAATTGATTTTCGCAAAATCAAACAACAAATTAAGAATTTCGTTGCTAATTTTTCAAATTTTTGGAATAATTTTGGATTTTTATAAGGTTAAAAGTTGAAGCTTTTAACTCAATAATGGCAGAAATACAAATTGTAGAACCAATCGAAGAACAAAATCAAAGTAATTCATTGATATTTCTATTTATTTCATGAATTGATACACCGATTTCAAATAATTGATTATTTTCGGAAGATGAGCAATTGTTTCATGAAGTGAAAAGTAAGAGCGTAGATGAAAAAAAGGGGTTTAGAATTACAGTCGCTCATTTCTTAAATGAGCAGATTTATTTTAACTTACTCAAGATCAAAATGTTTATTGATCTTCCTGTGCAAAAAAAATGCTCATTTGATCAAATGAGTAAAATAAAACAGCTTATTTCTTAAATGAGCAGATTTATTTTAACTCACTCAAGATCAGAATGTTTATTGATCTTCTTGTGCAAAAAAAATTGCTCATTTGATCAAATGAGTAAAATAAAACAGCTCATTTCTTAAATGAGCATATTTATTTTAACTTACTCGAGATTAGAATGTTTTACTGATGTTCATGTGCAAAAAAGATCATGAACAGATTTATTGGTGAAATAAAATGTTCAATAATATCAAATGAGTAAAATAAAATTGCTCGTTTAATCAAATGAGTAAAATAAAACTGCTCGTTTTATGAATGAGCAGATTTATTTTAACTCACTAAAGATCATAATGTTTACTGAACTTCAACTGCAAACAAAATTGTTCATTTCATCAAATGAGTAAACTAAAAATGCTCAGTTTGAGAATGAACAAATTCTATTTAAATGAGCATATTCAATACAATTCGTGAGCAAAAAAAAACTGAATTATTCCTCTTAAGTAGAATGAAAAGACAGTTCCTCCAAGTCAAACCTTCAAGTGTTCATCAGTTGTTCATTCAATCATAAATAAAATCTTTGCTACTTAAGAAAATGAAATTCCTAATTACACAAGAAAGTAAACTAAATAAAAAATTCTTCAAGTGAAATAAAATGTTTATTTATTTACATGAGCTACCAAAAGACATCACAATGAGTTGTATGATTACAAAATTGTATCGTTATGTGATTGTTCAATAATATCATCACGTATGACTATACTACTAAATTGTGTAAATGATTACAAACTTGTATTATTAGCGTATTGTTCAAAAATCTACGTACATAAACTTATTTCAAAAGCTACCACTATCACTACTACTACTCAATAAAACTAGACTCGTGAACTTAGCTAGAAACTCCTTCAGAAGGAAAGGAGGAGCATGTGAAGGGGTCTCAAGCTTATAGGAGGTCACCACTCTCCGTCTTGAGTCTATTCACGCCGTAGTATAAAAACCCGAAACACAGGTAGGTCTCATCACAAGCCTACCTCAAGCTCGTAAGCTCCGCGTTTAGGTCGGGAGAGGGCTCGTTCTGAAGGAAGAACGCAACCACCCGCCATTCACCATCCTCACTGGAGTTGTGCTGAGTCATCAGGGATAGTAACAGGAACCATAGCAAGAGGTTGCCCTATAGTCACAATCTCAGGGCCCCCTGCTAGAAGCAGCAGTAGGAACAACTTCAGTTACCACTGGTTCAGCATCAGCCTCCGAAGTGGTCTGTGAGTGGAAGTCAGTTAAATGGAATGTTTGTGGATTGTTGGGACATGTTGAGAAGCAATGCAAAAAGAAGCAATCTCAGCAGCAAGTATGGAAACCCAAGGTTAAACAACTAATAATGTCTTATATGTGCTATGACCGGTACAGTTCTGTCCTGTAAGATAAAAGTCTTATAATATTCTGCTTTCATTGGTTCTCTAAATAAAAGGTTGAAACCCCTCGTCCTCGGTGACCTACCCGGAGAGCTAATTGCCTTAGAAAATGTCATCACATATGATTATACTACTTCAACTTCATATATCCAAGAACATCTATGTTCACGTCATTTATCTCGTGCTCCAAATTATCATACAATATTTGTTTTGAAGTCTATTAAAGGGTTTAACCTGCAAAATAAAAATATCATTTTAGAATAAGTTCTTAAATGATAATCTTTACAATGTAAATGCATTGTACTTATTAGGATACCTACATCATTTTTCCTTAGGCCACATTCAAATTTAGAACCCATAAATGCCTCCATATGCCTCATCATAGATACCCTCACAGTTAGAATGATGATCAATTGCCTTGCAATCCAAACTCAGAGTTGCCACCTTCATATTGACCACTGAAATTGCCATGAATGAATGTCGATCTTCCAAGAACGTCAGGAAGGCAGATTTCTATATGCATAAGATATAACAATAACAAAAAATAAGCACAAAATATAGTCCAGACAAAAGAGAAAGGATATAAGAATGAAAACATACAATGAGTGTAGGGAGCTTTTTGTAATCAAAAACTTTGAGCTATAGTCAATCACTTGCATCGTATCATGTATAAAGTTAAAACAGATGAGGTAATAGTGATCTCTTTGGAAGATTGGAAAGAAAAAAAAAGTTTATTTATTATCTCTATTAGAAATTATTTTTTGTTCATTTTATAAATATTCAGTGGTATTGTTAATAATTTCATTAAATGAGCAATATTGTAAGAGTTTTTTTATTCATTAAGGATATTTTTGCATTAAGTTAGAGAGTGGAAAAGAAAAAAGAATATAATAAGAAAAAAAGTCAAAAAAACGTATAAAAATTGGAGAGTAGAAAAAAGAAGAAGAATATAATAAGAAAAAATAAATAAGTCAAAAGGGTGAGAGTTGGGAGCCGATCCCGCAACCTACTCCCAGAATCCAAATTGTTGGGAGCGCAGTGGGGAGACATACTGAGCCAACTTCATTTGTTGGATATTTAGCGCTTATCTTATTTAACCCCTCCACCAGTATATTTCGCGTTAATTACAATAATGCCACCGGGTGTACCGTGCGCACGTTACACCCGGGTGCACGGTAATAGTTGTACATAATGATGCTATTGAATATCAAATCAATCCATATAACTTCTTTTCTATATCTACTAGCTTTTAATGCACGTTGTGTGAGCGAAAATATATAAAATTTGCATAAAAGCGTAATCGTTATTGGAAGCGAGAAGAGAAATAAGATTAAAAAAAGGAGAAGAGGAAGAACCAATAATTTGTTTAGGTTAATTTTTTCAAAAATAAAATTGTAAAAACAATTAGAGAGTGAGTTATAGCTAGTAATTAATCAATGAGTCCACAGCGAATGTCGAACATCGCTGTACAGTATACACCACTAAAAATTAAATATTTTAATATTTTTAAAATTTTTAAACATACGATAAATAACGACACATCTGCCATCTCTTGATTCGCTTCCTGCTTCCTCCTCTCTGCATCTTCTTTCAACCCCATCAATCCCAACTTCTCAAAAATTCCTACTCAAATGATTCACCCATATCTTCCTCAATTCAAAACCTACTTTAGCTTTCAAATACTCCATTAACAACAATTACAACAGATAAATGATTAAGTAAATTTGCAGCTAAAGAATATGCAACTTGAATAAAGTAAAAGAAGAAGAATGGAAGCCAACTCTGAACATGACGCCGACAACGGCACATAAGACGGCAATGAAGCCGCTGTAATCGGCCTGGAGTTCGGGGGATCATGAGGTGCTTTGTTTAATTTTCAATTAATCAGTGTGAGAGAAGGGATCGGAGGTGGGTGAGGAGAGAGAGGGGAGAGAGGGGAGAGATGGCGTTTCAATGGAGGGGAGGTGAAGTGGTGTGATTAAACGATGAAGAATTGTAATTATCTGCTAATTAAACACTAATTATATATTAAATATAATTAAACAAAATTATACCTAATAAAATTTCCCCCCCTCTCTCCTCTGCCATACCCACCACCAGCAGACCATCACCCCCATCTCTATCCTCTTTCCACAATCAGGGTTGCCTAATCAATATCGGATATATGCATATATCGATCGCCTCACTTTTTTGGCAGTACATTCCATGAAAATGGCAGTACATTTTTTATGTATGGTAGTATATTCTAATATATATGGTAGTACATTTTTAATGAAAATGCCAAATACAAACGATTTTCATTACTGCCATTTTCTTATGTATGGTAGTATATTCTAATAGGTATATAGCTGTGGATACATGCATATGTATGGTAGTATATTCTAATAGTTATATAGCCATTTTCATGGAATGTACTGTCAAAAAAGTGAGCCGATGGATACATGCATATATCCGATATTGATTAGACATTAATTAGCCAATTTTTTTTTAAGGTCCCTTCTCACAAAATGTTTTTTTTTAAAGGTCCTTTTTGGCAAATTTCTCCTTATCTTATTTAGTTTGATGGTAATAAAATAAGAGTATAATGGTAATTTGGTATTAATTTCTGATTTTTAAATTTGATAATATCTAATTTAAAATATTTAAAATACTAATATTAGTGGTGAATAGCGGTGTTTGACATTTACTGTAGAATTTTCGGTAATTAAGTATTAAAAATAATTATATTGTTGATTTTTAGTGTCCCCTCTTTTCATATAAAATAGAGATTGTGATTTTTGTGACAGATACTTAATATGAGATAATTTTGTATAAGTGATCAAATTAATGTGAGATACAAGGACTTAGAAAAGGATGTATTTGAGAAGTTATAAAAGAGAAAGACATAGAGCCAGAGCACTAGGATTCCTAATTTAAAGTCACAAATGGCAAAGAGTTCCATCCCAACTCTGATCCTAACCTTTAAACTGCGAGTTTCATCTTTATTGTGATTTTACTTCGAAACGACATCCTAAATTCTAATTTAAATAACGGTTACACACTAGTGTAAATAAATTTGTTAAAAAGGCTAGGTGATGTGTATATATATTCAAAAAGGCTAGTTTAACAAAGTTGAGTTAGCCTGGCTGGTGCCTGGTTAGAATTTGCAAGACTTGTTCCATGATGCGCCCACTAACTTGACCATGTTACCAGTCTAGGCGCAAGCAAGGGCTAACTCAGCCACTAGCCACCTCTATATGTAAGCCTTTATATAACTCAAGCAAGCAAAGATCTTGGCTAAAGTACTGGCTAGAAAAGCTTTTCTCATAACAATGCTTTTTAAAACTGATTTTTTCTTTTTTTTTGGTGATTATGGCAATGCATATTAATAAACGCAGACTCAACTGAGGTACAACAAGCTCCAGATGATGCTCATTATTAAAAGGAAAGCTTTTCCCACTTGGAGATACCATAAGTAATTAACAAGGTTATTCTGTTCTTCCCATCATCGAGCTCATGCAGGTCAGCAAGAGCTTATCTGAACAATAATCCGACACCTAAAGTGAAAGCTAAAATGAAATACCACATAGGTGAAATAGAAACAACGGCATCAGTACAGCAAAAATGCTACAAGCTCTTCATAGCAAGAGGGTATACAGTTGAAATAAACATCACGTTATTTTGAATCATCATCCTGCAGACGCCAACCTCAGCAAGCATCAAGGTCCCTGCATGGAGGAGGCGTCGGTTCACCTAACAGTGTCTTAGGTCCTCCTTCTGGGCTTGAATTGGTTCGGTTAGGATTTTGGGTACCACGCTGAAACAGAAAACCAGAGCTGTAAGTTAGCTACAAAACTTTTCCTTTTCTTCAAGTTTCTAAATAACAAATTAGGAGACATCAATAGTGTTTGCATCGGCAACATTAAGAAACAGTGATGAACAAGATTCAAAGAGGAGCTAGAGAACACTCTGAGAAACAAATAGCACATCATAGAATCACAGCATCCTGGCAGCTCTTTCAGACAGAATGCTACAGGCCCTTGTAATGAGGCCTACTTGAGTAGCTGTGTTCTTCAGTGGTCAGAGGTATCCTAGAGATGGTGGTTTACAAACTCGGTGCCCTCTTGCTGCAAGATGGAATTAATACGGGGTGCTCATTTCAAAAGTTGCACGACAGATTTCAGAGCAATGCAGCCATGCAGGTACCATGAGCCTATATTACTCGTACTCTTCATTTTAGTCATTTTACCTCAAGTATCCGCGCATTGGATCCTTGGCACTCCAACATTTGAGCCAAAATCATGAATCTCGTAGCCAATTCATATATTTAGCCGGGTACTTACGTCTAACATGTGTATTTGAGTCAGAGTAGCACAATGCTAGGCAACTTATATGACTTGTACCAAAATGGCCAAGGGGATAGAAATTCTTATGATTAATCTGGATCGTCTGGGACCTGATGCCAGCCAATTGTGGTATCATTGTTTAATCAGGATTTTACAGAAAAAACATGCAAGCAAGAGGTGGCTAAGATCAAGGAATAAAAATTCCAGAAGACCTATTTTTTTCTATGGCAGATTCTAGGAAAACCTCGTAAGCTTCATTATGGATAAATTTGGATGTTAGTCTTCTTTTCTGGAGAGTTGACTTCTTGGCCGGCATCACATCTACTCCCCATTAAAGTTTCGGAAATGCTGACAAAAATCACATGTTTTTCGCTTATAGTTCTCATGCATAGTTGTATTAGTATAGATAATGGAAAGAGAATCACATTAACTACTTAACAGCACCTGACATTCTGCCTCATTAGTTTGTCCTTTGTAATAAATAGCCCTCCTATTGGTCCATAAAGTATATAAACAGATAAACTTTCAAAAGATGACTTACAGGAGGCTTCTCTCCCCGCCTCAACATCTCAACTAATTCCACTACGCGTTTTGGTGTAACATCCTCCTGCATTTGACAGACAGGGCCCAAACATAAATGTCTAGAGAGCCCCTAACAAACTTTTCTTAAACAATGTGCGAAATTTACTGTCAAGGCTTACATAGTAGTTGTAGGTATATCCTTCAGATCCATTGGAGTAATCAGCAACAGTAATCATAGGAGCATTCACACAACATCCCTGTTAATATAAACGGGTTCAATTTCATACCTAAGGGTTAAGCGAAAAACAGATATACTAAACTGCATCGAAGTTAAACATTGATAGAAGCATTCACCATGCATTCCATCTCTCCAACAGAAAATAGACCATCTTTTGTAACCTCTGTAGATCAGACAAATTACGACGATATTAAACATTTGCTCACTTCATAATAAAGTGTTTTTAGAAAGTTTATGAGAAACATAAGTACACTAGACTAACCATTTCGCTTTACCCCTAGGTGTTTCAACAAGGCTTCTTCAATTTCTCGTGAACCACGGATCATACAAGGTGATGTTCCACAAACCAAAAGATGATACTTTCCTACCTAAACAAGGTAAAAACGATTCTAAGAAAATGCAAGAGGAAAGCATCCGACAGAAGTAAACTGAATCATAAAGAACTTCTGACCTTCGTCCGATTAAACATTGAGTAGAAAGTTGCAACCTCAAAAACACGGATTGGAGCAACCTCTATTATCCTGGCCACCTACATTATTCAGGATCATTACACTCAAAGAAAAAGGCAACACTTCTATTATTTATACAAAAGAAGCAACATACTATTATGTTCCAATGGATTAAAGTACTTCTATTCAAGGAAAAGGTTTCCTAAGGAATTTATTTAGCAAGGACGTGGCAGAACCAAAAACGGCAAGTGACATT
The DNA here is from genome assembly GCA_947645195.1 of Patellifolia procumbens. Taxonomy (NCBI): domain Eukaryota; kingdom Viridiplantae; phylum Streptophyta; class Magnoliopsida; order Caryophyllales; family Amaranthaceae; genus Patellifolia; species Patellifolia procumbens. The sequence continues at coordinate 684,104 of CANSGD010000658.1, forward strand.
AAAAGTGTCATCGCAGCAAAGCATAGCACTCGTATGCTACGGCAAACTTTAAACACGTGAATCCTAGAGAGCATGAAAGTCATCGTTTCATTACTAATACCCTTACAAACTGAAAAGGTCCTGTAGAAAATATACTCTCAGTCAAAATGCAAATAATTTTGGTGCAAGATGCCATGATACATATTATTCCACAAACTAAGGAGCCGGGATGTGCACTTAGAATCGAGCCAGATCAATGGATTGAACCTCAACCAACAATCCTGATAAAAATCAAGTTACCTTAAACAAAAGAATCCAGGAATCAGCAAAGCCACCTGACTATATCCAGATTAGCAGGTCAAAACTTGTCTCATTAATTACTCTGACTCACAATAGTACATTGTACTATGATACTACTGTACTACTCTCTCCATCCCTCAAAGAATTTCCCATTTCTTTTGGGGACAAAGTTTAAGGAGGGAGGTTGGTTAGGTCCTAAATTTTCATTTTAAAATTTGAAAAGTAAGGTACTAGGTATTTTTAGGTACAGAGTGGGGTTAATGCTTTCTGTAAGGAAAATTACATTATAATTGGTGGACCATATCCAAAAAGGAAACGGGAAAGGTAATGGGGACAAACAAAAATGGAAAATCCTTGGAGGATGGAGGGAGTAGTATCTAATAAATGCCTTACCGCTCTAAAAAGAAATGGTTACCCAGGGGAGGAGTGTGATCCATGCAGTGTAAAAAGAATAAATATAAAAAAAATCTCTCTGTATCCATGTTGGATACTTTGTACATGTCCAACATCTCCAACGATTATATTCGCATTCAATCAACAAGCCAACAGCAAACCTATAATGAATTGAGATCGTTTGCTGGGGACAGAGGAGCAATAATGATTTAATGTGTTGCAGAAGTCCAGTTTACTTCAGCATTGCAGCTCAGTAATATGCACATAGATCTGAGAAGGAAAAGAGAGCCATAACTAAGTTGTACTCTCTCCATTTCATAAAGATAAACTCACTTTCCTTTTTGATACGTTTCACCAACATCTACTCACTTCACTTTCGCCATTTTGGGACATGATGCCCACTACATTGCTTACTTAACTACTTACACCTTCTTACTTTCAATTGTTTTTCTCTCCAATTTTGCTCCGATTTCTTCGATTGTTGTGAAAAGAGAAGTGTAACTATATAAATGATGGGGGGATGCAGATCAACGATTCAACTTACCATCACAATGCTCTAACGATGTAAAATGAAATAAACAATTTTTTTTTCTTTATCCTAATAAAAAAATCTGGAAGAAAATGATTCATAAAAATTCAGAAGAATATCATTAATTAAAAATTTTCTTGGCATACCTCGTTCATTGCTGAAACAGAAAGCCAACCACCATGTTGTTGTTGAGCAAGATCCAGCAAAGGAATAACAGCAGACTGCTTGTAGTTGGACGGGTAGTGAGATAATATCTCCCTCACCTACAACAGGGAAGAGCAAAAAAAAAGGCGTAAATAACCTGTAGGTTCCTTCCTAGAAACTTACAAATATCCAAGGTTGAAACATACATTAAATTGTCAAGGCTTAGATATATACTCATTTCAAGAGCATAACTAGTCGTTACAATGTTGATCTTACTAGTTAGATCTTAAAATTTACAATTTATGAGCGTCAACATCAGAATTGAGGCATAAGAGGTCTGAAGTGCAAGTAAGCTGATGTTAAACATCAGTTTGAACAGTGAAGAAGACGGAAAACCAACAATCCTCGAATCAACTCCAATTAAAAAGACAAGAACCTCAGATGAACAAATGCAGCTGTTAACATACTTAGTTTAGTTGAGAATGCTGAGTCATCACAAGTTGTTACTTGATGTAATAAAGTTGTTAGAGTTTCTGTTATGAGTAGCTCCCTTTCCGTGAGCTCTCTTCTCTCTATCTCTAGTTTGTATATATAGCTCACAAGAGTCATCATTTCATAATTAATAAAAGTACAAAACAAATTCCTCTCTCATTCTCTCTAATATTCTCTCTCAGATTTACTTCTGTTTTCTTCTATGATCACAGCTTCAGTATGCTGTTCTTCATTTCAGCTTACTGATAAATGATCACCATTGATCATTTCAATAGCAGCAGATAACTAAACTCCAAGTTCAGGGCTCTTCTACATGCCGCATAGCACTTCAGCCAAGTTTTTTAAATAACAGCATACAGGCAGTATTAAAAGACCAACAGTCAGAAACAGTAGTAAAGGCATTCACAACTCACAAGTGTAGCATAGTATGAAACAAATGGCAAGTAGGAAAAGGGTTTGCACGGGAGTTCAAGTAACACATAGTAATAATAAATGTTAGAAACAATATTGTCAAAGTACTTCAAATAATAAAGATGAATACTATAAGCCACAAGCCAGGAGAGGATTGAAAAAGATCAACGAAAACATTGGTATAAGCAAAAAGGCAAATGCAACAAGCTAAAACCTCAGAATATAACAATGCTTCCATGAGCAGTTAACTTACAAGAGAACTGAAATGCTAAAAGACGCATTAACTACAACTGAAACTCAAACCGAGCGACTGGCGACTGCAGCTCTGTTGATGATGATCAGGTTTCAATATATGATGAGAGAATCAAATAAGTTGCCAACTGAGCAGATTGAACTACAGAAACCATATCACAGTATTCCTTGGCACATGCACAACAATCAGCATTGGAATTTTTGCTTTCATTTTAGGAGGCTGGTTAGACATTGGCCCCTTATTTTCAGGCTTAAGGCAATATTTTGCATACTTAGCTTGACATATTGGACAGACAAGAAACATATCCAAAGTCAAATCAATTCAACCTCCTGAACAGACTCCTCCAGAGCTGAGCAATATTTTCAAGCCTCGTGAACAAGGACTAGAGAGACATGATTTCTCTAGTCCAAGATTTGAACAAGGCTACTCAAGAAATCTCAAAATTCACAAACACTCTACCTAGGCAGCTACGGCGTACAAGGTTCCATTTCTAGTATAACCTGAAACTTTTGCATCCGAAGGTTGGACTAGAATAATAAAGTTCTGGTCGAAATTCCAATAGCTTTACATTCTCCTAAATTTCATTAACATCATAACCTTAACAACTTTGATATCCAAGCCTAATGATGTCGGTTCATCAGCCCAATGTTTATATTGTAGCCATTTCTCAAACTACCTCAGCATGAAAACTGATCAAGGATATCACATGAACAAGACTAGCTTGATAAAGCTAAAACAAGTGATCCTCTGCATATTAATTATTTCTAAATAAAACAATAATCATATTATCATTCATGAGCTAAGCAACTATTTGAAATTGAGAAAATTCTCCATTTGAAACCACAATCAGGATCGATCTAGCACCAAAACATACTCCCACAACGATTGAATGACCAATTACATAGGCCCTGCTTGGTAGTAAGAGTTTTGAGCTAAAATTAGCGGATTGAACCAATACTAGAGTTTTGACTTTCCAATCCTATGTTAGGAGTGTTTGGTACTAAGCGGATTGGAAGAGAGGATTAACCCCAAAACTCTAATTTCAGATGTATATTGTGAAAGACTATTATACTTCGCATCCACCCGTTTTTGTCCTTATAGCTCATGTCCCGTCATTTTAATGAAAATCAGCTATAACCTATCAGTTTCACTTACCAAAAGCTTTGATAAAATAGTTAATACAAACCGTTGATCAAATCAACTAATTTTACCGGCTAATCAAATCAATCAATATATCAGCTATCTGCTATGAACTAAGCACCAAACAAGGCCATAGAAAATGTTTGTAGAATCAGCTGCAAATGGTGAAATTCGTGTTTTGATTTACCTTTTGTTGATTTGCTTCAGTGAACTTCCAATTAATGTCAGGATTATTATCTGGTGTATCAATGTGCTGCCGAAAACATCAAATGAAACAAAATTAAGTTCAATTTATAACTAACATCTGATTTTTCTCCAATTTTAACCATTTGAAAATGAAGAAAGAGCTAAATACAAAGAAAATGATAAAATCAACAACTTACATAGTTGAGAGCAGTAGAAAATGAACGAGAAGCCTGAAAATGAGAAGAGAGAAAGCATCTCAGACCGATTGATTTCCTTATCGTTTGATTAAATTAACAAATGCGAGAAAAAAAAAACAAGAAGAAATTGAAATAGATAGAGATGTAATTTTTGAATTTACCTGAGGAGATTGGCGTAGAACTTGACGGATCTCCAACAGGCGTTGGGCCGCCCGACGAGCGAACATTTTTTTCGCAGGAAAGAGAAAGCTTGGAAGCTGCAACAATGGAGATTTGGGGGGGGAGAGAGAGAGAGAGAGAGAGAGAGAGAGTGTTTGTGTGTTTGTGTTGGTCTAATGATGAATTGATGACGAACAGCCATGTGAGTGTGGTAGCCACAAATTTGGCCCAAGAGTGACAAAATGGACTTCTTCTATGTGATTTGGGCTCTTATGTATTAGTTACTAGTTACTACAAATATCAATCGGCAAACCAGAACACTCAACATGTGGGAAATTGTGGATGGATGCAATCAAATCTTGTCTTCCTCGAAAAATAGTAGACCGTTTACTTTTAAATTAAAACTAGTATTAGGTTTTGGTGATGTTCCGTGGTTTTTGTATTTTACGATTTGTTAGTAGTTAAAGATAATAAATGTGAAAAATATCAATTAAAAGTAAACATTTATAAATATGGATGTCAAAAGTTGCAAATTAACTATTGATTTTCATTCATATATCATCGTTGATTTTGATAAAAGTAATAATTGTATTGTGGTGGATAAATGGTTGGAGTTCTCTCTTCCCATACATGACATTGTGGGGTCAGACCTTGACAAGTATAGGGATGTCAGTGGGGCAGGGTTTCATGGAGACTCGCCCCGAATCCGCCCCAGTTAGGGAGGGAATAGGGATGGGGAAAAGTTTTGCGGGTGATGGGGCGGGGGGTGGAGATGAAAATGGTACCCACCGTGGGGGATGGGGGAGGGTGTGGATGTCAGATTGGCCCCGCCCCATCCGCGCCTGCTCTACTTTATCCCCGTGTATTAAAGAAATTTATTTTTTTAATGCAATTTATCTTTTTAAAAAAAATTACCATTTGTTTCTCTAGCCCCCCAAAAAAATAGTAAACCGGCATTGGGACAGGGATGGGGCGGGGGTGGGGCGGGTCTAGCGGGGTAAGGCGGGTATGGAGATCCACGCGGGTGATGGCGCGGGGATTGTTTTTGGTGTGTCCCCGTTGGAGCGGGGATGGGGATAAGATTTTCTCCAGCCATGGATGATGGGGCGGGGATGGGGATAGGAATGTCAACATCCGTCCCGCCCGATTGACATCCCTATTGACAACTTATTTTTATATATGAGAATGATGTAAATAAATTGTTATTGAAAGATGAATAGTAACACGTGGCGGATTCCAACCCTGACTCAATTTCAATATTAAGAAGAAAAAGAGCCATCTTTTTTAGAAAATAATGACTAACTTAGTTCGTTTCATGACCTCATTAATTTACTTGTGACCAGTTTAATCCATTCAATAATCACTCTTTTTAATTCATTCAATGACTAATACTCCCTCCATCCCGTATTAATCACAACAATAATTTATGCACATAGTTTTAGGAAGTTAATAGGGTAGGGTGTAGGTTATATTAATTTATTATAAAAGTTGATGTGATAGAAAGTGATGTGGTTCTTTTAGGAAGTTAATAGAATATGGGAGAAATTTTTTAATGTTTTTCACATAAATCAATGAATAAGTAAGATATTTAGTTGAGTGATATATAATAAAATATCGGTGGATTCATACCTAACATATAAGTGTTGCAATTAATATGGGATAACTATATATGGAAATATGATGCAATTAATATGGGGCGGATAGAGTATAATTTATTAAGTGACTATATTAATTCATTCAATAATTTTGTTGGATTCTTTTTTGAAATTATCGAGATTAAAAGAGAAAAAAAGAAAGAAAAGAAAAGAAATAGCAAAGACGACTAGGTTGCTTCAAGATGTCTAGGTATAGTATTGAGTTAGATTGGTCTTGTTGGTAGAATGTGGACTTTATTGGTCTATTTTACATTAAAATTAGATTTTGTTTTCAATATTTTTTTGGAGAAGCGAAACTTGGAACTATTAGAATCTAGTTTTTTTTTATACAATGCCACGACACTTAAAGTTTTCAATTTTTTCAAACTCCCGCCTTTAAGTTGTTATCATATAAATTACCACCTACACTTTCCAGATTCCTTAAAAATTTCACTATTTAGCATTGTTTCTTAAATTTCTCTAACTAAGTGGTTAAATAGGCCACCCACAATTCACCTTTCTATAAATCCTCCTTACCTCTCTTACCTCGTTCATTTCCCACCATTGAAGAGGAGTATTTCATTTTTGTACCACTCTATTCCAAATATTTAAACCAAACCCCCCTTAACTTGTAGAAGAAATGTGTGGTTTTCAGTTTCGTACCATTCTATTACAAATACTTGAATCAAATGGCTCATTTAACTTGGACAAAAACTGAAAAGTATATATCTTTGTATCTTGAATATCACTCGAACCCAACAACTAACTACTTTTTTTTTGAATGTAAAAAACTTTGTCCTATTCAACAGAAATCCCATACAAATCCATTTGACCTAGATAAAAATATGTGCGGTTAAACACAACCCGTATTTACTAGCTTACAGCGCGTATACGTATAAATACGTGGTAGAAAAGTCTATGTTACCCCTATTTTCTTTACTCACTTCCTTTTAGAAAATTCAATTTTTTTTAAAATTGAATTTTCACGGAACGGGATGGAATTTCCGGTACACGATTTTTTTTTTTGAATTTTTTTTTTTAAAATGGATTTTTACGGAACCGGAAAGTCAATCCGATTTCGTGAAGATTCAATTTTCTTTTTTAAAAAAATGGATTTTTACGGAATCGGATGAACTTTCCGGTACACGGTACCGGGAACTCCATCCGGTTCCGTGAAAATTCAATTATCAAAATAACTTTTTAAAAAAAAATCGGAGACAAGTTATGTTTAATAAGGATATTTTGGACAATTTACTATAAAATATGAATTATGAGGTGATAAATACGGACTACATTTTATAACACCCATAACAATTAAATTTTTAACCTTGAGATCAGGGTCGTTCTTTCCTTACCACTAGTCCGAGCATTCTAGCCAATTTGTGTTATTTCCGCATTTTTTTCAGAATTCAGACACAACATTTGCCGCCACCAAGCTTTGGCGCCGAGACACACAACTCACAACTCACAACTCACAACTCACAAGACGAGGGAAGAAGACGAACCAGAGTTTAACGCCATAACCCAAAAATGGCAACATTAACAAGAACCCATTTCTGCAAACCTCAATTCCCTCTCAAAACCCTATTACCCATCACATATTCATCTTCATCATTCATTTCATTTTCACTTAGGCATAAAATCAAACAGTTTGCGTGCACCAAAGTAAAGAGCTGTTCACTAACCAACCATGACTCTTATGGTTCAATGGGAACATACATAAAACCCTCAGAGATTCAATGGAAGAAAGAACTCTGCAATTCTGTTCAGCTTATTGGAATTGTGGCATTGCCTGTTCAACTTACCCATCTTACCTCTGGCAAAGTTGTTGCTTCTACTCGTCTCGCCGTCCGAAAATCCCCTACTGATACTACTTGGTATATTTCAATTTTAATGCTTTCTTTTAATTTGATTTTGAATTTCACTTTTATATCTCCATTTCATCTTGACATTGCTAGGTTATACTTCGGCTGTTCTTTAATAAGTGACAGTGTGACACACTTGCATATCGTTTACTATTCACCATTTTGGACTTTAATTAGCTTTGGTGATTTAGGAAAAACATAGTCTATGTGGATGTTGTTAGATTCGTGTCGATGTGTATTGTTTTAATATCAACTTTTTATAATTTTTACTTATTGATGATCATAGATATTAACGTTTAAAATAATGCATTGGCCAGCGTGTAAACATGAAGTGTGTCACTTATTAAGGAGCAAAGATAGTATTATGTTCGTGCTATTCTAATGATGCATTGGTGGAACTTGGAGATTGTTTTTGTTAGTGGGTATATGGATATTGTTGAAATGTTATTTATGCTAATTAAGCGCAGCGTTGAATGTATTTGGTTATGTTTTGATATTGAACATCTAGGGTGCGCTCTCTTCACTTGAATGGAACTTTAGACTTGATCAACCCTGATTTCCCTTAATTAACTTGATTGGACCTCTTCAAATTATATCTTTAAGGTGAAGAGCAAGCACCTTTACACATTATGTGAGTGACTAACAAAATTGAGGATGTGTTTGCAGTTGGTGTCTAGAATCCAAGGGCTATGAGGTCTAAACATGAATTTTTCCCTTCAGTTGCGTAAACTTTAGGGTCTAATTTGAAGCGACCAAGTTTCGTCTTTATTATAGGATTATGTTGCCGAGCATGAAGAGTATGCCGGTTGTTTATATCAAAATGTTGCAAACGTCGTGTGCTTCTTCTAATACAGGATAGGAGTTTTTGTTTATGGCAACTTTGGGGGTTTAAACTCAAGTTTGAGATGAAAGATAAGTGCATATTGCAAGAAGTTTGTAGTTGGAGATAGATGTCAGTGGGTGAAATTAATAGTGGATGGGTACCTGGCATTGTAAAATTTCGGAGAGAGTTATCTAATGGAAATAGCTTTTATTAAACGAGGGAAATAAGGTTTTGGATATTTTATGTCTGTAAGCAATAAGCTTTGCAGCTGCAAATGCAATTATGCAAATGAGGGAAACTTTTTTATGAACCGAAGAATTAGAAGCTTATCCATAATTAGGTAATGTTTAGTTTGCTACCTTGTCTTTGCTTGGGGAAGACGATCAATGACTTGCCCTCTTTGTATGGTGGAGACATGTCCCGATTAATTTATAAAAGCTCTGACTTGACTAAAAGATGAAATTAGGTGCTGCACTAGGTTATTTCGACAGTGATTCCCTTTTCATACTTTGTACCTGAATTTTAAAATACATTGCCTAACCACTTCCAGGAGATCATTATGCCTTTTCCTGTTAATGACTTTGGTATCTTTTGGAGCCAAGGTTACTGATGTAGGCATGTTATTATGCTGTTTGGACGGTGCTTTGGGCCATTGTGGAGGTTATCCATAAAATGCTGGGAGCATGAGTTCCATCCACGGGCTGGATCCTTGGAGGTCACAAGTAGTGCTTTGAGGTCAGAGCACAGTTTCATGATCAAGGGAAATTTAGTGGAGCACACTCGTCTGAGGGAGATTTTTTGGGATTTCATGTGCCTATCTGTGAGTGTTCCATAAGAAAAAAAATCTGGGAATAGAAATAGATTATAAGTTTTGCTAGTCCCCCCAAATGGCTTAGAATTTTGGGTTGGCATGAGCCCTGACTCATTCATAGTTAATCGGCTGTGAAGATACCCTCAGTTTGTATTGCGTAAAGCTACATATGCGAGTGTTTCCACTGACAAAATAATCCTCTTGTTGCTCTCTGATTTCTTGTACTCTCTTTTTCTATTTTGGGGAGCGAAAAGAGGGGGGGGGGGGTTATCCACTTCTGATAATTACTTTGCCCTATACAATAAAAAACTATCTGGTTGAGTGAGGCATTATAGCTGTAATTATGCTACCCGAAGGAAATGGGTTTTTAAAAATAGGTACTGGCAAAATGTCAATCATATTTTTCTGTCGTTGTTCAGCCGTGAGTAGGCTGTTATTTATGCATATGAGTGGCACCTCTTCCCTCCTAGCAAAGAATAACCTTTGGTTGGCGACTTGGAGTACTTTGGGTTGCTGGAAAAGTGAATATTTTTCCTTTACAAAATGGGTGCCTGTCGGGGTCGAGTCTCTGTTGAAAAAATTTAATATTCTCGCTAGTTGCTGTTAACTGTCCTTAAGCATTTGATTTGTCTGCAAGTAAAATCTATTTATGGTAGAAAGTTTAGCCTCTTTGTTGATAGATGGAAGAAGTCGATGATGCTTTTGTGTTGTAGGATCAATTTGACACTTTGGGATGAACTGGCGCATATAGCTGACCAGCATTTGGAGAAAGGTCAACAGATCTATGTCTCTGGTCGTCTCGTATCTGATACTGTTGATAATGAAGACGGGAAACAACAGACTTACTACAAGGTTCCTTATATATGTATACATGATTTCAGCTTTTGCAGCTTGTTGCCTAGCTTTGAATAAGGTTTCTAATATGCAAAACTCATTTTTTATGCCTCCCAGGTGGTTGTTCAGCAATTAAACTTTATTGAAAGAAACTCTTCTTCTCCAGTGGCTTTGTATGATGGTAGCGTTGATTCAACATCAACAGGTGATTCATTTTCTTGTTTTAGCATGATATTTGTATATCTGACTGTCTGGCTTGGTTGTTGATATTTTTTTTCCGTTTTCTCTGGGACGTTTTGGCTGACTGTGCTGTATATCTGACTGTCTAACAGCCGGGAAGTTTGACAACACCCCTGCAACTAATAAGCTTTCCACTCAAGAGCTATGGCAAGCATATTTTGCTAATCCAACAGACTGGTGGGACAACCGGAAGAACAAGGTAGCTGTTTGATTTCTGAAGAACTCTTGACTATTTTTTCAGGTCATTTGACTGTTTTCATTGCTACTCAAAGATCTGAATACACTCTATGAGATAGGAGTAGGAGACACACCAAGAATAAGCCTAGACCAACTGCCAGATCACTTGAATTTCAAAAAGCTCAAACGAACCCATATTTTATAAAAAACTCTTATCCGACTTTACACCCTCACTTCCAGCAATAGGCCCACCAAAAATGAGCTCATAATCACCCCAGCTTCCAAGAGGAGTAACTGTTAATGCTGCTGCTGCTTCTGGGGATTGTCTTGCCCAAATCCCAAGTCATTCTTCTAGTAAGAAACTAGTCATGGTGTTCCTTATTTGAAGAAACAATGCCATGTTTAAATCCTCTACTTATGATGTCCAATATTTGAGGAAGAATTATTGGCCAATTTCATTACTTGTTCGCGTAAACATATCTGCAGTGGACTAAAGTAGATAAATATAAAGAAACAATCATCTTTCGAAAATCACGATTTTAAAGAAAGCTCATATATTACATGCATAGATTGAAAGACTTGATATCAAAGCAATTCAAGCTTATAAAATTGACAGAAAAACAAACACTCAGTATAGGGTATGAAATAGGCTCAACCTGCGTCAATTCAAGCACAATATCATGTGTTTACTAGTCACGGGGCTTTTGTGATCTTGCAAACTGTTTTTCACTCTTTCTTTTTTCTGGTATCTGATAGTGTCTTGATTCTTGAGCCTTAAGTTATAGCGTGCTGTTACTTCACACAAATATTTGTAAAAATTTGATAATATCAGAGCCTCCGAATTCCCATGGCAGCTTATTTTCTGGCGCAAGTCTGTAAGCAAGCGATTGGTTTACACAAGAAAGACAATTAGGCTTGCTCCAGTGCCCACGTGCTTTTCATTCTGTCTAAAAAATTCCCTTAATTTTGTATCGCTAACCTTGAATGGAAGTTTCAACTCCTAAGTCTCCAATAATGTCTGTTTGTGAGTCCCCATAGTGCAGTGGTCAGTAGAGTAATTTCTCACTAAATGCATTGCAAAAAATATAACAAGAGAGTATAAGATGAAAAATTTACTGATCCAGTTGTGAATCTTAACTCTGCCTAAGTAATAGGGTGAGCTTCACTTGTGAATTGGTAATGGCATCTTGTGTTACAAAAGAGATGGCCACAGTTGACGAGACCCTAGCACATGGTTCATCTTTTTGTTCACCGAAGGACTCACTGGAGTGGTCCTGGCTAATTCGGGGCTACATTGCTGAAGAAAAACTATGCAAGAAAAAAGAAAACATGGGCTCGTTGCTTGCAGGGAAACAAGCCATTGGCTTAGAGACCCATGGATCACAGACTGTATCTCCTAGTGCCTCCTCCATTTTTACTACGTTATTTCTGCTTCAATAAGTTAGTCAGTCACGCTAAGAACATCTCTTTCTATTCTGAATATTGTAGTTACTCTAGCTGCTGCCAGGGCTTAAAGCACTCAGAAAACTTTCCTAAAGTGTTGACGCTTGTCCCTCTATTCCTCAATTCTATTTATAGATTTTTCAGGCTCCAGGCTAGAGAAAGGCTATTCCATTTCTGCTGCTTCTGTTCTAGGAAAAGGACTCCAGAATTGCATCCAACCATCTTTTTATTTACAATGTTTACCTTCAACGGGACACCTGCCACCTTTGCGGCTAACCGTGACTCGTGAACATTGCAAGCAAATAGAATAGAGAGCTTCCTGTTATGTTTTACTAGAGTCATGTGCTTTTAAAAAGCACTTAGAAAGTGCCCATAGGACTGGAGGAATTCAAGCAGTGTCAACACATAATGAATCTCTTGTGGATATCTTGATATTGATGTCATTGATTGTTCAGATGTAAGTTACATGACCTTAATTAAAATCCTTTTAGAGGGTTCTTGCGGAGGAAATCCATCATTTTTGACAAGACCTTATAAACAAGAGTTAAATATGATAAACAAGAGTTTATTATGATTTTTCATCAAGGTTGCAACTCCAAAACCTTTTTTTCAAGAATCAGCAATGATCTTGCATTCCCAAGGAAGAAAATCGCGGTTGCGGTCGCGTTCGCGGTAACGGTCGCGATGACGCGGGAGCGGCTTCTAACGGTCGAATAGAGACAAATCGCGGGTGACGCGGCGTGAATTTTTTTAAAAATTCACACAATTAGAATTTTAACCTCAAAATGACATTTTTGAAGTTTTATAAGTATTCTTATAACTTAATTTGACCAAAGCAATCATATGGGTGGGTTGCACATATGGTGAATAAAGAATTACTTAAAAATATGAGATTCATACCCTATTATATATAAATTGATACTAAATCATATATACTCCCTCCGTTTCTTTTTGTTTGTCCTATTTACTGTAGCTCCAAATACCAAGGAGAGTGATGTCATAGACATGTGGGTGGGGACAACAATTAAAAAGTTCACTTATTTTATAGTAAATTGGTGACTAAAGTAGGTGAGAGAAGATTATAAGGTACATGTGGGACCAAAAAGTGATAAAGTAAGGGTAAATGAGTAATATAATTTTTCTATATAAGGAAAGATGAAAAAGTAGGACAAACAAAAAGAAACGGACTAAAACGGAAAGTAGGACAAACAAAAAGAAACGGAGGGAGTATTATTCAACTCGAAAGCCTATGGCAGTCATTGTTCTATGATGTCTGATTGTCGGCACAAATTTGATTGGTGTCGACAGACCTTGAAGGTTGTCGAGGGTCTGGGAGGGGTGGTGGTGGTGGTGGTGGTGGTGGTGGTGGTGGTGGTGGTGGTGGTGAGAGAATACAGTAGAATGTGACGATGACTTGGAAGGTAGAAGCAAAGCTATATGGCAGAGTCAGAACTCAGAAGATTACAATGGGGTCATTTGATCCTTGTATAAAACAAGACTTAATGATACAGCTAGGGAATAAGGAGGGGAAGAGAGACAAGGGCAGGGGTTTTTCTGGTGTATATCCTAAGTCTTGCTTCCTTCTACAGGGGATACAAGGGGAGGTCTTAATAAGTTTATTTCTGTCAGTGTCACGTATCTCAGATTCCCATCTTAGACATTGGAGCTAACAGATGTAATAGTGGGCATTAGTTCTTATTGTGGTTGCTCTTCTCAACCTTCAGTGTGTGTTTTTGAAAAAGTAGGTTGAACTAAACTTGCGTTATTGTATGGATTGACAACCTGAGAGAAGCAGGACGCGAAAATCTTATATTTGATAATGGCTTCGACATTTATAATAGAATCGCACTTACAGAATCAGTTAATTTCCAAGTTAGTTTGACAACATTATAAATAACTCTACTAGGATTATAGAAAAATATGAGTAGCAATGAAGTAGTTTTCTTCTCTGAATTTTTCTCTGTGTACAATTGTTTTACCCATTTTCTTTTATATTTAATTGTTTTCTTTGTGGGGTTTTCAAAGTTGCTCTTGATAGTCTCAGCTCGGCAGCTAGGGTAAGGCTCAGTTCATGCTGGGTTGTTGGCATTGGTGTTTATGCAATTTGATTTTATTATTTTTTTCTGAATTTTGGCGTTGTTCTGCAGAAAAATCTTAAATATCCTGATTTCAAGCACAAGGATACTGGGGAAGCTTTGTGGGTGGAAAGCAGGTACAATCCTCCATGGGTGAAATCTCAATTGGAAGTATTGGATTCGAGGATGCAATCTCTTCCAAAGCATGAAGGCCCTAGTTTTTCTGATTATTTCAATGGTGGTTACTAGATGCTCACATTTGGTGACTTCTTATATCGTTCTATTAGATCACTTCTGTATAATTTACATGCTTATTAGTCATTATTGTCTATTCTATTCTATTCCTCTTGTCGGACAAATTATGAGTTGTTGGATGAATTATAAAATTTTGGACTTGGCATAATTTTAATGTACAGGAGAAGTATTGTGTATTTTCTCATAGGATTTAAGTCTCCTTTCGGTTGCACAGGGAACATTTTCCATGAAAACCCATTTTACAAGGGATAAACACAATTGTAGATTAGTTTTCCATTGTTTTTCCTCGCTGGAAAAGTTAGAGTGAAGATACATAATGAAAATAGAAGGAAGATGTGGAGGGACTTGGGAGGAAGGAAAGATAAAGTTGAAGAGTAAGGAGGAAAATGGGGCAATTTTTTCATTAGTAAGGAAATTGTTTCCCACTCTTGGAAAACTATTTTCGGAAAACTATATTCCTTCCTGTACAAACCAAGAAAAGCAAAATGGGAAAATCTCTTTTCCAGGAAAAGTCTTCTGCCTACATACTCTCTTAGTGAAACGTGTGTTATCTTTTTTAGTCTAGGTGAACTCATAATCACTTGTCAACCCAACATAAGCTTGTTGAGTTATTGTCGTTGTGATGAATTTTCTGCAGTACTAAGAATCTTTTGTCTCTTAACTCTTATGTGAACCCGAATGTGATGGAAGTTCAAGTTGCAATTGGAATTTCAATGGACACCCTAATTTCATAGCTTTGGCAATGTCGTTGATGGATGGATGGATACCCACTAAATTTTACATGATAATTTTGTCTATGGTCGGCAGGACATCAACTTGGCTACATGGAATAGAATTACAAGCTTGAATGAACATTATTTTCCCTTCTCATTTGTCTCAGGATATGATTTCGAGTTGTAGACCTTTAACATATGATTCATTGTTTGATAGCTTTTAATGACATGGTTGATCCTTTATTTCCCTTAGATATATATGATGTGGATTCACTGAAGGCTTCTTAACTAAGTTGGATGATTCTGTATCATGGTAATTTATGAAGAAGTGTACTCTTTGCTTTTCTGACTTCTGTGTTGTGTTTCTTAGTGACATGGAATCTGTAAACTACTTGACAAACAAGGAGGAGAATCAGTTGGGTGCTTAACTTTTGGTCAGAAATGAGTGTAGCTGCAGTTTACTGATGGTTTGTCTATTACTTTTATCAAGCACTTAAATCCATAGATAAAGCCTTGTATTTATGGGGAGCCACTGAATGTGTCTGAGGTTGGCCGTTGTCCTGAAAAATTGGTTTCTGTTACCTTTTAAATTGTTTTTTTATAAAGCCCAATTGGGTGCTCCTAAACCCTAAGAGTAGTTTGACTAACTTCCCTCACATTCACGTTCACATTCAGATTCACATACACTGTATCTTTCTTACATTATACTTTTATGAATGCCATCAATGTTTGAGGGATTAGTGTTGGCCTCCTTGTGAACAAAGTACCTCTTAAGAAGGGTCAACCCTAGAATCACTCTAATTATTATCAGATCTAGTTTGAATTTGCAGTTAGAGGCTTTTCTTGTTGATGAAGTACTATGCCCATACAACTTGCAAACTTGCTGCCTTCTGTTTGCTCATTCCTCGGACTTTTCATTTTACCTTATGTGTTCGTGTCGAATTCTCAACACTCCTTCATGGGTATGAACACTTCGACACTTCATTTTAGACTAATGTCATGGGAAGTTTTTATAGAATCCCTGAGTCGGACACTTAGACATGTACTCGTATCCGACACGAGTACCCTAGTCGAATTAAGATAGCTTTTTAATAAATTTTTCTCTTTGTTACTTATTTGGATGTGTCTACCTTTCTTTTGAAGGAATGATTGCATAAGTTAAGTCCATGACATGCATTCTGTGTAGGGCATTACCGGAGGGATGACCTAACTTAGTAGAGTCTTGGGATCCACTTGTTTGGAAGGAAAATCAATTTTCATGGAAATTTTTTTTCTATGAAATCTATTTTCTAAGGAAAAACTCAATTGTAGATTAGTTTTCTTTTGTTTGGTTTCTTACATGAAAAGTCAGAGGTAAAAGGAATAATGAATAAGAAATAAGAGGATAAATGGGAGAAAGAAAAGAGGAAGGTAAGGAATAGGGAGGAAATCCATTTAGGAAAATGTTTTCCACTCTAAAAAACTATTTTCAATCATTAGGAAAACTATTTGCCACCCAGTAGAAACCAAACAAAGAAAAGTGGAGAAACTCATTTACTAGGAAAATGTTTTCCTCCCAACCAAATGGAGCCTTGGTGAATAAAAATCTTTTAAGATCCTGACCTTTTTAAACTCATAAAGTTATTTTGATGATTTTCCCCCTAGAAAGATTTCTCATAACTGAGTTTTGGTTTTAAAATCTGAATACAATACCATTCTTCAAACACAAAGACGGCCTAACATTACAAGTTTCAGGGAAGTGAAGTCCGATATTTACTCGTGTCTCTTAAAGTCATGCTTAATATGTCTTCCTAGACTTAGTATGTTGTGGCACAGTGGCATGGACATGATTTTCTGAATTTGTGGCACAGTCCGATATTCACTCATAAATTTGAGCCGTGTTCTGAAGAGATTATCAGTACCAATCTTCACATTGAGGACTTTGAGTATGTTCTGGTGAATAACTATAGATAGTATCCTATCATGTCCATCGAAGAACCTCCTGTTTGTTGCTAACCAGTGGTAATATGAAGGAATAGATGACTGCATGAATCTGCCTCTAGCTCCTCATCCTGGGTGACTAGTTGTCCCAGTAGTGGCCTCGTAGAATGGCATAACACATTCCGAGAGAAGTGTGTATATTCTACTTTGTCTCGCAACAAGAACTGAATAGTTGTGTGCATGAGAGGTTGAAAATTTTCTTATTGCTTAAGGTTTCTCGTGCTTCCCTCTGATATCCAGTTCTAATCAAAGTGATCCTAGTGTCATATTACACTCAGGTGTTAAGTTGTTAAGATAGATATATAATCTGGAATAAAGAGCCTGAGTAGTGAACCTAGACTGTAATTGCTTACACTTGGCAAATTTGAAAAAAAGATCTGCCTGTTCCGAAGTCTGAATCAGTGAACATTTGGGATTTGTTTCTACGAACTTTTTTTAGTATCTTTCGCGAGTTTTTTATGTTTCCTTTTGCTGTGAGATGATATACGGTCTTGGAGAGCGAGAGACCGATGTAGTCATGCATGATATAGGGTCTTAATCTGGAGAGATCGTCTTCATTTCTGTGATCTTGAGGAAGTCCTATCCCACATATGAAAGTAAATTCTGAAAGATATCTGAATGAAAGTATTGCAAAAGGAACTAGAGGAATGCACCTATAGAACATAGAGTATATATCTTGTCAACAATGTTAATTTATCACTTTTGGCTTTTTCAGTGTCAAATCTATTCTTTTGCATCTGTACAATTGAATCTTAGGCAAATACATATATATCCAAAGTATAAAAACAGTACAGGTTTTGACTTTTTGATATCAGTTTGTTGTTGCAAAACCAGAATGAAACTCGAAACGATCATCCAAGGAGATCACAAAAACCAAAAATAGAAACCTTAAAATGGAAAAAAGAAGAAAAAAATCTGATCTGACAATTCTCTGTATGTGTTCCTAAGCCTTTTAGAATCACAAAGTAAAACCCCGAGCAGAAGCTTTTTGTTTCTTTGGTAATCTGATGTTGTATGTTGTTGAGTTTTGATCACAGAAATCTCTCTCTTTTCATAGACAGCCAAGCCCCTTAGCTTCTGAAGACTTCATGATCCGTAGCCTCTTGCAGGAAGTGATGAACATCTCCCATGGTACATCTCCAACCAGCATCCAATCACCATCCTTATCTTCATAGGTAGGTGCAACATCAGATCCATTGTATCCGTCTCGTTCCGAGTATTGTCCGATACAAATCCTGAACATACTCTCTAAAGCCTTTAACAGCTCTGCATAACTCTGATACATCTTCAGGTCAATCTTCCTCAGGTATGGTGCTCCATCCATGCTTACTTTCACATACATCCCAGATGAATCAGCTTCTGTTTTCTTGGCCTGAAGGTTGTTCTTCCTGTAAGATCGGATTGGTGGCCATCCCACTATCTGTGTCCTGCAGATTTGATGATACAATTCATTAGTTTTCAGATTTTTCAACTTTTTAAAATTTTTGTTTTTGGGTATTCAGGATTCATGAAAGAATCTATCAAATACTTACTTGGAAGGAGGGGGGCAATCTTCATTTCTAGCATCAGAAACACTGGAATTATTTGTTGATGAAGAATCTTCAAGCAGTTGATCAGGTGATGATCTCTTGTTACTTCTAACTACATTATTAGAAGTTGATTGTTTCTCTGGCTCTTTGCTTCCTGGTAATCCTAATCTGAGCTCAGTTGCTTCAAGATGAAGATCGTCTTCGTATGTCTCTGATCTTGCCATACTTAGCTAAAAATCAATCCTTGTTTTGTTGGGTGTTGAACAGTTTGATCAATTAGTATAAAAAAACTCCTTCTTGTTGATGATGATGATGATGATGAGAGAAACAGAAACTCCTTTGGCTATTTCAAATTAGTTTGAGAGAATGAAAATGTGCTGGGTTGTGGTGAGGAGATAGGAAGGAAAGGAATACTATTATATAAAAGAGAGACTGATTACGCAAAGGAGACAGAATAAAACACACATCTAAGTCGGAATTTATTCTGCTTTCTATGTGCATATACAGGGAATTATTTATTAGCCATTCACATAAGAAAAGCTACCCTGAGACTCGGTCCGGGGCCACGCGCCTCGTGTGGACCATCCGATTGAAAGGGTCGGTGTAGATGGAGTTTGATGAATGATGATGACTCAAACATCAAGTTACTCTTTGTGGGGTTAGTTTATGGTTAAGGGTTTTCTTTTATGTTTAGCTTTGTTT
This sequence comes from Patellifolia procumbens, assembly GCA_947645195.1. NCBI lineage: Eukaryota > Viridiplantae > Streptophyta > Magnoliopsida > Caryophyllales > Amaranthaceae > Patellifolia > Patellifolia procumbens. Next base: position 703,368 of record CANSGD010000658.1, read on the forward strand.
ATGGGCACAATATAAAACAGCTAATAGGTGTTGGGATAGTGCATTGTGGTGAGGAGACAATGGAGGGACAAAGAACAACCATTTAAGTCTAGAAGACTGTGGACCCAGATTTGATGGACGGACGAGATGGATCCTTGAGTGGATTTCGGAGCGTCGGATCACGAGGAGAGAGAAAGAGAGGAGAGTATAGAGAGAGATGGGATGAAGAAGAAGAAGAAGAAGTTCACCATGTGATATAAGTCCCCACATGGATGATGATGGATGTTGCATACCACTGTGGAGAGCATGGCCATGTGGTTTTTAGGTTGTGTTTATCTTAAGGGACCTCTTCTTTTGGGTAATACTAGTATTGATTATTGATTTGTGTTTTGCCTCTGGGACTACCTTGACATGTGGGGTTTAGTTTAGGTAATACTTGATTTATTGTCAGTCATCAGACACATAATAAGACTTTGACTTATAATTGCTGATTCTTTGCAGTCTGAATAACAAAACACTTCTACTGTTATTAACCTATCAAATACGGAAAACATCTGGCACTTTAAACTCCAACCTCTTGTTGCTAATTGAAGCCTGAAAATGGTTGCAAAATGACGTGTCACTAACTTCTCTACACTAATGAAGCTCGGAAATGGCTGAAACATGGCAACCTCTATTTTCGAAACTCAAACAGCTTCTGTGCTACATAGGTAGCATTAATGGTCTGTTCTCCCCAGCTTATTTTCAGTTCAATTCAATTCAGCTCAGCTTTGGATAATACTTTTATTCTCACATATCACTATTCAGTCCAGTTCAATTCATTTCAACTATTTTATGCCGTAGAGAACAAACCCTAACTACGTGAATTATTAGGTTTCCAGAAAGAGGGTGAATTTGGTCAAGCATCCTTCTTTGAACATATGGGTTGATTTCAATCTCATTCAACCCTTTTCCCTAATAATTAGCCAAATGTAGAAAGAAGCTTCTTAGAAACTTTCTGGTGCCGCCCTTATTTACCTGCATCTTATAAAGTTGATTTTCAGGTGCTTTTCAATTATAGTATTAAAATTGAGCATCTCTTTTGTTTTTTCCAGTGGAAGCTTATATAACTACTGTAAACTTTACTGTTATTTTAGTTACTATATATACTTTGTTTTTAACATATTAAACGGCCAAATCCTAAAAAATCTTAAGATGATGGGGGCATTAACGATATTCTGCGTTGGACAAAAGCATGGAAATTGATATGTCGTTTTCATGAATTTGGTATTATCTCATAAAATAACTTTGTGAATCTGGGGTTTTAGAAAAAAAAAAGTGATAGATAAGTTCATACATTGTCTCCATAAGGCCCTGATCGGATGAAGCATGCCTATGAAGTCTTGACTTAGGGCCTGCTCCATAAGAGTCTGTTAGCTGTTTTGTTTTAGAAGTTAAAATACGTTTTAAAATATTTAGTGTTCCGTATAGATCGTTGCTTTGTAAATAAATAAAAAATGGATCATATTCTATGTTCAAAAGCTAATTTTTTGTATTTTTTTCTAAGACACTAACGAGGCAACACCTAAAACACAATTTCGATAAAAGGTATTTTTCACTTATACCGACTTAGTTAGACCTCTATAAACATCTTCTACGAAATGAAATATTGGGTACACTAAACCGAAATCCCATTATAAATAATTATGTGCTACGTCCTTCCATTGAACCCCAATTGCCACAGGGAGAATTGAACTTGTAAGACTAACATATATCATTGTTTACCTATCCAAATTGTATCCAAAATCTGATACCTTGATCTTGAAGCGGGCCGGAATTGATCTTGAAGCGCGCTTAACCAAATTATTCGACTAGGAAATAGTTATGGCTAATATTGACGAGTTGTTCTTGTGTCAGATGGTTTGACCATACGTGTTAGTCACCCTATCTTACGTCTTTCCTATAACTTACAATCACAGTTTTCTGACATATTTAATTGCCATAGGATGATTATGCCTCAAATTGACTTTAATTGAATCGAATCGAATCGAAATCAAACCAAACAACATACTATCTTAGTATGACCAAACCAAAAGTGAATCCGATCCACACAACCTATTATTTGACACTCTTTAGGCCGGAAGTATAAATTTTCCAGATTATTTGTATGAAGTGAATCTTCATATCTGATCTTTCTGTGGTCCATGAAGCTGCAATAGTTCTGCAAAAAGAAATCAATGTACAATTTTACACTAGTTATGATTTATTGCTGGTACTTGTCACAACAAATGCAGAGATTTTCACGGGCAACTACCCTCTTTCAACATCCTTTTGCAAATTATACTTTGATGGTGAAATATCTCTGCCCTGATTTCCAGATTATTTGTGGCGAAAAGCGCGTAAATAGTGCTTTTCATTTGTTGGAAGAAGATAGGTTGGAAATTATGATGCAGGATTCAATTTCAAGGTGGAAATTTGTCCATCAAAATCAGTTTAGTTGTCCACATTTGATTTCTCTGCAACTTGTTAATTCTTTACCTCAAGATTTTGCCTGATTCTTCAATATTCTTAATTATTAATTTATTCCAAGTTGATACATTACATGATAACTTCTTTTTAATATATAATACTAACTGTTTATTCTCATTGTTGAAGGAGCAACAAGAATCACATTTATTGATCCTAAGTTTTGTAGCCATTGATCTTCCAGCAAACAAAATCTTGCTTTCTGATTATGGTCTCATTCTCTTGGGATATAGATGGCTAGTCCCAAAAACTCGTATGAGATGGTTTCACGACAAGACTCGTTACTTCCACTTATTGGAAAGGGTAATTTTTTTACGTATTTTCAGTTAACTTTAAGGTTTATTATGGCAACTTTTTACGTTTCTTACGTTACTTTCAAGACTATATAAGAAACTTTCATACGATTTTGAGCAATAAATTATGTTGCAAAACAATCGGTTCTATCTCTTCTATGGTTGGGTTGCTAATCATCAAGATCTTCTCCAATTTCCCCCTCCCGTCTTTGGATAAGATTACGCGTCCTACATTTTCCCGTCATTCACATTCTACCAAATATTTTGCCTCTATTCCTTAATCTAAAACCTAATAGATTGTTGATGTATTGATTAAGCTTACTTAAGGACAAAGAATATGACTTAGGTTACATGTAATTAGCTGTGATCCCTTCTTTCATGTGTGGTTTCTTTCTGTGATTTTATTTGACAGATATTTTTTGTCAATCTTTGTACTACTAGTTCAAACTAGAGGATGAGACATGTTCCACCTTGCCAGCGACGCAATATTTTCTACTTGAAAAGGAAATATCATGACATATTGACATGTACTTACTATGAAGCATTGGTTATTATATGGTGTCAAATATCTTTTTTTGAATCTAACTTGAAGTGGTAGGTTTTCGGTAGGGATTTGTTTGAAAGTGTTGATTTATTGCAACTTCTTTTGTGGCTTAATTATGTGCATTTTTTTTTTGCTTAATTTGGCATTCTAAGGAAAACATTTTTGTTGCTATTTTTTTTTGCGTTCCTTTTATCAGTCTTCTCGTTCACTTGTTGCCTTCAAGTACATAATAAATTATCGAGGTTTTTTTAAAATGGGGAAAATAATATGCCGACTTGAGTATTTGCATTAATAATAGTTTATTATGTTGAGAGAAGAGTATTCTAATATTTTTCCTTGTATCAATTCAAAAAAGAGTATAAAGTAATGCTCCTTTTGAGGTGCATACAACAAGAATATTTATCATGATCATCAATATATATTTGTTACATTTTAGTAGTGAAGTTTGAGGTTTGATTGCCAAATTTAAATATATCATGTTACATTCAAATGAAGAGAGTAGAATTCTAGAAAATAGCAAGTTTCTATTTTTCTATTTTTGTTTTATAGTTCTTGTGGATCCTATTGAATTTTTTTGGAGTTTATATGTATTTATTGAAACTTATATGAATTTGTTATATTAAAATAAGTCAGAATAGGTTGAAGTAAACAGAGTGTTACTTCGTGTAAACCTGTACGATGATAAAAATATTACAAAAAATATGTATGTCAAGCCTAGTGTGTGACCTTATGTTTATGTAAGAGAAACTTATTTATTGTTAGGGTTTTATTTTAATACCGCAAGTGAACGGTGTCGTAGCACTAACGGGTCGAACACAGGGAGGTGCAAGATTAAACACTAGTTGATTCTAGACTATGAAATAGCTACGCAATTCTATATCGATGGTAAGATCTATCAAACTAATTTCTAAACTAATAAAAAGGATAACAATAACGATGATAAGAAAGTACTAAGACTGAGCATCACCACTAACATGAATTGATCAGACACAACTTACATTCCAGTTAAAGAATCGAACCTTAGGAGAGATGACATTCTTTCGAAAAGAACTACCTTAAGACCACTTTCATGACTACAAAAGGCCTAACTAATATACATGTTTCCTATTTTCATGGCTAACATACAAATTTAGAAGCATTAAGAATCAATGTCAAATGAAATTCTCAATCTCAATTCTCACTATTTTCATGTGAGAATCTCAATCAATGACAAGTCAAACTATATTGAATCCCAACTTTCGTTGGCGAATTCAATTGATGAAATAACAACAATGCTACAAAGAATTCCTAAATTCAATTCCAACTCTCATTGATAATAAAAACTAGGTCTAACAATGATGCAAATTGATAATGAAAACAAACTTGTCAAACCCTAATCATACGATTCAATAACATGAAATTTAAAGAATAAAGTAATCAATCCATGCTAAGGCTCAACTCAATCTTAGAAATAAGACTACTAACTAATCATGGCAATAAGAATTATAAACATAATTGAAGACATAATTGAGAAATAGCAAAAGAGAATAGAGAAAATCAAACTTGAATTAATGAGTACTTGAATTAAACTTCACGAATCCGATGTCTTTGATCTTCAAAACTAATCCAAAGCAATGTAATTAGGGCTAAACTAAGAGTTCTGATAATAAAAGAGTGAATAATGTCAAAAGTAATCGTCTAAGTATAAAAACTAAACATCAAACTAAACTAAAACCGAAAACGACAAGGAAAGTGGCTCGACTGACCGCGACCAGTGGCAGGAACCGCGACCAGTGGTGTGTCCACCGCGAGTCGCGGTCCTGACCGCGATCAGTGGTCAGCTCTCGGCAATAATCCACGAGTAGTGGTGCAAACCGCGAGCAGGGGTGTGTCTGGGATGATCTTCTCAACTAAAAACTCTCTGGAAAGCAAGCGATAAGTGTCCGGGACTATCATGAGAGGCTCGTAAGCTCCAAATGTAACACAAAGAGCACCAAAAGCATCTCGAAAGCCTCGAATCTCAATAAATCTGCATCCATGTTTATCTCATACAAAACAGACGCAAAAACAATCAAAACTCGTACAAAGAGTGTTGAAATCTCCACCAAAAGGTGGCTAAAAACATGTAACATATAGACTCAACATTTATCAATTTATTACAATCTTGTTATTTGTTCTATCAAAAATAAAAGTGATATAGCATGTAAATCAAGTGTAAAATTGCATTTATTAAATTCATGATTTGATAATTTTGTATATTTAAAATAAAGTGTATAAATAATTTTGTAATGGAGTATAACTTACGAGTAGGATTCATGCTTTTCCAGTATTATTGATAATTTGTGTACATTAATTGGAAAAAGAGTTTTAGATGATAAAAATTCACTCATCAAATTCAAATTTGAGTATTTCCATGCTCTAATTAACTGCAACAAGTCCAGTTTACATCTGAATATAAATAGGAAGATGTGTTAGCATGTAAAACTACATCTGAATATAGGATAAAATTGATAAAAAAAAAAAGGAGAATGCGTCAATATATAAAATTACATCTGCATTGACAAATTAACTATAAATAAGAGGATGTGACGACATATAAGGTTACATCTGAATTGATAAATTAAGCATGAATATTACTATATCATGAGAATTTTCACCCAATATTAACATGGAAGTTCTCATTTACTATTTTTTGCAAAATTCTATAGAAAAGAAGTGCAACAAGTTGGCATGGGAGACCAAGAAAAGGCAGTTAATGCAAACCTACTTTGTCTATCCAAAGCCTAACACACCTTTTAGAGTTGTTACCGCCAAAGGCCTTACACTATCAAAAAGAAGTCCTATAGACATGGGCAGATGGGCTAAAGGAAATAAGATAATAAGCAACGGACATTTTTTTGAGGTGTCATTGTCTTAGGACTCAAAGATATGCCTTGTGAAGTTGTGAATATAAGATGCATTTTTTTATTTTTATTTTTATTTATATAAAAAAGAATTGAGTTAGTGCCAGAACTGCATAACATCAGAGGTCCACTTTCTATATATATTTTTTTATAATTATAATATTTTATTACAATACTCAAATCTGTGGGTGCATTAAATAGAAAAATATTTGCTCAGACATAATCCACTCCAAGGTATGAGCATAGCTCATCAACAGCCAATTTCTCTAATCTGCTATTTAGTTAGTCCTTAACCATAAGTTTCCGCAGTGAAAATGACCTTATTTGAGTACATTTATCTTACATCCCGTGTAAGATGAGCATTCTACATTAAAATGTTGGATATTTTAGAGTATTTGGTTGATTGAATTCATGTGACGTTTAACTTAAGCTACTTGGTTATGGTGTCGTTGCTTAAGTTACGTTAAAATGCACGATTAATAGTTTATGGTTTAGTAAACTATTGTAACTTCATATGTAATGAAGTTGAGCAGCAAACGAAGAACGAAGCAGCAAGGACAGGAACGGGTCGCGGCCCGCGACCCTGGTCGCCCCCCGCGACCGGGCTTCGCGACTCGTGATGATCTCCTGCCTCTTGACGCTCATGTTTTGCGGTTTTGCCTTTTGAGCGGTTACTAGCCGTTTTTTGGTGTTTGACGTGCATATATGTGGTTGAAACCACTGATGAATGTTGATTCTATTATCATCTTTCTCTCAAAAAGCACTCAAGTTTCTCTCTACTTTTCATTGATCATCAAAGCAAAAATTACAAACACGTTTGTTCTCATTTTGTGATTCTCATACGAGCGTGATAATCACTGATTTCTTCTTTGTATCTCGGAGGTGAATTCCGTGCAACCCGTGCTTCGTATAGGGTCGGTATAGCGCTTTTGGGAAAGTGTTCCCATACACGCTTAGAAGATCGTTATTCGTTGTTGTTGTCAATTGTGTGTTCATTTTGTTTTCCCGGTTACTATCACTAACATAAAATGTGTTTTATGTTCATTATAGTATCAATTATGCTTATTTGGAGTGTCTTAGATGATGGAGGAGTCAAAAAATAGTTTTGCATATCCTACACCTACCTAGTGTAGAATAAAAGTTGTACCTTTTTCTATATGGATTTTGGATGCTTAATTGAATATAAAAATTCATTTGACAATTACTACTATTACAGTTCGGTCTTGCAATAAGAGATAATTTGTCCAAACGTCAAATTATCAACCTTTGAAACGCTCTTTATGTAGTAATTCAACTGAAACCATTAATGAAATTTCCTTACCTGTACTGTAATAAAGACTTCATGGCTTCATGCCACTCTATCCAATTTCTAAATATTTGAGAGTGACCAACACTGATCACCATATCTAAGGTTATTAAGCTATTCTACCTACATAAACGCTTCCTATATATGTAAACAAGTTTTCTTCTTCTTTGATGAAGTATTTGAAAAGAAAGGAATTTAATTATTTTTTAAAGGCAAATGTTATATATAGCCTTTAGTAGTATAAGCATTTAATATTTTTCTAAACTAGTAAAAACAAATACTAATAACTAACATTGATTGATGCGTGACTTGCCAATAAATTCCCAAATTTACTATTTTAGGTAAAATAATTTAATGTACTACTTATATATAGCCCTTAGGTTTCCTTTTCTCTCTCTTTTCTCCCACAAACCCTAGTTTTTATCTAGGGGCTACCGCCACCCTTTTAGGTGGTGGTAACTGGTAAGCCCCTTTTTTCTTTTGCTTAATTAGTTCATTGTTATTATTGCTAATAAAACTCAGTCTCTCTCTAATAGAGAGTTTTTCTACCCATTTATTGGGTTATACCTACCCATATATTGGGTTATATCTCTATGGGTAGTATCTCTCTCCATGTGAGAGTTTGAGGACTTTGTTATTTGTTATTTCTGTGAGTATGAAGGTTCCTTTGTTGATCGGATTTTGTGCGGGGTTGCAATAGACGTCAATCCTTCATTTACAATTGGTTGATATATATGAATTCGGTTCTACTTCAAAACTACAACAGATCAATAGACCCCCTTGTAGAAGGCTGCAACAGACAGCGATATGAGAGACGAGGGTTTTCAGAAGTGTTAGATCTCTTCAACGATCGTGGTTTTGCTATGTTAGAATTTCATTTATTTCAGTTTGATATGTATTTGTTAGTTTTGGCTTCTATCGTAGATGTCGTATACGTAGCCCTTAGGGCTATGAATAACAAAACCCTTTTTTTTTAAATGCAAGGTTCAATTAGAACCTATCACTGTACTAAGAATACCTTGCGTAGAATGGTTCATACGTAATGTATGTGATACTCAACAGTGGCGGATCCTGACAAATTATTTAGTGGGGTCAAAGCGTAATTATTAAATTTTATTGGGGTCAAATGGTTAATTGTTTAAGACATTTTTCCAAAAAAAACAAAATAAAGGAAAATTTCACGATTTTTACCAACTCAAGTGGGATCAAGTGACCCCACTTATTCAAAGGTGGATCTGCCACTGATACTCAAACTTCTAACTTTCCCTCAACCCATACAAGTTCTCAAAACCATCTAGGTCAAACGGACTCCTCCTCCTATTGATAATGCTTCTATAGAGTTCAACTTTGATTGCTCTAACGCTACCGCTTCCTTAGGTGATGGTTATGTTCTTTGCAACTATGATGAAAACATGATACTACCTCTTCTCTTAACATGAGCCCTTCAACCCCCAGGTTAAATTAGAGCGTTTCGGTAAATACAAAGATCCACGTGAAATATAGAAATATATATTACCTTCTACTTTTCTTACCTAATCCAAAATGTAAAGAATATGACTTAATCCGAAAGGTTAAAACCCTAAATCCATCTACAAGTAACTTTTTTTCGTATTTCCAGTTTTACAAGCAATTTTTTTTGTATTGTAAACATAATTAAGGGGGTGTTCATCAACTCTTTCGCTTTAAGACCATCAAAAATTCAAAAATGGCCATGCCGTTGGGAAAACTTCACTGCTAATCAATTGTGAAAATAATTTGATTAGATGCTGCGGGGATTTTTGAATAATTCTGATTCGTTTAGTCTACTACTGTCCTTTTTTTTTTTGAGGTTTAGTCAAGGGTACTTTATTCCACATAAATGGCACCAAAAATAAAGCGCCCCCACAAAGTTTGCATCCATAAATTGATGTTCCCTAAAGTTTATTTCTAATATTATTGCTGATGTTCCAAGCCTGCCATCACTCTCGTCTTCACCGTACGTCCTTTTTGGACTCATCTTTAATCTCTACATAAATAGAACCGAAAAAATGAAATAAAATTAGTGATCAAATGATTGATTTACGATATGTTGTAGTATGCTTTAAATTAATTAATGATCTAATTAATCAAAGGTTTTCCTAACATGAAGAGGAATTAAGCATATATACATGTGAAATACTTTTCATATGATATATGGTACCTTTAATTTAATGGTTATTCCATTATCTATTATCTTAGCTTAATCTTTTTATTGAGGATTTTTCTGTTCCATTAAGGCTCCGTTTGTTTTGGTGGAAAACCATTTTCTTGGAAAATGGATTTCCTCCTCCTTCCATTTTCCGTTGTTTGTTTTGGTAAGGAGGAAAAATAATTTTCTTAAAGGTGGGAAAATGCTCTTAGAGGAGGAAAACCAATTTACTTTTATAAAGAAGGTATGCCACATTTTCCTCTTTCACTCCTTACTTTTCTATATTCTCTCATCCCATCTTTCCTTCTCTTTGACTCCATTTACCTTTTCTTCCTAAGTTTTCCTCTAACCAAACAAACAAAGGAAAACTTTCTCCAAAATCATATTTTCCATTGAATATTGTTTTCCTTGAAAAGTGATTTTCCATAAAAATTGTTTTCCGTTAAAACAAACGGAGCCTAAGTTGTGTAGTGCAATCTTCTACACTTTATCCCATACAATGCCGGAAAGAAAAGGTATAACATCTCAAAAGTAAAAAAGTAATACTTACTGAGTTACCAATGACTTTATTCTTTCCGATCTTTATAAATTGAAACTATATATTATATTTACATTTACATATTACAAAAGGGCAAAATTTGCACTTGGCAGAAAAGAACATTTACATTTTGTGTGAGAAACAACAAAGAGGTTTCGGATTACTATCTATCAAATTAGGTGTGTAGGACTCTAGGCTGGCCCTGAACATGATACACCTTACATGGACAAAACATGGCATAGCATGAGAATGAGGAAGGCACACAACATATTACTCCATATGCCAGAGCCATGGGTCATGTCTGAGCCGTATTTCTAAATAGAAAGGAGCAAAACGGCACTAAGTGAAATCAACATGAAAATTCATTAGAAAACCATATTTATATGTAAGATATGAAACTAAAACACAATACGATACGACATATTTTATGTGGCTTTGGGCCTTGATTATGTGTCTGGTCGGCCCGAAAGTCATGCACAAGCTTGGCCCAATTTCCTATACGAGCATGATCTGACCTAATTGGATACGGACATAACTATACAAGACATTGCAAAAAAAAAACTATACAAGACTAGCTCAAATTCTAACACAAGCACGGTCCGACCTGTCCTCGCACCATCCTTAATAGCACCCCATATGTCATGGCTTGCTACCATCAAAGTCAATTAAATACATGTTTCATATAAGACACATTTTGGACAAGGTTGATGAATTGTGTACATGAATTCTGTATACATTTAATGCACTTATTATCAATATTTTCAAAATATGTTCGAGTATGAAATCAAAGGTATAGGGTATAATATAGACCTATATAAAGTAATGGGGTCAAATACTTCTTATATAATTTACCAAGCCAACATGATTTAAACCAAAGTTTTTATGAAAGAAAATATAGCTAAAGTAAAACCACTTCATTTTTGTTAGATGATTCAATCCATTCTAAATTCTTACACATTAAAGATGATGAAAAGAGCAACCCGATTGCATTATTAATATCATTAGCTTCCTGGGTAGAAATTTATTCAATGTAATTTATATTAATATTTAATGTACTTCCTCCGTAACAGTTTAATGGCAACAAATGATTTTGCACGCATTTTAAGGAAGCGATTTAAGGGTATAAATGAACAAATTATTCAAAATAATTTTAACACAATCAAGAATGAGATTAGAGGTTACTAATCTTGAAAATATTTTGATTAATTAATTTATTTAAATAATTAAATATCTTCCTCAAAATGCATGCAAAATCAGTTGTTGTTATTAAACCGTTACGAAGGGAGTATAATGGTTGCATTCAATAAAAAAAATTAAAAGATTAAAAATGTATTTCATGTTATTTTTTCTATAACCGCGGCTTACAAACTAATGAATAATTAATGAGATACTTATTATTTACCTAAAGTAGAATCATCCAAAATGACATACAATCACAGTGTAGAAAGTGATTTTCAATAATGTATTTTATTAATATCTTCCCAAAAAACATTCCATATTCTGTACAGTATAAAATTTTGATTTAGAAAAACATATATTTTCATGTGATATAATTTTATCGTATTTAGATTTATTATTTTTTTCCAATATTCTTTTAAATTGTATTGTTTTCTTATTCAATAAAAATTCATAAATTTGATGCGAAAGTTTTTTAATTCAAGTGATGTATGCATATGTGGAAATCTTGATATTATGTGTAAATTCTTTCCTATATTCATTTTTTGAAACTTAGCTGATAAAAAATAGATTTCATATAATATATTTAATTATTATCTTTCCATATTCTTTGTCCTATTTAGTATTTTAACATTTAGCTCAATAAAATTATGATTTTCATACAATACTAATATTTTCTCATATTCTTTCCAATACTCATCCTCATATTATGCCTTTTTTTCAAAATTTTGCTAAGGATTTTTGTTAAAAAAATATGCTAAGGATTTCTATATACTTCTTCCGTTTTTTTTATAAATATGACACTTTTGTGTAGCACTACTTAATTACTAGTAGTAGGTAAGGATATGTAACTAGGGGAGTGGGGCATGAATTAGTACTCCCTCCGTTTCTTTTTGTTTGTCTTACTTTCATTTTTTGTCTGTTTCTTTTGTTTGTCCTACTTTTTCATCTTTCCTTATATGGAAAAATTAGATTACCCATTTACCCCCTACTTTATCACTTTTTGGTCCCACATGTACCTTATAATCTTCTCTCACCTACTTTAATCACCAATTTATTATAAAATAAGGGAAATTTTTAATTGTTGTCCCCACCCACATGTCTATGACATCACTTTCCTTGGCATTTAGAGCTACAGTAAATGAGACAAACAAAAAGAAATGGAGGGAGTATTACCCATTTACCACCACTTAATTGCCATCTTCCACCACAAGCACCAGCAGTTCGACATAGCTACCGCTACCGCCATCGCCACCAATCTGCCACCGCCATCGCCACCAATCTGCCACCGCCATTAGAATCGCAATGCCACACCCGAACACCACCACCTCTCATGGAAGTCCATCTCAATTCAACTGGTAATATAAAATATAACTCACGTGTAGGGCTGTGCAAAGGTCCAAAACTGGATCGAATCGGAATCGATTGGATCTGTGGACCGGAAATTTTGATTTTGGTGGACCGATGACCAGACCGGAAAATTCAGGTTCAGTCCAGGTTCAGACCTGAAAACTCAAGTCTGGACCGGACCATATGGACCTATTTTGTGATTTTTCATATTTTTTCTTTAAAATCTTTTATTTTCTTTTCTGAAGTTTTCGACATGTTTCATGAATATGAGTATATTACCCATATATATCTAATATTATAGGCCCTGATGTAGACATAAATAAACTAATCATATTCCATCTTGCAAATTTGTACAAAAGTTTTTATATTTAAAGAATTCTTGCATGATTTTTTAGATATATATGTATAATACCTCTAAACGAAAGCCTATCTTAAATTTATTAATGCATTGTTTTTGCAGCCATTAAATTCATCATAATTTTTATTTTAAATAGATTATTCAGGTCTCGAACCGGACCAGACCTGAAAACCAGACACTCAATATTTTGCGGAGCCAAGACCGGAACTGAATTTTCGATCCGGTCTGGTAAGGTCTAAATTCAAGTCCGGACCGGTCTGAATCCAGGTTCAGATCGGTTTAAAATTAGGTCTGAACCGAATTTTGCATCTAAGTGGGTTCTAAATAAGAAGTTATTTGCTTAAAGCTTAATCTAATATGAGATAAACATAAGACTAAAGGCCTGTTTAGATTTACTGAAAACAACTGAACTGAACTGAACTGATAACTGAACTGAACTGATTGGAGCTGAATTGAACTGAACTTAACTGAACTGATAACTGAACTGAACTGATTGGAGCTGAATTGAACTGAACTTAACTGAACTGAATTGAATCGAATTGAATTAAATTGAATTTAATAAATATATAAATAATATTTAAACATTAATAATATGAATATTAAATAATAATTATAATGATAAGTAATAATAATGAATAATTATTAATGAATAACAATAATTGTATTTTGGATATTTTAAAATGATAATTATAAATAAATAATATATAATTATAAATTATTATTAATAATAATGATTAATGATTATATGATAATTAATAACAATTATTTTATAGTCTTTGTATTAATATATTAATACCTGATGATTATATAATAACAATAATATCTAAGAATTAAATTAATATTACTATTTTAATAATTAGATATAATAATATATTAATATTTAGTAATAAAATAATGATTGGGTCGGACTGTGCAAAATTACATCATAAACCGTTTTGACGTGATTTGATTGGATTATGGGCTGAAAACGCGGGTTTATTTGTGCGTTTAACCTAAACCATGTTCCTCCCTAATGATAATACTAATAATGATGAATAAAACTATAATAAACAAACGAATATACAGATAAAAATAATAATACTTAATAATAATGATATAAAAATAAATAATAATAAAAATATAATAATAATAAGAGCAATTAGTAAAATAAATTAGACCAATATAATAATATTTAACAAAATGGTTATAAAAGAATGGAGTTGAACTGAACTGAATTGAACTGAAATTAAGCTGAAATGAACAGGCTCTTTCATACTTGCTTCACATGAAATAGAAAAACGTAGATACATTTCAGCTAGCGCACTTCATCTAAATGTTAAAGTATTGGACCTAATATAAGGACCTGATACATCACTATCCTTTGTAGTAATAGATAAATGCATGAACAAATGATACACATGTAAAGAAAATACACCAAGTAGTACTTGGTCTAGTGGAAATGATTGTACCCTTTCAACCTCAAGGTTGGGGGTTCAATCCCCACTAGGAGCACTTTGAGGGTAGAGATTTTCCTTACCCTTCCCCCATACTCTCAAGTGTCTGGCTTAATAGGACCCGAGCGAGGTCCGGGCCAATTCTCCTTAAAAAAAATGTGAAGAAAATACTATGTGATAATAACAGGCCTTTAAATTACACTAGCTAGAAAATACTATGATGATAAAGACTACAGCACTTGGTATCCACTTGGTAAAAAGATTGAAAACTGTTGCTTTTTCTTATTGGTAGCAAAAGCCAAGGCTTGTCTGTATTTTATGCTCAATCATAGTTGATTGGAGCTAAAAAGTTGAGACAAACCATGTTCAGGAAAATAAAAGGCAAAAGAAGAGGCAGTATCCTTGAAGCTAGCTTTTTTGGAAAGTAACTCATCTATATATAGTTATATACATACCATTATTATCATTTACAACTTTTTTTTTCATTTTTGCTATTAATAAAAGAATATTGAATAGGGTTTGGGTACATCGACAATACCAATACAACCTCTCAACTGTTAGAAGCAAAATGTCAAATCCCTAAAAACGAATATATAAGTTAAAAACAGACTACCTAAAAATAAAATTCATATTTGTGATTCTTTGAAATTCAAAAAATAACATTATAAAGTTTAAAAATAAATTATTCAGACTTAAAAATGAAAAGAATGCCGATATTGAATACACCAAATATTTCCTCCTTTTTTTACTTGCATTATTTTTCATTTATGGAAGTTACAAATTACTTGCATCATTTCCTTTTATGGCAATACTTTCTCTCTACCTCTCTCCAATCACATGGGTCCCCTTTTTTCCCTCTCTCTATCTCTCTCCTCTCCTTAATTCTTGTGCCCCAACTCAATGATGCGAGTATAAAAAAACGGAGGAAGTATATGCTAATTTTTGTAAATAATAGTAACCCAAAGTGAATATGTCCATGCTCATCTACATACCTATCAATGTCAATCTTGTTGTAAACACCACCCCACGTACGTGTGAAGTAATAAATGATGAAAGTGAGATGTGGGAACTTTCCACACGTGGGATGGTGGGCCCTCAAACTATAGTATTTTGGATCCTTTTAAGATTATGGGTCTTAGGCCCACAGCCCATATGGGAAGGCCCTAACAATGTTCCTATATTTTTGTCTTGTTTCTCTATCTAAAGGATATGTATGATGGCATGTATGGCCTTATTATAGGTACATATAGTGGTTGGCCATATTGCCATTCATGTATCCTATTCTATGCTCCTTATGCATGGCCAACCACCACGTGTTGTGGACTATGATTGGTCTCTAAAGCCATTGAGATGTTCAATCTTAAATAGTTGTACTACTGTTACTTTTCTTAGGCTAAATTAAGCTTTTGTATGTAATAAGTAGTAATTAAATAAATACATGTTTTTTTGTTTGTTCAAGAATCAATGAAATGGTTGAAAATATTTTCATGCAAGGAAAAAAAAAAGCTTTAACATGTTGGAAGAGATTTATGGGAAATTGTAAAAAAGCAGTTTGTTGATCTGATTCTTAAAACGACTTGTTTTCTTCATCATTGGGAAAAAAGAATTTGGTTGATCCTTCATTAGAGATCAACCACATTAATGTGTGATTTCTGAAAGACAATATTCATGATATCAGCTGTTAAGTAAATTGTCTGAATTATAGTAAATATAATCTCGAATCGAACAACTCACCTCTGATTTTTTTAAAGTTGTGTATGAAAAAAAAGTATAGGAACTACACAATAGTAGTAAAACATCCTAGGCTAGAATTTCATAATTAATCTAGGGATGGCAATGTTATCGCAAGAAGTGGTGCCTTGCTCACCACTATTGATTGAAGGTGTATGGTTTGTTTCCAAACAAATACCAACACAAGTAACACTCTAACTACATACTTGTTTTCCTTTTTGGTTATATGTTAGTGCGCAAAAGGGAATAAAAAGAATCACAAGGTGGGGCAAAACAATTTCTACATGCTCCTATATACAATTATATATCATGAAGTGGTTGTATACTTTTATGTTACGTGGCAAAGAAATTAAAGATAGATTCGGTGCGATTTTCTTGAGAGATTTTTGATGGTTTTGAAAGAAAAAAACATGTGTTTTGTACGAGAACTAACCCTTATAAGATAACAATATTAGCTATATTTTTCGAACTAATAATTATGCTTTTAAGATTAGGTTTTCAGGGTAATAGTTGTGTTAGTTGATAATTAGTTGTAGTTTCCAGACGAATAGTTATACTTATACTATATTTAGTCAACTCTAATGAAGAAACCCCCTCCCCCTCAAAATCCACCCTTAAAATCCAGCCCACACCTCGAAACCCTCACTCAGGATAATCCCCAAACCCCGAACTCTTGAGCGCATCTATGTTAAATTATAGCCAGTAATTATGATATGAAGTTTATTAGTTGTAATTTATACCCTATTAATTATGATCTGTACACTACTCCTATTAGTTATAAATTTTATGGTTCCATGATCATACTTATTGTTTTATTAGTTGTAGCAAGTATTTTTTGTACTGCTTGTCAAAAAACAATTATACTTACGAATATTTATCAAATAGTAGAAATTTCTAGCTAATAGTTATCAGGTGAAAAGTAGTGGGTGTCCACTAACGACTATTCCTGGCTCTGCTTCGGTAACGCAATTCCGAAATATAGAGTTGTACGTATGAGGTGGCGTTATAATGCTCGTGGGACGACATCATAGGAGACCTACTACTAAACAATAAATGCTACATCGACAAGTGATTCATCCAAATTTGTTGTTGAGTTGAATTTTACTAAACATTATTGTTTATATCTAGGGGATATATATTTTTTTCCTCAATTAGATAAATATAGGTTTATTCGAAGAATTAATATAACTTAAGTAAAATATAAGTATGATCCTATAGCTAAGTTATAAGATAATTGATTTCGACTTGTTTATATCATTTTTGGGTCTTGGGATATGGGTCATATGATCATGTGGGTCAAACTATTTGGTTGATGGAAATATAGGGAGGTTGCATAAGTTTTACGTCTCCCAAAACAAACATAAGTGAAACTTCTAGTAGAAAGTTTATCCCTCATATCGTTAAACACTTTCTAGTACTCCCATTTCTAAAACGAAAAAAAATGTGTGACAAGTGGTCAATAACTCATGTATACACAATTTTTGACCGGATGAAACTCTATACAAACCACTAGAGTTTCATATTAAGCAATTGGTAATATGTAGACTATTGTACTCCATTAGGCTCACATGCTAGTCATTTTCCTTTTTCTTCCTTAATGTGAGACGTACATGTGGATTTTCTCAACAATGAATCGATATATTACTTTCTTATGCCTCCGGTTTTCCTTGAGTTGGATATAGTCATTACAGCCTTTTCTCTCAATTACTCCCCCAAATCAATAGAAGTTCTATCTTTTAGCAGTGCATATAAGATGACGAGATTATGTATATGTGCTCTTTTAATTGAATTAGACATATTGTGTCAAGAAAATGCCAAGGGATGCTTAGTTTGGAGCAAGGTAATTGTGAACCATATACTATATTGAAGAGGGGGGCAAAATTAGATGTATATATCAAGGAATAGGGCATGATGCTATCTAGTGATCAAGTTTTGAACGTTGAATGCATGTATGAGATAAGTGGGCACTTCCCGGTCCGTGGGAGGGATAAGGATCAACTGATCAAGAATTTATGTGTATAAATATATGAACTTTAGTCCACAAAATCAGGATGATACAAAATGCTAGAATGTTTAGATTTTAAAATTTGTCTTAATTTATTATTTGATTTATCTAACGTGTTATTTGGCTCAAGTGGGCTTTTCACAAACTAATTTTTCTTTGATGGGCTTTACTAAGGTTTTCAGGAGGATAGTCTAACCAAGTCTAATTCTTGTGAGGTTCAATCCTAGAACTAATTGAATAAATAGAGTAGGTCCGAAATATTAATATATTTAGCGACATGACCACTTATTATCAGTTGAGTCATAATTATTCCCTTACTTGCACACAACTACCAGCCTACCACTGTAAAATGTAATGCCATATAATAAATAACTATAGTTTACTACACCTACTATTGCAAAAGTGTCATAAGTACTATAGGTGTTGTACCATATTTTTCCATGACCCAACACAATAATCTTAATTTATGCATGTTCCCAGGATTATAATTTGTTCGTTTTTGTTAAAGTCTACTTTACTAATCACATATTCTGAATTCTGATTAATTAATTCGATACATGACTTGATAGTAACTGCTAAACTTCTGGCCTTTGCTGGGCAATATCTCAATGTCTTGCCTTCCCATGAAACAATCAATACTTTTTTTCTTCACTTTCGTATGAAAAGCATTAAAAGAAATTGTCATTATACGTGATTATGGAGATCTTGTCATTACTTGTATTCTTAAAATATTAGTTTGCAAGAAATTACAATCTGCAATCCGCAATAATTTTTCATAACTTCAAATAACAAGATAAGAAAGAAAAGAGAAAAAAAGGACTCAAAGGAGAAGTTATTAGAGAGTTCATGTTAACTTGTCAGTAACTTTTTCTCCTTCCCCCCTCCCCTTCCCCAACCTAGCCACCCTCGGCATGCAGCACCACTATTACCACCACCCTCACCCAACCCCCATCACGACGACCATCATGGTCACCACCGTCACACCACCATTACAAATTTTGAATTGTTAAGTAATAAACTCAATCAAAAGCCTAAATTGGTGTTTGAAGGCCTAGGAATAGATTTAAACTCTATCACACCCCCTCACACAAGAGCCTATTGGGGTTGAAGTGTGGATACAATACATGCATCCGCTTACCTAGAACTAACTATTCCACTTAGAAAGGAGGGTTGAATGAGATCTGAACCCGTGACCTTCTAGTCACAATAGCTCTTGATATCATGGTATCAGAGCGGATCAATTTTGGCCCATTAACACATCCCACGTGTTTGTATAATGTATTATGGGCCTGTCATGCCACTAATTAAGGACCTCTGTTGGACGTTCATTCCCAATGAGGATCTAATAATGTTGCCTTCTGGTGTGGTATATTTCAAAGGAAACTCACATGTGTGTGGGGGAGCGTTGAACCCCATATATAGGTTGCACCTGTAAATTGTCTTGCATTAGATAAAGAGGAATCACTACCTTATAAGCTTGAGGAACTACTCCACCCATTACCAAATAGTTTTGCGATGGAACCTTTCTTTGGATTATAAATGATTTGGTCCAAACTATCCTTCTCCTTATTTTGGACAACCAAACCCTTCAGTTTTGTATCAAATTTATCATGAGTCTTAATCCACCACCACCACTTGGTCGCCATCATCACTAGCATTAATGCACCACCAATAGATCACTTTCACTTAGACTTAAGCGCCCACCCCAAGAGCGTCTTGACATAGCCACCACATCACCAGCACTAGTAGTACCCTCATCCTTAGCCATTCAGAACCACCACCCCATCTACAATTAATCATCAGGGAAAATCCTTTTGTAAACAAAGATATACCATGTATACCTACTAGTAGTATAATTTTCCATGCTTATAAGAGTCAAAATCTCAACTGTTTATTATGATACATGCATTACATAATAATCCTTTTTCGAAAATTTTATTCCTTAGAAAGATTAGTATTTTCATGTTCTTAGGTAAGAATTATTCGCATTGAGAGTCAATCTATACGTACTAGCGGTTAAAATTTCAATTCGATATATTATTAATTATCAAATTAGCAAAGCAATTAAAATATATTTCTTTAATTTTTTTTTTGTTTTCACCTCCTCTTCCCTTATATTATAGTTATAAAGATAGGTTTTAATTACGAACATCATTTTTTCATAATTTTCGTACACCAATCAGTCGGTAAACTTAAGAAGGAGAAGGCGGGAAAGGAGGATAAAGAAATGGCAAAAATCAAGAGGTTGAATAGTAGTTTTCACTTTTATGCTACTATAGTGATCTTTTGACCCTATAACAATTAATATAATGACCTAGAAATCATTAACGAACCAACTACCAACTATATATTGCACCGTCAACCAACAACATACGTTTGTGCTATAATGGAATCTCTCGTTGCATTTCTTTTTCTATGTTTTAATTTATTGAATTTTTTAGCAAAGGTTGTTCCTCTTTCATGTTTTCACACATCTAAAACTTCTCTAATACAAACACCTATTGAAGTTGGGTCAGGCCCGGCTATGAGGGTGTGCAAACGGTGCTTTTGCACAGGGCCCCATAGTCAGAGGGCTCTATATATAAACTAATTACAACAACAATTCAGTACAAGTCAAGTACCTCAGTGGTTCAAGAAGGTTTAATGCTATCTCGCAGGTAGGTTCCGTGTTCGATGTTAGGTGACTATTTTTTTTTTGTCATTTTAGTTGTTGATACTCACGCATGCCAAGAGCATCAAGAAAGTCACATGCCGCCAAACAAATCATTTTGCAATTCTCTGTTTCCAACTAAGATCATTTACAAGTTTATATGTGTTTGTATTTGTTTAATTCGCTTATTGATCTAATGATATTGGTTTAAAACTAATTCAATTAACTTTTAAAACTTACCTGGCTCACATAATTTATTGTAATCTATATTAATTAAATATTATTATATATATACAACAACAACAACTAAGGCTTATTCACAAAGTGATTTGGATCGGCTAACATGAATCCTCAACTAAAACCGTTGCCAAAGGAGATGACATCGCCAAGGGTGATAAAAAGTTTTTTTTTTAAAGGTTTTAAGTTTTAAAAAGTTCTAAAAAAGTTTTTAAATGAAGTTTTCAACAAAAGATTTTAACACAAAACATCGCTTAAAGGGCCTCATTTGTTCACTTTAGCACAGGGCCCCAAATCCTATGGGACGGCCCTGAGTTGGGTTTATCTTTAATATACATATTGTATCTTTCCAAATTCTAACCCTGAATTTTTTATGTCTCTTAATTGTACAATTGTCCCTCGTCGTTAACCTGCGTTTCCTTACTTTTTTTTAGTTTATGTGACAATGTCTAGCACTATCATTGTAATTACTTGATGTAATTACAATAAACGACACACTGTTATAATTTATATACGTATTTACCAGATGCATACTATATTTTTTTGCAAAATTGGATAAGTTAATAACAGTTCAAAATGTGATAACTAAAAAACTAATAGAAGTAAATACTAGTAAATTCTTACATGGATAGGAGGAATACATGGATAGGTTGGCCTTGAAGTATCTTTCTATACTTATAAATTCTTCTATAGTCTGATGTCTGATGTCTGATGTGTATCCCTATTTTAAAGAGTCCAACCTAGTTGGTTTGCTCATTTAGGAATACATAGATAGGTTGTAAATACCTTTTTGAAAGCAATATACTCTTCTTACTTAGCAAAAAAAAAAGTATGTGCATGATGTCAATACTAAAGGTTTGAGACACATTTTATGATTGAGGGGTACAACTTGTCAAAGTTTTGAATGTTGGGTATGCTAAACACATAGTTTTTAGGTATATAAGTTGCATTTCAGAGCATTTAGATTCATTATTATGTTCTTATTGAATTAATCAATTCGTTTATTACATCATTCTACTCCTATTTGGAATGTTTTTGTATTTTAGGATGAACGAACTTCGGGTTTCAAAAACGTATGTATTTGGAGTATGATTTGGCAATCTTGAATACTAGGAGCATTTGAATTGAAGTTATTACATTGCATAATGATTATCACATCCGTCTTTAGATACGTGTTTGGGCTAAAATAAATCGGAAATCATTATAAGAAATGTGAAGAATAAGCCATTTTACTTTTTCATCATAACTTATAATGTGATTATAATCGATATAAATGTAATTCCAGTTGGGTTGGAAATTTGACTTGGAGACCCTTCCAATCATAGGTTCCAAGACCTAAGAAGAATTCTGGCTAAGGAGCAATGGTCTTTTGAAGTTCGCATTATTATCGTCGAAACCCTTAAATCAGGGTTCGTGCTCCAATTATCCATGAAATTTTTGTTTTCGGTCCAATTAATGATAGGCTCGACTTTCCTTATTATTGTCACTTGTATAGGATTAGGGAAGCTATAAGTGTAACTTGTAACTTAAGACTTTTTCATTGTTGACTTGTAATGGCATAAAAGTGAAAAATGGCTTCAGATACATTAAAATAATGTTATCAATTGTGTTATTGTACTACATTTCAAGAAAAAATGTATTATTGTACTAATTGTATGTTGTTAATATATAACATTACAACAATAACAACCCTCAAAATATTATATACTTATATAACAACAATCATACTAGGTTTGCATTAATTATATAACCAAAAGAAAGGCTGAACTCTGAAACATAATTGTAATGAAGATCGACAGTTCTGAATTATATCCAATGCATTATAGTGAGACGTCCAAAAAGATGATAACTGTGCACATGGATAAGGTCTCATAAGGTGAGTTTTGAAAGGGCCGGGGTTGACACTTGACACCATCCAAACTCCAAAAACTGGCCTGGGTTTCCATCATTCATGCATCACAATTCACAACATCACCCATTACAATTCACATAGTCACATGCATGCTCCCTCCAACATTTCTCTTATTCATTCGTCTCTCCATGCACATGCCCTTTTGCTACACTTCTACCCCACTCTTATTTTTTTTGCTGTAATACGTTGTATACATATTTGGGAGTGTGTAGCCGTTGGTTTGTTACTGACTTACTGTTTATACTTTATATTAAGTCGAGCAAAAGTAAAAGTTTTTTGCGTCATATTTCCTCCATTTCTCAAAAATTTTTAAAATTTTCTTTTCAATACATTTCATAAGAATTGTTACGCTGCTAGTTTTTGCATTCTGAGATATATGGACCACTAGTTTTTTTATTCAACTAAAATGTTAGTCGGTCCTACACTTTTATCATTTTGTCATGTTTTTTATTATTTTATTCTTTATTCTCTCTCCTAAACTTACTTTTCATGTCATTGTCATACTCATTTCCTCGGTTATTGGGTTTTTTGGAGTGTAGCAATTTTTAGGAAACGGATGAAGTATTTAGCAAGTTATTAATGAAGGTGAGACGCCATTTTGGGAATAAACCATCTCCTAATATTGAAACCGTTTGAGATAATCAAAAGTTAGGAGCATTCTTTTTAATACAAACGAGTTGTAGTTGAGATTGATAAAAAAAAAACTAACTATGTCATAATTAAAAGCTACCAAGTAAGTGTTGGTCCAGTGGTAATGGGGACTGACTTTGGTAGGACGGACCCGGCCGTGTTCGAATCCCCGCAACATCCTTGGGAGAGGAATAAAACCTAACCACCCCGAACTTGACCTCAATCCGGATGTAGCCCAAAGGGTGAACCGGGTGCAAACATCAAAAAAAATAATTAAAAGCTTGAAATACATAATGTTCGATAAATAAGAACAAATGACAAACAAATAATTTAAGATTTATGGTACAAAAATTTTGCACTCGAATTTAATGCAATTGTGCAAAGAAGACAACAAGCTAAGACACTTCCTCAGTTCCTCTCAAATTGTGTACACTACTTAATGTCATCACTCCAGGAGTCCACTATCTCTTGTATACATTGAGGAAGAACCGCGTTACGTACCAAAACAGCCAGCGCATTCGAGCTATACATATCTCATGCACATTTAGGTGACACACTCCTAAGAAGACATCTAATCAGAAACGTTATCAACGAACCACATTGATTACGTTATCAACTGACCACATTGATTACTTTATACTCCTAATAAACATGACAAATTCGAGCTAGGTACGTAGCTTTCTGATACTATCCATGTCTCCATGATAAGTTGAAATATGCTAGGTAGTTCTTAGTCGGTTGGCTAATGTTACGGGATCTGATGATGCTCTTTCTTTGTGATATTGAGTAGGGTTAGGGTATAAATGAACCGAGTTTAGCAAGGAGTGATTAACGTATAATAGTTAGATGTTTTGGAACATCTAATAGAGACACAATGGTCATTTTACATGTTAAATAAGGGGCAAAATTAAATGATCATTTAACATATAAAACGAGGGGCAATATGGTGACTTCAAGTATATGAAAACACGGCTCATTTATCATGGTATATAATAAGTGTCCAAATTATGTAACATAAGTTATATACATGGTAATATAGTGTCCAAATTAAAGTAATGGTGTTGCTTTATGGTGACATTTAAGTGTTATATATATATCTATCATCCCTTAAGTTTAGCTGAGCGTTACCCTATTCATGTTCTAGTTTGTTTTTCATTTAAAACAAACGAGTCTGAGCCCGAGCATTCTCCCGGGTTTAAATATTTATTCCATTTAAGAAATATCATGTTCAAACTCAGTTCCTTTATTAATCGAGTCGATCTTATACAAAAGCTTTTGTCCATAAATGAGCTTTTATTTATAAACTTATCAACAAGCTTTTGTTCGTAAATATCTAAACAAACTTTTGTTCTAAATGTCTAAGCGAGCTTTTCTTTATAAACTTCAAAACGAGCTTCTGCTCGTAAACATCTAAATGATTTTTTGTTCATAAACGTCAAAACGAGTTTTTGTTCATAAAAGTCTATATGAACTTTCAATATACAAGCTTTTAAATGAAAGTAAACAAGGTTTATATCGAAAATTGAACGAGCGTGCATAAACATAAATAAAAGATCTTTTTATTGAACATATACGAGCTTGTTCATATATATTATATATATATGTAAATAAGTTGTTCATAAGCATAGATAAACGAGTTAGTATTTCTATGTAGTCTATGTTCATGTGCAAAGTCGTCGTTTATGAACCAGGCTCCAAATTTGTTTAAACTTGGTGCATTCATTAAATAAACGGAGAAAAGAGCTTTGGACCTCGAGTCCGAGTTGTTCACTGAGAATCTTGACCCATTTACACCCTCAATCTTGACCGGGATCAAATTCTTATTGTTAGGGGCTCTTATCTTTGAAGGCGCTCGGACTTCGGTTGGCAACACACAATGACTTAGACTTATTAGGGTTCCTCAACTTGCCTAGATACACTTACATTCGTGATTGAGCAGAATATCAAGGTTCTTTTAGCTCAAATTTTCAAACTATTAACTTAACTAGGTTAAAACTTTGAATTTTTGGAAATCGCAATCAAGTTATACCCCTTAATGTTATAAAATTATTTTCATAATCAACTTTTTGCTAATCATATCAAAGATCTTATAAGTTGGGTTCAAATTGTTACTCCAGTAACTATCATCGTATTTGAATTATGTCTATAGATAGTTTGGGCTTATTACACAAGTCTTTTAAAATGATAATTTTAACATTTAGCTCATAGAAATTTTGAGACATGCTCGAGTAATTTGGAAGCCGATTAGGCTCATTACTACTCCTAGCTTTAATTATAGAGAATTATCAATCTTAATGTGCGTTTTCTTCACCTAAAAAATAAGTTTCAGGTCCAATAAGTTCCGATAAATTTTAATAAGTTTCAGCAAGTTTAGTTAAGTTTTAGCATCTTATAAAATGGACTATAATAAGTTCCAATAAATTCAGTCAAGTTCAAATAAGTTCAGATTAATTCAGTTCAGATAAGTTCTGGAAAAATAAGGTGAAGAGAATGTAATCGTTAGAGTTAGCAAAAATAACCGCTAAGAATCAAGACTTATATTCATACATGCATGTATTATAACATGCATAGAAAGGAATAATAGTGAATCACTATTAATAATAACTTGGAAGTGAAGGAATCTTAATTTCTTACTTCCCAAGAATTGTTACGTATGGCAGTATAGGGGGATAACTTAGTCGACATTGTTTAGGACTAAACATAAAAGTCAAGGAACAAAGTTTGTAGAAGCATAATAAAGTAGTATAGTTTGTCTACCAAGTACATAAAAAAGCATGTGAAACTCCTTAATTACAAAACAGCTTGGTGCTCCTCCTCTTGAAGCATTGCCATAATTTGTGTTAGTACTGAGTGTCCATTAAAAAGTTTTTAGCATTTTAGAGAAATAATAATTATTTAGTAAATATATAAATGTATAAATATATAAATAAATAAATAAAATAGAGAGCATGAAGTAGTAAAAAGCTAAAAATTAGGGGGTAGCCGGGTAGGGACATAAGAGCAACATGTTAAATAGCTCATGTTTTTACTCTCCCGTGCTTCTTGCCTCCTTTTATACATGAGCGTTTACCGGAATCTGTTTGATTTTCCACTGCCGGTGAAAAATCTAAGAGTGCCACTGGTATTTCATTTAACTGTTTCCATTTTAAAAATCTTAGTTTAAGAGTAATGAACAACTCAATGTGTTACAGTGAAATAAGACGGTATATATGTTTGATAGTTCAGACTCCAGCGCAATAATCAACAATAAAATAGAAAATAGAAAAGTATTATGAAGAAATAAAGACTCAAGGACTTACGTGATTCGGTCAATGTGACCTAGTTTGCTGGTGGAATTGGGGACCTTTTCTAATTGTTAACGGAGGGAAACATAAGAGGATTACAAGGAATATTTCTATTGGTTTGTTATAATTAATGATCCTATATATGACACTCTTTTATAACTTAAGTCATCCTTTACAAAACTCTAGATAGTATGTTAAGTAGAAGTCACAAGCAAGATTTGACTCCCGATCAGAAAAACGGAAACAGAATCTAAACGTGAAAATCCACAATGCTCATCCGGGCAAGGGGTCACCCGTCCCGACATGAAAACAGTTGAATTGAACTGAATAAAGTTAAAATGAAATGACTAAATTGAACTTAATTAAACTGAACTATATTGAATCGAATTGTAATTAATAATAAATAATAGATATAGAATGAAAAATTCATAACAACAAATTATTAAATAAAAATAAAAATAAAAATAAAAATAAATTATTAAGTAACAATAATTTTCCTATAATAAGAAATCAAGTAATAATAAGTAATAAAAAAATAATTATGATTAATTACAAATAAGTAATAATGATAAATATTTAATAATAATGATAAAAAAATTAATTTTTATTATTTTATAATAATAAATGATAAATAATAGCAATATTAATATGACATTATTATAATAAATAGATAGTAATTAATAATTTAATAATTGATGATAACAATAATTAATAAGTACTAGTAATATTTACTATTAATAATAATATACTAATTAATACTTTATGATAATTATAATAATAGAAAATTACCAATATTGTCTAACAATAATATCAAAAAAATAAGAATTAAAAATAATATAATAAGAAATTATTATAATTATATTAATAATGAGTAAAGATATATTTAGAAAGAAAATAATATTTAGAAATAATAACAATAAATAAAATAATTAGATTAACAATAATAATAAGACTCTTTTCTCCTTAGCTTTTTTTTTAGGAAAAATTGACAAGAACAGTCCAAACTATTGGCCATCTTCTATAAACAGTTCAAACTATTGATAATCCATGAACAGTCCAAACTATCACTACCATCTTCCATAAACAGGCCAAGTGACCTGGTAACCTGTTATAACAGGTAAAACTATAGGTCACGTGACCAGCACATGATCTTTTAATGAACTTTATTATTTTTTTCCTTTTTTCTGTTTCACTTATAAACTGGTTTTTACTTCTTCTTATTCTTCACCATCACCCATCCACCATTGTCCACCTGCCACCATTGTTCACCAGCCCTCCCTTCCTTCATGAGTAAACCACCATGGCACCACCCTACTGACCATCATATCTCCTAACATGTCACCATGGTCGAAACTCCCTCTCACGCCGCTATCAACACTCTATCATGACTCCCTCCTCCATACCTGAAACCCCATCTCTCACTGCACTCTCTCTCCTAATCCGGCTCCCCCGTACCAGAATCCGGCTCTCCCGTACCAGAATCTGGCTCCCTCTTACCAGAATCCGGCGCAATTTCGCCCTAACATTGGACTCCTCGAAAGAAATCTAGCCTTCGGAGACGAACACTTGTAAACCATAGGGTTAGGGCTTTGATTTCTCCCATAAACCAATCTCGCCTATTCTTGATTCTACTTCTGCGCAACCTCCTCTTTTCGACGAAACACTTGTAAACCAAATGAATTTCTCATAGAAGGCCTCTCAGTAAAACCAAAACCACCCGTCTCTAGCGTTTCAATATTTCATTTTTAGAAGTGACAGAACTTCTGGGAGACTTTCATTTCATACCACTCTTACTCATTTAGTCGTTTTCCCTTCTTTCAGTAAACCCCCCAAACTTCATCTTCATCTTCGTCTCTTTCATCGAATCCCATCTTCACCATTTTTGCCCAACTTTTTCTCTCCATCTCCAGCGAACTCTCCACTCACCCCATCTTCGTGCGATCGAGCAAAATAGATAGAGATTTAAAGGTGAAAACGATACATACAGAGTAAAAGAGAGGTTTGGTAATGGCGTTATCACTCAGAATTTCCGGAATTGGGGTTTTGAGAGGTCGACGGCGGCGAAATTTCCGGGGAGAAGTCGTTGGAGAGAAGACAGTCTTCGTCGAAGTGGGAGAGATAGAGGTACGTAAGGTTGTGTTTGTAGTGTGGATGGGTTGTTGTTGGTGGTGATGGCGGCGCCAATGACGGTGGCTGGGTATTATGGTGGACGGTGGGCAGCAGATGGCAGTCGTAGACTCGTAGTTGGTGGTGATGATTTTATTAAATAGCTGGGTGTTTGGGGGTAGCTGGCAGGGCTGGGGTGGGGAGGGGATTTTTTTTTTTTTTTTAAGTTAATTAAAAATGTTATTAAAACTAAAAAGAAAAAGAGAAATAAAAAAATCAGTTTTACCTGTTGTAGCAGGTTAACAGGTCACTTGACCTGTTTATGGAAGATGGGGGTGATAGTTGGGACTGTTCATGGATTATCCATAGTCTGGCCTGTTTATAGAAGATGGCCAATAGTTTAGCCTGTTCTTGTCATTTTTTCCTTTTTTTTATTTCAGATCAATTTAGTTCAGTAAAATTCCAATCAATTCAATTGAATTCACTTCAACTCATTCAGTTTATTTCAGTTTAGCTCCACTCATTGTTTAACAGTTTTCTATGATATTATTATTGTTATTGTTATCGTTAAAGAATTTATTTTTAGAATTATTTTTCTAATAATTATTATTGTTAAATATTAATTTTCTAATTATATATTTACTCGTTATTCTTACTAATTATAGTTATTCTTGTTGCTTATTATTATTTTAATAATAAAATCTATTATTATTAGACATTGTTGTTATTATAATTATCATGAAGTCTTTATATGTTAGAATTAATTGAAATAATTAGTTATTATTATCATTACTTATTAATTATTGTTTATGATATTACATTATATATTTGTACTGCTATTATTACTTTTTGTTTCTTTATAATCATTAATTAGTAATAACTAAATTATTGTTATGATTATTCCTTAATTATTACTCTCTCCGTCCCATTAAAGTTTGCACACTTTCTTTTTTGTGTTTTTCCCAAATTAGTTTGAACACTTTTATTTTTGTTACATATGGTCCTACCAAAACTGTATTATTTCTTTTACACTCCTTTGACCCATACACTAACAATGAAAATAATATGATCTCTATCAACAATATTACTAATCCACTTATTTGAAATTCGGAAGGAATCTGACCACTATGACCCACCCTCCATTTTTTTCTATTGGACAAGAGAATCTTGTTATGGTTTTGTGGCTCAAGCAAGAAACCTTGTAGCCTACACATAAAACCATAGTCTGTTTTTGGAGCACGGAGCATGGTGCTCCCGGATTTCAAAATAAGTCGTCATTAAGAACATATAATGAACACTGGGAGAACATAACATTAGAAGGTCATCAGAAAAAACATATAGTGAACACTGAGAGAATATAACATTAAAAGAACATTTAATTGAAACAGAAAGAACAAAATACGAAATTTCAAAAGAACAACATACATTTTTTAAAAGAAAATACAAAACTTCAAAGAACAATTACTTATAACAAAAAGAACAAAATACGAAATTTCAAACAACAAAAATACTTTTTTACAAAGAACAAATTACAAATCTCCAAAAACATTTCCTTACAAAAAAATTTAAAAACTGTCAATTCAAAAAGAACATTTCCGTGAAATATAAAGAACAAAATATCAAAATTCAAAGAACACAAATGAATGACCTTGAAGGGCATTAAAACCAAATCTAACAGAACATCATCCAACAGTTCGAAGAACATCTGGTCAGAAAAAGGAGAGAGAGAAGAGCAACGCCATTGAAGGTTGCTCGACGGTGAAGATGGTTTCTGGTGAACGTGGATCAACGGATAAAGACATTGGCCGCTGGTTTGCTTTGCACTAGCCGCCGCTTTGATTTGCCCTAACGACCCCTTTGTTTTCCCTTAATTTCGCCAGCCGTTTTGCTCTAACTCCGTTCACCGGCAAGCTTTCTTGCCCTAATTTCGTTCGCCACCTGTTTTCCCCTAACCCCGGTGCACGGAGCACTGTGCTCCGGGGAGTACCAAAAAAATTCATTAAAACCATACCAGCATAACTCTCTCGTTTAATGTTGTCCCACTAATCTCAGGATTTTCAATATTAAAAGCAAGGTTACTACTATATCAATTTTAAAAATATTATATATTGATAAGAATAGACTATTATCGATATCCGATGTGATTCGAAAGTTTAACAAAATAAAAATCAATAGATATCCTTTATATATCCATTTCATTTATCAAGTAAGCTTAAATTCTACTCCATCCTCTCTCAAAATCTAGTCCATAAAATCACATATAGTGCACTCAAGAAGAGTCCCACCAATTAAAAGTGATAGTGAAAGGTTGAGTGGGTAGATGTAAATTATATTTCTATTGCATTTAAGTAAGCAACTCAACTTCTACAAGTGCAAGGCACCAAGTTTGTGGTATGTGTTTGAATGTTTGTGTAGCTTTGGGAAATAGGGTTAAATGAATGAAAATGAAGTTTTCCATTTATTATTTGATAATATACATAAGAAAAGCTAAACCAAAGTTGGGTATTCCAAGCCTACTATTGTTATTCTCTACCTTGTTTAGCCATACTTTCACTTTTTCCCATGTCATGGCCAATTTTATGTGAAGCAATTTAGCTGACATTGTTATTGTACTTTCGGTTTTGCCTTCTTTGATCACAAAATGGCAATCCTTGATGACTTAATCAATAGAGAAAACTTCAAACTAACGAAAGTTCTGCATATTTGTCTTATGATTGTGAAATGTGTTTGCCCACCATGACCTA
The DNA here is from genome assembly GCA_947645195.1 of Patellifolia procumbens. Lineage (NCBI taxonomy): Eukaryota > Viridiplantae > Streptophyta > Magnoliopsida > Caryophyllales > Amaranthaceae > Patellifolia > Patellifolia procumbens. Next base: position 735,198 of record CANSGD010000658.1, read on the forward strand.
TTGTCGTTACAAATGGTACCATATGCAGGTTCAAAGATGTTTGCTTGGCGTATCAATAGAAATGAGTATGTTATGTTCGCGAATAGTTTGGGCTCGATTCGTGGTGGCTCGGCTTGAGACATTAACAAGCTGAGCTGAATTATGTTAAGCTCGGCTCGAAAAGCTCGTGCACAGCCTCGATTATTCGTTTATATTTTGAAATACTATATTATGTACGAATGTAAAATTATATTTGTTCTAAATATTACACAATAATAAGCTAATAACTTTAGTGTTTAAAAATAAATTCAAAAGCAAAAATATTCATTAATAAAATAATAAAGTAGGCAAATAAACTAAGAATAATAATAGGTCAAGCTTATTCGTAAATAGCTCGACAACGGCTCGGTCAATGCTTAGTCAAAGCTCGACTCGATTCTTTAAATTTTCACCTCGGTTCGAGTTTGAATAAAGTTAAACAAACACGAGCCGAGCTAAGTAGAGTTCGGGCTTGGTTCATTCGATAATCACCCTTAGTAAAATCAAAAACTTGTAAATACGAAATTAGGGTTGGATATCACTTTCAATATCCGAGATTTGGTGTTGGACTGATGCAAGTGATATTGTTAAAAGTAGTACTCCCTTTGTCCCATAATATATGTCTTATTTCTCATTTTTCATACAAATTAGGGTATGAAGAATATATTTGTGGTCTAAAAAAAGTACAAAAACTATTCATGACAAAGTTAAAATAAAGGAAAAATTGTGGTCCAAATTTGGATGTACGAGAATAAATTGGAAAACAAAACTTGCCACATGAAGGTACTTTGGAAAAAAACATTTTACAAGAGAAAATTGACAAACGGGACCAACAAATTGGGACACCCAAAGATGAATACGCGACATATATTATGGAATGGCGGAAGTAGTATTTAACATGTGTTTTTCCAAGTGTTCATGTAGGAAGGTGGAAATGCCGATAGTTCTACATGCAAAGAATTAATAAGAGAATTCGCTTAATTATAAACGTAAGAGCTCCAAATTATATTGGCTAGGAAGTGGCAAAATCTTCGCACGTTGTAGTTAGCGTTCGTCCGACTCAACATGATGTATGACCACTTTATGAGACTAATTTGTTACAATTTGCCCATCAATTTTTTCCTAATCAACGTTCAGAATTTGTTCCCAAATCTGATTAATGATTGCAGGGATATCTGCCTCAGCTTCAAGGATTGGAAGATTACAACAACGAGGAGGACGAGTAACGTCGTTGCTGATGAACTCGCGGGTGAAGCTAGGAGAAAAGCTTTTAGTAATTATGTAATTAGGATGTTTCCCCACCCCCTAGTTATTGCAAAGATGCTTTTATTGCGGATTGTACTAGACTTTTTAACTCTTAATTAATCTATTTTCCTTGTTAACCAAAACAAACAATGTTTTTCTAAAATGTTTCTTTGATTTGTGCTTCAGTGTTACGATATCTCTCTACAACTCTTACTTATTTAAACTGCAACTCGCATCTTCTTGAGACATAGAATATCGTAAACTCTTTGAAGTTACCGTTATTTTGTTCTTCTGCGAAATTCTCTTCTTTTATGCATGAGTACACAAATAAAGAGTGTTACATGGAATATTTGGGGCAACACCAAACACTAAACCATAATAAGGAGAAAATTGTTCATTAGACAATATTGCTAACACGTCACATCAAATAAAACAATACATCAATTTATTGGTATATTATAAAGTCATTAGTCATATAATATGTATAATAAACATAATTAAATAGACGAACTTAGACTAATCATGCTCATATTGAAAACAAATACTTCCTCCGTTTTCAAAAGCTTGCAACAAAGGGGGATTTTTTGAGAGACATAAAAAATTGGTTTGTTGAAAGCTTTTGAAAACGGAGGAAGTAGTAAAAGACTATAAACTTTTTATTTAATTCTTCAAATCTTTCTTTAAACACAAAACCCTAATTGGTCTAAAAAAATAAAATATGAAAATTTGCTATCTATTACAAGGATCAATATATGGTGAGTTATCATGAAGTTTCAAGAGAAACGATGTATTCTATAGCACGATTTTCTTCCCAACAAATATGTATAAACTAAACAAAAATACGAAATAATTCAACCTCAATGTTATCCAGAAGCCAAATTTTCCATGAGCATTGTGCAAAATTTCAATAAGCACCAACGGATGATCATTTACTAATTACATTTGGATTAGCTACATCCTACATGTGCTAGCTAGTAGCTAGTTAAAAGGGAAAATTCGATCATTGATCTTGACAATTTAAAACTTTTTGATTCCCATTAATTTTAATACTTGGTCAATGAATGACTAAAGTAAACATGATTTTAAGTGAGTACTAAATTGAGGTAGCATGGTAAGTGCCCTTAGAAGAAAAATAATCGTTTCAACGCGTGCCAAATATATGATGATGTGAAAAAGTGATGCTGATAGAACTATAGAAGTATTATTCATGTTGGTTTATGCCGTGGTTTAACACGTACCCGGCTTTTATGTATTCCATTCCCATCACACTATACCAGTACCATCAATCTCTTCAAAAAAAAAAGTACTAGTATTACTTACTTCTTCTCTCTTTCTTTCTAATTTCCTTGTATTCTTTCTTATATGATTAAAGTATTAAAATTTGGTATAGAACGAGCATCCTACAAACGGGTGTAGGATGAGAGTATAGGATAAACTTATTCATCATACACCAGTGTGTAGGATAGTATCTAGTCGACTCGTTAGTAGAGAAACTATGGAAATCCTCTACTCAGTCCCAGTTTGATATAAGCATGTGATCATTTTATACAGTTCTAAATACTTAATTTGGCTTTTTGTGGATAATTTGGTTGGAGGGGAAAGTGAGAGAGTTCGAAAATTAGGGCTTTGCAAGAGAGAGACAATATAGTAAAGATGGAGGGAAGGATAGTACGGTGGTGATGCGATGCGAGAATGGGAGAGTGGCTCATCACATCTGGTTATCGACGTGACTGGCACTCACTATTTGTTCGATTGTGAATGATGCACAGAAAACTAAAAGATAAACGTTTATCTTGAAACTGTTTTTAAAATTAACATTAGGCCAATACTTCATTATAAAAGAAAATAAAGGTCAAATACATACTATTGTTTATAAGCGAGATCAAGGTTATCAAAATTAGTACTACTTTGAATCAGAACGGGCTTTTAGAATCGGATTGTAAAATCGAATCGTAGGATCATAACAATCTACTTACATGTATGATCAAGATATTTTGCTAAAATTTTGTTGAGCGCACTCGTATAATATAAAAAATTATAATTGAAAAAAATAATGTTTACCCACTATATAGGCGATAATTGACAATATATCCCCTATTAGATTTGTCGGTGTGATTGAAATTTGTAAGGTTTTTACGATCAAGAGGAGTTCATAGAATCGTGTGTGTAAAATCGTATATTGAATCGCGAGCCATATTTAGATCATAAAAGCGTTTTATTGGGGACCAAAAAATGATATCACAGCACCCGTATTATCCCCTTTCTATTGTTGACATGGTGTTGATTCAGCTATGCAACGATGTTTTGAACTTCTTGCCGAACGATTAAAATAAAGATTTAAGTGGTTTAACAATGACTACTTTATCAAAAATAGATTAAAAAAAATTATACATATACATTAAGCATTCTCTTAAACAACTCTTCCTAAATATTGTACGTTCCTTGCTACTACACTAAATTTCTAAACACATCCTACGTCAAATATAACATCGCGCATTGGCAAAAATTAGTTAATTCTTATAATCCACTGTGAAATAGAAAGTTAGAAAGAGACGCAAATATTATTCTACATCATCACATCATTTGAAATGTTTAGTAATTTCTTATTACTATAAGTTGAAGCATGTTTTCCACTACAATACCAATCAACGTAATTCAGAGCTTATATGATGTATCCCACTTCATGTCCCATCAAATATCTGAATTCATATTTGTTAATTTTCTACATCGCTATTTTGGATTTAATTTTGGTTTTGAGTTTCGGACTATTGAGATTAATTAATGAAAACTAATGTTTTTAGACTACCAGAGTCTAGATTAATCCCCAAGACTTTAACAAAACTTAAATATTTTTGGTTCAAAATACTACTTTGACATAACTAGCGTTTTTTTTTTTTGGACATATAATGCGCTTAATTACAAAATTGTTAGATATTCAGATATATTGATGTCGTGTTAAAAAATTAGAAAAAAAAAAAGAGCTTACTTTTAAGCCGATATCTATTAATTAGCCTAACTCACTCATATTCTTTTAAAAACTTATGTGTTGTTTAGCGGTTTTACCACTACCATATAAGATTTCTTTTCTCAACTCACAAATTTGATACAACGTGTGTATTTTGTATCACATGAAGGGCCTGTTTTCTTCGGCTAATTTTAGCTGAATTGAACTGAACTTATTGGAGCTGAACTGAACTGAACTGAACTTAACTTATTGGAGCTGAACTGAACTGAACTTATTGGAGCTGAACTGAACTTATTGGAGCTGAACTGAATTTATTGGAGCTGAACTGAACTGAACTAAACTTATTGGAGCTAAACTGAACTGAACTTATTGGAACTGAACTGAACTGAAGAATTAAATTAAATTATAATAAGTATATGAATAATAAGTAAATAATAATTATTATGAATATTAAATAATAAGTAATAATAATTCTAAGTAATAATAATTAAATTAATAATTTAGAATAATATCAAATGAATAATGATAATATTATTTTGATGTTATTATGATAGTTATAAATAAATAAATAAATAATAATAATAATAATAATTTTAAAAATAATAATTACTGATAATAATAACAATAATTAATAATGAGTAATTATAATTATTAGTATTAATATATTAATACTTGATGATGATGATATAATATAATGTCTAAGAAGTAAATTAATAGTATTACCATTAAAATAATAATTAGCTTAAAACATGGGTTGATGTGTGCTTCTAACCAAACCACGATTTGTGGTGGGTTGGTCTATGATAGAAATACACCAAACCGCCAAAGTATATTTAATATACAACGTAACGACAATGTTGTATTTTAAATAGTACTGCAATATTATTAGCAACTTTGTAATTTTTTCATATCTTCTAGCTTTTTGTAGCTTATTTGTATGATGTAATAGTGAATTTTATTCAGTAAAATAAAGCAACAATTGCAAATTAGAATACTCGTATTGACATAAAATTTGGTTAAACCGTACACCAACCCAAACTTTGCTGAGCCATAATAATAATAGTAATAATAATGAGTAAAGATATAATAAAGAAAATAATATATATAAATAATTATTATTATTATTATATAATAACAATAATAATAAGTAAAATAAATTAGACCAACAATAATAATATTAAACAAAATGGTTAAATAATGAATGGAGCTGAACTGAACTGAACTGAATTTATTGGAGTTGAACTGAACTGAACTTATTGGAGCTGAACTGAATTGAACTTATTAGAGCTGAACTGAACTGAACTTATTGGAACTGAACTGAACTTATTAGAACTGAACTGAACTGAACTGAACTTATTAGAGCTGAACTGAAAATAAGCTGAACAGAACAGGCCCAAACAAAACTTAGCATGAACAAGGTCTTATTCACTTCAAGTTCAAAGGAAATATCTAGAATCAATTTGATTAGAAAACAAACAATTCTAATTAATAATAATCATCTCTTAATCAGCAGTAATCAAATTTAATCAACAAAAACAATAAGTAAATTTGTAAATAAAAGATATGGCAAATTATTGCACATAGGAAAAACATCGAAGAATCAGAAGAAACCAAATTAAAGTTTTTAATCAGCAAAATCAGGTTTTAATTAAGAAGTATCAATTTAGTTTTACAAAATAAATTTTCCATTGATAAAAAAAGATTCTCAACAAAAAAGACTGAAGTAAACACAGTTTAAATACTCCACATTACAATCATATATCTAGGGGTGAGAATGAGTCTGTCCTGTTCGCGGACAATTCGGGCTCGGCTCGGTCAAAGTTCTGTCAAAGCTCGACTCATTGTGGCTCGGCTTGAGTTCGAGTTCGGCTCGAGACTATAACGAGCCGAGTTGAGTTATGCTAAGCTCAGCTAGGAAAGCTCGTGAACATGCTCGATTATTATTTTATATATTGAAATACTATATTATGTATATATCTAAATATATATTTTTCTAAATATTACACAATAATAAGCTAATAACTTTGGTGTTTGAAAATAAATTCATGAAAAAAACAATATTCATTAATAAATAATAAAGTAGACAAATAAACTAAGAATAATAGTAGGTCAACCTTGTTCATGAACAGCTCGACAACGACTCGGTCAACGGTTAGTCAAAGCTCGGCTCGATAACAGCTCGGTTCGTTAAGTTTTGAGCTCAGTTCGAGTTCGATTAAACTTAAACGAACACGAGCCAAGCTAAGTACAGTTGATCTCGATTTGTTCGATAATCACCCCTACATATACTAAACATGATCAAATGCGGTCAAAGAAGAATTAAGCTATGAAAAATGTAACGGATTTTTCTAGAACAAAGAAGTTGAAACTTGTACTAAGGCGTAGGAAACTAGGAATGCTCAATCTCAAATCCCATGAAATGCTACCCACAAAACTAGCTTACGTATACACTTTTTTTGTGAATGGGAGGAGCTAATGTATATAGTAGTAATTGAATATTTATAAGTTTAGTGATAAGATTTGTATCTTATAAATTATATTTTTAAAGTCGTTATTCAATTAATTTCATTAGGAACACTTTGAAAATGAAAATTCCCTTATTCTTCCTCCTCCTCCCCCGTCCTACTATAAACCGATTTAATCTGTATGCGAACCTGATCTGATAAGACAGTTTTCTTTAGGAAATTTAAAGAGAGTACTCGAATATTGAAATTTGGAAAGCAAATAATGCATAAAAAGGGTTGGGAGGGAAAATTACTGGTTACGTAAAGAATGAAAAAGTTATCCCAAGGCAAAGAATTGGAAATGTGATTTGTGAATCCCGTGAATGACAACTTTAGAGTAGGAGGAATTAAAAAAAGGATGGGGATGTCCCAAAGTCCAACTCTGCAATTGCATGCAGGCTCCAAAATAGTAGCTAGCCTCCTAAAATGGCAAGCAAGCCAACTGGATGTTGTGTCCACTTTATTTTTTTTATTTTTCATAGTAAAACTTTATTTAATTGCTCTTTCCCTCTTTTATTCATAGCCAAAATTGAGTACCACAATGTCCTACTATAAATTACACACTTAATTAATGTGTTATAAGGTTGTGTGTCTCTTGGGGCATGTTCTGATCGGGTGAAAACAATTAAATTGAGTTGAATTGAACTGAACTAAATTAAACTCAGTTGAACTGAACTGAACTGAATAGCGAATGTAGGAGAAAAAACATTGTGCACAGCTAAGCTAAAGATAAGTTAGGGAGAACCGGAGAACAAGTCAATCTTATATAAGTTTATAAGTTGTAAATCTGATTGAATGTTGTTCGTATTTTTATTAGAATTTATAAGAAAAAAATTATTGTTATATAGGCTTTTGTTAAATTTATGTGAACAACGATTTCTGAAATATCTAGTATTCATCTTTTTATTATTAAAAAAAGGTTTATAATAAGTGAATAAAGATATAAAGGTTCGGTATCTCTATACTATAAGGGAAGGTGGGGGCCTGGGGGTGGACACCTAAAATAAAAATGAAAAAGAAGAAAACAAAATTAAATAAATCAAATAAGTTAAATCTGCTATAATCAAAAAATGTAAGTTTTTAGTTATCCTCTTCTTTTTTTTAAATGTCAATCTTTTAGCCATATTTATTTCATTTTTCCAAAATTTTTATATGTTACATTTCGCATGCATAGCGTGCATAGAAGGCTACTAGTAGCATAATAGAGCCCTCGTCATAAAAACCAAGCCACGAGGAATTGAAAAGGTTTGTATTAAGTCTATTTATCACAATATTGGTAATTGTCTGTTACATATTAGTTGCAACACTTTCCTCTTTTGAAAGTTGGAAATTAGTTGCAAAATCGCCTTATTTGGTAATTAATAAGCTATCTCTTTCTCTCTCCTCAACACATGAATCGACTTTTTCTCTCTCTCTATTTTTATCCTCTTTACATGCTATCGTAATTAAAGACATGTGTCTCTCCTCCACGCTGCAACTAAATCAATTTGAACAAAGGAAGTACATCATGGCGACAAGTTATAAACTATGTGGATGAAAATTTGGTGCACCAAGGCCATATTGCACGCGAAGATGCAATATGATTCGCGCTAATAGATCCCTAGCAAAAGTTAACCTCTTAAAGAGCACACTTTGATTGCTCAAAGGCCCTGATCGAGCACCACGGTGTTGGGGAAGAGATCGAAAGGTTGTGTGAGTGTTAAGGTGAAGGGTTGTGACATTCTAGATATGAGGGAAGATGAGGTTAAAACGACATATTAAGAGAGAACTACGATAAGGAAACTAGTGATTATTAATGAGGATGCGAGGGGGCTGTCAACGACGGATTATGACTTGACGTACACGATGATATGTGCTCATGGCTAGATCAGGGGTAGATGGGAATGTTAAGTAAGGAACTGATACTTAGGATATTTTTTTGTGACATGGATGATGAAGATCTACAGGCATCGAGAAAGAGAAAATGTGTGACTGAAGTTTCAAATTGGTTACAATATTGCTTTATTTGGCTGATGAAGCACACTCTCTAACTTTCTCCCAATCACATAGGACCCTCCTTTTTATCCTTCCAATCCTCTCCTCTGATCTTTGCGTGACTCTTTGAAAGTTGTCTTTTCTTCGAAAGTCGTGATAACTAATTTCAATATGTCCCTATTCATAAAAAAGACGGAGGGAGTAATATGTTTTCATCAAACTAGCAGTCATAATTTTTGACATACAACACTAAATAGAATGTAACAGCTAACACCTTATCCGCTTTATATTATTTTCAGAAAACTAAAGTTATTTTGATTGATTAAAACTTTATTTTCTAGTAAATAGTGTATTTCTCTTATATAGTTTGCTCGTGGTTAGTTTTCACAGACCTTTATTGATTGTAATTAATATTTAATGATTAAAACTAAAACTTATAAAATTTTGTAAGACCTAAATGAGAATCTATATTTTTCTTTTTCTTTTTGGATCAATTATATTTTTGTTTGACTAGAATTTGTAGAAATAAATATTCTGATTTGAGTTTTTTCAAATAAAAAAATAATCCATTTTTCAAGCAGCAGACAATGCACCAATCAGCATATTTATTGCCCACATGGCCCAACCCCCCTCCCCCTCTATTTTTCCCATTACATATATTCAAATAAATAATTTTCGGTGACACTTAACTGTAATAAGTATATATACTTCTACTTTATATAATTATTAGTAATATTAACAATAATAATAATAATATATACTCTTACAAGACTGCCTATAATAATTGTAGTAGCATTATTATACCGTTCCCCACAATCTATTATCATAAATACTATATATTATAAATATTTTCATTTTTCTCTCAAAAAAGAACCAACCAGGAAAGAGCATATACAACCCAACTATAGAGGAGAGAGACTATTATTTATACACCAACAATCATATATATATAGAGAGAGAAGTGAGAAAAAGAGGGAGAACTCATAAACATAAACATTTCACAAAACTATCTATCAAAATTAAGCAAATAGAGAAAGAAAACAATGGAAGTTGGGTTGATGAAGATGGAGGATACAGAGCTCAACCTCGGGCTCGGGCTCGGTCTCGGGCTTTCGGGAGGCGGAGGCGGAGGCGAAAAGCCAGAGATGGTGGTTATGAAGGGTGGTGGTAGTGGTGTTGGAAATAAAAGAGGCTTTTCTGAGACTGTAGACTTGAAGCTTAATTTTACTACTAATAATAATAATAATAATTCTGGGAAAGAGCAAACTGCTACTTCAACTCCTTTGGATCTGATGAAAAATGATAAAGCTGATGTTTCTGCTAAGGAGATTTCCTCTAAGGTTAATGCTGATCCTGTTAAGCCTCCTGCCAAGTAAGTATATACTCCCTCGGTTTGTTATTAGTTGTTCGCATATTTAAATTTACTATAATGTTTTATTTATTTTTTCGCTTTTTTTTACATTAAATTTATATTTTCTTTCCTTTTTGGGGTGGTTTTACAGAACACTTTTTCTACCCTTTTTAGCTAAGCTTTAATAATTAATTTAGTGCCAAAATTATTATTGCGAGATAATAAAATGACCATAACAACAATCATATCGAGTGTTGTATTAAATCTACTTAAACTGCGAAATTTGTGTATACAAATATACTCCCTCCGTCCCCAAAGGATTTCCCATTTGCTTTTTGCACGGTCTCCAATGCACATTTTTGACCGCTTATATCTCCTAATATTTATTAATAAAAATGATAAAATGTTGATATTTTGAATGTACCTATTAATACAAATCTAACAAGATCACATATGACAATTATTTATATTATATATTAGTTATAATTTATGGTCAAAGTTTACAAAGTTTGACTTCAAGAAAAGCAAATGGAAAATCCTTTGGGGGACGGAGGGAGTAGTATATTTCAATCTATAGCTTTCATGCATCTTCAGTTTCTTGAGATTTTTGGAGATATAAAGTATATAATAATAAAATGAATCGATGTTAAACAAGAACATATAATGATTATTATACAAGAATAATGATTAAAGTAAAGAAATAGTGGCACAAATTGGGGGTCTAGGGAAGAAGCAAACTTTCCCTCATCTTCCCCCACCAAAAGGGCTCTTTAGTGCCACAAACTATATATTAATTCCATACATATTTTATATTTTTAGCTAGTAACATCTATGATGATGACCAAAGTAGATGTATATGCATCAATTTTGTGACGAGGGAATAATAAAATAGCTTAGATTGATATTTTTAACAACAAAATCAATATTATCATATGCATGAATTTCTCATTACTCATTTATGCACCTCTTTGTGGAGATCATAGTAGGATAAATAAGAGTGTTCTTCCCTAGTTTGGTATACCTTCAAGGATCGATCCTCGGTTGTTTTGTTCCTTTCGATCTAGTAGCTTGCTAAGGCATATGTTGATCTTCTTCAATTATCATAGCATCCAAGAACTTGTTATGAAATTGTACGTAATAAAAGGAACATAGGAGTTTGTGGACTTTAACTCGTCCATAATTTGTGTATAAATGCATAATCAAATATCAATGGCTTAAATTGCCTAATACTATTAATTAAGGTACATTTTTTGCCAATCTAAAATTTTAGCACATAATATTACATCATTGGCTTAATCATCTCCTTTTCAGTTTATATCGATATTTGAACTAGAAATGATATACTTGCATAAATATCTAGCATATAATTGAGCAATATGATACTAGAATATTTTAAATTTATATCGTGACGTTAATAATGTAGGGCACAAGTTGTGGGATGGCCACCAGTGCGATCATACAGAAAGAACATGCTGGCAGTGCAGAAGACCACCGGAGGACCGGATTCCGAGACTGAGAAGCCGATGAATGGCGGTGGTGGGGCCTTAGTGAAGGTTAGCATGGATGGTGCACCTTACCTACGTAAGGTGGACTTGAAAATGTACAGGAGTTACCAAGACCTTTCTGATGCTTTGGGCAAGATGTTTAGCTCTTTCACCCTAGGTAATTTATTAATTCCCCTTAATTATTCAACTCAGCCACCTTTATTCTAAATAATATTTTTTTAAAAGGGATGAAAAAAATAATTTTTTAATCATAGGCCATCTTCACATAATCATTTGATCTGCTCTCAACGATGAGTTATTCTAGAATAATTCTTTTATTATTTTCACGAATTGTTTTTTATAAGTATATTATTAAGCTAAGACAAGTTTCTTGTCACGTATAATCATGTCTAATTTATGAATGATGGTGGTAAATTTGATTGATTTTAGGCAATTATGGAGCCCAAGGGATGATTGATTTTATGAATGAGAGCAAGTTGATGGATCTCCTTAATGATTCTGATTATGTACCAACTTATGAGGACAAGGATGGAGATTGGATGCTTGTTGGTGATGTTCCATGGGAGTAAGTTCCTTATGATAATTATCCTCTTCATGTGTACTCCCTTTGTCCGGACTTAAGTATCGGTCTATTACAATACTCGTTTAAATTATGTTATTAGTGTACAAATTAATTCTGGACGGAGGGAGTACATGTTATCGTTATATTTGGTTGAGAATAATTAAACTGATCATATGTTACTACTTGTTTTTAACCAGGATGTTTGTGGAGTCATGCAAACGACTTCGCATTATGAAAGGAAAGGAGGCTGCTGGTCTTGGTAAGTAACTAATCCTCTAAATTATCTATCTTCCATCTTAATAATCAAACGTTCAATTGAGAAACTATTCACATATATATGCATGAATAAAGTTTAAGTCGTAAAGGATCGGATGTAATTAAGCTTGTTCATTATCATTTCCCTTAATGTTATAATAGTTCTCATACTCAAAAGAATCATAACTATATAGATCTAACTTATTGTAGGAACCTTCCAAACCTTTCATGGAAAGTGGGGGCGCGTTTCATAATTTTGCTATTACATATTTTCTTTTATCATTTTATGTAATATTTTGACTATGAAATACGACATATAAAAAGAAATTATTGAAGTAACTATTATCACCTTTTTAACTAATATTAATTACAACATTCGCAATTAAATTAAATACTTAACCTCGCTAGGAAAGGTTAAAAAGATCCACTACGTGATATGATATTTTTTCACAATATGATGATATCAAAGGCATTGCTCGAACATAATTCATAATGAAAATGATGGCGCGAATTCACCTTCTTGTGTAATTTTCAAATTTACCCATATACCATTGTAACTACTAACTACCTCATTTGCTAATATCTTATTTACTCTTAATTAATACTGTTTTTCTATAAATAATTTTACTATTTATGGATATTTTCAGCTCCAAGAGCAATGGAGAAGTGCAAAAACAGGAGCTAAGCAAAGTAAAAATGGAACAGCAGCCTGCTCCTTTGATCTTAGGGCCACTGTCTAACAGATGGATTGAGCAGGGTGAATTTGTAATTTCATGTGTACTTGTTCCTTTTTTAATTTTTTTAAAATGTTATTTTTTGCATTTCTTGTACTATGATTTGATATAGATTTATCATATTACTACTATTAAAGTCTGTGAGTTGTATGGTGCTGAAATTTATGACTAGACATAGAAACAGTAACTAAATTGTGTCCACAATTAAGACCATGTTTGGATGGCCCCAATATGTTTGTGTTATGTTTTCTTGTATTAATTATGGTTTGCCTTCAAAAAAAAGACTATAATTATAGTTTAAGTCATGCTGCTTGTGATAGCAATCAATGGGGTTAATAAAAATATTCCTTTTGTTCTTTTGATCATAGAATATTAAGAAATATTTATTCATATTTATGCCCTTCCGTTTCTAAATGTTTTCCTATTTGTTTTTGTATTTGTGATAATACATACTTTATATCATGATTATCTCTAATTATATATTATAAAAATATAATATTATGAAATTCTTAATGTAGATATTGAAAACTATTTTAAAGATTTTATTTACTTCCGATCAAATAAAAGATTACATTTACTTCTAAATAGTGTCAAAATTGTAAATATGAACAACAATAAAAATAAAGGGAGTATCATAGTGTTTTTATTATTAATCACTAATTAACTATCATATTAATTTAGTTTCTCTTTCATTGGATTCTTTGAACCATAGAATCCTCTATTATTATTATATGGTATTTTATTAATTAGTTGTCTGTTTCAATAAATTAATCAAAAAGTGGGGACTGAAATAATGTGCATGTTCCATTAGTTGGCTGAGGGAGGGAGCAAGTTCATGTGGATGTCGATGGGGAGGTTGGCATTTATATTTCTTTGCCAATCTGTTTAGGCCAGACTATATTCTTCAATTATGATTGAGATTGGTGGTTTCAATCTTAATGCTATCTATTTTATGTGTTATAATTTCTCATCTTTTTTATTTTCTATTTCTCTATATATATATATATCTTTGTCTCATCAAAGAAAAATAATGCTAAAGGAAGAAAATTTTCATAAATTTGTATTAGAGAAATCAATATACCTAATTTTTTTGGGCTAGTGAAGAGAGGGGACCAAAGGTAGAAGGAATAAAATTAATTACTGAAGAGAAATTATTAGTTATGGAAATTAAATGAAGATATTCTAAACCTATAAGGAAGAATAATATTCACAAAATATATATACTCTATCAAGAAATACTTAAGTTTGCGTTAGGTTGATGGGTGAGATACGTCAAGTGATGACCAGTGATTGAAAATTTACTTCAAAATTAAATTGTTTGCTACCAAGTATGGCTTGGCCTAGTGGTAAGGCTAAGACATTTGTTCTCATGACTTCAAGGTTATGGAATCAAATTCCTACTATAGGCCATCTGAAAGTGGGGATTTTCTTTGTCTTTTCCCCTTCTTATTGGGTGCACCATAACCATAAGCTCTTGACTAAAACAAATATTTTTTTAAAAAAAGAGTTCCAAAATTATAAAAGTAGGTAATTTAGCTAAATGAAAAAGGTTATACCCCAATTGCATTTAATGTTCTATTTGATTTAAATCCACACGTATGAAAAACAATGTTAAAAGAATGTCATTATGTTAAATGAATACTATCATGAAAAAAAAGCGCGGTATATAATACGAAAACCCTAGAAAGAAAGAGGAAAGAGCCAAAAGCATTCGATATTTTTTTTTAATTCTATAATCATAACAATTTGTTTAAATTAAAAAACATAAGAATATGCAATATCATAAATCAATCATATATAACAGATAATAAAAATTAAAGTTAAAATTTGGAAATAGTAAGAATGGTTTTGTAATTGCAGTTCGTAAAGTATAAAATACAATGAAAAAGACTCTTAAATTATGTTAGCAGACCTGGAATATTTAAAATTTTAAAATATGTGATATAGATATTTTGTGTAATATATACATGTGATGCATTTAGATTTTATAAAAAAAAAATCAAATAATTATAGTTTTAATTTCATTGAGTTGTTTTTTGCAACTTTTAGGTTGTTTTACCTACACGAGATTCTAAATATTAAAGACTTGGCCAACGATTTTTAACAGGATAACATATGAACCATAGAATTAAAAAATCCCCATTTCTTTCCCCAATTCCCACAAGTGTATAAGAAAAGATTATCATCAAATAGTACTTTGATGTTGAAATTACAAGTAAAAGTTGAGTCGCAGACAAACTGCAAATATAGATAGTTTATTAGGTCTTTCCCAACTGAATTTTTTTCTCTTAACATAAGTGAGATCTCTACAAAGATCCTTCCCTAGAAATGTACCTCCAATAGTATTACTTACTTACCATATCAAACTTGCATCAACGTTTGTAAACAACTACTATTATGATCACACATTCACATTCCCACATATTACTTGGATTAGTAAATAGTGCCCATAACCCGCTTTTTCAAAAGAATCATACAGGATTAATGGAGTTGCTAATGTCCCAATGGAGATATTTAGGTAAAACTAATAAATTAAATTATCGATACTTATCCCTCTCAATATAGGCCTCCACCATTCTACTTTAATTTATTTTATTTTGCAATACCGCAGGTCAATTTCATTGCATGCTATTTTTTTTTTACCATGGATACAAAAGAGTTCATGACTAGTATCGTGTCAAGCAAGTTGATGTTAGGGTATGTTAAGAGTTTCACTATATAATAGTTAAAGTCACAGGTTTAAATTCTAACCCAACTCCGTATCTAAGGATGGGAATTCCCCTTACCTCCCTCCATCAGGAGCATAACCCGCAAACTTAGACCTATTGTATGTATAACCTACAAAAGGTTTCATTTCCACAAGAAATCGTTTTTCTTACCATATCAAATAATGACACGCCAATGTTTAGCTAGTTTAATTATCAAAAGATCCTATTAGCACCTTTTAAGACTGATTTCACCACCTGCTTTCTCTATATTGATAATGGATTAGGGGCAAAGTCTAAGGGCATGTACTAGAACACATAATCACCATTAACAAGGAGCAAATCAGTGAATAATGTATGTACGGTTAATCTGTTAACTTTTGCCTCAGTTCAGGGAACTGCGTTCAGTGAATTACTCAAAAAGTTCTGTTGACCCATCCATCTTGGATCACGCAAAGCTCAAATTCCAACATTACCCTTTGTGGGAATACTACTAAATAAAGGCTTTACATTATTATAACATTATAATACAAAGAAAAGGAACTATTATCCATAAAGATGACAATGAAGGTTCTTAGAGAGATCCAAGGATTTTGGAACAACTTCCAAGTCAAAAGTCAAAATCAGTGTTTACACTTAGAAGAAACTGGAGTAAGAAGGAACTCTATTTTAAGTCCCTTTCTGACAATTTCTCTGCCTCTTCCTTTTATTTACACCAATTTATTTAGGTAAAGTCAAAGAAAGTCATAATCGATGCGATTTATGAGATATCGATTGACCTTATAATCAAGTCTGCATTTTTCTTCGACTTCATGATCATCTCTGCGTTGGGACGATCATTATACTCTATCTGCAACACAAATCTTGGTTACTGATGAAACATATATGAGGTTACTGATAAGTACTATTAGGTTTATGTGGAGTTACCTACAGGATTACTCATAATATCACACCATCGTTTGAGTTTGCATGGGTAATACAAAAGACGGGATGTTTAAAAAAGTGGGGGTTAAGAAGCAGCATGGTGATCACAAGACTTACCCGCCATTTTGCTTCATCAGGAGTCCTTTTAGCTGTAGATGCCATGAATTAACAGAGAAAATCAGTATTGATGGCTGGTAAAGCGGTAGTTAATCATTGAACCATTTGTAAACAAGAATACATACACTTTGAGACATGTCGCTTCAGAACTCGTTGCATAGATGTATCAAGGTCAACATCGATGAACCTTCACATGCACAACCCCAATATCACTATAATTGTCGAAATCAAAGTACAATAAAGAACGTAAGTAATAATTCACATCTATAAAAAAAACACCCAACATGATTTTCTTCTCAAGAAGGACTACTAGCTAAAAGCTTTCGTTATTGTTCTTTTGTTTTCAAGTTTCAAGTTTCAAGTTTTTGAAAACTAAATACAAATAAATGCAAACCAGAAAAAGTGATTTCCCTTTTTTTGTTGTAAGTTTCTATTTAAAGAAAAAAAAAGTAGTTTAAGTATTCACTAAATTGAAATTCTTTGTATAACTTATACCATATGACAGAAAAGTGATGTGATGACGAACGGTTCTAAGGTATTGTATTCAGATAATAACACAACTTATCACCATGGGAAAATAGATTTCTTTTGAAAGAATACACTGTAGATTAGATGATTCATGGTTTCGTCAACTACATGATGCCCCTTCCCAAAAGAGTGGCCGTTTTGGTCTTTCAGTATTGCATATGTGCAGTACAGCTGATCTCGACAAACTGTTCTTTAGCACACTAGTTCATCTTTTAATGAAAGATCTAGCAGGAACAGCTTATCTCATTCTGGGTTAAGATGCTGGACATCAGATATTAACTTCTCACTTCAGGACAATGACTAAAACAGAGGCATCATAGAACAACAAACTGATTTACCATCTTTCGTCTAACAAAGTAGATATATCATTCCAAACTCCTTCATCTAGGAGCAGGTAATTTCCTTCTACAATCACAACTTTGTGCCTGCAGACAGAAAATGCACACAAACAAAGGCTCGTCAACTTTTCCCAGTCTTTTGAACTATGCTACATTCAGTAGAAAGAAATAGAGTTATACCAATACAAACTACAGTTTTTAAGCTGAAAAGAGACACTATTCGGTGAGGGATCCAAATTCTTCCATTGCTAGGTCTTGCTAATGGAGCAACGTGAGGTTATTTACAGCACGCACTCCGAAATAATGTACAAAAAACATAGACTTAACAAGTTGGCATGAAGCTTGGGTTCCCTGGGTTATATTATCTTAGACTAAAAGGTCTCTGGTTCACGGAATGAGCTGCTCCACGAAATAAGTCTTCGAAAAAAGTTCATCAAATGCAATAGAATAATGTCATGAATAACATTCAAATGGACTTAACAGTAACTGCCAGAAACTGCTAATTGATGGCTCCTGCAAATTTCCCCGGAATTATTTAGAAATTTAAACTCGAGTTACAGTAGTTATGTTTACAAGAGGTCAAAAAAGACGGGAGAAGAGAATAAGCATCATATTATCAATCTCAAAAGCCTATTTGCACAGGATGAGGCCAACAGAATGCCACAACGCCATATAAGCTTGTCAGTCAAACTATTAGTAGTCGAAGGCTGAAGACAGAACACAGTGGGGATAGAGATAATGGTAATCATTTACAGGTTTTTCAAGCCCCAACTAGTCAAACACAAGTGATGGCCCAGAAACATGTGATGGGTCTCTGGTCCGTTAAGGTGAAGCTATGTAGATGGAAACAAGAAGAATCAACAAAACTAGAAAGCATGCCCATGAGAAAAATTGCATGACCATGCAGGATGGATCTGACTCCTAGGATGACAGGGACTCGGAAAATCCATTCATGCTCGTGCAATTCTCCTCCTTCAACATGGTTCACGGTCCTTATCCTAATTGTATTCGGATTCTGGTGCTTTGATCGCAAAAGACAATTTGCATAGTATGAGGACAATGGGTGCAATAAGGTCATCTAAGCTTGTCGCCCGAACTATTTGGTGGCCAAAGGCTGAAGACAGACCACTACTAGAATGAAAATAATGGCAGTCATCCCTATTTGATGAGCACAGCCATTTTAGTGAATATCTTGAGCTAAATTCTGAGAGACGTCGAGCATCTGGGTGGGCCCTGAAGACCTGTAGGCTGTAGGATTTCAAGTACCTCATAAAAAAACTGACAAGGAAGTAGGGACATAGTTAAGTACTACAAAAAGTTTTACTCACTGAAGGGAGACAAAGATGTCATCTTCAATAGGATCTCCTACGCCATGATCAAAGGATGGTGCACAAACGGATCCCTGGTAAATTGATCATGATTCATGCATCAGAAATTTGCAGACATAATTAAATAGACATACCATATCATAGTACGTTTTACAATCATTTTAAGAGCTAGATTCAATTATATTATATCATATTTCTCTATCACTAACAGCAGAAGCTACCTGACTCCTCAAAGTCTGGAGACATTTAAGTAACCTTGTCGGGTCAAATGTCCATGGAGCTGATGTTACAGAAAGAGAGACGCTGTCAAAATTTTTAAAGATGATAATAATAAGCAGCACCGGCAGGAAAGAACCTTACCTCCTCTTCTTGCATGAGCCTCTTTTGGATCCTAAAGAGAACAACAGAAAAAAAAAATTATATAACAAAATTGCAGACCACTTTAGTAACCACATGAAAGAGTGCACCAAAACTTTAATAAAGTATTAAACACGAGTTATCACATCTTAATAAGGAAAAGGTTCACACGCGAAGTGCAGACAACGAAACAGAACGGCTCAAAAAAACAAACCTCCATCGCATCTAGTTGACTACGATAAAGATGGAATCCATCCATGGGGAGAACAATAGCAACATCTGGAGATCCTACTTGTTCGTCCATGGAAGGTGATTTTTGGGGCCACAGCTTGTTTATGCGCTGAACTACTTCATGGGCCACCGTACTTTTACCAGCACCAGGAGGACCAGCCAAACCAACGATATATCTGCATTGTCCTTATGCATATATTATTACTGATTATACTAAATACATTTTAAATATGTTTTAGTCTTCATAAAAACAGAAAAATACCATTGCTAGATTCATCATTAAAAGTACTTGCTATATATTACACCTGCATTTCACATGAAATATTACATTTACTTAGGGCGCGTTTATTAAGGAAGCGGAAATAATAGGAAGAAAAGGGAGTTGTTTTCCTTTTCAAATGAGGGGAGGGATAATGAGTTCACGATCCATGTGCCAAAAACGATTATGTAAATCCATTTCAAATTATGCTAATAATGGTGAGCGTAACATTGAAATTGAAACGGAGGGAGCACCATCTTGTAACTTTAATAACATGATATAGTGGAAGAAAACAATTGTCAAAGTCAATAATATATCCTCAAAAGTCAAACCTTATCTATCTCTATTCTATAAGTGAAGAGGTGGGGGACACCAAAAATCCATTTTATTCTTTTTTTAAAATTCCTAATTAAATGGAACAAATCCCTCTCTATAACTAACTTTTTTATTTTGAAAAATACATTTTAAACAAATTATCGAACTTTCTATTTTATATGCTTTCGCGCGCATCGCGTGCATTTAATACTAGTTACTTTGATTTTAAGACGGAGGGTTGAGTATCGATCTATGCTTTAAAAAATGGACCATCTTCAAAAGTTGAAAGTTTGCAACTCCACCACATAATCAAGTAGACATTACAAACATCAAACAACAAATATTCCTACCATTGACTGCAGCACATGCTGCTCCTCAGAATGTAAATTATCTCACTGAGTAATAGGTATAACATAAAAAAATATAGGACATATACCTGCTTGTGACACCAGAAGACTTGCATAATGATAGCAAAATAAAATGCGCAACAAATGCGATTATGCTGATGAAGCTTACTTTAAGTTAGGGTTTGATGTTACAGCGGCAGTAGGAAGAAGACGCAGGGCCAGAGAGTCATACACCTCATCCATAGATCTAGAAATAAAAGTCAATGGATCATCAAAACCAAGCAACATTGATAGCACAAATCATAAGGCATGCATTCCCAAACAGAATTTAGATAAAAAAAGATAAAATCTGAGGCGCAGACACACTTCAAGGTTGGATTAGTAAATGACATGAAAGACCCTTAAGGATGCCCATTAAAGATTTCGAAAAAGAAAGAAGAGTACCCTGAGTGAAACAACCTGCCAGGTTCTCATGCCCCCAATGACCATCAATAGTCATTAAAGAAAGACCTATAAAAGACTAAAGAAAACACATTTTCTTGCCCACAACTGATGCCCTAAATGTTGACAAAGGCCAGAAAACTCCCGGCGTGTGAAATCAAGACATTAAATGTGAAGTCTTGAAAAAGAAGGTCCATCACTGAAACACGAAGATATTAGGTTTTAGAAATAACATGAAGAAATTAGGTCATCCAGCACTTGATAGAAGTGAACTGAGGTAAACAATCCATATAACGAACAACAACAACAACAACAACAACAACAACAACAACAACAACTAAGCCTTAACATGAATCGTCAACTGAAACCGTTGCCAAATGAGATGGCATCGACAAGAGTGAAATTAAGTTTTTAAAAGGGTTTTTGTTTTAAGAGTTTTTAAAAAGTTTTTGAAAACAGGGTTTATACCAAAAACTTTTAAAAGAGGTTTTCAATAAAAGGTTTTAATACCAACACAATTGAGAAAAACAAATAAATGCAGTAATCACACCCCTTCTTCCACATGGATACTGCCCCTCCACCCACTTCTATTCAACGCCATGCTCTCCTCAATCCCAAGTAGCCTCATATCACTTTCAATTACCTTCATCTAAGTCATCTTAGGTCTTCCCCTACCCCTTACAATTTGATTACTCCTCCACTCTTCAATTCTTCTCACCGGTGCATCACTTGATCTCCTTTTCACATGACCAATCCATATAACGAATACAACATATAAAATCTTGACTCATAAAGACGACGGCCATTCGATGGGAGTAAGGCTCTGATATTGTTTTTGTTGTATTACTGAAACAACCTCTAAGGATCCCATAGGTCAATATGATACCAGACCCAAAATGTCCCCAAAGGCAAAGGATACATGCTAGGAACTGACATAGTTGACGCAGACTATTAAGACAGTAAAGGATTGTTTGTATTGATTGAATGGAAATTTAACAGAAAATGAAATTGATAATTAAGCTTTCGAGTGGCTTGAACACTCCCAAATCAAGCTTTCGAGTGGCTTGAACACTCCCATAAACTAATCAAAATATCTGTCCACAATTTTAATGATGCCACTCTTTCCTTCATCTCTCCTATTTATAGAATTTTCTCCTAACTAACTCTCTAGCTTATTGCTCAAGCTAACTTATAAAGATAATGCCTAAAGTACCCTCCCCTAAAATGTCGGTTCTTAGCAATGCATCTGATACATAGGGAAACTTCTTCAACGGCTGATGAACCTCACGTAAAACAGAAAGAACACCTAACAACTGTTTCTAGAGGGAGAAAAAACACCGAAAGGTAGAGTTTATGCCCTAATGGAGAGACAAGCCCTAGCTCTCTCGAGAGAAGGGAGGTAATAATTAACTTGTGCTTGTCTTAACTAAATGCACCCCATATTCAGTTGTCCTAATATAATTGCAACTTTTTCGTTTATTGTATTGCATTCTATCACTATAACGTTGCAACGTTATGGTAAAAACCTTATGGTTTATAGTTAAAACTTATGGTTAAGTTAAAATCATAATAAGATTTGAAGTTACAAACTTACATAAGTAGAGTTATTAACACCTCATAGTTTAAGTTAAAACCTTATATAACAAGACTTTAAGTTAAAACTCTATGGCTTAAAGCTAAAACTTTTTTGTTTTACCATTAATAAACCATAAATATGGGGATAGACCATCTACCACAAGACTTATTATACAAAGACTTGTGTTAGACAACTTGTGTTACACACTCTGATATAAGCATATGGATAGATTGTATAGAATTTTTAGGTAAAAATATAGTGTTATAACTTTAAATCTCAAAGCTTCAAAATTTGACACTAGACTTACTTTTAACTTAGAGGACAGGTTGCCCCAATTTTAGGAACATTGTTTACCGAAAGCTCAGTTTTTGGAACATGGTTTGGTATAGAGAGCATCAATTTAAGAAAGGATGGGTACACCTTTGTGAGTGTACTTACTCCCATGAATTCAAATGTTTCTCCTTGTCATTTGTTCTGCACTAGAGCTTCACCCCACCTACACTCACATGCTAATAACTTCACAACTGCAGGCATCCTACTCAGATCCGCACATTCTTCCACCTTGTTCCTCTTCGATATAGCCCTAATTCGGGAGGCCCAACTACAATAAGTTGGAAAATAAGCCCAATTTGAAGGTCCTTGTAAGAATTCTTGCGGTTGGATTTGTAATTTGAAGTTGTTATCCTTTTCCAATTTGCCTATAACGTGGACGATAATTTCCTAAAAGAAAAAATATGTAATATCAACTTTTGTTGCTTTTCTTTCCTTTATTTCGGTTTATTTTCTATTAATATAGATATGTATCCTTCTCAACTTCAGCATGGTTGGTTTGGGTTTGACATCATTGTTCAAAAGCAAAGTATTTATACTATGATTACTAGAATGGTGCGCCTCGTCTCCGTAATCCAATTTTGCAATATATGGCTCCTAGGGAGGTTATAACTTTGTGTTTGTGGATGAAATCCGCCAAGAAGGGTTAGAATTTCAAGATCCTTGGGAGGTACCAAATAAATGAGGGGATCCCTTTCTGTTAATACGAACAGCACCTGGTTGCCTATATTCGGTTGCAGGAAGCTAGTCGAATGCGTACTCTTGTATCCCTTTTGGTGGGGCTTTTTCCCTTCCTCGGAGAATTATGCTTTCTACCAGGTCAGGTCAAGAGTTAACCATTAAGAAATCAACTCAATAAAAGTGACATCGGCCCATATGATGAGTTGGACCTTCGAACTCGATGTTGATTTGTCACTAATATTTTTTCGTATTATGGATCAGAGATATTCATCTTTATCTAGATAATGATCTTCAACGGATTAGGACTAGTGTAAGTGTATTGTGAAAAATAATAGCTTAAGGAAGAGACACGTTAAGGAAACTAAGAGAAAAATAGTTGGAAAATGAAAGGGAAAAGGAAAGAATATGAGGGAGAGGGAAGCTAGTGAGGAAAGATTGGATTTGAATTGTTGAGGCGCCCTAATTCCTAATTGTTGAGGCGCCCTAATTCCTAGAACTGATCAACACAAAACATAGCCAAATCCTCCTAATGTCCTATCCGATTCTGCCACGACATTACAATAGGTGTACAGGGATGAACTTTCAAAAAAAAGTAGCATTTCCTTGAGGTTTTGAAGGATTTTTGTGCGCAAGAGAAATTTAATTTGAAAAAAAATAAAACCATAGAGTAATGAGTACACATTGAAATGTGCAGGTGCTACCTGCTAACTGTAATTGGAGATCGCACTCATCTCTCCTTCGAGATGAGGTCACTTAGGGGTATTAGAAAAATGCAGCTAACTCATATATCTAAGAGATAGTTGCTTACACCAATAGTTGGCACAAAATGGTTAGTTGACAAGCTGATTCATTACATTAAGGATGACCTTAACATATAGAGAGGTTTGGAGAGGAAGTGCCTCTTCCCACAATATATAAGCTATAAGGTGAAACATCTGCATTGAAGATCTTAATTGAGAATGGAGGAGAAAAGGAACCAAAGATATACCAAGTTAAACTCAATGAAACTGATTTACTGCACTACATTACACTACATATTTAGTATATTCATTCCCATTTAAGATCTTTGATGCAATGCTTTCACCTTATACAATGTGGGAATAGGCACTTCCTCTCTCAGCCTCTCTATGAGGTCGAACCAATGTCTCTAAGCATGTTACTGATGAATTAGCTTGTCAATTAACTATTTTGTGCCAACTATTGTTGTACGCAACAATCTCATAAGTATGAGTTGGCTGCATTGTTAGCATGAGCACATTTCATTGTTAACCTATTACTCTCAGTTTTTATTCTATTCAAATTAAATTTCTCTTGCGCATAATAATCCATTAAAACTATCAAAACTGTAAGGAAATACTTCTTTTCTGGAAAGTTTAAAATCGGATAGGACATTTGGAGGATTTGAATCTACTTCGAGTTCATCTTCGGGTTCATCAGTAAGTAAGGCAAGACCTCAACAATTCAAAATCCAATCTTTTCTTACTAACCTCCCTCTACTCCTAACTCATTCTTTCTTTTCGCTTGCATTTTAACATGTCTCTCTCCTTAAGTTTCTTTTGTTCTTGATGCACTAACACTACAAGAGCATTATCTCCTGACGGATCCATAAAACGACAAAACATTATTTGCACATCAGCAACATCTCCTGACTCAACCATAACCTCCTTAGGAGGTATATATTTCAAAAATGGAATAGGGAGAGAAGGAGCACCGTTCTTTTCCATCTCTCCTTCTAGATTCTCCAATAGAGTAATCATAGTATATATACTTTTATATATACTTTGGTTTTGCACAATGATGTCAAACACAAAGTCACCATGATAATTAGCCAACCACCTAGGATACATACTTACCTATCAATAACAAATGAAACCAAAAATATAGGAAAAAGAAGCAACAAAGTTGATATTACAAATTTTGTTTGCACACTATCCTCCAAATGATCCAGTACAAGTTAGGGGAAAAAATACATTTTCAATTACAACCAAAAATACATGCAAGAATGCTAACAAATACCTTCGAATTGGCTTGTTTCCCTACTTCTTGCAAATGGGTCTCCGAATTAGAGCTTCGAAATAGGGTAGAACAAAGATGAACAAGATAGAAGAATCCGCGGATTTGAGCGAGATGGCCCAGGGTTATGAAGGTTTAATGCAAGTGAGTGTAAACGGGTGAAGCTCTAGCAATGGCTGACAAGGGAGAAACACTTGCGTATATTTGACATCAGCTCCCATCCTAATTTGGATTCATGGCAGAAGCACACTGGCAAAAGGTCGAGTATTTGTTCTTATAGTTAGACAAGACACAGGAGGCTCCAATTTCAGGGGCATTGTTCAAAAAGAGTTTCGGCTAAGAAAGCAACTTATCAAGAAATAGAAGAAAACACAGTTTTGAAGTTCTCTTCTTTGCTTTGATATTT
Source organism: Patellifolia procumbens (assembly GCA_947645195.1). Taxonomy (NCBI): domain Eukaryota; kingdom Viridiplantae; phylum Streptophyta; class Magnoliopsida; order Caryophyllales; family Amaranthaceae; genus Patellifolia; species Patellifolia procumbens. The sequence goes on from CANSGD010000658.1 coordinate 761,207, forward strand.
AAACATCATTCAACCTTTTCTTGTGACTCGCAAAAGTATTAAAAAGCACATTATAATAAGCATTGTCTGGATTTCACAAAGAGCTCTATAGTGGATTGAACAGAATCTAATATACACTTTAGGAAGAAGCTTAGAAGCTCATAGTCTTAACCAGCAGCCATTTGTGACTAAAAACCTCTATGTAGTTGCAAAACTTCTAGATTTCTCCCTTGTCAATCTCATCTCTTTACTTTTTATACTATCAAGTGTTTGATATCATGACTATAAACTTGCACCCAAAAAAATTAAGCCTTTGGCTAAGACAAGTTTGAACAAGAAAAATCTGAGTTTCGAATTCTCACTCCCAGTACACTATACCCATTAAGGGAATTATTAACAGCAATCAACGCTATACGACAGCTTTCACAACATTAACTCAGGCTACCACAGTTAAAATGTTCACATCTGCTTGATTCGCTTTTTGATAACATGCAACTCTATCTACCACAGTCCACACCATAATAGTTAGTGTTAAATATAAACCATGCGATACCTGGCTTCCAGGAGAGAAGCTTCAGTCTTGCGGCTACATGATACCTGAAACAGGTTGGAAGCAGCCATTTTAAATTAGTTTTTTTCTACTGCTTGTTTAATAAGTTACGTACTCATAATAAGTAAAACCTAACCAATCCAAGAATTGAACCTTTAATGTGCCTTTAGTTTGAGAGTTAGGCCTCACGACATATAACAAAGGCGGCGTTCTTTTAACAGTCAATGCAACAGATATAGAAGCTTGGTGCCATGGAGGGAGCCGTACTCCATTACGCAAATCTGGAGATAATTATATAAAATAATAATTAAATTTAAGACAAAATTCAACGATGCCCAAATAGTGATTATGAAAAAAGTTATCCAATGGCCACATAATAAGCATAATCAAAACCCAACCCCATTGTACAAGACGGGATGATCAACAATTAATAAATTGAACAATCGGTAGTTTTGGAGCCTAGTATGAGACTTGACTAGTCAATCTACAACACAGAAGTATATGCATGCATGTGTCTGTGCATGTGTGCATTACTTTTGATATCTTGGACTGAGTAGCCAACCCATCTTTTGGGACTAAGACTCTGTTGTTGTTATAGTTGTTGTGGTGAGTGTATTCCGAAATCTCTGTTTCAATATACAGCATTTTGCCTATATTTAGCATGAAGGGGAGCTTTTGGCTTTGGAACCAACTCAAAATGCTACTAACATGTTTCAGTAACAGCATTATGACCGAGAAGGCAAGACTGCTAAATGCAAAATGCCAACAGGAACAGCCTTTGGAAAAGCATTTTAGCAAAACATCATTTTGACCTAACACTCACTTTAAAGAGCCAAAGAGCTAAGAGTTTACCATACAAATTTCCTATATTAACTATGGATCAAACCTACTAATACAATCTACTAAGTAAAAGCTACTGGTTACAAAATAAGTTTTGCTTTAATAGTCAAAGGACAAAACAACTCCTTCACGGGTCCTTAAAGGTTACAACTACCTTTGCAACTATGAATATATCTAACAGTAGTGATGTCATGTCCTTATATTACTTATTGTATCATTTACAGCTAAATTTAAAAAGAAATCAGCAAATTGACCAACTTCAATGTGCTGGTAAAGTATGCTCAAATATGCAAATGGAATCGATTAATGTTTGTTAAACGCCAAACAAGGTCATAACTATAGAGCAAAACAATTGTACCTCATTCCATCCCCGTGGTTTGGACGAGAACTACAGTGTATGCTTGGTCATATGACATTGACAATATAGAGGACTACACATTTTCATGCTATAGTAGCACTTTACCATTCAGCATCTCATCGACCTTCTTTTTAAGAAGGTTAGCACAGACTCAGGCCTAGTTTTTGAGCAACCTCTCACCTTGATTACAAACCAATCAAACCTGGGTGGGTATATCAGGAAGTGAACTTCATGGTAATGAAGCTTGTGGTTACTAGCCTAGAATACAGGTAAAGCTTAAACCGCACCATTCAGTATCAACTAGTAAAGACACTAGAATGCTTTTCCAGTGAGGAAGCCCATTCTCAGCTCATCAATAACCTTGCCTTTTCCTTTTTAGGTCATGATAAGGTTCACAAATCGGAGATGTATAATTCCAAAATCTCATAGCGAAAAACGCCATCATAGTTCTCCAATACTGAAATTTAGCCTAATAACCATCACCTATTCTCTAAGCAACTTCAATCTTATAAACATAGGTACATCATCACCGTTACCCCAGCGCCTCAAACAACGACCCTCGTCAATGGCATGTAAGGGGGGTTATATGCAAATAGTCTTACTCTCACCTCGCTTCACACTAAGCTACCATTCTACCTTTAAAAAATTTATCATTGGAAATACATCATCACCAATCACCACAGCAACAAACAATGAAGCACCACAACAAGAAAAATAAAAATACGCAAACCATCATGAAAAGTAAAACCATAATTTGGCATTACTGCCTCTTTGGTAGCCGATAATCTTAAGCTGTATTGGTATAAATTCATGTGCATTTGTGGAAAAAAAGCATGCGCCAGTAGAACCTTATCTTCAAACATGTTATTCTTCATAAATTCCCATTACCCCTCAATACCTCCTCTAAAGTGGTAATTTAATGGATGGTATGAAGTTGTACGAAGAATCGAGGTATTCGCGAATGCACAAACATTGCCATGGAAATTGACAAGAGACACTTTTCACATAATTACATATAAGTGCATTACCGGCACCGTAATTTAACACCTCCTACTGGGGTGCTAATTGAGCGAGCTAGCTCGTGAACTACTCGAGCTCAACTCGATCAAAATCCGGTCAACGCTTGACTCGACTTAGCTAGGATCGACCTCGAGATCGACTCGAGATGCTAATGAGTCCGAGTTTTGTGTAGACTCGAAGACTCGCGAGAAACTCGAATGATATATTAGAGTGTTAAAATATTCATTTTATATATAAAATCTATCTTATGGGTGTAAAGCCGACTAAAAAACTTGCAAATAGCTCGAGATTGACTCGAGCTCATTCAAGTTGGTTAAAACTCGATCGAAGCTCAACTCGATTGTGGCTGACTCGAATCGAGATTGTGGCTGACTCGAATCGAGTTCGACTCGAGATCTTAACGAGTCAAGTTATGCAAAACTCAACCCGACTCGGCTCGTTATCAACCCGACTCGGCTCGTTATCACCCCTACAAATAGTATTATCAATGTAAGCCCTAGAATAAGTTCATTTATACTATGAAAGCACCAAACTAAACATAATTCGAGCCGTAAAAAACTAAAACCAATCAATATTTTCAATTCCTTCATCTGTAAAAGGCATTAACTCCAACAAATTACACGGAAACCTCCCAAATTTCATACAATTGAAAATCCACCGCACGTCTCGATCGCAGTTCACCGATCAATGAGGCAATTGACAAGCAACAAAACATTCATGCAGAGCCGCAATTTGATGTGGAAAAAACAAGATATATCATAACAATCAGATAAATTTCTCATACATATACACAAATTTTAATTTACTAGAAACGTTGTAAAATCAGTAAAAAAGATGATGGAGAGAGCGACCTGGTGAAGAAGAATAAAAGGCGTAAGGAGTTCGTGATGTGCGCGGGAATGATGAGATCTCCATGGAAATGATGAGATCTTCACTGAAACTAGCTATTTGTCAACTTGAGATGTCGCACCATTGATACAAATTACAAATCGAAATTTATGCGTATGTTTCTTTTTCTTTTCTATCCATCAAAAAGAAAATATTTCTAATTTTAAGCTAACTTTGCCAAATGTAAATATTTATGGGCAAAAGCTAAGGAGCGCCTCAAATATTTAAAAGAAAAAAAACTTTTAACTATTGTTTAGTTTGATTTTGACATAAATTTTAAAATTATAATATGTATTATTATTGTTTCACAATTCTTATCTAGTGTTCGGAGGTGTTCGATTGTAGGCTCATTATTTAAATTACCTAATTTGTCATACACTTATACATCTTATTCGAAAAAAGTTAGTAAATGCAGCTTAAATGTATCAAAAACTTATTACTTAGACACCCAAAAGCAATTTAGTGGAAAAAGTGTTAAAGAGTTACGTCATGATATGAATGGATTCGTGGTAAACATTGACAATGTTTAAGAAACAATCAAATTGCGTCTAAAATACATCATGGATCGTTCTAAATCACAATATAATACCAAAGTATGTTTTGATTGGTTTTATAATCATGTAAAGATTAATAATAATTTAAAAGTTATAACTTACTCTTTTAAACACTTTAACGATATTTCCGGTGGTACAAGGTTTTTTTATTGGTGCAACAAGGAAATATTATGATGGTACATATAAGCACTTTGCAATTTTGCAGTACCATTACTATACAACGTTACGATATACTTTGACAGTACCATATAAGCACTTTGTACTTATGTAGTACCATTATTATACAACATCAATACATTGGTATTACAAGTAACAAATATTTACACATTTATATTTCAAATAAGATATGATTAGGCACAGACTATGTTCAATAACATTTGTTAAAATGCAACTTAAACAGATGATTGAAATTAAAATCATGACCATTGAAACCAAAAGATTTGTTTACTTAACTAAGCAAGTTTGGAATTTTTTTCGGATTCATTCAATTACTTGGGTGACAGATTTTGACTAAATTTCAGGCGAACTTGTTTGCGAGTAGTTTGCAAACATATTGGCTCATTGGCATCCCTACCTTGTAGGAGTCATCCTGCTCATCCATTGATACAAGAAGTGTATACCCCTTAGGATTTCTAGCTATCAAATCAAAGGAGATGGGGAAAGACACTGAGAATACCAATACTAATAGTGTAAAATACAGTTTTTTGTTTGTTTTATTTTGAATACATTACAGTGTAACTTTCAACTACATTGTTCATCCAATGTGTGTTCTTACACTGGAACTTAATTTAAGAACAACAAAGGGGGGGTTAGTAATTGAAGGGCGGAGAGACCATTGCTCCCCACAAATTAAACAATGAATGTAACCCCCCAGAATGATACAAGGAGGAGCTTTGAATGATATACATAAAATCACAATTTGTAAGGGTTCATCCCATAAATACAAGACATCTTCGCTTTCGAGCTTGGCATTCCTTAATGTCATCAGAAGGCTGCATGAACCCAAAACAAAAGATTACTTAGCTTAACTTTCACATAATCTTCCATTAAAAATGTTTTCGTCCAACCGAATAGAACCTAAATGATCACATTAAAATGTTAAACCATGTGAATTACTGTTTTCTACCAAATAAACATCTTGTCCATTAAAGGTCGTGTAAAAGTCTGTTTAACTTGACCTTGCCCTTATGTGGGGGTCGATTGGGCTACCCTACCTATTACTACTCAGAACACTTGGCTAAGATCAGAAACAAAAACAGGAGTCATACACAGCCCTGTTAGCTTGTGACGAACAATCCAAAGACATGGCATGAAGTTAAGTTGAATATCATTTGAAAGGCTTGCTAGAAAACAGCACCAGTGCTGAATGCTGATAAATTTAAAGCTTTAAGGTACTAAAATTTTCTCCCAAATAAGAAAATAGACTAATGTGTTAACTTAGCTCTTCCTCCAATGTTGAGTTACCAATGTTAAGCAAAAGGTACTTAGTACCAGCAATTTGAGCAAGTAAAACACAGATAAAGTATAGCATATTCTATCAATTGTGATTTACCTGCTGGCTGAGAATGTGAGGAACTCTAACTCTCTTGGAGCCGTCAGCCATGCGCTTGCTTAGTAACTGGCTTTCTAGTGGAACATTATCAATCTGCAAGTATAAAAACGTTAAACCAGTGTTAATTTCTTATGATTTGATTTGGGTAAATACAAATTTATTTCAGTTGAAGTTATTTTTAAGTATAAGCTTGAGGTTAAAAAACAGGAAATGGTTACAAATTACATGAACTTGGCTAATATTTGTTTAGAGATATAAACAATATTGGATCATCAAAAAGCCAATGGTGAAAGTGACAACTAAGGATGATACTATTATACTAGGTTCGACTTATCTGAATTTATAATTTCAAAGGAACCGTCAATTAAAAAGAAATCATGATTAACATCATAATTAAGAAGATGAAACAACACCGACTTAAGCAGTCAGAAGTTCATCATTGAACATTTTCTCAGGGAACTGATGGTATACCTGAGTTTCAATAACCTCGTGCAGCGACTTCACACAGTCAGCAGCATGAACACTTTCCAAATTGGGACACTGAAGGAGTAATCTCTCTGAATAAAGCAAGGAAACATCTTTAGAAACCTAAAAGTTCGCGGTCTGAACCATAAACGTCCATTGTTAATCAGTAATCCCAAAATACTGACCTGGGTGCAAATTTGTACAGGAGGTAAGGTTCAGGTCACTGAGCTCTGGACAATTTAAGTATAGAGCCTGCATTTTTATTTACAGCCTAAATCAGAAACAAACGGATATCTGAAAGAACAAGGCTAATCAAGTGGAGAGATTGTTCTCCATCGAACTGAGAGGAGGGAATTGGTGTGGGGCCCAACCGCCCAAACCAATTTGATTTACCAATATTCCCCTTCCTCATGCGTTCGGTGGAAAGCAGTTTTCCAAATAGCCTGACTCTATATGGAAAGTCCAAAAGGCCTATATGTACATGGCAGAGGGACTCACATCTAAACCAGAACAACCCCACAAGCTAAGCTTCTTCAGCCGACTATGCTTGACTATAAGCTTCTGATATATGTGATGCGGCTTGCTACTTTTACGTGGTTCACAATCATTACTTTCACGAACAGAGACATCATCCATGTCAGGATCACAAATGGACATACCACAGTCCATTAGCTCAAGAATAGGCAATTGCGCTGTGGCAAATTGAATACCACCTGATCACATAAGAAAAATAGAGTGAGATTTTAATACTATCATCCAACTGAAACTCGCATAGATAATAACACACTGAAAAACAGGCAAGGAATAGAGTATTACTTGAAGTAATATTAGGGCAAAGAGCTAGCAATAATCTTGTTAGACTTCGGGAGAACACGTTACATATTATTCCAATGCCACTATCAGTGATGCTAGACCTGGATCAACAACAAAAGAATCTCAGATTCAAGCAATTAAACCAAGTAAACTAGGGGGGAGGCTAATGCTGCTAGTGAATGACAGTTTTGACAAGCTTCATAGTTCAAAAAACAATGATGAAGCATTACCCGCTCAAGTCAAGGAGCTCTAACTTCGAAAAACTGTAAGCAATGGCAGCAACAGAAGCATCAGTGATGCCAGAACCCAACACTAACGAGAGCATTTTCAATCCCCTGAATAAAAGAAATCATCAGTCAATAGAATTCATCAGGCCTTGTCAGATTATTTCTATTGTATGCTAAAACAAAACTGAACAACACTTCCTGTACCAACCTCAAATTTGCAGCTGTCAGAGCAAGAACAGTAGCATGAGATAATCTAGGCGATGCAACGTGAATGTTCTGCAACTTGGGGCAATATTTTCCCAAGTTGTCCATCAAGGTTGTGACATCAGTACTATCATTTTCTTGGTGAGAAAAGTTCAAAGAAACCTCCCTCAGATTAGGACAGTTCAGAATCTACAACGATGAGATCCAAATAAGAACAAATAGGAAAATAAGGGACAGCAAAAGATTTTAAGCAGAGGGAAATTTAGACCTCTCAACAAAAGGGAGAGAGTAATCACCGTCTTAGATATAGAATGAAGATCAGAAAGCCATAGTGTGGAAAGACTACTTGAAGAAATAACAACCGATCCTAGATTAGAGCATCCTTCCATCTTAATACTTGTAAGAGATCGTCTATCAGCAACAAAACGACCCAGCTCATCTCTACAGCACAAATACAACAGAGTCAATTAGTTGCCGGATCATGACTCATGATTACATCTGGGAGTGTGGAAAGAGCTAAAAAAAGGCACACAAAAATTCCAAGACTTACACTATTGTGACCACTTGAGATAGTGCAACCCCACCCCACCCCACCCCCCACCCCCGGCAGTTCATCAGGGATCATTTTTCCACTGGAGCTAAGCTATCAAGTATCAACTACCATTTGGGTGCTCAGACCACTACAAATAGTAATCGGCCAAGCAAAGACGTTTGCCATGAAGAGTGACACAAAGTTTTTCCCTACATTACCTGAGTTTCTTTTCTACTAGAGCAAATACAATAATGTAACTAGAGTCTCCACTCATCCATCCTTTCAAACATTTTGCACAATTTCCCTGAATTTTAAGTGTCAAGTGTCATGATCATGTTTCTTTGCAAACATTCATAGACACAGAGGTATTAAGACCACGAGCTGGAGCCCATTAAGCAAACAAGTCATGTGAGCCGCGTACTAATGAACTGGTATGATTGCATTTATGAGTACATTGAAGACCCTGATTGGAACAAAGAAAAAAGTAGCTACAAAAGATCAACAGGAAACACAATCTACTCACCCAGTAATCCGGTTAACAGACGTCTCTGAGGTAGAGATCTCCATCGACTCCAGATTTGGGCAAGAGAACGCAATGCAAGCCAGCAGTGTTGCATCCACATCACTGCAATGAATGAAAAGAAATTGATAAATATAATCAACTCTAGAAATGCCAGAAAACAACATTATGCTCTAAATTACACTAAATTAAACTAGTTATTTCCTTTATTAAAACTTCACAGCCACGACAATACTACAACCAAGTCACTTGACATTCCACTCATAGATAACAGCAGTCTTGAGCTGAATTAAGCTTTAAGCAGCATTTCAAATAGCTGTATTAGTTCTGCCTAATCAGATTAACATCAAATTTTACTCAAAATCAGGTCAACATCCCATGATACACCTCTTTGTACCTACAATTCCATATAATATACACGTATTATTGAATTCAATCCGAACAATGTAGGTTCTATTAGTCTTTTTCCTCTCATAAACAATATCACACCATATTTAAGCATCATATACACTGAATAAACCAATAAACTGTTCCATTTTAAGTCAAATAATAAAATTTCACCGTTCTTCTATTTCTCGTTCATATTGAGCTTTATTAGTATGGCTCATTAGGCTATCTGTCTTATCTCTCACGGAATAACCCATAATTATGATATATTGGATTACAGATCAATTAAGAAAAACATCTCTATCATTGTAATGGTAAATTGTGTACATCCGACTCTCCACTCTCGATTCATGTTTTGTTTAATTACATAAGATCCCCAATTCACTAGATCTAATCACCAAATAGCAATCTCTTTCATAACCCTATCAGAACTAAGAAGGTCTGAGTATCATATCAACCCTAGGGTTTCATTGCTAACTAGAAGCACCATTTCAGCTCATCATCACCCCCCTTGCCCCTTCTTTGCACTCGGGTATCCGATTACCTTTTCATTTCAAATCCTCAACACTCTTTCAGATAATTCTCAATTCAATCAGCACAATCTCCTCTCCATTTCCCACTAAATCTCACTCATCTTAAATCAAATTAACTTGATTAACACCAAACAATACTATCTTAAAACTAAAATCAACTCCTCAAATCACCAGATCTTACACCACAATGATCGATCCGAAAAAGATATCATATCACTAAACCGCACATCCTCCATCAAACTAAAACCCTAAAATCCAATCATATCCTAATTGCTAAATCAGCACATCCCTAATTGCTTTCTAGGAACACCATTTCAGCTCATCTTCACACCCCTTACTCCTCATTACCCTGTGGGTATTCGATTAGCTTTTCATGCTAAATCAGCACAATCTCCCCTCCACTTCCCCTTAAATCTCACTCATTTTAAATCAAATTAACTAGATTAATCAAAACTATCATCACATCCGTCAAAACACCAGATCTTACACCACAACAATCGATCCGCAAAAGATATCATATCACCAAACAACAGATCCTCGATCAAACTAAAACCCTACCAATCACATCCTAAAATCTAGGTCCCATTATCAATTTATCACCATTCAAATCCTTAATTCATACTTACTGTAACCTAATTTAATCTCTAGCATCAAACTATATTCTTATACAAAAACTTCATCATCATCAACTTGATTTCATCCAGATCAAAATCATAAAACCCTAGATCTAATCCAATCCAATCCAAAAAAACAAAATCAAACAAACACAAAAACAAAAATCAAAATCCGAAGTCAAACCTCTCCATCCTGAGAGAAACCCTAACAAGAGAATCACTACACTTCTTCAAAACCGACCCAACAAACCCAACCGCCGACCCAGTTCTCGGAACCCGAACCCGTAACTCCTCAGTAGCTTTCCAAACCCGACCCGCAATATCTCTCCACCCTTTACAAACACCAGAAGCCATCATAACCGATGACGGGGGCAACCTCTTCATCACTTCCCAAACACACCCAGCTGGCAATCCACCATCAACTATCTCATCAAAATCAAAACAATCCTCCTCCTCCTCATCATCATCATCTCTTAACATAACCCCCTTCCTATCCGCCACGGCCTCGGTATCGGACGAATCCCCGACGTCTAAATCGTCAAAGGAAAGCGCCCTTTGAGGCCGAGGCGGAGGCGGGGGCGGACGCGGGGTTAATGGCGTATCATTATTATTAATAGTGGTGGTTCCGGCTCCGTCGCAGACGTGGCCTTTTTTAGGAAGGCCACATCTGCCACAGTTGTAACTACCGCGTTTTTTACCGCGTTTGGTGGGGTCGAGATAGGGTGTTGATGGGGTTGTTGGGGTAGATGATGCGGCGGCGATGTGGTGGCGCATTTTTATTTGATGAGAGAGAGAGAGAGAAAATGGGGTTTGTTTGTGTGTAAGAGAGAGAGTGAAATGGAAGGAGGATTTACGTTTAAGTTTAATAAGAGGGGAAATGGTGGCGCGGGAGGGAAATGGAGGGATTTGGCGCGCTATTGTTTTTTTTTAAGCTTTTTAAAAAATTTAAGGTGTGGAATGACGGAAATAGGGTTGGGGGTTGAGGTGGGAGGGGATTAGGGTTGAGGGTATTTTGGGGATTTTAGTGGATTGGTTTTTATTACAAAAGGGAGAGGAATCAAAGGGGAGATTGCGATGGGGGTTTTTGAAATTTTGTTTATTTTTGTGTAAGGAGATTTTTGGGGGGTGTTTGATGGTGGGGGAAGGAGATAGATCATGGAGTGTGGATAGATGGATATTGAAGTTGATTTATTTTTTTTTGTTGGCAAATTCTTACATGGTTGATTGTTGTAATGGAAATGATGTGTCTTTTTTTTAGATGGATGTCTTAAAAGGATATGTTTAGAGGTTTGTAATAGAAGTTTGATTGTTATAGTGTTAAATGATTTGTAACAATGTATATATATTGTTATATTAAATGGTCGTTTGTTTAATGTATGAATATATAAAATATGTATTTTTGCACTATAAGGAAAAAAATATAAGGGCATTAAAAATTAACATTAATGTTTAATTTCTAATTTTATGTCATAACTTTTTCCTAATAATTAATTTGTTTTTATAGTTTTTGAAAAAAAAAATGTAAAATGTTGGAAAAAAATGTAAAACACCATAAAACAACAATTGGTCTTTTGCATATTGTTCTTTCTCTTCTCCCCTCCCATAAACAGTTATATGTTTGGCGCGCTTTAAGTCTATTTAATGCTAGTATAGATGAACAAAAGATGATATAAAATGTTGTATGAACAACGAAGGCTAAGTTTTATTTTCTAAATAAAGGCACAAAGTTGATTATATAAATCTCATAGATAAACTAGAATGATATTGAGTCGGAATCTCTTTTTGCAATCTAAATGAAATGAAATTGCATAAATTTGTAACGTTTGGGACATTGATGTTTGTAACATTTGGGACATTGATGTTTGTTGATATTCGCACTTCATAGCCACATGAATAAGTCGAGTCCCGATGAATCCATGTCAAAAGTTGTGCCTTGTATTTAAAGTCCAGAAATAATGCAAACAAACATAATCCGGAATAACATACTTTCATCCTTGTTTCGCAATTTCGTCAGGAGCTGCACAACAACTAGACAGAGGTTATACTTTTACTTCTTGCGAACAACTAGAGACATGTTTGGCACTAGGGCTGGCCACGAACAATATGGTTCGTGAACAGTTTGAGTTCGACTTATCAAAAGTTTGGTTCGAGTTTGATTTGTTTGTTAACGAGCCGAATTCAAGTTAAAATAAAAAGTTCAAATACTTGAATAAGCCGAACTCGAACTACATTGCATTCGGCTCGTTAGCTCACAAACAGTTCGAATTTCAAAACTAATATGCAAAAGTATATGGAGAACATGTAGGTGATGTAACCCACCTTTCTACTCATATTTTGTTGGCTCAAAAGTATATATGGGTTAAATTTCATTGTCACTTCAAATTAAAATATTATTATGTATGGGTTTGCTTAGTTGACATGCTTATCAAGCTTAAAGAATATATTAGGCTCTAATAAAAGTTTGGTTCGCTTGTTTATAGAGACAAACTCGAACTCGAGCTTCAATTTCAACATTCGAACCGAGTTCGAGCTCATTTTTATAGTTCGAATCGAACTCGAGCCCGAACTCGAGCTTTATAAATTTAGGCTTTATCGAGTCGAACCCTGCTATAGTTCGGCTCGGCTCGTGGCTAGCCCATTTGGCACTTTTTAAAGGTGTAGTTACTAGTTACTCTTACTTCAAAACAGCACACATTAAAAGGTTTGGATAAGAAGTTGTGCAAAGAACGGACTTTAGGATAGAAAGCAGTTCCTGTCAAATTTTCTTTTCCCCATGGCGGATCCAGGGGCGGGCCTACCTAGGCCATTGCCCGCCCTATCAATAGAAATTTGTTATATATTAAATAATATTTCGTAGCTAAACAAATTTGCCAATCATTGTATTATTTTTTAATACACATATAATATATGCATTTGGTCCACCCAATAGTTATAGTCTATCATGGCCTCATGGGGTTACTAACACAAGACAATTATTGAGCAAACTATATGGCAAACAAAACCTCCTCGGTCTCAGAGAAGGATGAAAACCTCCTCGGTTTTATGTTATAATTATGGTTATCTATATATATATATATATATATATATATATATATATATATATATATATATATATATATATATATATATATTAAAAAATGTAAGTAAGGAGTGCAATCTGCCACGTTTAACCATCCCTCTTTGAATGACACTCTATCTACTTCATTCTCATATAATAAAAAAATGTCAACGTGAAGACTCGAACTCGTGACCTTGAGTATGCAATAAGGAGTTTCAACCACCAATCCAACATGTTATTAGTGTTTATTCTATTGATTTCAATAATGATGTATGAATGGAGACTAATAGTTAAGTTGTAAATCTTTAAAATGCATATTGCAAGTGAGATGACTTTTTTTTAAATAATTTTTTCACACTACATGTCTTTAATTGTTTTAACTATTATTAAATCCTATGCACAAAAATTGCAGAGCATCGCCGGGGCCTAATTCTAGTTGTCTCTTTAAACGTTTGTAACTTATAATTCGCACTATGTAAAACAATTATTGGTTTCACATAATCTTAAGTTATGATTTTGACAAAAATAAATTTGAGTAATCCCATCTCACTGATTTTGCGGAAGATATTGTTTGACATATACCAAATTGGTAAAATAGAAGTTCCTAATAAAGTATTTGGTAACATGATTTCATGTAATAAGTTTGGATACTAAAAGTTGATAATTTTATAATCAGATTCAGACAATATATTTTCCCCTATAATGTACATGTTCTCATAGCAAAACTTACATGGAGACTATGGAGTCGATACTTAAACTACCAAAATTATAGAATGTAATTTTCTATAAAAAGGGTTTCCATAATTTGCATTATTTTTCGGTTTAATTTCTTAAACAATTTATATAAAATTATTTCATCTTTCTCTGAGACTCTGCTAAACATATACCATCTTCTAGATGATTTTTGAAGGTTGTTTGATATAAAAGATTATCTCTATTCTATAAGCGAAGAGGAAGGGACACCAAAAATCAATATTTATCTTTTATTTTTTTGATTCCTAATTAAATGGAACTAACTCTCCATAACTAACCATTTTCACATTTTTAAATTTTGAATAAAGAAATACCAAACACTCTAAATAAACTAAATATTATATTTTTATACAAAATTTTACATGATTCAGCACGCAATGCGTGCATATAAGGCTAGTATATAATATGCTAACCCAAAAATGTATAATATGATGCATATAAAAATTACCGTAATTATTATTTTGCTTGATTTGGTGGTTATTAGTATAGTAATTTTTTGTTATATTCCTACTTAGGACAATGAATCACTTTTTTTTTATCTTATGGCTATTATCTGGCTAATTAATTTTTTGTTTCAATTGGTAATATTATTTTATTTGATAACATGGTTTTGTGTAATATATTTGGATTTGATTTCTTGAAGATGATTTCACAATATCATTTTTAAAAAGATGGCCCATCTATTAAAAAAATACTCTGTATATGGTTATTAATCATTAATTTTTTAAAAAAGTTGGCAATGCCCATAAATTGGTATCTTCCTTTCATTTTATTTTCTTTTCCAAATCCATCTTTTTTTTATTACATCCAATTGTGATAATCTTTCAGTATAATATAATATTATTTTCCTTTTCCCAATAGTATTATTATTTACCCCAATATTTTACTTTCCAAATTTTGCATGCAATAAAACTTCTTCCATAATATATTGAAGTCGTATTATCGCGACATGTGGCACCTCACCTCTATGATTGACACGTGGAACATGACCTTATATTGATGACATTTGTCAAAAATTATTTTATTAATATATATAGATATAGATAGATGTCAAAAATTATTTTGTTTTATTAAATATATATAGTTTATATAAAAAATTATTAAAAAAGGTATAATTTAATAGTAAATTAGACTAACTTAAACCCATCACTTTATTTAGAAAACCCATCATTTTATGCAAAAAGATGTTTCATTCTCTTCTTTCATTGGGTTTGGGTTGCTGCCTATTTTTAGAATTAAAATTAGACGGTATCTTGTAAGACCAACTCCTATTATATAAGAGAAGAGGATGAGAAAATAAAAAAATAAACATCAATTTTTAAAAAATCCTGACTCTAAGACACAACTTCCTCTCAATAATTAACTTTTTCATAATTTTTTGTTTATGAAAAAAATATAAAGCACCATAATATAAAAGACTGGTCTTTTGAAAATTGTTATTTCTCTTCGTTGTTCCCATAATCAATTATATAGTTTGGCACGTTATGCGTGCATTAAATGCAAGTATAGATGAAAACAAGATGATATATATTTGTATGAACATGGAAGGCATAAGTTTTATTTTTGAAATAATGCACAAAGTTGATTACTTGATTTCTTCCTCATTTTTCTTGCGGTCAACAACATAAGGAGTAGAAGAAGAATCACTTGAATCAACAACATATAGCTTAAGGTGGATCCTTGAAAAAACATAATTAATGTCAAGTTGTTCAAAAAATATCAAAACTTCTTAGCCCCGTGTTTGTAGTTATTTTCGTCGAGGGACTCAATGTGAGACAACAACTTGTTTGAAACGTAAGCTATTGAAAAGAGATTGATGGCTTTCCAATTGTTAGAATAGAACAATTGCAATGAAAAAAGATGATCAAACTTTAAGGGTGTGTTATGTTAATGGTAAGAACTTTATTGTGCTTAATTGTAGGTCATTTTAAGTCTCATTGCATGTAGTTTTAGAGCATTTAGAGTTAGGATTGCATGATTTTTCCTTCCTTTGGATTTCAAATGTACTTCACGAGTGTTTGGTTGTTTTTGATGTATTTCAAGAGAATTGGCACGTGTTGAAGTATTATTGTGATCTAGGGACTTGGAGCATGTTCGAGCTTGCGTGGCTCGTGCTTTGGAGATGCTTTGGTGACTCTGCCTTGGGGAATTGAAGGAAACAGGCCACCACTGTCGTGGGGACCTGTAGCAGGCAAGGCAGACTGTTGAGGATTTGGGACTTACTTGATGAAGTTGGGTCACCATGGGCGTGGTGATTTTGCCACGACCGTGGTCACCCTCACTCGACAAAACAGAAGACATTATGCCAAAACAGAAGGAAGTGGAATTTGGTGAAGTCAGGTCACCAAGGCAGTGGTGATTTAGAAGCAGTTTCCTTTGAAGATTGCATTCTACCTCGACAAATTTAAGGCACCACGACCGTGTCGACCTGATTTCGGCCTTTTGCCCCATTTTTCCGTCTTCATTTAATGGACCATATAAATAGTTTTTGCGGTTTTTGTTTAGAATTATCTCATTAGTTAGACTCTAATTACATAGTTTAATCCTCTAAACTCTCTCAAACTATTGGTTCTTATCATATTGCAAACTTTGAAGATTCAATTGTGATTTCAATCCAAGTAATTTTCTTCAATCTCTCTTCTTTATTTTCATTGTTTTATTAATCATGTTTAATTTGTTTAATCTCTTTTGCTTTGAATCCATGATTAGTGAGTAGTTCCTTATCTAGGGTTTGGGAGAAAGTATGAATTAGGGATAGTTAAGATGTTCTTGTAATTGCTTATTCACGTCTACTATGCATTGATCTTGGTGTTTTGACACATTAGGATAGACCTTGATCAAGTTTATGATAGGGCTTAGATTTCAATTACTCTTAATTTATTGTTGTTGTCTTGTCATTCCCATGAATCAACTTAATTTCTAGACCAATAGATTGGGTAGAAATTAAGAGGATCCTATTCAGGGGTTTTTCAAACAAATTGAATCTAATAACCAATTGGCTAAAGACCATTCGAGAGAGGATTTAGTTGATTGATTAATTGATTACTCTTGAGGACCATTCGAGAGAGGACTAAAGTACTTTAGAGGAAAACTTAACCTTGCATGTTATTCTTTGTAGTTTCATAGTTGCATTAGTGTCGTGTCTTGCCTGAGTTCATGCGAGTAACCCAAACTCTAGTGTTTTCTCTATTATATTTACATCTCTACTTGATTACTAGTTGTTATTCTTAGTTGGTTGTTAGTTGATATTTATTCAATCCTTTCACCCCCAAATACCCTTCACTTAGGTAATTTTGGACTTAATAGACCTTAGTCAATCCCTATTTCCTTGTGGTTCGACTCTTGACTTACCATTACTACGTTTTGCTCGTTAGGATTATAAGTATTGTTTGCTAAGTGGTTCTTAGTGCCTTAACGACACACTAAAACCTCTCATCAGTTAATTAGGAGACCACTCACTTAAAAGTCAAAACTATTATGGCCCTACAACGATGGTAATCGCAAAAATAGAGCTCTACTCAAATTTCCGGCAGCGGTGGCCCGACAATGACAGCCATAAATTTTGTAATGGTAAAATATTACACCCCGTCATAACAATCTGGCCCATGTCCAAAAATAGAGCTCAACTCAAATTCCTATAACCCAGACCTAAGACCGAGCCTGACCCGGTCCGGTCCAACCATAAAAACACTAAAGCATCACATATTAACAACTCAAACACAAGAGAAATGAAGGGAAATAAATAAACAAAGGACTAAGGAGTATTCCCCTCACGGCCTATATGAGACTCTTTGGAAAATTAAGAGTTGGCTTTTACAAGCCTTATTTCCGATACTAACTAACAAAATCAGATTTATTAACCTTTATAAAAATGTCATTTAACATCAACAAACACATTACAATAAAAAGTTTATTTCAAATTCAATTTTGTTTTCATTTTCTTTGGTGGTTACTCATCTAAGTAATTTTACCTTACCGTTAAAAATTTGCTTTTCAGTCCGAAGAATTGCATGAGCCGCGCACTACTATAATCCGTCCGATTTTTGTTTTATTACATAAAATTGATACGTATGCTAACAAACATAGTTGGTGAAGTCATATAAAGGTGATATTCTCTGACTTGAGATTAGACTTTGTTTATATCACTTCAACTATTATTATGCATCCGGGTGCACCGTGCGCACCGTGCACCCGGTGGCATTATTGTAATTAACACGAAATACCGGGCAACAGTATAAGTATTAAAAGCGTGCCACTATATCATATAGGTAGCTTAACTCAGTTGGTCTTGAGGTTTATGCGCGTGACAGTTGGTCATGGGTTCGACTCCCATACCTACGATTTATGATTTTTTTTTACGTTTTTCTTTTCCTCCTCTGTTGGCTTTGAATCTCATTGTTTAATTTTTTTTGGTTTTTCATGTTTCTTCCATAGTCTTAGTTCTTATTTTAGATTTTTTTAATTAATTTTATCTTGTTCAATTATTTTGCATATTGTTGTACTATAATTATTTTTTTTGAGGGATGTTGTACTATAATTGTTATTTTTAAATTTCTAAAAAATTTATTTTACGGATAGAATATATAATTATTATAACACGTCTTTTTTCTTTTTAATATTTTCCATATTCTGTTACAATATATTTTCAAAAAAAAAATTAAATAAAAATCTTGTTATATTCTTCTTTTCTTCTCCATTCACTAACCTTTTCCATTTCTTACAATATATTTCACTCATTTGATCAAATTAGCAATCGTTTTTGTGCAGCAAGATCAGTAAACATTCTGATCACAATTGAGCGATTTTATTTTACTCATTTGATCAAATGAGCAATCATTTTTGTGCAGCAAGATCAGCAAACATTCTGATCACAATTGAGCGATTTTGTTTTACTCATTTGATCAAATGAGCAGTTTATTTGTCTTGGAGAGAAATCAATCTGCTCATTTTGACAAATGAGCATGTTTGTTTAGATAAGTAAACATTCTGATCTCAAGTGAGGTAAAATCAATCTTCTCATTCACAAAATGAGCAATTTTATTTTACTCATTTGATCAAATGAGCAGTTTTTATTTTACTCATTTGATCAAATGATCAATCTTTTTTACACAGGAAGATCAGTAAACATTTTGATCTTGAGTGAGGTAATAAATTTGCTCATTCACAAAATGAACTGTCACTATGACTTAATTTTTTCTTATTATAATCTTCTTTTCTTTTCCACTCTCTAACTTTTTCCAATTCTTTTTTGAATGTGGAGAAATAAAAACTAAACAAACAATAAGATACCCATTGAAAAATTAATGAAATAAGCAATATAGCTTTGAAATGAGTAAATATGTTACTTAGTAAAAAAAGGTCATTAAATGAGCAAAAAACTCTTAGAATATTGCTCATTTAATGAAATTATTAACAATACCACTGAATATTTATGGAGCAAAAAATAATTTGAATGAGTAAAACATTCTTATAATGAGCAAACATTGTCTTATTTTACGGTGTATAATATATAATTATTTTAAATTCACTTTAATTTTTAAGCTTCCAATATATCACTAGAATGAACAATACATAGTTCGAATGAGCGATGTATCTTAAATGAGCAAATTAAATATATATTTCTAATGTCTTAAAATAAACAATAAATAGTCATAAAAAAGAAGAAAATAAACAACATTATTTTCTAATTTGTAGTAGCTTAACACTGCTACGTGGAAAATAAATAAATGAGTAATTTATCTTTTAAATGAGCAATTATATAATTATTTATTGATTAGTAAACAAGTATATATTGTTTCACATTGACGAATATATTACTAAAATGAGCATTATATATTTCAAATAAGAAATATATCTTAAAATGAGAAAATATATTTTCTAATGTGTTAAAATAAATACCAAATAGAGTAATCGATTATAATATAAGTAAATGAGCAATATTATTTTCGAATGAGCAAATAGATTATACTTGAACTTGAAAAATAACTAAATGAGCATCGTAACTTTCAAATGAGCAATATAACTTTTAAATGAGCAATAATATATTTATTTTAAAAAATAGGAATAAAAAGAGGATTAATAAAAAATGAGTTGAAGGAGGAAAAAAACAACAACAAAGAGTGGTAGAGGGGGGATTCAAACCCACAACCCTCTAACGCGGAGACTGGAGAGAGTAGTAGAGGCCCAACCACTGAGGTAGCTTCCATTTTACGATGTAAAAGGAAGGAAAGAGTATAGATTCTAATCTACTAGGCTGGGTGCATCATGCGCACGGTACACCCAGGTACATGATGAACGATCTCCTTCACCCGTTGCGACACCCTAGTCTCAAACACCCAATAAAGAAAAAGAAAAAAACACTAGGTGCCTAACTATAACCGGAGGCAACGATTTCAGCTTATGAAGGAATAAGGATCCAAATTCGACATAGATTGTGGTTCAAGTTATCCTTTTGGGCCTTTATCATATGACATTTAGAGTTACCCCAATAGTTTTTTCCAGTTTCGACAACTTATTGGGTTTCCACTTGTCTATACGTGTAGGGCTACAGCCTTTCAGAGTCCAACGTTAGGCCCTATGCTTTCAGATCCAGCTCTTATTCTGATCCAACGATAGGCCCTATGCTTTCAAAAAACATGGGCCGACACCTTTTCTTCTTATTCATATTCAGAGATGTTTAATTTGCACAAGTCAACATTGTAATACCCAACTCCTACCGACGGAGGATGGAGTCACCAAATAAGCATCTCAGACCAGGAGATCACCCATCCCAAGACTACTCACAGCTAAGCACGCTTAACTGAGAATATCTTAGCAATATGAGCTCCCTGAAAAGAACGTATACCTTGTTGGTATGGGTAGTACAACTAAATCCTTTAAAGTAATAAACATTGATCGAAATTTTGATGATCTTCTAATTTTTTTTAGAGAAGCTTAAGTTGTGGAGACCTCGAGGACAAGGGCGGAGCCAAGGGGGCTGGTGGGGGTCATGCCCCGCCTTGGGTGAAGTTAGATATTAGATATGTATATTCATTCCTTGAATTTTATTGTATTTTAAGTGGTAAGCATGTTGTTGAAGTATGTTGGTGGTCAAGGGTTCAAGTTCAACTCCTTGGGCAAACATATTTGTAACTTTTTATATCTCTAACTTTTGTGAGATTAGACCATACAACTAAATAAATATAAACACATTCAGATTTCGGTCATCGCAATGTCCGAATCTTGACTTCGTCACTGCTCGAGGAATACACAGCCATGTGAATCAAGGGTTGGAACACCTATTTAATTTGGTAATGAAAAAGTCCTTTTTATTGTAAATAATTAACACCAAAAGAAAATAAGGGTTATTACTTGGGTATTTTCTTCATGGTGAAGAAGACTTTCTAAGGGTTGGTATATCTTATGTAGCGAAAATTGACACTCCGTTTTATTATACATATTAAATTGACTTAATTATTTTAAGTTGACATCAAAATTGTAAAGTTATACTTCTTGTTTACACGCTTGTCAATGCATTATTTAAACCATTAATATCTACAATTATCAATAAGTAAAAATTATAAAAAGTTGATATTAAAAAAATTCACATTGAGACGAATCTAACAAGATCCCACATGACTATGTTTTTCTTAAAATGTAAATCACAAAAGCTAATCAAAGTCTAAACTATGAATAGTAAATACTATTCAAATGTGTCACTTATTTAGAAACGGAGGAAATATTATTTTTAGTTACTATTGGTACCCAATGCTTCCTTTGTCCAAAACTGACTACGATTCAAACAATATTGTAATCGTATATATTAACAATGACTAGCTCAAAAATAATTGATTTTGAAGGTCATACATATATATATTCGTGTGATAGAGAAGTACATATAAATATACGGAAAGTTGTGTATTGACCACAATAATTAATTAGTATTCTCACCTAAGAATTTAGTTTTATCTCAAATTTCATTTTTCTGAAAAATAGAATTCCATGATAAATTTAAGCCAACCAATACGCTTATAATAGTGTGCATGATCCTTGAATTCGATAATTTAATTGGGTAAACGATGTAATAACCTAAGTGAAACTAAAGTCTTCTAGTGTAAACAAACACTTTCTTTAGTCAAGGTCCATATTGGAGATTTTAAATTAGAAGTAGAACATCATTATCTATTAACTCGTTCACATTCACATTGATGGCTTTTTAGACATTGATAAGAGGTTTTTAGCGTATCGTTAAGGCACTAACAAGTAACAACCGCTTAACAAAAAATATTATAATCCTAACGAGCAACTACTATGAACGTAGCAATGACAAGTCAAGGGTCGAACCACAAGGAAAAAGGAATTGACTAAGGTCTATTAAGTCAAAAAACTACCTAAGTGAAGGGTATTTGGGTGTGTGTGTGAAGGATTGATTAACTAACAACTAACAACTAACAACTAGCTAACGAATACCAATTAATAAGCAAGTAAGAGATGTAAATATAATAAGGAAAACACTAGAGTTCGGGCTACTCGTATGACCTCGGGTTGGACAACAATAATCAAGACAATAGCGATTCAAGATCGATGAATATACAGGGTTAAGTCTCCCTCTAAATTAATTGAGTCATCTCTCGAATGGTCCTCACGAGTAATCAATTAATCAATCAACCAAATCCTCTCTCGAATGGTCTTTGGCCAATTGATTAAAAGATTCAATGAGATTGGAAAATCCATAATCAAAGGATCCCCTTAATTCCTACCCAATCCCTTGGCCTAGAAACTAAGTCGAAACATGAGAATGACAAAAGGGATCAAAATTCAATGAAGAACAATAGAACCCTAAGTGCCCTAGCATAAATATGATCAAGATCTATCCTAGGGTGTCAAAACACCAAGTTCAATGCATAAACAACAAATTGAATCATAATTACATTAACAATCTACATAAAGCCCTTAATTCATACTTTCGCCCAAACCCTAGATAATGAACTACTCACTATTCATGGATTCTAAGCAAAAGAGATTAATAAAATTAAACATGATTAACAAAGCAATAAAATAGAGAAAAGAGATTGAAAAAAAGTACTTGGATTGAATGAACAATTGAATCTTCAATAAGAGTACGTACCAATATGAAAAACTAAGAGTTTTAGAGTGTTCAGAGAGAAAAACTAAGCAATTAGAGTCTAAGAGTCGAGTTAATACAAAGCAAAACGCAAAAACCTATTTGTAATATCCCATAAATGAAGACGGAAAATCGGAAAAACACCCGAATACAAGTTTACACGGGCGTGTCATTTTCGACACGCCCGTGTAGACCTGCTACTCTCAAATCTCAAGTCTTCAGCCATTCTCCGCAAAAGTTACTGACTTCGTAGAATTTAGCCAACACGGGCGTGTCGAAATGGACACGGGCGTGTTGGCCTGAACTTCTCAAATCAGTGGGCAAGCAGAACAGGACTGTTTTCGTGGAAAAAGACCAACACGGGCGTGTTGAAATCAACACAGCCGTGTTGACTTCTAGTAAGCGGACAACTAAACTTCAAACGATCATATCTCTCTCGTCTCTTATCGAAGTTGGGCTTATGACCAGTTGTTAGAAAGCTATCGAAACGAGCTAACACCTACCACTGGAATTACCTTAATCCGATTTATGGATCAAGCGTTATATCCCTTTGAAGTTCAAAATTCCACAACTAGTCTTCCAATTGAAAAACCTGCTAGTTAGCCTGAAAATCATCTAAAAACAACTAAACAGATAATGAAGCGACAGTATAACTCAAAGGTGACAAAAACCATGCAATGGTAGGCTTAAATGCTCTAAACAATATGCGAGGACACTATAAATGACCTACAATTAAGCACAATAAAGTGCTTATCAGGAGGTTTATCATCATAAATTTAGTGAACTAACATATTATAATAATAAAAACCATTTTTCTGAGAGAAATGCTCTCCCCTTGTGAGAACCACCCTTAAGGCCAAACCACCTCCAGCATGGCCTCCGACGACGCCGGCGAAGAAACGGGAAATGACAACCAGACATCAAGCATTGAAAAGAGGATTACCAACAACCCCTACCCTTCCCCCTCCATCTCCTACTCCACCATCCTGCAAGAAAATGCCCTTCACTTCACTTCAAAAGTGAATGATAGGCTAAAGTCGTATCACCTATTCAAAGATAATTCCTACAGTCCTCTAACTATGATAGTCAATGGAAGCAGGGTCGAATCCGCAGGGAGACAGAGTTTCTATATTAATATTCAATCAACTAACTACTTCAGATGAAATCAGAAGAGTTTAACTGAACTAATGATTAAACTAAGGAAGACGAGAATTAAACTGAGGATTTAACTATAGAATAAAAGCCTAGGGTATTAGGTCGGTCCACCATGCTTATACCAATCAAACAGGGTCAACTACTATCAAAATCTAAGTCAAGACTCAAGGGATTAGAGCATGTGCTGAGCTATGGTTAAGTCTCAACGCTCATAGCTCAACATACGCCGCATGTTCAGTAACGTAATCAGAACTACTGATGTGTCCTAGGCCTCTAATCGTAAGACGGATCTGTGCAAACAACTATTAACCACAAGCAATCAATGAAATTGGACACTAACATCAATCACTAATTAAGAACAAACCACATCACAATCACTCTAATCAAGCCCTAGAAATCGATAGGATTCTAAACAACAATCATGGTATAAACATGCCTTCCCTATCTAACACCCTAGAAAGAGAACTACTCACTCATAATTGAGTTGACAATAACAAAACTAATTGAAAACCCTAAGAATTGCATTATGAACTAATTGAAAAATCAACAATTAAACTAGATCAATCAAGAGATAAAAATAAAGCAATAAGAAAGACGATTACCAAATTGACGGAAAACGGTAACTTTAATTGAATTGAATTAACGTTCGATCTCTTCTACAATGGAAAACTATGAAGAACTAGCCTTAAGAGCTCTCTAAATGTTTAATATAATAAAAGATACATGTAAAAATAACCTAAAAAGTATTTATAGTTTCTAGGAAAGCAGTAAGATCGAATGGGAAAAAACGCAAAATCGCGTCCTCCATGTCGTCCACCCGATCGGGCACAGGGCCGCCTGATCGGGCCTGGGAACAAAATTCCAGCATCATGAAATCTGTGTGCACCCAATGCGATCGGGCAATGATCACCCGATCGGGGCCGCAACACCAGCACCCGATCGGGCAAGGCCGCCAGATGCCATCGGGTGAGTGTCTTCTTCATCTCCCCAGAAATACAGCAAAAATCACTAAGTATAAGTCCGCCCGATCGGGCGGAAAATCTGAACTTTTGGCCTTAGAAGATCGTACTCGATCGGGCAGGGGTTGCCCGACCCGATCGGGCGAAGCTAATCTTTGCTTGTTTTATGCTTGGCTTCAGACGCCAAGTCTCTAACAAAACTTCTTCACAAGGAGGGGTCAAATACCGTCTCGAGACCACCTATATGCCTCATAACCTTCCGCTATAGTGTGGTGATCAAAACGCCAAGTAAATAGGGAGTTTTTTTCCCTAAAAACCCGCAAAACGATATGAAACACACAAACCACAACTATATCAAAATAGTTAGCATAAATAGCTCCTAAAAGCATCAATATCGCGCAATTTAGCTTGTAAAGAAAGGGAAAAACTCTAAAAGAAATCAATATATTAAATTCCCCCAAGCTAAACCTTTGCTTGTCCTCAAGCAAATAGAACATGATCATGGAATAGATTGCTTCACCCCATAGATAAAACAATCCAAGCTCAAAAACATTTTCAAGACTAAGAATCGTTCAAGCAGGCATAATTCAAGTTCGGCTAATCAAATTCATCCAACCACCAATCATCCAAGCAATTCACCGAATTCAAGTGGCTACATGGCATACAAATCCTGAAAAGGCGCTCACAAAGGGTGTCACTCCTCTCAATTTTGTGGCAGGCAAAGAATGTGCCCGAACACTCACCAACCTGACCATAAATGCCCTTCCCACTCACACTCTCATGTGTTTAAGAAGGTAGAATGACGCTCATCCTAGTCAAGTCGACTCAATTGGAAAATATACTCTTCAACTTTGACAAACTGACTTAAAAATCAATCTAATTAACTATGCAAATACAAGCTCAAGAGGACTTTGTAGGGTTGTAATGGGGCTTAGGTAAGAGGTAGGGGTCAACTTTAGGAAATATGGTGGAAAAACCAAGGATGGGGGAGCAAATATTCCTTCAAACAAGGCCTAAGAGGCCTAAACGACTCCCAATAACACCAAATAACCGCAAGAAAACTCCCAACTCATATGAATCAATGTAAGTTCACAACATACCCAACTTTCAAGAAAAATAGCACATGTATTTTCTTTCTTTGCAAACATACGTGAATGAAGGACTTTTGAATTCTTTTGAATTTATTTTTTTCTTTTTTTTTTCTTTCATGTTTTTTTTCCGATCCAAGCATTCACGCAACTCTAACCTTGCCTTTTCTTTTCTTTTTCTCAAACTCGAACCTCATCAAAACACTTTTAATTCCCCAAGACCAAATCAAACCAAGAAATCAATTTCAACCTCAACCCACAAATGCTCCCCCAAGCTAGGCTTGGGCATAACATCGAAATATAACGACCAAGGGCTTATAATGAGGGTTTAGTAACACAAAACAGATTATTAGGCTCAGCGGGGCTAAGAGGGTAAAACTATATCAGAAAATGCACTCTGCGGCTCAAGAGTTAGACAAAAGAACGCCTCTATCATAGCAGATGCTACAAGTCATCGAATATCAAATAAGTACGAAGTCAAAATCAAGATCAATTCACCAAAGAGGAACTAACACACAGAAAAAGACTGGATAATTCCAATGGGCTTACAAAGAGGCCTCACAGTCTAACCAATTTAGGTATGCAGCACAAAGTAGTATAGTATAGTCAGAAATCGCTCGAAATCAAAGTAGTCGAACATCAAATCAAAGCCTCAAAATCACAAATGCCCAGCTATCTAGAAAACAAAGTCAAATCATTTTCAATAAAAGCACAACGAGGGGCACAGGGAGGCAATCAAATCAGTCATGATCAATTATATTTTTTTCATTTCTTTAATTTTTTTAAAAAGCTGTAAACTATTCTATCAAAGCTTTAAACTACACTAGAAAGCAGTAAACTATACTAGAAAGCGGTAAATAGAGTACCTACAGTGAGAGATCCTCCCCTAAGCTGAACGAGGCAATGTCCTCATTACAACGAAGGAGAGGAGAGAATAAGGGCATCAACCGCCCATATCATCATCTGTGGGGGCACCAAAGAAGCCACCACCAGAAGTACCACCACCATCTGTGTAACCACCACCTGAAGGATCACCTGAAAAACTACCCATACCTCCACCAAAACCGCTAGTACCTGCATCAAAACCACCACCGAAACCACTAGGCCCTAGACCAAAGTCTACTAAAGAGACGGACTGTCGAGGAGCAACCTCCTCCTCCTCATCCTCTGCCATGTCATCAGTCGGACCGGCAGGCTGGCCATAACTCGGGTTCCAATGGTACCATGAGGGGTGTTGAGTTGTCTTCTCAACAATGCCACGCCTACAATAGTCATCGTGTAGAGGATAGAGGGCGAAGTGCTGATCCTGGGCCAAGGTATCGACTCGTCTCCCCATCTCATCAACACGGGTGTAGAGTTGGTCAATGCGAGTGCCATATCCCGCTAGGAAGGCGGTGTTCGCGTTAACCATCTCTTCCATCCGTCCCATGCCCGTCTCCATTCGACCTAGGGTCGACATCGTAGCAGTGAAATCAAAAGTGTGCGGGGGAGAGGGAGGAGCAGAAGTAGAGGCGCCCTCGTCTAAGATCGGCGTATGACGCCTATGGTATGAACGACGAGGGGGCTCGGGGTCAGGGACAATGAGGTCAACTCCCTCTATAGGGAGTAGGTAGTTCTCTTGAAGAGGCCGCAAGCGGGCTCTAGGGTAGGGCAAAGTGATGGACTTTTTGGATTTAATCATCCACTGAAATCTCTGGTCAGGTAAGCGGTTTAGGACCTTGAGGGTGTTGAGGTATGTAAGGTCGATGAGGGTAGGGCCGAGGACGGGGGTGCGCTGGGTCTCATCAAAGCCGGTAATTAGCCGGGCAAACAAAGTAATCAACCCCCCGTTTACTAGCCTCCAAGAGGTCCAAGTACCGTCATCCCTAGGCTTAGGGAACGATTTCGAGATACACTCGAACTGGATAGCTACGTGGTGGGCTAAATTATACTGAAATGATTCTCTAGAGCCCTTGGCGATGTAGCTACCTATGGCGACTAACTCGGCCCCCGGACCAAGTGACCCTCATAACGCCCTAAAAGTGTCTGGGCCATGAACCTTAGCCACATGCTAATGATTGGGTGATGAAAGTTCACCCAATGACAATGTTGGATGTCAAAAGACGCGGTGTCCCCTGTGAGCATGAAGTAAATGTGGGCCATTTTGATAATTTTCAGGTGGGTAGTAGTCGCCTCGTACTTGTAACCTAAGAACCCCTGCAAAGTCCCGAAGGGTGAGTGAGTGTTCTTGGTTCAATAGTCTGTAATGGACGTGGGTAACTGGATCGGCCCTGGGCTTAGTCAGACTAAAACTACTGAAAAATTCATAGACCAATGGAGGATAAGTATTAACATGCACGTTATATAATGATTCCATACCCAAAATTTTCATAAATTCTTTGAAATCTTCAGTCAAACCCATTTTAGATAAAAGTTCAAGATCTAGAAAACGAGTAGGGAGTACCTCACGTTTTTTGAATCGAGGAAACTTTTCTTGGTGCTCATCATCCCGGAAGATGATTTCCGGGTATTGGGGGTCTCTTGGGACTTGTGGTGGTGATGGTGGTGGAGGAGTAGCTTCCCTCCTAGATCGCGAGCCTTCGCCTCGAATAAGTCTTCTAAACTTGCTTGCCATTGTGATTTTTAACCCTTTGAACCCTTTTCTAACACAAAAGATGGAGTTTGGGTGAGTGGTGAAGAGAAAAGAGAAGAGGGGGGGGGATGATTTTTGTGAGTGGAAATTGGTGAGATGGAGGATGAAAAGAGAAAAGGATGAATTTTTATGGAGGAAGGAGAAAGGATGAAGATGAGGTGAGAGGGAAGATGAGGAAGAGAGGAGATAGTGAGAGGGAAGATGAGGAGAGAGGTGAAGATGAGGTTGAAAAGGAAGAATTTTTATGGAGTTTGAAAGGAGAAAGGATGAAGATTTGAGGTTTGAGAGGTTGAAGATGAGTGAAGAGAGAGAGATAGTTGAATTGGAAAGATAAGAAGTGAAATGTGAGAAAGGAGATGGCGGAATTAAATCCGTTTTTTCTGAGGGTCCGCCCGATCGGGCACTCGTCGCCCGATCTGATCGGGCGGAGGGTTTTTTTCATTGTTGGGCATTTTTGTTGTCTGCCCGATCGGGCAATACATCGGGCAACATTATTTTGATCGGGTGCTAGGGTTGCGCACCCGATCAGGCAACCGTTGCCCGATGCCATCGGGCGGAGACACTTTTTGACTTTTTTGACTTTTGACTTCTGCACGCCACCCGATCGGGCAAGCCATCGGGTACATTATTTCACATCGGGTGCCAAGGTCTCATACCCGATCGGGCACACGTTGCCCGATGCCGTCGGGTGCTCTTCTTCTATGCCCCCTTTGCCTTTTTATGCCCGCCCAATCGGACGGTGGTTCACCCGATGAGATCGGGCAAGCTACTGTTCAGTAAGTAGCTCGCCTTTTTTGCAAATCTGGGGCATGCATAGCTCAATTTTCTTCTCAAGTTGTATTTCTGCACAACAAAACACATAATCTAGGAGTTCATTATTACCCTCACGCTCTCTCACATGCTACAAACTACGAAACAAAGGAAAAGAAAAGCTAACTAAGGGATACGGGTTGCCTCCCTCAAAGCGCTGGTTTATGAAGGTCCCGCACGACCATATTACCTCTCTAGTCAGATGAATCAAGTGGGGAGGAATCAAAGCGGATCTCCTCTACACAACCAACAAAAGCACCCTCATGGTACAGCTTCAGACGCTGTCCATTTGCCTTAAACTTCTCTCCTTTTTGGATGACAACCTCGATGGCACCATGTGCCTTCACTTCTGTCATCTCGAATGGTCCAGACTATCGAGATTTGTGCTTTCCAGGAAACAGTCTCAACCTGGAATTGAACAATAAGACCTTGTCGCCAACCTTGAACTCTCTTTTACCTATCATCTTATCATGCAACTTCTTCGTTTTCTCTTTGTAGAGCCTGTGATTCTCATAAGCATCCAAACGGAGCTCATCCAACTCATTGATTTGCAGAAGTCGTGCTTCACCTGCAGCTGTCAAATCAAGGTTAATCTCTTTGACCGCCCACACAGAAATATACTCCATCTCCACTGGTAAATGGCAAGCTTTGCCATAAAACAGTCGATAGGGTGTGGTACCCAAGGGAGTTTTAAAAGCGGTGCAGAGCGCCCAAAGAGTATCATCAAGTTTCAAAGACCAATCTTTTCTAGCTTTAGTGACAACTTTCTCAAGGATCGTCTTAATCTGCCTATTAGACACTTCTACTTGGCCACTAGTCTGAGGGTGATAGGCAACACCGACTTTGTGGGTGACTCCATGTTTTTTCAATAGGGCCTTGAAGGTGCTCTTATGAAAGTGAGAACCTCCATCACTAATTACAACACGAGCGACACCAAAACGGGGAAAGATTATTTTCTTAAACATCTTCATCACAACCTTGGAATCATTGGTTGGTGATGCTATAGCTTCTACCCATTTGGTCACATAGTCGACTACCACTAAAATATACCTATTCCCACAAGAGGTAGGAAAGGGTCCCATAAAATCGATTCCCCACACATCAAAAGGTTCGACTTCTAGAATTCCACTATGTGGCATCTCTTGCCTTTTTGAAATATTACCCGTCCTTTGACAAGCATCACAAGATAAACAAAATGCACGGGCATCTTTGAAAATTGAAGACCAATAGAAACCACTATGTAGGACTCGAAAACCTGTCGCTTGGGAACCTAGATGGCCACTAGAAGGCATACTATGACAATGTAGCAACACACCTTCTATTTCCCAATCAGGAATGCAACGACAAAACATTCCGTCGGAGCATTTCTTATATAGGAAAGGATCCTCCCAAAAATACATTCTAGCCTCATGATAAAACTTTTTGCGTTGCTGATATGTAAGATTGGGAGGATGAGAACCACTAACACAATAGTTTGCAAAATCAACATACCAAGGAGATTTAGACGACACAAAAAACAAATGATCATCAGGAAAAGAGTCATCTATAGGAGGGTCAGAAGGTGATCCAAACCTCAATCTAGAAAGGTGGTCGGCGACCACATTCTCAGCACCCTTCTTATCTTTGATTTCCAAGTCGAACTCTTGTAGAAAAAGAATCCATCGAATGAGTCTAGGTTTGGCCTCTTTCTTGGCCATCAAGTACTTCAAAGCAGCATGGTCAGTGTGTACAATAATCTTCGAACCTATCAGATAGGTTCGAAATTTGTCCAATTCATAGACTATGGCTAGCAACTCCTTCAAGGTTTTGCTGGCATAGTGAATAACATGGAGTAGTTTATCCTTCCTCTGATCAAGTACTGCCCCTATCACATAATCACTAGCATCGCACATGATCTCAAAAGGGAGATTCCAATCTGGGGGTTGTATAATAGGGCAGTGATCAATGCTGTCTTTATCCTGTCAAAAGACTCCAAACAATTATTAGTAAAATCGAAAGTGGCACCCTTTAGCAACAATTGAGTGAGGGGTTTCGCAATTTTTGAAAAATCTTTGATAAACCTGCGATAGAACCCCGCGTGACCAAGGAAACTCCTCACTCCTTTGACATTCATTGGAGGGGGAAGTTTCTCGATCACCTCAATCTTTGCTCTGTCCACTTGGATGCCACGCTCAGAAATCAAGTGAACTAAAACGACACCTTCAGTCACCATGAAGTGGCATTTTTCCCAATTAAGCACAAGGTTTGCCTCAACACATCTTTTAAGCACTTTTGACAAATTATGCAGGCAAACATCAAAATCAAAACCATAAACACTGAAATCATCCATAAACACTTCCATGATATTTTCAATAAAATCAGAATATATGGCCATCATGCAGCGTCTGAAAGTAGCGGGAGCTTTACACAATCCAAATGGCATCCTATGATATGCGAAAGTGCCATAAGGACATGTAAACGTAGTCTTTTCCTGATCATCTGGATGGATGGGGATTTGGAAAAAGCCAGAATATCCATCCAGATAACAGAAATTGTTATGTCTGGC
Organism: Patellifolia procumbens; assembly: GCA_947645195.1. Lineage (NCBI taxonomy): Eukaryota > Viridiplantae > Streptophyta > Magnoliopsida > Caryophyllales > Amaranthaceae > Patellifolia > Patellifolia procumbens. Next base: position 793,346 of record CANSGD010000658.1, read on the forward strand.
TAGCCTTTCCAACATCCGATCAATAAAGAGAAGGGGAAGTGGTCTTTCAGAGTGGCATTATTAAGTCTACGATAATCAATGCACATACGCCACCATGTGACAGTCCTAGTGGGAATCAAATCACCTTTTTCATTTTCAACAACAGTGGTCCCCCCTTCTTGGGAACCACTTGCACATGACTGACCCACTTCGAATCAGCAATGGGATAAATGTTCCCTGCATCTAACAGTTTCATAATTTCTTTCTTCACCACCTCTTGCATATTAGGATTCAAACGTCTCTGAGGTTGAATGCAAGGGCGGTGATCCTCTTCCAGATTAATACGATGCATACAAAAATCAGGACTAATGCCCTTCAGATCATCAATACTATACCCAATAGCCTTCTTGTGCATACAAAGCACAATAAGCAAACTTTTCAATTGGCTATCTGTGAGTTTAGTACTGACAATCACAGGACATGCTTCCTTATCGTCTAAAAATGCATACTTCAAATGAGAGGGTAGTGGTTTGAGTTCCACCTTAGTTACCTGAGGAGTAGAACTAGAGCACGCACTTTCAAGTATCATAGTTTCCTGTTCCAGTTCAGCTCCATGGCCCTCTAAATCAGCAAGACAGGCATCGACATCAGTATCGACGCCTACAAATCACCATCAGCCAATGCTACCTCCAATGGGTCAGCATCACGTATCTGCTGAAATGCAGACATCACAGCTTTGTCTACCACATCAATCCTGCAACAAGACTCTTCAAGCATAGGAGACTTCATAGCATTGGTTAGTTTAAAAGTGATAGTATCATCACCAACACTCAAAGTCAACGACTCTGACTTGACATCAAATACAGCTCCTGCAGTGCACAAAATGGTCTGCCCAATATATTAGGAATTTTGGGCATCCTCTTCCATATCCAACACAACAAAATCCACAGGAATGTAAAACTTTCCCACCCTAACAGGGACGTCTTCTAAAACACCTAGAGGGTATTTTATAGAACGGTCAGCCATCTGCAAAGTAATTTGAGTGCACTTAAGTGCCCCATTATTCAGTTTAGTACAGACAGACAATGGCATGACAGACACAGATGCACCTAAATCACATAAAGCTTTATCAATAAAAAGTGCACCTACATGACAAGGGATGGAAAAACTACCAGGATCTTTCAATTTAGGTGGAGATTTATTTTGCAAAGCGGCACTACACTCTTCAGTGAGTGCGACTCTATCTACCCCACCAAAATCTCTCTTTTTTGTGATCATCTCCTTCAAAAACTGAGCATAAACAGGCACTTGAGAAATAAGTTCTGTGAAAGGAACCGTTACCTCAAGGTTCTTGACCATAGACAAGAACTTACCAAGTTGTTGATCCACCTTGGACTTTTGCATTCGATGAGGAAAAGGTAACCTTGGTGTAAAAGGTGTATCCGAAACCTTCTCCTTCTCCTTTTCCTTCTCTTTCTTCTTTTCTACCTGTTCAGCTGTCTCAGATAGTTCGACATCAGACGTCGAATTCTTCTCCAATTCCTTCTCTACTACCTCTTTCTCCTTGCTAGGGACAGTATCATCATCATCGGGCATAGGAGGAGCAGCATAAGCAGTGTTGCTACGAAGAGTAACAACGTTTGCTTGCTCCCTCTGTAATGTTTGCCCTGGCAAGTGTCCCTGTTGCCTCTGAGCATTATTCTCTGCCAACTGAGCAATCTGAGTATCGAGAAGTTTTATGTGCTTCTCTTGGGCCTTCTGTGCATCCTCATTGGCTTTCTGCATAGCCAACAACTGTCTCTCTTGAGTTTTTAGTGCTTCCTCATTTGTCTTCTGCATAGACAATACTAGTTTCATCAGTTCAGACGTGCTAGGCTCTTGTGAGGTTGCATTTTGTGGTGCTGGCTGATAATTCTAATGGGTAGGTCTTTGGAAACCAGGGGGATTGTGAGAATTCCCTTGGTTTGGTAGTAGTTGGGTTTTGGGTTGTTATGTGGATGCTGATAGGAATTTTATGGGGGATGGTAGGAATTTTGTGGCTGTGGGTTTTGAACGTTGTTGCTTCTATAGGAAAGAAGTGGATTGTCTTTCCAACCAGGATTGTATGTGTTGGAGTAGGGGTTATTTGGCTGTCTTTGCTGAAAAGCATTCGCCTGCTCCAACTGATTCTGACCGAACTGGCAATCATGGCCGAAGTGACCCTGAATACCACACACCTCGCAGTAAGATGAGGTGATGGGTGCAACTGCCAACATGGCATTGATGCTCATAGGCAGAGGTGTTGAACTAGAAGACTTCATTGTTTGTAGTTACTGAGTCAGCTGCGCCATCTGAGAGGTAAGCAATGAAATAGCGTCAACTTCAAGTACCTTCTTAGTCAAACTCCTAGATGATGAGTGGTCATTGGCTGCGAGATTTGCTAGGAAGTCATAACCCTCATCAACTGCCTTGTCTAAAAAGACTCCTTCTGCAGAAGAATCAACAATACTCTTCGTCTGAGGTTGCAGACCATTGTAAAAAGTCTGCGTCAGAAACCACTTGTCCATATTATGATGCGGACATTCCCTTTGTAGGTCTATGAATCTACTCCACGCTTCCCTCAATGTCTCATCTGGCTCTTGGAAAAACGTGGCCAACTTATTTCTGATTTCTGCTGTTTTTGTGGGAGGGTAATACTCGTGAAGAAATGTAGCAGAAATCGCTGACCATTCTGTCTCAGTGATATCGCTGAACCACCTCTGAGCCTTGTCTCTGAGTGAGAACTCAAATAACATAACTTTCAGCTGCTCAGGTGTGACTCCTTGATGTTTAACAGTTCTGCAGAGTTGTTGGAATCTCTGCAGATGGTTGGCCGGATCTTCAGAAGGATGCCCACTAAACTGATTCTGCTGCACCGTATTAATTAGTGCAGGTTTGATTTCAAAATTGTTTGCAGCAATAGTGGGCATCTGTGGACCTTTAGGTATGCCTTCAGGATTAGGCACCCCATAAGATTTTAGTGACTTCGCCATTGGTAACATAGAAATCTCTGAATCTTGCTTCTCTTGATCAAATTCTGCTCTAAGATCCCGAAGTATTGCTTCCGTGTCGGGATCTCCAGGAATTATATGAGTTTTCTTTTGATACCTGGACATATAAGAGAAACGACAAGATAATCGTGAGAACGACCTCAATTGGAACGGGAGGTTCCAATGAGGCAAAAAAAAGTACGCTAATTAATCGAATAAAAACTAGAAAACTAGCCGTCTTCCGGCAACGACGCCAAAATTTGATAGGCTAAAGTCGTATCACCTATTCAAAGATAATTCCTACAGTCCTCTGACTATGATAGTCAATGGAAGCAGGGTCGAATCCGCAGGGAGACAGAGTTTCTATATTAATATTCAATCAACTAACTACTTCAGATGAAATCAGAAGAGTTTAACTGAACTAATGATTAAACTAAGGAGGACGAGAATTAAACTGAGGATTTAACTATAGAATAAAAGCCTAGGGTATTAGGTCGGTCCACCATGCTTATACCAATCAAACAGGGTCAACTACTATCAAAATCTAAGTCAAGAGTCGAGGGATTAGAGCATGTGCATGTGCTGAGCTATGGTTAAGTCTCAACGCTCATATTTCAACATACGCCGCATGTTCACTAACGTAATCAAACTACTGATGTGTCCTAGGCCTCTAATCGTAAGACGGATCTGTGCAAACAATATTAACCACAAGCAATCAATGAAATTGGCCACTAACATCAATCACTAATTAAGAACAAACCACATCACAATCACTCTAATCAAGCCCTAGAAATCGATAGGAATCTAAATAACAATCATGGTATAAACATGGCTTCCCTATCTAACACCCTAGAAAGAGAACTACTCACTCATAATTGAATTGACAATAACAAAACTAATTGAAAACCCTAAGAATTGCATCATGAACTAATTGAAAAATCAACAATTAAACTAGATCAATCAAGAGATAAAAATAAAGCAATAAGAAAGACGATTACCAAATTGACGGAAAGCGGTAACTTTAATTGAATTGAATTTACGTACGATCTCTTCTACAATGGAAAACTATGAAGAACTAGTCTTAAGAGCTCTCTAAATGTTCAATATAATAAAAGATACATGTAAAAATAACCTAAAAAGTATTTATAGTTTCTAGGAAAGCAATAAGATAGAATGGGAAAAAACGCAAAATCGCGTCCTCCCAGTCGTCCACCCGATCGGGCACAGGGCCGCCCGATCGGGCCTGGGAACAAAATTCCAGCATCATGAAATCTGTGTGCACCCGATCGGGGCCGCAACACTAGCACCCGATCGAGCAAGGCCGCCCGATGCCATCGGGTGAGTGTCTTCTTCAGCTCCCCAGAAATACAACAAAAATCACTAAGTATAAGTCCGCCCGATCGGGCGGAAAATTTGAACTTTTGGCCTTAGAAGATCGTACCCGATCGGGCGAAGCTAATCTTTGCTTGTTTTATGCTTGGCTTCAGACGCCAAGTCTCTAACAAAACTTCTTCACAAGGGGGGGTCGAATACCGTCTCGAGACCACCTATATGCCTCATAACCTTCCGCTATAGTGTGGTGATCAAAATGCTAAGTAAATAGGGAGTTTTTTTCCCCTAAAAACCTGCAAAACGATATGAAACACACAAACCACAACTATATCGAAATAGTTAGCATAAATAGCTCCTAAGAGCATCAATATCGCGCAATTTAGCTTGTAAAGAAAGGGAAAAACTCTATAAGAAATCAATATATCAGTGATGGAACCCAACTTCACCTATACCTATCCCTCCGCTTCAACCCCACCACCACCTTTAGATCTAGATAACAATCTTTTCTTACCAATCTCCAATAGTGAGTATGAAAAAATTAGTGCACCTTGGAGATTTGCTATGATTCTAAAAGTAATGGGAAAATCTTTCTCTAGAGATTTCCTGGCAACTGAAATAGCAAAAATTTGGAAATTAAACAAAAACCCAACCTTGTACAGCCTAGGTAAAGGGTATTACACTTTCAAATGCTCTACCATAGAAGAAAGAGCAAGCATTTTATCTTCTGGACCTTGGATGATACAAAGCTTATACCTTTGGACTCAAATGTGGGAACCAGGCTTCAACCCTACAAGCCATTCCACATCCAACAAACTGTCCAAAGGAGTGGTTTGGGTGAGTTTACAAGAGTTACTAGTTGAATTCTATAATCAAGAAATTTTAACAAAAATTGGTAATTCTATTGGTCATCTGCTAAAGATAGACAATACCTCCATTAATGGAGATGGGAGAAGATTTGCCAACCTATGCGTCCTCGTTGAAGAAAATATTACCCCCAAAAGGATCTGGTTGGTAAAATTTTACCAAACAATCACCTTTCTCGAAGGACCTTGGTTTTTCAGTGCATGCAGTAGCTTTGGACATGGAAATCAGAAATATGGAGCTCACCAAGAAATTACATTTCCACAGAAGCAACTGGGAAAAACCCCTCAAACATGGAATGTGGTGTGTGGAAAACACCAGCAAATGCGCGCGTCAAGAGTGGGACCCTCACATCAAGTTAGATGGACGCCTAAAAAGAACAATGGGCTTGACAACTCAGACAAAATCTATGAGGAAGCCAAAAAGTCGGATAAGTGTAATGATATCCCAAATAAAATGACGGCTCAAGTACAAGATTTGGTAAAGCAAAATAACAATATTTTCCTCTTGCTCTCTGATCTAGGAGAAGAAGAAGAAAGGGCTTTGAGCAAGGTAGACACGTGGCCGAATGAAACAACGAAAATTCAAAGCCTCCCTATTAACTCTACCACATTGGAAATGACTACCCTAAACCTCCCCCCTGCTACACCTCCACCCATAAGTAAACTCAAAAACCATATATCTTCTCCTCCTTCTTCTCCAACCCACACAAACACATCCCCTCCTGAAACTCCAATCAGCAACAAAAGTAAAAATGTGGTCGACGATCCAAACATCCTCCCCTCCTCCACTATCCCCCAACTCCTCGAGCGACGAATCACCACCACTGTCCCCACCAAGAATCATCCCCATAGATTGGAAATTCCCAACGATTTTCAAAAGTCCAATGATGCCTTTGAAACCGGATATAGAGTTAGCCAACACCACATACTTCAAGGTGAAGGAGGGTTTCATGGAAGAGCTGTCAACGAAGGAAATCAAAATGCTGATTTTGAAGCCACTAGAAGCCCACCAGAACTAAAACACCTCCTTATGTTTAGAGAAAACGACGTAATTCGCCCAGCCCACCTCCCTCAACTACAAGATGCGGAGCACCTACCGCAACACCTCTGGATAGTTCTAAAGTGGATTCTCGAGAAAGAGGAAGAAGTAGACGAAGAGGACATTCAAATTATCCAAAAACTGAGTGTATGGCTAGACCCGACAGCATATCTCAATCACTGGAGGAAACTCGTACTTCTGAAATTCATGTCAATGAGGTGGACGTTTCTATGCAACACAAATGCCCTAATGCTGATGGACATCCTACCTATGCTGAAGCAATTCACTCTAACAGTGAGCTGGGACGAGGAAAGAGGAAGAAAACACTTAAGGTCGCCGAGATGCAGATAGTACCACAAAGAGAAAGATGGATATGCCCGATGACAAACGAAGAAGTCAATCCTTGGGGAGAAAAACAATCCGGAGTGATTCAAGCGCTAAAGCGCAAACCATATCTGCCTTATAATATGACGACAATCTTCTGGAATGCAAGGGGCATAGCTAGAGCATCCTTTCTAAGCAACATCAAACACCTCCTCACCTCCCATCGCCCCGATATACTAGTTATTGTCGAGACAAGAATAAACCGCCTTCACACCGCAAACATAGTTGGATCTCTTCTTTTCGATGCTTGGTTCCTGGTGGATCCCATTGGTTTCGCTGGCGGCATCCTGATTTTGTGGAATTCAAGTAGAATCAACATCCACGTCATTAATCAAAATGCACAAGGAGTCCATGCTCTAGTTGAGGTAAAATGCTTGTCCACTATTTTTCTTTTGTCTGCTATTTATGCGAACCCAAAGCATAGAATCAAGAAATTATTGTGGGATAACCTAAAACTCATTGCCTCAAGTAACACCTTACCTTGGATGGTAGTAGGTGACTTAATGAAGTATGCTACCAACATGAAAAATGGGGGGAGGCCCATACTTCAAAATCGAGCCGATCTTTACAACCGAACCATGAACAAATACAGTTTGTTAGATTTAGGCTACAATGGAACAAAGTTCACATGGACAAACAAAAGAAACAATAATCTCATTCTAGAACGACTCGACAGAGGGTGGGGAAATGCTGCACTCTTTCAAACCTTCCTTGACATTAACATCTGGACCCTCCCTAGAATAACTTCAGACCACTCACCCCTCCTCTGTAATCTGTCAGTGCCCAAAGATAAAGGCACGAAACCATTCCGCTTCGAGCCAATGTGGATTAGAGACCCTTCATACCTTCCTACAGTCAACCTTTCTTGGCTCTCGACATACACTGACCTTTAACCTAAGTAACGGACTTGACTATTTGGAATAAGGAAATCTTTGGGAATGTTTACGCTAAAAAATGTAGAACCCTTGCTAGGTTAAAAGGGGTTCAGAACGTCTTAGACTCAAACCCAGGATCACTCTTCCACCTTGACCTCGAGGAAAACTTGCAAATTGAATTCTCTGAAATTTTAGACCAAGCGGAGTGTCTTTGGCAACTTAAGAGTAGGGTGCAATGGTTAGTCGAGGGAGATAGAAATACGAGCTTCTTTCACAAAGCGGTTAAAATTCAAAGACAACAAAATCGTATCCTTTCACTAAAAAACAAGGTAGGAGAAAGCATAACTAACCCCCAAGACCTTGAAACTCATATTAGAAGCTTCTACGAAACTCTCTACACTTCTGAAATGCATTCTCATGCTACATGGCTGCCTAAACATGTCAATCCACTAGTCACAATTGCGAGCATCCCCACTGATCAGGAAATAGAAACAACCCTCTTTCAAATGAAACCTCTAAAAGCACCCGGCCCGAATGGTTTCCATCCCAATTTCTTCCACAATGCCTGGGATACGGTGCGAAACACTCATTGCACTGATATCAAGTCCTGGTTCCATGATAAAAAATCCCAGCAGACCTAAGTCAAGCACTCATTTGTCTAATCCCAAAAGTTACCAAACCGGAAACGGTGAAAAATTGCGACCCATCAGTCTTTGTAATACCATTTATAAACTGGTCACTAAGATTATCGTCAATAGGCTTCAATCCCATATTCACAAGTGGATTTCTCCGAACCAAAATGGATTTATTAAGGATAGAGGGCCGGACATCAACTTGGTAGTAGTCAACGAAATTTTAGACTCCACGCACAAAAAGAAAGGGAAGATGGGTTGTTTCGCCTTAAAAATCGATCTTGAGAAGGCATATGATAAAATGGAATGGGATTTTGTTAGAAGTAGCCTCCAAACCCTTGAACTAGATGAAGACTCCATTAATTTAATCATGAATTGTGTCATTAAGGCGTCGTCCTCTGTACTAGTAAATGGCAACTTAACTAACCCTTTCACCCACTCTAGAGGCCTTCGACAAGGCGACCCTATGTCACCCTATCTTTTCAATAGTTGCCTTGAGAGTCTTTTGAGGTTGATCCACAAAGAATGTGTCCAAAAGTCTTGGCATCCTTTTTTGGTAGGTAAAGATAAGGTAGAGGAGTCCCACCTTCTTTTTGCCGACGACCTTCTTCTCTTTGGTAGAATGACAAAAAAACCATCTCTTCCCTACAAAGAGTCCTGAAAATCTTTTGTGAAGCCTCGGGCCAGAGGATTAATGAGGCCAAAAGCCACCTTATTTTCTCAAAAAACACTATTCAATCACAAAAAGAACTCTTTATGGATACACTAGGAGTAAAAGAGTCGATGAACCTAGGGCTTTATCTTGGCACTCCTTTGTCTAACAAGAGGCTGACCAAAAACGAAGTGAACTACATTTTGCAAAAAGTAGAGAATCGCCTAGCTTCTTGGCAGGCAAAGCTTTTGTCGAGGCCAGCCCGCGTAACTTTGATCAAGCCGACTCTAAACTCTATCCCGTCCTATTTCATGCAAACAATCTTCCTCCCCGCTTCCACCCATAAAGACCTAGATAGGCTTTGTAACAACTTTCTGTGGAATGAAAAAGACAATCTTAAGAAGATCCACCTTGTGGGCCAAGAGCATACCTTCCTACCAAAGGTTTTGGGAGGGTTAGGGATTAGGAAACACAAGAACTTAAACGTAGCCTATATGGCTAAGTTGGGGTGGATAATGTGCCATGGAGATAACAACCTAGCTAAAGATTGCATTTTCTCGAAATATGTGTCTAATGGGAGGGTTAAAGGGTTCACTAAAGGGTCACAAATCTGGAAAAATATTGGTAAAGGTTGGAAGACCCTCATTAGCGATTGCATGTGTAAAGTGGGAAATGGTAGAACGACCTCCTTTTGGCTAGACAATTGGTTAGGCATCAGACCCATTAGAAATTTCTTTTACGGTCCTCTAAATCATAACGAAGAACTAATGACGGTTAGAGATTATCTTTTGAACCACCACAACCAAAGCCATGAATTTCCCTTCTTCATTAGAGAAAGAATAAAAGAGTTTTCGATCAACAACAACTTCGTTGACTACCCAATAGTGGCACATGTCAACCACAACAAATTCTCCATCACTAAAGCCTACATGGCTAGCTTTCTTAATAAAACTGACCCTCCAAACCCCAACCAAAATTGTAACAATTTCAATTGCACTTGGATATGGAAACTGCCCATTACACCGAGACTATGCTTCTTCGCTTGGCTAGTGTGGAAGAATCGACTGCCACATTGCTCCCTCCTAGATCATAGGAAAATCATCCCCTCCAACCTTTGCCCCATTTGTAAAAACCTCACTGAAAATACCCTTCATGTGCTTAGAGATTGTGAGCGCCCCTCCTCTATTTGGTTGGCTTTAACCCAAAACAATGGCAGTTTCTGGAACATAAATGAGAGCCGTGAATGGCTCAACTATAATGCCAAATCAAAACAGCAATTCCAAGGCCTTTTATGGATGGAAATCTTTCCTTTCATCTGCTTTCTAATCTGGGAACACAGGAACAAGTTCATTTTCGAAAACAAACCCTTACCGGAGTGTACCTTCTACATAAAGAGAGCGGTTACAAGAGCTTGGGAATTTAAATCAAATAGGGAAAAGAGTAAAAAAAAAAGAACACTGCAACTACCAATTGACCATTCGATCAACTCGGACTTCATTATAAATGTTGATGCTGCATTTGTTAATTGTTTGGAAAAAGTGATAGGATTTAGTCGTGTCACCTAATCAAAAATAAACCTATAGTCCTCTAACTATGGTAGTCAATGGAAGCAGGGTCGAATCCACAGGGAGACAGAGTTTCTAAATTAATATTCAACCAATTCAGCTATTTCAGATGAAATCAGGGAGGAATTAATTAAACTAATGAGTAAGGTAAGGAAGACGGAATAAATCGAGGAATTAACTATGGACTAAAAGCCTAGGGTATTAGGTCGGTCCACCATGCTTATACCAGTCAAATAGGGTCAACTACTATCAAAACCTAAGTCAAGAGTCGGGGGATTAGAGCATGTGTTGAGCTATGGTTAAGACTCAACGCTCATAGTTCAACATACGCCGCATGTTCACTAACGTAACCAGAACTACTGACGTGTCCTAGGCCTCTAGTTGTAGGACGGATCTGTGCAAACAACTATTAACCACAGGCAATCAATGAAATTGTACACTGACATTAATTACTCAATAAGAACAAATCACATCACAATCACCCTAATCAAGCCCTAGAAATTAATTGAAATCTAAATCACAATCATGGTATAAACATGGCTTCCCTATCTAACACCCTAGAAAGAAAACTACTCACTCATAATCGAATTAACAACGACAAAACTAATATGAAACCCTAATAATTGCATCATGAGTAATTGAATAAATAAACTAAGAAATTGAGAATAATAAAAGAGATTAGGGTAAGAAAGAATACCAATTGACAGAAAGCAGGAACTTTTATTGAAATCGGAACAGGTTCAATCACCTTTAAACTAATCTAAGTGTTTAAACTAAGCTACGAACAATGAAGAATAAACTAGAGTCTAAAGCAGTAAAAGGATGAATAAAAGATGTCCCTAAATAATGAGGAAAAAAGTATTTATAATACCCCCTCAAGTTAACTAAAAACGGAAATAAAAAGGACGAAAACGCGAATAGTGCACCAGACCCGATCGGGCCCGAGGCCTCCACCCGATCGGGCCGAGACACAATTCAGCCTAATGGGATCTCCTTGGCAGCGCAGCATCAACAGCTCAGCGTAGGCGAGATTTGGGCCAACCCTATCCCAGACCCGATCGGGTGCTGGATCGGGTCCTCAGCAAAGGGCCCAGCGTGGCCTTCTTGGTGCGTACAAGCAACAGCAGCATAGTTTGAGGGGACCCGATCGGGTCGGGCAGTGGGTGCCCGATCGGGCCTGGGGATATAGCTCCTCGCCCGATCGGGTCGGGCAACGCTTGCCCGATCGGGTGCGCAACTCCTATACCCGATCATAAATGCTTCGCCCGATCGGGCCATTTTTGCCCGATTAGAGTACGGAAACCTCCTTTTTGACTCTTTGGCTCTCAATTCTTCACGTTTAGAGGTCTTGGGACCTCCTAAACTACCCATAGAACTCGTGAGCCTTCCTACGTGCCCCGTAACATCTCTTAAAGCCGTGGTTGCTTCCAAATGGCTCGGGAATAAGGAGAAAACTCCCTAAAACCTGCAATTCATCACTAAAACACGAAACCACAATTATAAACGATAGTTAGCACAAAATAGCTCCCGAGAGCTCCAATGACGCACAAATTAGCTTGTAAATAAGGGAGAAAACTCTATATAAATACGTGATATCAAAAAGCTAGTGCAGCAGGCTTAATTCGAAATAAAGAAGGAAGGTGGACAGTGGCGGAGCCAAGATTCGTACGTTGAGGGGGCCGAGATTCTTACGTTGTTTATTTATTTAGTTGTATCGTCTAATATCACAACAGTTATAGATATAAAAAGTTGTAAAATATGTATGCCCAAGGAGTTGAATCCTTTACCACCAACATATTCTTCAACAACAAGCAATTTACCACTTGAGCTACTACCAATTCCAAGAATAAAAGTACATATAATACTACCTTCGTTTTCCAAAAGATGTTACACTTTTTTTTCGCGCATATCAAGGGAGCGATTTAATGGTGTAAACGAGCAAATTTTTCTACGAAATTTTAGGACACGCCATATACAATCTCATTCTTGGTTGTATTAAAATTTCGTCGAAGAATTTGCTCGTTTACACTTTTAGATCACTCCCTTGATACGGGTGAAAAAAAGTGTAACATCTTTTGGAAAATGGAGGTAGTATTTAATTTCAGTCAAAGGGGGGGGGATAGCCCCCACCAGCCCCTCCTTGGCTTCTCCCCTGAAGGTGGATCAAGGGCTTCCAAAAAGACACCTTCGCCACAAGTGCACTTCATGCGAAACTATTAGCCATTAAAGAAGGCGTTACCTTGGCAAAAAACGAGGGAATCCAAAACTTCATTTTGCTTACAGACTCACTAATTGCAGCGAGGCTTATCAACGTTAACACTAATGGAAGAGATTGGCTAAGTGACATTGTTCTTGATTGCAGGGAGCAGCTACTCTTTTCCAGGAACCGAGAATATCTCATATTAGCAGAAGCAAGAACTTGGAGGCAGACAAGTTGGCGAAGCATGGAAGAAGACTGGAAGAATACTTAGATACAACTAGAATTTTGCAGGACCCACTTAGTTGTATCCCTAGTACTATTACTACGGATTTGTATTAAGCTTTTTTAAGTTAAACTTTAAACTTGTTTTGTATTTGCAGTAGCCTGTATTTTGTTTCTAATGCAATTTCCCCTCTTTCACCAAAAAAAAAATGCTTATCAGACATCTCTAAAATGATGTAAAAACCAACACCTGAGCGTAACCCTAAAACTTAGCGGTAAAGCCCGATCCGGATTTGTGGCTTTTGGATAAGGTTTTCGTACTAAAAAGCCTGATCTCACTCAACTTTCGATTAGGTTTATTCTAAATGTTGTATACTTTTGGACCGCATATTCGTAATACAAAGTTTACCATCTTATATTATTGATAATTAATGTAGATGTCTTGTTTTTCATACATACAATAATTGCTATTTTGTGTGAAACTATTATTAACCTTTGTATGGGGTTTGCCCAGCAGACCTCCAGCTGGTAGCAGACCACTGGTCCTGCCACTCCACGTCAGAGCGCCTGGAGCAGAGCAGACCTCCTTAGGCAGACCGCTCCGGACATAACCTCTAGGCTGGAGTTTAATGAAGGCCTTGTTCCACCTTGGCCCACTTCCAAAGAGGCCCACTCACTTTACTAGGTCAGTTGCAAGTCCATGTCTCATATAAATACACATGCCCATGCATGGGTAAGGTACGTTCAATCAAACACTCACAAAATACTTGAACTTGATACTCGTTTTCTCTCTACTAGAGATCTTGTGCTCAACTTGGACTGACTTAGGCATCGGAGAGGCGATCCTTGGAACCACCCTCGAGGTTTCTCCTTGTTTTACAGGTAACCACCACCACGAAGGACGTTTGGGAGCCACGTTCCACCAAGTACCCACAACCACATACACTGTTGCTGTCTTGGACAGAAACAATTTGGCGCTAGAATGAGGGGAAGAGTAGAAAAGCCCAATCTACAACTTTGCAATGATGGATCCAACCTCGGAAACGCTCGGTTCCGACAGTTCAGGAGGAGAAAGCAACTCTCCACTGAGAGAAACAAACACGAGATCAACTAGAAGGGGTAGTGCTGCTACCACCAGATCAGGCAGGAGGGATAACACTATCACCCCCCGCCAAGAAACCAGGCAGACCCCACAGCCAAGCAGCTTAGTGGTCATGCCCACACCGGAGCAACTCCAAGCAGCCTTTCAAGTGCTGCAGTCTGCCCAGCGGTTTATGCAAACTGTTGGAAGCCAACCTGCTCGAAAGAGGAGGAGAACTAGAACACATGGTTCAGTTCGAAGGCACCTGCAGCTGTCATCTGAAGAGGAGACAGCCACAGCAGACCCCCTATGCGGGTACAACATGACAAACATCACACCCACCCCGACGTCAGAGTATGGCCAATCTAGCCGCTCTGGACCTGGGTACATCAAGAGGGGTTGGCAGGAAGCAGAATGGGATACTGAGATGATGCAGGAGGATCATCCCAGCATGTTTGAGGAGCTGACACCCACAGGGTATACGGCAGGCTCAAGCAGGAGATCTGTCCACAGAGGGAACCCAGGGGGCGTGGCCCAGAATATCTAGCCCTGGCCCTGTCTGCGCCTGGTGGCGGAACGATTAGAAGGCATGTCAGCCTGAGATTGGGAACAATACCAGAGGAGGGCTCTGGCGATAATGGAGCCCCCACAGATCTCAGAGGACTCATAACCCACAGAGTCAACTCCAGACCCATTGTGGTATCACCAGCAGAGGAGATTAGGTCTCCTTCCAAATCTCCTTTCACACCCGAAATCATTGCGGCCAGAGTGTCGAAAGCGAAGCTCCCACCCAATCTCAAGTTTGAAGGGGAGGGAGACCCAAAGGAGCATGTGGCAGCCTTTGAGACCCACATGGAGCTAGGAAACTACAATGAGGCCACATGGTGCAGACACTTCCCTGCCACTCTGTCAGGGATAGCTCAGACCTGGTTCAGGACTATCCCCCAGGGAACGATTGCTAACTTTGATGAACTGAAGAAGAGATTCAAAGAGCATTTCGTTAGCGGAAGTAGGAGGAACAAATCCACACATGAGTTGTTGTTGCTGAAGCAGACTCAGAATGAAAGCTTGCGGGATTTCATAGGGAGGTTCAACAAAGAGCTGGTGCACATCCCAGAGATGGAGCAGAAGCTCGCTCTGCACGCTCTGAGGAAGGCCCAGGAGAAATATAACAACTATAGCAACCTAAGCGCGCCAAGGGCTGAGATCTTTCTGACCAACAGAGATGACAGCAGGTGGCACAGACCACCACCCACCAAGAAGAGAAGTCTAGGCCCCAACATGGCAGAGTTCTGCGCTTTCCATGAGGCGCCAGGCCACAGTACAGAAGACTGCATGAGCCTGAAAAATGATCTGGAAAGCCTGATCAGACGAGGCTATTTTAAAGAGTACCTAGCCTGGAATCAGGGGATCAAGGAGAAGGAGCAACAGAGCGAAGGGCAGAAATTGCAGGATAAGCGGGCAGAGATCAAGGAAGGAAAAAAGAAGACGGTATACGTCATATTTGGCAGTTCTAGTTCGATGGGGGGAGAGAGGGCTCATCTGAGGCAGCTCACCCACCCAAACCTCTACTCCATCAACCAGGCAGGGCTGAGCCCAGACCTGCCAAACATGACCTTTACGGCAGAAGACTGCAAAGGCATCAGTTTCCCGCACTCTGACCCCCTAGTGGTGACTCTGGAGATTAGCAGAGTAGATGTGCGAAGAATATTGTTAGATGGCGGGAGCGCCGTGAATATCCTTTATAAGGACACCTTCAATAAAATGGAGCTGGATCGTTCAATGCTGAAGCAAGGAGGAACTCCAATCGTCGGATTCACAGGGAACTCCATCATCCCAGAGGGAAAAATACATCTGACAGTGACCACAGAGAGGGAGAACGGAGTGAAGAGAATGGTAATGCAAGAGTTTCTGGTAGTAGACCTCCCGTTACCGTACAACGCTCTGATGGGAAGGAAGTTCATCGAGGCAGTACAGGGAATCCCGTCAACCCATCATCAGACCATGCTTTTCTTAAGCAGCACTGGAGAGGTGGGCAGACTGAGGGGAGACCAGAGAGCAGCTAGGTCATGCAATCTGACCGCTCTGAAGAAGGATAAAAGACCTCCTCCTCCTGACCACTCTGGGTCCAGGAGAAAGAGGAGAAAGGAAAAGAAAGAAGGAAAGAAGAAAGGGGCCGAAGAAGCCAAGAAGGACCAGGCTGAAGAAGCCGGGAAGGAAAGAAAGGAAGGAAAGGCCGAAGAGGCCAAGGAAAAAAAGGAAGAGTGTGCTGCTGTCAGTGAGGCCGATGCTCGGCCAGAAGCAGAGCAGGAAGCAAATAAGCCTGAACCGGGGGAAGAGACCGAAGAGGTACTCTTGGGACCAGAAGAAGGCAGGGCAGTCAGAATAGGTAAAGACCTGGATCCTGAAACCAGAGTAAACCTAATCAGTCTGCTGAAGGAGAATGCAGATGTGTTCTCCTTCTCAGCGGCTGAGATGCCTTGGGTAGACCCTGCCACCATCAACCACAAGTTAAACACTGCTGCAGGATATAGACCTGTGAAGCAGAAGAGGAGGAACTACTCTGCGGAGAAAAATAAAGCCATCGAGGAAGAAGTTCAGAGGCTGCTTGAGGCAGGGTTCATAGAGCCCTGCAAGTATCCAGAATGGCTGGCCAATGTGGTGATGGTTAAGAAGGCGAACGGGAGCTGGAGGATGTGTGTTGACTTCACAGACCTCAATAAGGCCTGCCCCAAGGACTGCTATCCCTTGCCAAGAATCGACCAGCTGGTAGACTCTACCAGTGGTCATGCTCTGCTCAGCTTCATGGACGCGTTCAGCGGATCCCATCAGCTCTTCATGGATCCTGCAGATAAAGAGAAGACGGCATTCATCACCCCTATCGGGGTATTTTGCTATGTCATGATGCCCTTCGGGCTGAAGAATACAGGCGCCACCTATCAAAGGCTGATGGATCAGGTCTTTGCAGGTCAGAGGGGAAGGAATCTGGAGGTGTACGTGGATGACGTCATCACCAAGAGCAAAACCGAGACTGACCATATAGCAGACCTCAAGGAAACCTTCGCCAATCTCCGCAAACACAGCATGAAACTGAATCCTAAAAAATGCGTGTTCGGAGTACGGTCAGGGAAATTTCTGGGCTATCTGGTCAGTGAAAGGGGGATCAACGCGAATCCCGACAAAGTGAAGGCAGCTATGGATCTGCCAGAGCCTAAAAGCATCAGAGACATCCAAAGGCTGACAGGCAGAATGACAGCCCTGTCCAGATTCATAGCTCAGTCTGCGGAGAAAGCTCTCCTGTTCTTCAAGATATTGAAGGGGAACAAAGAGTTCAAGTGGGAAGCAGAGCAGAGGGAGGCATTCCAGAAGCTGAAGTCACACCTCTCTGGTCTATCAACACTGGCCAGACCCAGGACAGGGGAAGCTCTCTTCCTGTACATTGCCGTTACTGCTGCAACTGTGAGTGCAGTCCTGCTGAAGGAAGAGAACAAGAAGCAGCAGCCGGTGTACTTTGTGAGCCACACCCTCACGGGTGCAGAAACACGCTACCCATTGATAGAAAAGGCAGCCTACGCAGTAGTGCTGGCCACCAAAAAGCTGAGGCCATATTTCGACGCACATCCGTCACTGTGCTGATAAATACGCCTCTGGAAAAGGCAATGGAGAAGGTAGACAAATCGGGGAGAATCATGAACTGGGCCTGGAGCTAACAGGGTTCGGCATCAAATTCGCCCCACGAACCGCCATAAAAGCACAAGCTCTGGCTGATTTCCTAGCAGAGTGTGCCTATCAGGAAGCAGTAGGAGAGCCCAGAGCCTGGGAAGTTTTTACAGATGGGTCTGCAACCATCAACGACTCTGGGGCAGGCGTGATCATCAGAACCCCGGAAGGGAAAATCATTGAATACGCCTTGAAGTTCATGTTTTCAGCAACCAATAATGAATCAGAGTACGAAGCGGCCATCACTGGACTACAGCTCTGCCAGACCCTGGAAGCCAAGCACGTCCACCTCAAAATTGACTCTCAGTTGGTAACCAACCAAGTCAAGGGGGAATATGAGGCTAAGGAACCAACAATGCAGAGCTACTTGGCCATAATGAGGTCTCTGATTTCAAATTATGAAAGTTTTAGAATTGAACAAGTGCCTAGAGCACAGAACGCCCAGGCAGATGCTCTGTCCAAATTAGGGAGCAGGAGTCTGCAGGAGCTAAACAGGTCTGTTTTGGTGGAAGTCAGACCCACCAGTGCAATCTGCGAGGGTGCAGAACGAGTTTTGGAGTTGGAGGATATGCCAGAGTGGATCAGGGAGATCGCTGAGTATAAACAGACTGGTAAATTACCAGAGGGGAAGATGAAAGCAAGAAAGCTCAAGCTGACAGCATGCGGATACTGCCTGATCGGGGACGAGCTGTACAGGAAGTCTTTCTCTCTGCCCCTACTCAAATGCGTAGGGAAGAGAGATGCAGACTACATATTAAGAGAGATCCATGAGGGACTCTGCAGACACCACATCGGACCAAGAGCTCTGGCCCATAAGGCTCTCAGAGCCGGTTATTATTGGCCCACAATGAAAGCTGACTCTGAGACTCTGGTGAAAAAGTGCGATAGCTGCCAGAAGTTCGCGCCAAACATCAAGCTGCCAGCAAACGACCTCATGCCGATCTACAACCCTATCCCATTCGCCCAGTGGGGGCTAGACATTCTGGGACCCTTCACAACGGCCCAATATCAGAAGAGATGGTTAATTATGGGGGTAGACTACTTCACTAAGTGGGTAGAGGTAGAAGCCCTATCTACCATCACAGAAGCAGCCGTCAGAAAGTTCTTATGGCAGAACATCATCACCAGATACGGGATTCCAAAGGCTTTCGTCTTCGACCACGGGAGACTGTTTGACAACATGCCCCTATTAGGGTGGTTGGAGCAGTTTAGGATCAAATATGCTCTATCTTCAGTCTGCAACCCTCAGTGCAATGGTCAGGCCGAAGCCGCTAACAAGCAGATCCTGATAGGTCTGCAAAAGAAGCTGGAGGAACAGAAAAGCAAGTGGCTGGAGGAGCTGCCTAACACTCAGTGGTCAATCAGAACAACAGTCAAAGAGTCAACTGGGCAGACCCCCTTCCACCTGGTATATGGTTTTGAGGCTGTCATGCCTGTTGAGATCGGGTCCGAGAGTCTGAGGATCAGCCTATTTGAGCCAGGTCTGAACGACGAAGCTCTGAGAACAAATCTAAATCTGCTGGATGAATACAGAAACGAAGCTAGGCTCAGAATGGAAGCCTACAAAGCCAGAGTCAGCAGATACTATAACCGGAAAGTGAGGGCTAGGCCTCTGAAGGTAGGGGATCTGGTGCTCAGAAATGCAGCAGCTGTGCAGAAAGGCAAAATACACGGAAAGCTGTCGGCTAAGTGGGAGGGACCCTACCAGGTTAGTGAAGAGCTATACCCTAGAACCTACAGACTGAAAAGAATGGATGGAAGCGAACTGAAAAGCAACTGGAACGCCCGAATACTGAAAAAATACTTCGTGTAACCCATATTGTATCAAAAAACTCCCATGAATGAAAGGCCTTTGAGCCACCCTTTATCCTTCGCAAACTATACACTCTCCATTTCGCATTAAATCCCCCATCCCCTTATCTATTCTTTATGAAAAAAAAATGTCAAAATCAGACAGACCCTTAGCAGACTGAGAAAAAATACCACAGTCTGGCAAAAGAAAACAGGTCTGAGTCAGACTGAAGGCCGAAGAGGCTCTTCAGACACAAAAAGTAAACTATATAATGAAGAAAGGGAGCCAGCCGAAAGGTCAACTCTGTCCAGAGCCCATGAGGCCCACAGAGTGATCGGATGCCGGCTCGACTTAGCAATGTCATAGACCTCTACCTCTAAACCTGCAGGGTCGAAGGCCCAAAAAGCAGCAAGGATAAGTCATAGACACCTAAGGTTAATGGGGACGCCAGAGTTCCTAAGAACCAAACGTACCCCGACACGAAAAGGATGGCAGAAGGAGTTAAAGGGCGAACCCCAAAACTCCTAGAATCATCATGACTTAGGGCGTCAAAATACCTCCTTTGCTCTGCTTATTGTTGAATTCTTGTCACGCATAAGGCAGAGCAGAAGAGTAAAGGGCCGCTAAAGTCGAGGCTCTGAGAAAATCTCATCGGGCCAAGTAAACGAAAACGCTCAGATATGTTATATGATAGCACAGCAGACTCAGCATCAGAACAGACTACAACTTGCATTCCTGAAAAATCATTATATCTTACATGAAAGATCTAGCTATAAGCCAGATCAGAATGCTACAGAATACTACAACAACGGCGGCTACCTAACCAAAAGAAGGGAGCAAATACAGATGAAAAGGAAATGTTTGACTATTTAATTACAAATATTACAAGATAAGTCAATTAGGATATCATCGAAGACCAAAAATGGAGGACTGCAATCAGTTCAGCACAGGCTCCCAGCTCATCAACCTCAGCATCTCAGACAGGAGTCACAAGAAGACTGAGGCGAAGCGTGAGATAGCCGCCCGAGTTCCTATTGCTTAGGAACAGAGTTGCCATCCTTCGCGGAGCTCCCATCAGCTTGCTGCTCTGAAGACTCTCTCTCTGGAGGCAGAGAGTAAAGCAGCTCCAAGTCTCTGAGCTCCTGGGTAGCAGGAGGTCGTATGTGCACCTGACTGGCGTAGGCATCCTCAAAAGCATCCCAGTTGAAAGAGGGCTGCAGATGCCATAGGACCCTACGGACCGCAACTTTGCAATCCTCCCAGTACTTGTTCCCGAACGCCTCCTCCATCTGCGCAGCCCGGGCTATCTCCTCAGCAAGCAGCTGGGCCTCCTTCTGCTTCAGAGCTTCCTCAGCCTCCTTAGCCTGCTGAGCCTCCCTCTCAGAAAGCAGCTTGGAGAACTCTGCCCCTAGGTCCTCCTCCCTCTGTTTCAGAGCCTCCTCAGCCTCCTTGGCTTGCAGAGCCAACTTAGCAGAGCAGCCTCCATGCTCAGCCTGTATAGCAGAGAGCTGACCCTTGAGCTGCTCCTGCTCCTTGAACGCTGCCTGCAGCCTGGCCTCGGAGGTCTTCAGCTTAGTCTCCGTCACTGAAGCGCGAGACAACGCCTCACTGAGCTGGGAAGAGAGCCTAGAGTGCTCAGCCGCGATAGCCTTTGCCTGCATCGCCTGGCCCTCCATGCGTTGGTTGGCGGTCTGCAGGGTGTCGCGCTCCACGATCAGAGCATCCCACTCCTCCTCAGCTTCGCGACAGGTAGACACAATCAGAGATTTCTGAGCCTTCAGCTTGGCATACTTCTGACTCTGATGTGCTACCTGAGCCCTAAGCTGCTGCAGTTCAGGGAGATCTGCCTCATGTCTACCCAGCCCCACAGCATGGCAGAACTCCCCAATGAAGGCGCCGGCCCGCGCAGCCTGTAATCAATGAAAAAGCAGATCAAAAGAAATTCAAAATGTCAGAAGCAGATGACTATAAAAAGGACAGACAACTCACCAAAGAGACATCCTGAACAGCGTAGTCCGGTGAGAAGCGACTTGCCAGAAGCTTCAACCACTCACTGGGGTCAGGGAAGGCCACGGACATCTGCTCCTGCCCCTGAGCCTCGTGCTGGTCATCCGCCGATCCCCTCTGCGGAGAACCTGAGCCAAAAGAAAGACCAGTAAGGTCCACAGAAGGGAAAAGGCCGGAATTGAGGCCGGTTAGAGGATACGCACCTTTGGTGATGACGTCATCCTCAACAACAATGATCCGAGGGGAGTCAGCAGGGAGACGAGTCTTCTTCTGAGGAGGAGCTCCTTCCTCACTCTGCCTCTCTGCTGGTCTCTTCTGAGAATGCGAAGAAACCTCAGACTTAGCTACAGGCTTCTGAGCAACCTCTGCAGGAGACTTAAGCTGGCCCGCAGTTGGAGCAGAGGTCTGAAGAGCCACAGCAGACTGCACCTTCTTAGCCCTCAATTGCTGCTGAAGAAGATAAAAGGTAACAATGTCGTCAGCAAAATAAGGCACAGAACGAATTAAAAATTGTAAGACAAAAGAGAAGAAAAGAAAGCACTAACCACACGCGCCAGCTGCTCAGGAGTAGGGGTAAGGACCTGCTTGAAGCCTCCGGGAAGAGGAGGAGCAGCCTTCCTACCAGGAGGAGTAGGCCTCTGGGCAGAAGGAGTAGACTTCTGAGCAGGGGGAGACATGACAGTCTCCACCACTGGCACGAAAGCTGAGCTCTGCTGCTCCACCCTCTCATGCTGGAGAGGCTCCAACACCTCCTGGTTAGTCTAAACAAGCGTAGGGACGGCCTGCCCAGCGGGACCTATCACATCAAAATAGAAACAGGAAAATCAAGAGCTTTCAGGTAAAAGGTAATCTGTAAGAAAGAGCAGTCTGGGTCTGAAGAAGACACTTACCTAATGCAACCTGGCCCTCACTCTGGCCCTCTGCAGACTGAATTGTGACAGTCTTAGCAGCCTTTGCCTCAGTCCTGCCAAATTCTGTTGTCGCTTGGTGGGACTCCCGACCAGCTTCATCAGACTAAGCAGCCTCTGCCTCCGTCCTGTCAAACTCTGTCATCGCTTGGTGAGACTCCCGACCAGCTTCATCAGGCTGAGCAGAACCATCCGCTGGAGTGGGTTCTTTCTCAGCCTTGTCCAACTAGGTCGTCGCTTGGTCAGGCTCCCCCATGGGCACATCCTCCACCACAGGTGGTTCTGAAAGTAAGCAGAGAAGATGAGAAGTCTACAGCAGAATGTACACAAGCAGAAAGAGCAGGTTGATCATCATAAATAGTACCTGGTTTCACAGGAGGAAGTTGTTGCAGGGGTTCAACAACCAGAACGGTCCCTTGCAGAATGCTGACTCCCTCTGCATTATCATCATCATCGTCGTCTTCCGGCAGATGCACAACATGCCGGGAACGTCGGGTCTGCAGAGGAACAGCCGTCGCCTCCTCCTCGTCACCAGACTCAATCTCGGTGACAGTGGCAGAGGGGCCCCCTTGCGGCCGGGACATCCCAGTAAACCTATCTACAAGCTCCGGGCGCTTGGTCCGGAGGGAAGGATGGTCCAAGGGAGTAGTGTTAATCTCCCTAATGAAATCAGGGACGGTATAGGTCCCTGGATCAGGTACCGGACGATACCTCCGGCACACCGAGGACTGGCTCAGACCCAGCTCCCAAGGGATGGCAGACCCCAGAGTCTCTGCAAATATCAGAATATTCATTAGCTGCAGCAAGTCAGACAACAGACAGAGAATAATGGAAAGGGGCAGAGCATGTTCACGAGCTCAAGACCCACCCTTAATCACATCACGAACAAACTTTCTGCACGGAGCTGCAAAACAGCACAAACAATGAATGCCATGGAGCACAGCAGAAAGGAAAATTGTTATTTGGAGCTAAGGGCTGGTAGAACGCTTACCAGTAGTATATTCGGGGGACAGATGGCCTATCCTCAGGAAGGAATTCTGACACATCACGTAGTGATGCGGCAGCCAGTACTTGGGAAGAAACTGCTTCCCAGCAGTAGGTTTGGATTTGGACTTGAAGTAGTAGTAGGCTACCCTCTCGTCCCAGTTCAGCACATGAGGGTCCAGCTGCTTCTGAAAGTCAGGCGCCACAGGGCGCAAAGGAGCCTTAAATTGATAAGGGTGCCCCTCGTCTGTCGGTACCCTAACGAAGACGAAACTATCCGCCAATCCTTCAGAATGAGATCAACGGGATAGACCGTCAGATGGTTGGTTCGCACCGAACCTGTGAAGTAGCCGTACTCCCCCTGCCTCTTAAAGTAGAACAGACACTTGAAAAGTTTCATGGTTAGGGGGAAGCCCAAAGCTTCACAGACACAAATGAACCCCAGAACCTTCTTCAAAGACTGGGGATTGACTTGGCAGAGCGCCATATTGTACTTGCAGAGAACCCACTCCAAAAACCAGTGGATTGGAAATCTAAGCCCAAACTCCAACTGCTTAAGATAAACGGCAGTGTACCCCTCTGGTACATCTGCCATGCTCTGACCCTCCTTGGGAAGTACTACCCAAGACCCGCGAAGCGGCTTGATCTCCGCAGCAATCTCAAGGCAGTATGCAGCATGCGCCCGTTTGAACGCATCTGCAGATTTCTTCGCCAAGTAAGGCTTACCCTTGCTGTCATAAAGGGCAGTAAGCCGCATCTCATGGTCACTGTAGTCCCATTCGACTGTAGGCAGAGTAGGCTTGAACTTGTAGTTGGGAGGGAACCTGTTGGTTTCAGGACCCAACATCTCCTTGCGTAAACCGTTCCAGGGGTCAAAGACCTCCCATTCCTCTGGAACCACCTCGTCCTTACACCGAGACAGATCCAACTTCAAAAACGGAGACTGAGTGTCCATCGGGTAACGCTCATCCGGCTCACATGAGGAGGTAGATACCACACCCTTCTCACGGGAGGCAGCAGACTGAGAAGTAGACATTCTACACAACACAAGAAGCAGAAGACAATACATCAAACTTGAAGTCACAACACAAGACAGTCTGTCACCTCAGACCTACAGACCTACAGACTGAGCTACCAGACTGGGGGGCAAGAATATGTATGGTATGTGAAGATCAGATATAACCAAGAAATAGGATATTTTCTTGCTTTTCCTACAAAAAGATACATGCAAAAGTAGTCTGGCACCTCAGACCTACAGACTGAGCTACCAGACTGGGGGGCAAGGATATGTATGGTATGTGAAGATCAGAGATAGCCAAGAAATAGGATATTTTCTTGCAAATGACGCAAACAAAACAATGAAGGCACATCACAGGCCTACAACCCAGCAAATAAAGAGGATAACAGGGTAAACAAAGCAAACCCTAAAAATCCCACAAACAACAGTAGAGCAGAGCTCAGCTGAAGAAGCAGAGCAGAGCCTACCAACCAGAGCAGAGCCCCGCTGAAGAAGCAGAGCAGAGCCTATCATCCACAGCGGCAGAACGGAAATGAAACAACACCAAACAGATCTATGAAACAAAGAAATAAACAACCGCATCTGAAGACCAAAGGAAAGAAACCCTAACCTCAAAAACACAGGCAAATAAGTGCGTACAGAAGGAAAAAGGGGGAGAAATCCATAAACACTGGGGTCTGCCCAGCAGACCTCCAGCTGGCAGCAGACCACTGATCCTGCCACTCCACGTCAGAGCGCTTGGAGCAGAGCAGACCTCCTCAGGCAGACCGCTCCGGACATAACCTCTAGGCTGGAGTTTAACGAAGGCCTTGTTCCACCTTGGCCCACTTCCAAAGAGGTCCACTCACTTTACTAGGTTAGTTGCAAGTCCATGTTTCATATAAATACCCATGC
The DNA here is from genome assembly GCA_947645195.1 of Patellifolia procumbens. Taxonomy (NCBI): domain Eukaryota; kingdom Viridiplantae; phylum Streptophyta; class Magnoliopsida; order Caryophyllales; family Amaranthaceae; genus Patellifolia; species Patellifolia procumbens. The sequence goes on from CANSGD010000658.1 coordinate 818,501, forward strand.
CCATGCATGGGTAAGGTACGTTCAATCAAACACTCACAAATACTTGCACATTTTACCATATATATGTTACTGAACAATATGTTCAATATCAGTAATTTCTCTCGTCTATGCTAAGCAAGTTCGAAGATATGCATTCTGATTCAAATCTGGTTTATTTTGTTAAACTCAGAATACATCGATCAATGATACGAGTATCTACATCGATATTACTACATTTGCATTTCCAATATATTTTGACAATTAAAAATTAAATTTGCTTAGCTGCACGAAAGATTCTCACATCATCGATTATGATATCCATGACACAATAATTCAAGATCAAATAAAGAGACAAGAATGGTGCCTGTTTGTGATTTATTTTCATTAAAGAAGCCAACTCATGCACAGTTGCACACTAATTCAATCACAACATGATTGTCTTGACTTGCACCCTTGCCTAACACTAACAGACAAAAATAAGATAAAAGTCATATCTTAAATTTAGTCCTCCCAAAAATAAAATAATAATCATGCTCCACTAACCTATAGTTCTTATAATTTATGAGTCCCTTATTCATGACTCATGTGTACATCTTTTGGTTTCAATGCACATTATAAAATTAAACATATTATATTACTTAGACATATATATACATAAAATATTATGCTAGAAAAAAGAAGTCCCATACTTCAAATTATTCCCCTCACTATATATCTAACATTATTACCAATATCATCTTCCTTAGAGACCTCTAACATGGCATTTTCCCTCTCTAAAATTCAAGCTCCCCCTTTCACTACAAACCATAATCTTTCTTTTCAATTTGAAAATTTGTTTCCTACAACTTCTTTATCCCAAAACTATCCTTTTAAATGGCCAGAGTGCGCAAATCTTACCACTAGACCAACTTCGATAAAAGTTATATCAAGACCAAATGATGCATTGACATCAAGTGTGAATGAGCCTTGGAGGGAAGCAGGAGAAGAGAAAGGAAGGGAAGATTTTGGGCCCATAATGGAGGAAAGTGGTGAAATGAAGTTAGTGGATCGTTGGAGGGAGATTCATGGGGAGGAAGATTGGGTTGGGCTACTCGATCCAATGGACTCTCTCTTGCGGGCCGAGCTTATCCGATATGGAGAGTTGGCCCAAGCCTGTTATGATGGCTTTGATTTTGATCCATTTTCAAAGTATTGTGGTAGTTGTAAGTACCCAAGGGACATGTTCTTTAAGGGCCTAGAAATGGAGGCCCATGGGTATGAGGTAACAAGGTACTTATATGCCACGTCCAATATTAACCTGCCCAACTTTTTTAGGAACTCAAGATGGCCCAAAGTTTGGTCCAAGAATGCTAATTGGATTGGGTATGTGGCTGTATCCACTGATGAGATGTCCAAGCAATTGGGCCGTAGGGACATCATCATTTCTTGGAGGGGGACCGTGACCCGACTCGAGTGGGTCCATGATTTAATGGACTTCCTTAGGCCCGTCTCGGATGAGAATATCCCATGCCCCGATCCAAATGTCAAGGCTGAATCCGGGTTCTTGGACCTATATACCGACAAGGACCCGAATTGCCGATATTGCAAGTTCTCAGCCCGAGAACAAATCCTAAGTGAGGTGAAACGTCTTGTAGAGTTGTACCACGATGAAGAAGTTAGTATATCTATAACGGGCCATAGTTTGGGTAGTGCCCTAGCTATACTAAGTGCCTATGATATAGCCGAGACGGGCATTCACATAGGTCCAAGTAACCAACCTAGGCCTATAGCCGTGTTCTCGTTCTCGGGCCCACGGGTCGGCAACAAGTGGTTCAAGGAGAGGTTGGAGGAGCTAGAGGTAAAAGTGCTTAGGGTGGTGAATGTGCAAGATGTGGTTCCCAAAGCACCAGGATTGGTGTTAAACGAACATTTATCTCCTAAGTGGATGAAAAGGGCCCAAGGGTTGCCTTGGTGTTATTGTCACGTAGGGGTGGAACTAGCTTTGGATCACAAGAATTCTCCATTTATTAAAGACACCAATGACTTAAGTTGTGCCCACAATTTGGAGGCTCACTTGCATCTACTTGATGGGTTAGTTACTACTTCTTCGGTTTTATTTTTTATTTTTTTCTTTGTTATGAAATGACACAAAGTCTTAGAATGTGCATATGAGATGACGGAAATCATCATTTATAGGTAAAGTACAAAAAATGAGTAAAGTAGTAAGAAATAATATATGTAAATGACAAAAGGACATATAGTACAAATGTAAAAAAGACATGTGACAAATTAATCAGGATAACTATTAATAATATATACAACGAATAAAAAGAAACATATAAGTAGTATCTTTTCTCAATAATATGATTATCACCGATAGAAATGGTCTAATTTTAACATAAATTAAGCAAACCTAAGTCCACATTCTACTAAAAAGTCCAGTCCATCTAACTCTAACCAATCACTATTCCTAAAACATCTCGCACTAACCTAGTCGTCTCTTCTCTTCTACTTTCTTTATTTCACTTTTAGTCTCGACACAACAAAATTTTAAAAGTACCAGCAGACTTATCGAATGAATTGAACCAGTCACTAAATGAATTAAACTAGCCACTGAATGAATTAAACATTATGACTATTAAATGGATTAAAATGGTCACGAAATATATTGCACTAATCGCTATTTTCAGAAAGATGGTTTGTTGTCTTCTAATGTTGAACTTAGGTCACTGCCTAATTTTATATTTAAAGTAAGCAGTGTTTTACAAGAATAATTTATGTTCAACCTTTTCAATGGTGACATTATTTACCCATATTTTTTTATTTCTCCAAAATTCTTATATGTTACTCCCTCCGTTCTCTTCTGTTCTTCCTATTTTGAATCTTTTTTAGAGAGGAAAAAAGTCGAAGAACAAAAGGGAACGAAGGGAGTACTATTTTACATGCATAGGGTGTATATAAGGCTAATTAATAATTAAGCTATGCGTAATGATGATTATAGTTGTATGATGTACTAGTAGGCTAGTAGATTAAGTGAGATTGAGAATACAGTCATTGTCAAAACACAATTTGATAAATCACTTCATTAGCTGTCATATCTGATTAAATAATGCAAGGATAATGTAAGAATAATAACAAACCATAGTTACGGTTTTTCTTTTGCTAGCTAACCCCTAGTTACTCTCCAACATCCAACAAAAATATTATTGTTTAGATGTACTTCGTGTGTTCCTCAATTTGTTTATTGTGTTGAGTTTGGCCTAATAATAATACTTCGTCAGATAGAGATGATGAGATATTAATATAACTGATGAGGTCATATTTATTTACGTAATTGATGAAAAAAGGTGCTAAACCATACCTATATTAGGATAAATATTCATATACACTAATTAATTACTGTGATACCGTCTCATACAATAAGAATGAACTTAGAAAACATTGTTATCAGAAATTTTTGGTTGATTTTGTTGAATATTGTTCTTAATTTCCACATATAATGTAATGCAGGTATCAAGGGAAAGGGAGAAGATTTCACCTAACAATTGGAAGGGACATAGCATTAGTGAACAAATCATGTGATTTCTTAAAGGATCACTACCAAATCCCTCCTTTTTGGAGACAAGATGAGAATAGAGGAATGGTTAGGAGTAAGGATGGGCGTTGGATCCAAGCTGAGCGTCCAATTCTTGATGATCATCCTGAATATACTCACCACCACCTTACACAATTGGGACTTTTTCACAAGTCATAACACTTGTATAGTTGTATTATTGTATCCTATCCTCTTATCATGTACACATTATGCATAGAGTTGAAACCTCATTTATAGGTCATGGATTTTGAAGACCCTAGGTCTCAGATTTGCTAGCATGAGAAACAATATGTCAAGCAAGGACTTTTTTTTCCTCAAAAATTCTATATTTTTTTTTTGAAATGAAATGGCTATATATTGATGCATCTTGTATGTTTAAATACCTTATATAATTTTTGTTTCATTTAACTACCTTACATATGCAATATCAATAGGTCTTACTATCAATGTGTGGTTTTTGAACGGAAGACCACCAATTTTAGTTGGAAAACAACTCATATTTGGTCGCAAAACTACTCATTTTGGCCCGAAAATCACTTCTTAGTAGTGAAAACTACTGACACTAGACATATAAGGTAATTAAGGTGAATAATAATTATAAGATATTTAAATCAGTAACGTCCATTACATTAGGTGGTTTTTGAGAAAAATATCCCAAGAATAATGATTGTATTTTTAAGTTAGTTTATTCCTATGGTCCCATGATGTTTGGTGAGTAAGTGGTGGGATTCCCACCTTTCACCACTATGAGATTTGAATCATAAAAATGAAAACAGAAACGATGAAATCAGATTTTGTAAGCTTCATATATGATCAGTCTCGATTTAGGCTCGTAAATATTATTTATCGAATTTTCTAAACATTCTCAAACTTTAATTTGGCCGCTTATAAGTTTTGGCAAAATATTTTGAAAATAATTTTACGAGTCTTCCTAGGTCTCTTTTTAACTTATTTTTTAGAATTTATCTTCTTATTTTGAATTTTCTTAACGTCTTCATTTATTAATTTTTTTTTCCAAAACATTTGTTGAATATTTTAAAATTTACTATTTAGTTTTTCACACTGATATCAAATTAATTTTGTAAGGTAAATTTAATTTGAGGAAAAAAGGTGTTGAAAAATATTTCATTTCTCCTAGAGGAGAGATATGTGGGGTGCAACCGAAAGGAGGAATCGAACCCGATTAGAAAGTGTTGGAGACTATCATTTTCCCTTGTACATGTATCAGATGTATGTATCTAGTTTAGCTCTATGCAGAAAATTATAATAAATCTCAGAAGTAAGCACTATCAACAACAAGCACCAGTGGTCTAGTGGTAGAATAGTACCCTGCCACGGTACAGACCCGGGTTCGATTCCCGGCTGGTGCATTTCTGTTTTTGCTGATGAGCTCTTTGTAGCTTTGCTTTCCATGGTTTTCCACAATCTCACTCTCATCTTTTCTCGGCCAAAGGTTGCACAGTTGCAGAGCACAACTAATGATAGGCAACATAAAATTTTAGTTGTGTGTTGTTGTGACTATCTGTTGTTTCATGTTAGTATAGTCCATGATAATTGAGCTCCCCCCAAATAATACTGGTAACAAATTTGACGAGTTAAAGTGTACCTTGAAGCAAAATTTTATTTGTGCTCGAAGAACGAGTTTCTAATTTGTGTGAGGTTCTCATCCATACAAATGACACACGAGCTAGTTGTGTTTACAATAGAGGAGGAGGATTGGCAGATGAGACGACCTAACATTAATTACCTAGTATTACCATAATTTTTACCAATTATTCTCATTAGTCATCATTAGCCAAGATTAAACAACAAAACCGATATGGATCAACATAAAATGAGCAAAGAATCCATGGAGTTAGCCAGCTTGATGACTTTGTAATTACATTGTATATTTGGGTGTAAAATTACGCTTTCTTACTGTCTCCTTCTCAGTTGTCCATGTGCCAAATCTAAGAGTAATAATGTGAGGTGTAAGTAGGGGTGAGCACAACCGGGTACCCGGTCATATTTCTCGGAATCGGTACCGGAACTGGTTGGACCGGATACCTAGAACCTGGAACCGGAACTTGTTGGACCGGTTCCTTAATTTTTGGAATTAGAACCGGAACCAACCGAGTACCCAATCCCACAAAAGTGATTGTTATTTGGTCTATTTGGCCGGTTCCAATACCGGATACCCGCTACTCAGTTGCATTCAAAAGGTATATTTTTCTTGTTTAGCTAAATATAAGCATTATACATAACATAGTTTGATACTTTCATTGACAAGTTAGTCTTAAAAGCCTTCAAGTCTTAAGCATACATTACATATGCATTCATCTCAAAAAAATTCGGTCTTGAAAATGGTTGAACCGGGTACCCAGTGGGTACCGGGTCTATAAATTCACCACCCGAAATTGGACTCAGTTCCAACCGGTTCCTAATATTTGATACCCAGACCCAGTCCCGACAGTTCCAGTTCCGGAACCACCGATTCCAACAGGTTCAGGTTCTGTAACCGGGTACCCAACTTTTCTGCTCACCCCTAGTGTAACATGTCGCCGACTTATATATATATTTTTAAATTATAATCTCATTTATAAGTATGAGATTATATTAAGGTAAGAAGAATAATCCTCTGGGCTGCCCTCACTCAGGGCCCTCACCCAGAGGCCCATTACAAGTCATAACCTCCAACCCCCCTCCCCCAAATCTCAAGCAAATGCTTGGGGTAAGAATTGATCCCTAGACCAAGCTAGAAAATATGGAAAGGCTCACCACTTGATCCAACCCCAATCCTTGGGCCGACTTATATATGAAGGAGCGTTTATACCCGTATACCTTGGGGTGAGATGGTGTACTTTTAGAGTGTATACTAGACCCCCCAATGCGTCTTCATTAGTTAAAGGTTGGATCAATTAATAAGTAACATCTTCTAGATGATACAGGCTTTGAATTATAGTATATGATACATATCAATCTTTACCCTTAGGTCAAAATCTCTATTATTACCCAAAAATCTATATTGTGTTGTTCCCTTCATTCATTTACCATTTGAATTATCACATATTGGCAATTAATAGTAGAACAATAGTAGTATATCAACAAGCCAGAAGGTAAAATATACAATCAAAAATAAACCATAATATCTCGTAATTTCTACATTGCATAAAATAAAGTTTACCAAATACAAATGACATTCACATCAAAATACATTTGGTTGAGTGGAAGTGGTGATTAGAATTAAAGGGACAAGCCAGACTCCTCATCCTCATCAAGACCAGAAACATAGACAAAGTAAAGAGCCCAAATGAGCCCAAAGACACCAAAAAGGATCCAGCCAAGGAGGTTGTTGCTTAACCCAAAGGGAAGTCCAGTTCCTTCTGTGCTCATTCTCTCATCAACAAGAGCCATGGCTGGGCTCGACATGGTGGCGGCAGCGGCCGCTAGCAATGAGGCACCAAGGCTTGCCTTTGTGGTGCTCTCTTGGCTTGATGGCTTGCTCTCCATGGAGCATGTTATCTTCCCCTTCTTTGTTATTGATGGCAATCCTGATGTAAAACATAGGGTATCCGGTATTGACAAAATTAGAATCATATATTTGCCGTTTAACAAAAGTAGTATGAATTATGAAGTGCTAATAATGTACAAAAACATGACTAGACTCTCAACTATATGAACAAATTAGATTTAGTGATGAAGTAAATCATTATTAGTTTTAATTTGCTATCTAATTTATATATGTCGTATGGCTCTATATTAATGAATTTATTGTACTATTCAAAATCTTTTAGCATTTTAGAGGCCTCAAATTCCAGTTTCAACATTATCAACGCATAATTCAATTTAGTTTTGTCACTCGAGTTGATTTGTTAACTATATAGGCCTATTGGTCGTACATACATTGAAGCAATAGCAACCTAATACAATATGGTCCTAGCTAACTCAATCACAATTAGCATGATTGCATGAAATAACATAACATCTATAGGTTTAGTTATAAATCTACTACTCTTTAGTATTTATTAAGATTTATTCATCGAAGTTCTTGCACAATCATAGTAAGGGGATCTCGACCTACATAAACCTAGCCACAAGGAGATGATTAATTAAGAAGTTCATCGGAAAAAACCCACAATACGACCCAACTAGGAGATAAATGAAAATGAGAATCGAACTCTCCACCTAGAAAAGCTGACTTTTAAAAGTAGATCTAGTATGATATACTCCCTCCGTCCCCAAATAGATTTCCCATTTACTTTCTACACGGTCTCCAATGTAAAACTTTGACCATTAATATATTTTTATATGTGTTAATAAAAATTATAAAAAGTTGATATTTTGAATCTACACATTAATACGAATCTAATAAGATCCGGTATGACATTATTACTATTAAGAGAATTTACAGTCAAAATTTACAAAGTTTAACTTAGAGTAAAGCAAATGGGAAATCTATTGGGGGACAGAGGAGTAATATATTTCTTCTTTTAAGGACTATAAATTATATAAACCAAGTAAGATCAATATCAATAGTCAAACCTTCTAACCTCAATTAATTCATTCCACGTTAGATCAAAATATTATTACAAGGAAAAAAAGAAAGTGAATGACTAACCAAGAATAGGTGAAGAAGAAAGAGCAACCCTTCTGTTTTGCACGAGACTAGCACGTGCAACCAAAGAGGCTGAAGAGCTAGCAGTAATGGTGGCCATTTTTGTTTTTCTTTCTCCAAATGAAGGATGTTATATTACTTCTGTACACACTACTTGTTTAAGTTGATGAAAGCAGTGTGGAAGTGTAGTTCTCAGTTAAAGATTAATATTTGGTGTATCCAAAATATGGCTGGTGAACCACATATAACGTGGATAGATTATTGGCCTTCATTTCATATCTTTTATCTTCAATGAACCAACTAGTTACCTCCACGTGTCATATCATCTATTTTGGTTTATCCTATGTGGCACCAAATATTGGAGGGTTTGTTTGGAGAGCTAAAATAAGATGTGAGAAGTTGAGAAAACTCACCTTTGGAGTTTGGATTGCTTGGGACCTCCTCAAATATTTTTCAAAAAAATATGTTGGGGTTTAAGACCAAAACAATAGTTCTGATATTTTAAGACTTGGTTAAGTTTTTGTGTCGTGAATTAGTAGAGACAGCTTTGTAACGTAGCCGTTTCTGAAAACTTATAATCCTTTCAACGCTTGCATAACTAACTAAAATTTAACCAGTTATAGATTTTTTTTGGTGGAAAAGAATAAGGTAATACTACCTTAGATGTGGTCAATTTTGGTTCACTGTTATGAAAGTAGAAGAAAATATTTATCCAAAGAAGTTAAAAGTATATGGTTTAACACCAAAAGATTTCCTATACAACGTTACAAACATTACAATACAACTCTTTCACAGCCCATAGAGGGTTTTGTGGAATTGTGGAGCTAATGGAAATCGAAAATTCCTAATATATTTTGGTTGTTTCAGAATGGCTTGATTGCACCACATAAGATCTACAATTAATCATACTATATTTCGCAGCTTATTAGTAGGAAGATCAATAGCATATACCTTTTGGTCTATCACACCTCATAAAACCTAAATGATTGGAGAGATATTTTACTCAAGAACCAGCTAGAGGTGATAATGTCGTATCTTTAGTCCAATATTGGAGGTTTTTTGATAATCATAGGAGGTGAAGTCAGGAACATTTCTAGGTGACCACAGAAAAATAGTAGTTGTATTCAACTTTGGGGAGAGCTTTTGTAGACTGGGCTATCTCTTGAGATAGGAGGCCAACCTGCAGGCCTGAACTCGCACGGTCGTACCAACTTATTAAAAAGAATCTTATGGTCTTACTTGAATCTAAACGATGAAGATAAAAAAGTGTTAAGGAACCAACTCAGCCAAAAGCTTAAGCTTAAGCTGATGGTTGAAGGTCCAGGAACACTTTTATAGTCTATCAGAAAGCATTCCACAGGTTAGCAGAGAGACGAAGACTGAATGTAACAAATTTCATTCCATTAGTAATTATATCTAAGATACATGAGCTCCTGAACGAGTTATATACAAGTAAAGCAACTGTCATTACAAAAACTCCGCAAGATACGTCTCGTTCTGCCCTCACTATTGCTATAAGCTGGCTCGGATCAGCTTCCTAGAATATTCTGAGCAGGATAATCAGGACTATGAAAAAATTATATCAGCCGCATTTACATAAAAAATCAGACCAAAAAATGAACTATGTCCGTATCTGTTTGTATGACTCAAGAAGATTAGCTAATGACACGCCAATATTGGCAAAAGAATATACTGTGACTTGTTGCTGCTGTATATAACCAAATTCCTGATCCTTGGTGTATCGGCTAGCCCCTGGCAAACCTCGTGTTGTATATAAGGGAAGAAGATCCTTCCCTCATGAGACTCAAGAAGAACATGTGAGCCAAAGTTTCCATCTGAACTAAATTACACTAAAACCCATGAAGATTACATTGTTGCATGTAAGGGTGATCAAAATTGGCAAATTTGTTCCAGTATCCTTTGTATTTCTTTATCCCAATATCCAACCATGGTTTCATGATTCCATCATAGTGTAGAACTGCTGCCTGTTCAATGTCCTCCAACTTTAACACTGAATCAAACCCTAATCCTAGAAGATGCCATCGCTGGTCCAAAGGTACCGTCTGATGATAGAAAGTGACCCAACCTAAAGGCAAACTTCCTGCCTTCCAAAGAGGACTTTCATTACCCTGCAACCAGATGCAAAGAGACGAGTCATACACTAGTTATACGGATGAAACTACGAGGACAATAGTCATAGCCATTGTCACATACAACCGATACAATCAAGTGTAATTCACAACTTCTACCCTAATTTCTACAACCATCGGAGTAGGACATGGTTTTCAATGTTTGGTTGAGTGGGTTAAAACTACGGTGATACATTAGAGTAGGACCATACGTTGTTGATGACAGAGTATAGAGGCAGAATATATGACCATAAATGGCATGGGGGCACACATTTACCGCCCGTCCGGCAGAGGTACATGAATTAGTTCATTTAGAGTTTTGTATAGAAGTGGAATCAATGTTCAAGGTGGTTGTAGCACATTGAATCGACAAGCAAGAAATGAAGAACGTAAAACAATAAAGAACACGAAGATTTTAACGTGGTTCACTAATAATGTGTTAGCTACGTCCACCAGAGGGAGAAACTGTTTATTAATGTGGGGAGAGAATACAGATTTGTGAATATCGAGACAGATGGTTATTAGAGCGAGACCCCGGCATAGTTGTTCGAAGGGCAGATGATAGATTCAAGGCATTCTCAACAAAGGTAGTACGATCCACCCCCAAACTATCTTCATAAAATTTCATTACTATACATTAACACATAAGAGGTGGCATTGAGTGAAAATGTAGATTAGTGAAAACTAGTCATGTTTGGGGATGGGATTCCAGTAAGTAGGGGATTTTCCTTGCAAGCTATATTACCATAAGGGCCAGTTAGTACCGCATAGTGAATGGGCCGCTACGAACATCCTAACATTAGAAGCGGGGGAATACATATAGGAACCAAAGGAATTTTATCCCCTGATAGGATCAAGCCATAGGTCATTTGAAAAGCCCTGAGTAACGCAGAGAGCTTAGTACAAACAACCTCTATGAAACAAGATAAAGGTGAGAGAGAAAGACTGTGAAGGAAGATCAAGAGTAGTAGGATCACTAGGATGCACATTTAGGAACAACCATCAATAAGATAAACCCAGATGCAACAATTTGACCCAAGGAATAAACAAAAGGAAATGACAGTATGATACATCCAGTGAAAAAAAATAAATCAGTTTACCTTTAGTAGAAATCTACGGTAACTTGAGGTTAAATCATGGTGCCTCCACTGTCTTAGGTCAAACAAATTCATCCCAAACGCCCATGTACATGCATTGACATCAAAGTTCTTGGCCACCAGTGGGTCTGAAAAATTGATGAGCATATTCATCCGCCTAAATGAAGACTTGTCTTCTTGGCATGTCTCTACTGCTCCGTTAACTTTCCCCTTCATATCAACTGTCCAGAGACCACTTAAATCCCTTTGAACCACCACGTCATGGTCGAGAAATACAATCTTATCCAGCTGTGGGAAAATTTCAGGTAGGTAAAAGCGAAGGTGATTAAGTAGAGATGAATATCTAGGATCACGGGCTCTTTGCTTCCCATGTGATGCTTCATATGTGTTCCACCACTGAAAATCTTGCCCATTAATGACCTGGACAGTGGCTTTTCCTGGAGGATTTAACAAATACCACATGGAGAATGCAGGAAAATTAAGAGAATCTGTCACCACGTGGAAAACAATCCTCTCCGGTTCCTGCAAACAATACGAATGTCACATAATGATAATCTGAGAGCACATAGAAATACATTTATACAAAAGTAAAAACCGGTTTGATTTTCTTCGTAGGAAGTCTAAAGCTCAAACCTAACTCTTTAGTAACTGAGGCTTGAGTTAACACTTGACAATATCATGAGCATTATCATAGATATATTAACTCACATATATCTGTCCGCAAGAAACACAAATTCTATATTGCGCAACCAGAATTACCCAAATCTCATGAAGTATGTACCATCCAACAACTTCAGTAACCTTGTTAAACCTCTCCAAAACAGAAACAGTTAAGTTTTCTTCCAATATTCACACTACACTCAGTCACGATCTCCAACCTGCGGATCATACAGTTTCACCAGCCAACAAAAGGTGTCTTTAACTAGTGCACCAGACACTATAGACTACTATCAATCTTTAGCACTAGCAACCATTAACTACTTTTTTATGGACAATTATGCACTATTGAAAATGTTTTGTACATTACTTTCTTCCCTGGGTGATCATCTTGTTTCCATTCTAAGGCGGAATAGATCACTCAAAGCCTCAAAACTTCTTTTCGTTTCTGTTAGGAAAGAACTGATATGACTGAGAATGAAGACAGAAAAAAAGGGCGTGAAAAGTTCCTCCTAAAAGGACAGCTAAACATATGAAAACAGAGATTTGTCGGCCAATTATGTACCTCTAATCACGATACACCAAAAACGACATATTCTTTTGAAAGAGAGACTTGCAAAAAACTGGAGATCAACATTGTTCCAAAAAAAAAGAGAAGCTGGTAAATTCTCTCTTCATCCAGCGCTAAGTTAGCATATACCTTTTTTCCGAAATTCAATTAGTCAGATTTACTCTTAATCTTAAATTTTCCCATAAGTTATCTCTAAACCTTGTCTCCTTATTGGCATGCCATGTCAAAAACTAACCGATCCATTAAAAACCGGCCATAACTGACTTGATATATTGAAAGCCTATATAAAAGGCACTTCAAATCTAGAAATTGAGACTGCATTGAGCTGAACCTCATCGACCTGCTAAATATCGTCTAGCGATCCACATAACCAAAAACCAACAAAATCTAAGTGAAGACTCGCCAAATCCCACTATACATTGGGATAGAAAAACACATCGAGTAGAAAATTTCAATGACCAGCTCGAAATCAGCTCGACCGATTGTTTTGCCGCTGCTGATATGCCCATTAACTTAAGGGATGGAGGAGTATTTGATGATTTAAAAATGCCTCTCTTGGCTCCTTTCAAGGAATTTGCTTTATAGTGTTTGGAAAACAGAAAACAGAAAAGGCCTTCATAAAAGAATACTTACAAAGAAAGATTAGGAGATAGATTTTTAGGTGTGCAATAGATGAATAAAACTACAAATTCGTTTTGAAAGTTTCCAGGCAATAGAAGAGGCCTTGTGGAGGGGGAGGGGGAGGGGCAGGGAAGAGAGGTTGAAGGTGTTTCTTCCTGTTTCAAAGCCACTCAGTCTGCCACTTTCACCACAAAGCTAATTGCTGAAGCAATTTCATTAAACATTTCTACCCAGTAAAAAATACTAGAAAGACTTCAGGGTATCCATGTTCTGAAAAGGTCAAGATGTAAAAGTAAAATCCAGAAAAGTGAAGATATGTTGTCCGTTATACTTTATACACACAACAATGGGAAAAACATATTAAGTCGGACACACTTGTTAATGGATACTCTCCGGGTATAATAAACACAACAAAAACATGTAAAGTGGGATACTCCCAGTCATCTCTCTTCGATGTCCCTCACTGGTGATGCTGATATTGCTGAGGTAGTGAGTATCAGAGCTCCAAGGCACAAATTCAATCCATCAAAAAGCTGAATGAATGCATTAAAAGGAAAATCTAAATAGTATTCACGATGAAAACACCCTTCTGAAGTCAAAAGTTTCTTAAAATGGATGCCCTGTCATAAGATAAAAACTCAGATAGAGGGGGACCAAGGCCAAGCAGTCAAGCACACAAGAGACATGATAACTTATTGAGATATCCCAAGTAAGGACCATCAACAATTCAAAGAGAAGGGGCCAACTCCATCATTATAAAATAGTCTTCCTCCTTTTTCTATTAGTTGCAACACTTTGACTTTCACGCTTTCCCTCACATAACTTTGACCATTATCATCTTTAACGTAAAACCTTTAAAAAAAATACTTTTTATCACTCTTGGCGATGCCATCTCCTTTGGCAACGGTTTCAGTTGACGATTCATGTTAGCCGACCCCAAATCACTTTGGAATAAGGCTTAATATTAATATATACATTGAAATATATCTAACAACATCTTACTATTTATTCTATGTGTCAATCAAAATTTTCCAGTCAAAGCTAGTATATGAAGTACAAAAGTCAAAGCGTTTGAAATAATAAAAGGCGAAGGTGGTATTATTCTAGAAATAGAGTAAGGCCGTGGATGACGGATGTAATAGAACATAAGGGTCAAGGTTTCTCATTGTGCTGTACTTTTCCCACAGAAAGTTTTTCTTCTCATCATTTACAAAAAAACAAACCAATACAACATCAGAGAAAAAGGCTGCTCAAATACATAAAGTGAAAGTTAGGAAATTACCATGGCATTTGACACTGTCGAGTTCACTACTACTGCAGCAGCCAAGACATTGTCAGAGAAGGTGACGTAATGAAAGTAATTTGGGTTGTAAACATTGTGCTGATTGGGAAGGATTTGTTGCTCAGACTGCAACATAAAGTACTCAGTAGTGAGCCTCATAGAAAGACAGTGAAGGCCTTTTGGAGTTGTTCTTCCAGCAAGCTCAGTAAGAAATGAACTCTGCTTCCTCTGTGACTGGACTTGTTCTTCAGCACTGTGGGTCATAGCTCGAAGCTTATTCGCCATGCTTGAGCAATCTGGGTATACATGATTTGCTTTTGACAAGGTGTTCTCCATATATTTCATTTTCTGCAAACCACTGCATATACGAGAGAAAATGTATCAGAGATCAGAATACATCTTTACAGCCGTGTAACGACCAATTTAAGGAAATACGACACTCCCTCCCTCCAATCCACATCACCTGACCACAATACCAACTTCTCATTCCACATTATCAGGCATTTTAAATTCTGATGCGTTGTTCTTTGTTTGATTCAACTGTCAGTGCACTATTACTTGTCAGATTTAAATAGCAACCCATTAGCTACATTTCTATAAATTTGTGCATAACCTCAAAAAAGTCGAGGAAAACTTTCTCTACAGAGACGGAAATATATAAAACATACACATTAATGCATACATATTTCACATAAAGACAGTAGAGCAGTTAGCCATCATGCAAGAAGCTTGGTTTTACCAATTGTTTACATATTTTCCAAAAAGGATGACTAGGAGGGATTCAGGGAAGTGTTTAGAAAAGACACATTATAACAAACAAGATTTATAAAGCTTGAATATTACCTTCTTGATAATTCTGAATCTTTTCTGGCTTCCCCAGTTGCTCGTTCAACTTCTTTTATACGTAATCTCAACTCTTTCACTAAATGGGTGTTACCCGCAGCCATAGCAAAACTCAGGTATGCTCTGGCCCTAATCACTTGATCTTTCATTTGCTTTAATTTCTCATCTGTAACCCTACGTGTAACTGAACGTGATCTGTTGACATGTGGACTTGTTGTCAAACGTGGGGCTCGAATTCCATGATCATGTTGAATAGATCTTTGATTTGAGGGCTCCTGGAACAGGAAGGGTAGAGTATATCAGTGGTGCAATAACAGTTAGTGCATGCTATCTATACTACCGCGCTAACAGTCTCAGATCACATTAGAAATAGTTTCTTGGAAAAGGTGATTTAACCCTTGTCTATGTCTAAATTGATTACTGATATTTACAAGTTGGGCATCATCACCAAGATAGCTTTATTAGTCATGATGTGATTCATTAGGTGCCTAAACTAGGCACAAATTACTCTTCAGTGTCATGGCAGCAGCAATTAAGTCAGAAAATACTATAACCACTAGTAGACATCATTTAAGAGGCTAAATTGAAATTTGAAGTCTGCGGTCTAAATTGCCACGATGTGCCAACGAGACGAGAACATAACATGTCAAGAACGGGGTTACAACTCAAAAGTCATAACAGCGTAGATTTTAAATGAGTTGGACTACTTGGAGAACTGCTCTCCCCCGAACAGTGAAGAGGGGATATTCCACTTCGTGTGGGCCGCAAACCAATTCCTCCTCTTTGTTGGTAAAGAACAAGTTCTCCACTTAGCCTTTTTCACCAAGGGCCCAAAAACTTCAACTAGCTGCAACATCTGAGCCCTACTTAAGAATGTTGGTGAAGTGACTCTATCATGGGACTATTCCACAGTACTACTTTGACTACTATAAAGAATATAACTTTTTTCCCCCCTCACAGTGTGTAATTCCATACACCAAACAGAGCAAAAATAAATAAAAAAAACCTAGAGATGTAAGCACCATATTTACATTTTCAACTAATTTCTGTACTTAATCTTCACCATTAATAATCAACAACCTCCTGATATTATACTCATGTGAAATTATACAGAATGAATATTTCCTTAAATTAGCAAGTACCTTTTTCTTTGTGGTGGGCTCTTCTCTTGGCTGAATAACTTTTTCTCCAACAATTTGCTCAGTTGCTAAAAATGAAAAGCAAAAAAACATCCACATTATCAATCCTCCAATCATCATCATCATCACACAATTATTGAATCACTAAGCAAAAATAAAATCAACTTCACTAACCAATTCTCTCTGATCTAGAATGAATCTCACTATCACCACTCCTCAAACCCTGCGCCGTCGAATTTCCATCCCGATTCTTATCAGAATCAACTACAGTATAACTCTGATCTCTATAAACTTCTGAATCCGGCTCTTTTATACCTTCCCTCGCTTCCTAATTTCGTAACCAAAACCAAATTCCATCACTAAATCAAGCTCAACTTAAATCATATACTACCTCCGTAACATATTATTTGCAACGGTTTGACATAAAGTGTGAGTAAAAATACCGAACACAAACAATATTAGATGCATTGAAATATATACCTCCTGTCCAACTGCATTAAGTAGTATTACATCTGATTTGATTTGCTGCATCTATTAAAAACAAAAAATCATCAATTATTACAACTTCTACACATAAATACACTACAATAATATAGAATTAAAAGAGATTCATACAATATTCGGCAAATCTTCGACGAAAACACTTCCTCCACCTGGTAATCAATTCAATTCATCAGCAAAAGAGGAAGAACATTGATTAACGGAGATGAGAATAAGTAGAAAAAATACCTTGAGAAGTGAGAGATTTAAGTTTAATGGAGACTAAAACAAGAGGAGCGAACACAGAAAGAGATAGAAGAAAGAGGATGAAGATCCTCTGCCATCTTCGAAACCGCTTCATCAATTCAATTCAATTCAATTTCAATTTCAATTCGAATCGAATGTAATCAAATGAAATCAATTGGTAAGTAATTAGTATGAAGAATAGAATAGAATGAGATCAAAGTATAATTAACGCATGGAGTTCTAGGGTTTGCGGAATAATAGGGATTTAAAAAATGAAAAAGGGGGAAATTTGATGATGATGATGAACAGAATGGAGGAGAGAGAAAGGAGGATCCATGTTAGGGGGGTGGATGTGAGTGTAATAAAGAAAGGTATCTTGTAATTAAAGGGAAGGTTTTAATTAATTATAATTATAATTATAATTCTGGGTTAATTAACTGTGTCTGTGTGTGTATTGTGTAAGAGTGTTTAGTTGTAGACTCCAGTCATTAAAGTGGGACCAACGCGTCATGAAGTCCCTGACTGGGACTTGTTTTTAAGTGGTACAGTTTTGACGCTTTTTCTAAGAGTTTTCCGGGGGAGAAGTACCTATCAATGTCTTCTACTCCCTCCGTAACAAAAAAAACGCAACGTTTGGCCTTTGCACATTCTCCTAGACAATATTTCTTAATGTCAAATTAAAAAGATGATTAGGCTTTTAAGGAGAAAAGTGTGGTTAGTGACTTTCAAACTCCAACCACCACCTTCAACACCGACCACCACGCTAGCCACCACCTTCAACATCGACAGCCAAGAACACCACCGCCAAACCCAGCAAAAAAACCACAGCCGAACCCAGATACCGCCTAACCACCGCCAAACCCTAACTACCCCGTCCACCATGAACCCTAGAAACCGTCCACCACAAACCCTAGAAACCGTCCACCACAAACCCTAAAAACTGTCCGCCACGAACCACCGCCATCGAACCCAGAAATCGCACCCAGAAATTCAAACAGAGCCACCACCATCGAACCCAGAATTTCAAACAATGAACCACCACCATCGAACCCAGAAACTCAAACAATGAAATCGCACCCCCAAACCCAAACCATCCCCAAACCATCGAGCCCTAGAAATTGAAGCCCAGAAATCGCACCTTTCACCACCACATAAACCATCGGGCCCCAGACGGAACCAAGAAGCCACCGCCGAACACCGTCGAGCCCAGAAATCGCACCCCTGCAACTACTTGCTTCGACGTCGTGGTGCTGGTTTAGTTTTTGTGGTGGTGGTTAGGGTTTTGTGGTGGAATTGGTGGTGGTTAGGGTTTTGTGGTGGAAGTGGTGGTGGTTAGGATAAAATTGGGTTGAGCATGGTGTTGGGTGGTAGTGTTGGGTGGTGATGGATGAATTTGTGTAATTGGGTTAGGAGTTGTTAGAAATTATTAATTTTAATTGTATTTAGTTATATTATAATGATGATTTGGGATGTTTTAAATATGATTAAGTAATGGCATTTTTGTAATTAAAGCAAAAAAAATTTACTTAAAATGAAAAGTTTGCAAATGTTGCATTTTTTTGTTACGGCCAAAAATAGCAAACGTTGCGTTTTTTTTGTTACGGAGGGAGTTTTTTGCTTCGTTGGGCGATCAATGACGGATCTCGAAAAAATTTTAGTGGGATCGAAGCGTAATTATTAAATTTTATCGGAATCAAATACTTAATTTTTCTGCATAATTTTTAAAGGGCGATTTCACAATTTTTACCGACTCAAGTTATTAGAGATATATTAGGATACAAAAGATATGATAAATATCTTTAGGATATATTAGTAGTTAGGATATAATATTATCTTAGAGGAAATATTATCTTAAGATTTATTTCCAATAAGTATTAGATAAGTATTAGGAATAATATATCTTTTAGAGATTGTTTCCAGGTAGGAGTTCTTATGTACTCCTATATACTTCATCTGTTTCACAATAGATGCATCATTTGCATATTGTCTACTATTCATAGTTTAGACTTTGATTGACTTTGGTAATTTGCATTTTAGGAAAAACATAATCATGTGGGATCTTGTTAGATTCGTCTCAATGTGTATTATTTTAATATCCAATTTGCATATTTTTATTTATTGATAATTTAAGATATTAATGTTTAAAATAGTGCATTGACAAACGTGAAAAGTACAAATGATGCATCTATTGTGAAACGGAGGAAGTATATTGTAGTCATAGTTCATTATTGAACACAACTTAATAAAATCATATTGTTTCTCTCCTCTCATAAACTTAACACAAGTGGGGTTATGCAAAGGTGGATCCGCCACTGCGCGCGATTCTACAAGGTTCCGATAAGCGAGAATGAATAGAAAAATCGCTACTATTAAAGATTTTATAATGGGATGTCTATCTCAAAGTCGGAAGACTCTCTTCTTTCTACTAGATCAAGTCTTACTTAGTTTATTAGTGTCGAGAAAGAGATGTAGCAAGTATTAGAAATGCAATATATATTATCTAATATTACAAAAATCTAAAGTGCAATTCTAATCTACTTCTCTTCCTTTACGCAACATTTGATTTTTCGTGGTTTCAAAGGCTAGTTTTCAAAGCAATATTTCACCAATTATGCATAAGTATAAATTATAAATAATTATATTTTCTTATATATTATTGGACTTCCATGAGGCAATAGTCCATATTTTTATATGTAGGGACTTAGGGGTTGAGAAAAATACAAAATAGAAGCACTTCAATTTGGATTGGTTCGGCTCTAAATTTTGGATTGCTTTATACTTAAAACAAGGACACTATAAATGGAGTTAGTAGCAACATTTTGTCAATATTGTAATTACATGACGAAGCAACAATGAGATATTCCTTCGCTTTCTAAAAGCTATAATAGCTTGATTTTTATGTTTGTTAATGTATAACTTTAACTATATTATTATCTATATTGATAGTTATTTCTAAAATAACTATTTTGAAAATAAATTTTAAAATTGTTTATCGGGGATAAATTCCTATCACTCTTTTTTATTTCAAGAAAATACACAACGTACTTCTAAAACTCCCTCCGCCCTAATTTCTATGTATCACTTGACGTTTTATGACCTCCAATATGTACTTTTAAATAAATATTATGCATAAATATAAATTATAAAAAGTAGATATCATAAAAATTGTATTAGGGAAAATAAGTGAGCAAAGTTTTAAAAGTTGGAATTCCATAACCATAAGACAATATATTTTTATGTCAGGGGTAAGAAAATACAAAATTTTTGGATTGTTTTATACTTAAAACAACGAATTTTTTTAATGGAGTTAGTAGCAACAATTGTCAATATTTATAAGTTACATGAAGAAACATCAAAATAAATCCTCCATTTTTTTAAAGTTACAATATATTGACTTTCACATTTGTTAATATACAACTTTGACTATTGATATTGATAATTATATATTGATAAAAAATTATAAAAACTACTCCCACCGTTTTCTAATAGGAACTCTTGAGTTTGCACATAAACCAAGTAAAAACTACAAAAAAAAAAGGAGAGAAAAAGTATTTTAAAAGTACAAATAGATAGAGAAAAGAAAAGTAAAAGTATGAAAAAGGTGCGTTAATAAGATAGGGTCAACCTACCATATAAGGTAAAATTGTCTAAAATCCCTATTAATAAAAATTCCCTAAATGGGAAAATGTCCCTATTAAAAAAACGGAGGGAGTAATATATTGAAAAATAAGCATTGAGACAAAACTAATAACATGTAAAATGCTAACATTTTAGTATATATTAGTCAAAAACTATAGTCAAAGTAAGATTTATGAATATTGAATATTATAAGAGTTAAATTGACAATTTTTAAAAACAGCGAAATAATACTGAAAATGAAATATCTTTATGAATTTAATGATTAGTTATAGTAACAATTGCTCTGATGCTCTCTATTTTCCATCTCATTAATTTGGAATTTTCTTTCACTACTTGTAAGAAATTAAAAATGAGTTTGTTTTTTCAATAAATTGATCAGTTTAGCCACTTTCCAATAGTATATTTCTCTATCCTAACGTTTTGCCAAAAGGACTCAACAGATTTAATATTCACAAAAATATTGAAGATAGTATTTGACATACGAGTCAAAAGATAGTCTCTTACCATTTTAACGTCTTTTCTCATACTTATTGATTATTGGCTTCTTCAAGGGTAGGATCAGAAATAGCAATAGGAGGGCTAGGATAAACTTGGAACAAAACATAGTCAACAAAATCCAGTTTATCAAAAAAAGTAAGTAGTTTTGAGACCATCGCTTGTATTAAGGTGTCTGTGTGTGTATTGTGTAAGGGTATGTTTATTGAGAATCTTAAGGTGGAGTCTTAAGATAAGACTTTGTAGGGTCTTATCAAAGATTTCCAATAAACATACTTTAAGACTTGGTGAGTCTTAAGGGTAGTTTTAGAAATCCAAGACTCACCTTAAGACTCACTTTATGAAAGAGAACCAATAGTGCGTTGCCACGTGTCAATATAATGTAATCAAATTTTGTTGAAGAGTTTGAAAGGCAGTCTGAAGGATAAAGATCGAAACTGGAATGAGTCTTATGTGAGTCTGAAATATAAAAGAGTAGATAAAGTTAGTGGAAAGCTGATGTGGCAGAGTCTGAAACATGGGAGGGAGTCTTATGGATAAACTCACCCTAAGTGTCATCGAGGGGCTCCAATTTAGACATCAGGAAGGATTCTATTGAATGAAACATCCATTTGGCAGAGAATACTATGGAAAAAATCGTTTCCATCTTATAGGATCGGAAATGATAATGAGTATAAATTTTAAATGCGCCCCAATGATTTAATGTATCCTGTTGTACTTGTGAGAACACCGTCCTAGAAGCCACCTCGCAAGATAGGCTGAGAAGTAGCAATTGAAGGTCCGGACAATTTCAAACCTCAATTGAAGCCAGTGGCAAATGCACATATGAATGAGTGGGGTCACTTGACTCCACTTGAATTATTTAAATTGTGAAATTTATCTTTTAAAAATTATTTTTTTTGGAAATTATCTTACAAAATTAACTATTTTGACCCTAATAAAATTTAACAATTACATTTTGACCGCACTGAATATTTTTTCTGGAGCCGCCATTATTGAAGCTTATTTAAACTAATTGGATATTTTGAGAAAATTTAAAGGCAAAGAGAAGTAGAGAAGGCACCATTAATATCCTAATTTCCTTTCTTCACCCAACTTTCATAGAACATCCTATTAGTTGAACTTCATAAATGGTTCTTTGCTTGAAGTATAGGATAGAGTCACACAGAGCAACTGTCTGTACTGCTCCAAAAGATGCAAAAAGGCTAATTGGTCTGATTTCTTTTCCTCTTTAAGCAACTTGCATTTAATTTGTATGCATGATACAACCTCAGCATTCTTAAACATAACAGTTGGAGCTTAGAGCTTAGAGCTTAGAGCTTAGTAGTACAAAGTTATCTCTCAATTAATGTGGCATAGATTTAAACAACACTTGCAATTAATTTCCGTGCAAGTATCTTATTTTTGCTTTTCATTTACTGTCCTCGTTTGTAAATAGTTTGTCTCAATATATTAAAAATGAATCTTGCTAGCTCCCGGACATTCATTAACATTCAATAAATTTTCCAAAGTGGTATTAATTTTAAAATATAACTCAAAATCATGGATAAATGAGTATAGTTATTGTTTATATTAATTTAATATTTCCTCTTTTAATTACCTTATCCAACGTCCGGAGGCGTTTCTTAACATTTTTCATTAAAAATTTAATTTCATAAGATATTTGCGGATTTTAGCTCAATATATATTTTCATAGCGTAATTCTTTATATAATTCTGCTAAATAGTTAATAAAATTGATTGTTGAAGTTGTATATATACTGTCAAATAAATCAATATAGAACAACTAATAACAACCACTAGAGTTATATTTGATTGGGCTACTTAAGCCCGTTGATTTGGACGCGTACGGAATAATCATCAGCTAAATTGAGCTAAATTGAACTAAAATTACTAGAGTTGAAGCAAACTAAACTATAAGCATTAACTCTTGAAGCCACAAAATAAACTAAAATAAATTAAAATTAATAGTGTCACTGTAATCAATTTTCATGAATTCACTTAAAACAATAGGGCCTCATGGCCCACATGGAGAGTACTACAATTTGAAGGAGACAACCTTAAATGGTGGGATCATGACTCATGAGAATCCTTTCTTCTGAGAGTGTACTGTGTATAGGACATGCAATTTTATTTAACTTTCATATTAGAAAAAAAATTTAATTATTGAATACTTCTACTCTCTACTCTAGAAGTAATATGGCATTGGGGATCCAACGGTAAAGCCAGTCCCCAATGAACATGACTGGGGCAATGAACCAATAATAGCTACTCACCATCACAACATGTCAATGTGCATATTACTTTAGAGTATTATACTTTTCCAAGATGTTTCGCCCAAAGTGCAAACAAAATAGACCCCCTTTGAAAATAATTCTCACTTTACCGTTCTACTAACTAAATTAGCGGTAATTAAACCAAAATAAGTCCTACCATAATGTTCTCGACGTTGGAGCTGGAACCTCGAACAATTCCGTTTTTTTTTCTTTTTATATATTTCGTTGATGTTACAGTAACTTTTTCCTAGATTTCAGCAAACTCATGGTGTGGCAATTGAGCTGATATGTAGATGGTTGTCTACCTTCCTAATCTGAGACAATCAACAACACAATCAGTTAAAATTGTGCATCCTTTTTGCTGAACTGAGAGTATTTGAGAGAAGCATTGCGATGGTCATTGGACCGACGCCACCAGGTACAGGGGTAACAGCTGAAGCAACTTTGATAACCTCTTCGTAGCAAACATCTCCAACTAATCGATATCCTCGAGGACTATCTGCATCCTGTTGTTCACATGAAATCTTAGCCTTTTTCTTCTTTTGACATGGGGATACAAGAAACACATTGGATTTAAAAGTGAATATAATGAACTGAAAAATGTGATTGGTATTTGTTCTACTCAGATTAGTTTATTGGAGCTATTTTAATTCTCAAAATAAGTGTTTTCAATGCAAGAATGACTAATTGTCATACTTGAGTACTTTACCCTTGTGTAAACCGCATCAAATATATGCTAGTTAACTGATAAATTTGTTATACTTTATCAATAAGTGCAAAAGGCTTAGCTATCTAATCTGAATTAGGATTAATAATTTATTAATCTTCATAATGCACAAGTGAAATGCTAACCATCCATATTCTATCATTTAAGATTATAATGGAGGTGAATGGAAATGTCCCACAGGAAGGCATGTGCACAGGAAGAAAAGGTATTTGAGCACAAGAGAAGCTTCAATTTACCTCAACTGGATTGATCCCAACATCAATGATTACAGCCCCGGGCTTAATCCAGCTACCTCTAACCATGTTTGCTTGTCCAACTGCAGAAACGATTATATCTGCTTCTTTTATGATATCTTCGGGATTGTTTGTTCTAGAATGAACAATAGTAACAGTAGCATCTTCCCTCTGCACAAGTTAGTTGTTCAAAAGTTTAATTGGAAGAAAAAGATCCATAGAAAGCTAAGATATACCAATAGTTCAAAGTGACGTGATTTTGCTGTATAAACAAAGAAAATATACAACATGTACATCTTACTTGTAGCAAAAGAGCAGCCGGCATCCCAACTATATTACTACGACCAATCACAACAGCTTTTTTCCCTTTTATTTGAATGCCATATCTATGTAACAACTCTATGCATCCTTTGGGTGTACATGGCACGAACAAAGGATCTCTACCCCGCATTGCAAGGCGGCCAATATTTAGAGGGTGAAATCCATCAACATCCTTTTCAATTCCTACTCCATTCAAAATTTTCTCCTCATTCATATGCTGCAAAAGGAAAAGTGTCAAAGAGAGCAAGAACTTAATCTGGACAGATGTTTGAAGAAAACATAGCTTCAAAAGGAGTACACAAACACATAGAAGAAAAAGAACAAGGTCAAGTGATCCATTCCTTTATGTATACTTCTTTGTTCTTAAATAAATTTGAACGACTTTGCACATACCCACAATGATCATTGTTTTCAACTAACATTGGGAAACAAATGTTATTATGTAACATGTTATAACATCAACTCTCGAATTTTTTCAATTAGAAATTTTGGGTGGTCCAAATTGTGCATTCGCATTTATGAAAATCTCAAAGGACGAAGTATGTCTTGTACCTTATGAAGCACGCTATATTGCAGACAGCGTGGAGTCCAAGACTCAAAGAAAACGAAATTCTCTGTCAAAAGGGACTAATAAGTAGTAACTAGGAACCATGGAACGATGTGCCTTGTCTTAGTTGTCCATTTAAATGCAATTATGCAAAATAATTCTCCACAGAAAATTATACCATTTAGAATTTCCTCTTCACCGTTGTCAACTAGGTATGCCACAGCTGAAAATAGATAATACTCTCTCCCTCTTTCTTAATTGTTCCACTTTAACTTTTGCATTATGCACATAACCCACTCTGACCATAATTCACATCTTTATGTGAAATAAAATAGGATTTGTCTAAAGTGGTGCATCGACAAGTGGGAAAGTCATAATGGAACAAGAACAACTATAAGAAAACATAGCGAGTACAGATTTTTCGTGCTTGCCAAAATTACAAAGGAATAAACTTCTATTGGAAAACATTGAGGTCAATATAAGCAAAGTCGATTGTGAAAATATAACAAATAACTAAGCCAGCACCCTTAGAGAAATTACTTCAACAAGATCAACGTGGATTATATCATGACAATGGCCAACTACAATCATGTGTAATAACAGAACAAGCTTTATGTGTCAAGTGAAATAGTAGAGAAAGTTTCAGTCTTCAAAGAAATATAGGTACAGTCCATTGAGGGTAAAAAAAAAATAGAAGCAGCATACCGAAGGAAGAGGTAACTGAACAAGTATTCCGTGAATTGAAGGATCTTCGTTAAACCTAGTGATAGAGTTAAGAACATCCTCTTCAGTTGAGTTTTCTGGCAAATGCACTTCAAAAGAATTAATCCCCACTGAATCACAAGCTTTCTTCTTATTACGAACATAAGTTGCAGAGTCCTTTCTATCCCCAACAAGAATCACAGCCAAACCCGGAACAATGCCAGTAGCTTCTTTCAATCTCGTTATTTCAACCGCTATCTCCTCTCTAATTTGCTTTGCCACGGCTTTACCATCAATTACTTTTGCATGACTCTCAATTGCCATTTTTGCTGTAGTTGAAACTTTCAACGAATCAACAAACGAAATTTAAAAAACAAGAGAAATTGACTAAGCTATTGCATTTCCACTGACATAATCATAGAGCACCCACCAGATTCTTGGTCAATCAACAAAATGTCTGAGACATAACTTGCAATAACTGCATCATACACAAAACACTACCAAGAAACAATGATATGCAACCATATTTCACCCCAAGAACACAAAGGCATCAATGGGGTATGTTCTCCCCCAACTTATTTCCAGTTCAGTTTCGTTCAACTCCACACAATACTTTTACTCTCACATTCCACTATTCTTTTCGGTTCGGTTCAGTCCAATTCAGTTTAGCACTTTTCAGCCGAAGAGTAGCATGTACTCCCTCCGTTTCTTTTTGTTTGTCATACTTTCCGTTTTTGTCCGTTTCTTTTTGTTTGTACTACTTTTTCACATTTCCATATATGGGAAAATTATATTACTCATCCACCCCTACTTTATTACTTTTTGGTCCCACATGTACCTTATAATATTTTCTCACCTACTTTAATAACCACATATACTACAAAATAAGTGGATTCTTTAACTATTGTCCCCACCCACATGCCTCATTTTCCTTGGCATTTGAAGCTACAGTAAATGGGATAAACAAAAAGAAACGGAGGGAGTAATTGTTTGGTAAAATAGTTTAAAATTAATTTATTTACAAAAATAACTTTCTAGGTTTACAAAAAAGTGATAGGAAGGAGGGATAAAAACTACTCCTCAGTTTCAGTATAATTCTTACACTCGTACTTTTCACGCATGCCTCTTCGAAACTTTGAGCATTATAAAAACTGGATACTGATATGCGCAAAGTTTTTATCTAACATGATATTCATATACTACATACCAAGAGGAATGTAACATAGACTACATTTTTTTTTTTCTTTTTCTCATGTATAAGTAACAAACGTTGGTGAAAGTGAAATATGTGAATACCGAATAGTTGTGTAAAATGTGAAAGTATAACAATTATAATGAAACATAGACGGTAACATTTTAGCTCATTATGTATGCAAAGCCACTCAAATAACCATATCAAATTGACAATTTAGGTTTAGCAAACAACTCAAATTATTTCAAAAACTCAAACATTTCAACTCCGGATCATTTGAGTAGCTCAAATGAATCATCAAACATAGCCATTAATGAACTTGAAACAGCACGAATCAAATTAAACATGACTGAATAAGAATAACGCAGGAAATCATGTAAACAAAGAGAAATTGAATTAACCTGAGCTATGCATGAAAAAATGCATATTATAAGAAGAAGGAATAATATTAATACCTGAAGCGAAAGTGGAGGAAGCGTGAAGTTGAAGGGAGAGAGAACGCGAAGATGAAGATGTTGAGGAGGTAAGAGGTAGATAAACACGACGAGACAAAGGAAGAGCGTTATAGCAATGGCGAAATTTGTGGGAATTGAATGGAAGAAGACGAGCAGTTGTGGAAGATGAACACTCGGATATAATCATTTTGTAACAACGCCAAAATCCTCGCCGGAGTCTTGCCGGAAAACGAGAAGGAAGGCGTCGGAGTTTCAACGGAGAAGCCAATGAGAAGGAAAGGGTTTTATTCAGTGGTTTTACCAAGTGGTGCGATTCTTGAACATGGAATAGTGGTCAACTGGTCATAACCAAATTACACTACATCCTACTACACATTACACACTATTACTATGCTCATTTTTTTATTTTTCTTTAGAAGGTAATGTGGTAGACCCCTGTTTATATATAGTATAGTTTCTTGATTTGGTGTTTGTAGGGTCTGATATATGAAGATTTGCTAAATCTCTAACAGTTAGATATTGGTAAAACATCTAACAGGGGTAAAACGATCATTTTACATGTTAAATGAGGGGTAAAATAGTCTTTTTACGTATTAAATGAGGGATAAAAGGGTAAACTCAAGACAATAAGAATATTTTATTTATCATGGTTTTTACATGGAAATATATTGTATTTCTCATATTAATATATTGTCTTTCTCATGGTGATATATTGTATTTACATGATAATATGTTATCTTTTTTGAAAATTGTGTTAGATATTTTACCAACATCTAACTGTTAGATGTTGAGCATCCCTCTGATATTTGAGAGTAGGGGGTAATGGTAAGGGAATCTCACCCCCAAATGCCCTTAGTGGATTTGATCTCATGACCTTGAAGTCATAAGATCAAACCCTTACCACTAGGCCAAGCCAAGCTTGGTATTACCATGCTCATCTTAGACACGCTAAAAAAAACTCAACTCTTTTCAATCGGGGTGTGCAAAATTCGGTCCGAACCTGATTTTAGACCATTCAGGACCTGTATTTGGACCTGACCGGACCGGTCCGAAAATTTCGGTCCGTTCTTCGGTCCGCAAAATATTGAGATTCCGGGTTTCAGGTCTGGTCCGGTCCAAGACCTGGAAAAACCGAGTCAGACCTGAAGACCTGAAATAATCTATTTTTTTATTTTTAAAATTTTTATAATGAATTTAACAGTTGCCATGTTACGTTGCATTAATAAATTTAAGATATGTTTTCACTTAAAGGAATTATACATATATATCTAAAAAATCTTACAAAAATTCGTTAAATATAAAAACTTTAGTATAAATTTGCAAGATGGAATATGGATAGTCTTTTTGTGTCTACATTGGAGTCTATTATATTAGATAGATATGAGTAATTTGGTCATCTTCATAAAACATGTCGAAACTTCGGAAAAGAAAATAAAAGATTTTAAAGAAAAAAATATGAAAAATCACAAAATAGGTCCAAATAGGTCCACACCTGGACCGAACCTGAATTTTCCGGTCCGGTCCCCGGTCCACCAAAATCGTAAATTCTGGTTCACAGGTCTAACCGGTTCCGGTCCGGTTTTGGACCTGTGCACAACCCTACTTTTCAAATAAAACGCGCATTTTAGAAAAATGTAGTGCACGCAATGAACATTAGAAGCATTTAAATGAATATCAATTTAAGTTTGAAAAATAATTGTCCCTACCAACCTTTAACTTTATTCTTTTATTTTGCGTTATTGTTCATTCACGATTTATAAAATATTCGTTCACAAATATCAAATGTACATTACAAAATCAACTTAATTATTCTGAACCTTTGCGTTGGACAATGGTTACAATATGTTGCCATTGATCATAAGCACGAGATTATCTTTAGATTAATAAAATTGCTTCAAACATTGGCCCAAAAAAAAAACCTTGACGTGTGTTCTTGTACCTTATGTTAATGTTCATTTATGTAATTCAACATATTCAATTATTGGTATTAGATGAATTTCGCAAATCAAGTCAAATTCAAGTTCACGATGTTCAATTATAGATATCAAATATTATGCTTCTGAACTTGGTTTAAGAGTATATTTGATTTTCAGCAATTGTAAATGTTCATTGAATATATTAATTATTAAATGTCATTCTCCATTTGAATAAATGAGAGGTATATTATCAAATTTAGAACGATAGTAAAAGAAAAAAGAGCTTCCTATAGCATAACCTTTTAGCAATAAAGGAAGTAAATATAGATTGAGTTGGCAGACAAGTTCTGCTATGTCGGATTTGTTTTCGTATCAAAAATAGGTATGTCCAAAAACTACGACACCGACTCTAGCCACAATGAAACGAGTCATAAGACTCATAACATTTGCGACAATTTTGAATTGTTCAATTGTATTAGTTACTCATATTGACCCTTTTAACTCGTTTACACTTCATCATATTTTTTTTGATAATTATACAAGCATGCATATGAGTCCGTTATTCTATTACACAATCTATACAACATTGATTCATGTCGTGCTATCGTATCATGTCAGTGGATTTTTGCAAGCATTAGAGGAACTAAAGGAAGTATTTGAATTCGAAGGGAAATCTATTTATGTCGTTGCCTTGTTGAAATTTGCCCCTTCCTTGAGTTCCTCACTGTAGAACTTCAACACTTAGACAAAAATCACAGTCACACTTTCACAAAAATCTCACTCTCACACTCACACTCACACACACAGACACAGCACATCTCTCCCCCACCACCTGCCGCTAAACGCCATGCAAAATTTGATGATCACTACCAAACATCCCACTCATAAACCCACATTTCTCTTTCTATCCTCTCATTCATTCTCTACCTTACTTCTTCTTCCATTACTCAAACTCACCGCCTTAATTGCAGTTATTTTCTTGCTTAAATTATGCCTTTTTTCACTACCCAGTTCATTATTTGAATGAAGTGAATAAATTATGGCAATAAAGAACATAACTTTGGTTTCCACTAGTTGGGTTTTGTTTAATTATGAAGGAGAGAGTAAAGTTCTAGACTTGGATAAATATTCTATTCTTAGACGTTTAAGAATTCATGCTAGAGATTTGAGAATTTTGGATCCTCTGTTGTCATACCCTTCTATTATTTTAGGTAGAGAAAGAGCTATTATTGTTAATTTGGAGGTAATGTTTATTACATTCATGTAATTTTCAAGTTTTGTTTTTGTGGTGTTAATTTTGTTTTTGGTGTTAATTTCTGATTTTTGTTTGTGGGTTATTGTGTTTTCATCAGCATATTAAAGCTATCATCACAGCAGAGGAGGTATACCCCTCTTCTTATCAATAATTTAAAGTTTAATGCAATTATTGTACCAAGCTGGTCCTATAAGAGTAGTCGTTCACTTTGTCCCTTAACCAATTAGCCGGGGTTAGAATCTTAACCTTTGGGAATGAAAAGTGTTCCTTGGCCAGTCATTTAACCAATTGAACGGGGTTCGAATCCTGACCTTTGGAAATGGAAAGAGTTCCTTGGCCAGCCTTTTAGTGGGGTTGGAATCTTAACCTTTAGGAAATGAATAGTGATCCTTGGCCAGTCACGACCTTTGGAAATAGAAAGAGTTCCTTGGCCAGCCTTTTAGTGGGGTTGGAATCTTAACCTTTAGGAAATGAATAGTGATCCTTGGCCAGTCACGACCTTTGGAAATGGAAAGAGTTCCTTGACCAGCCTTTTAGTGGGGTTGGAATCTTAACCTTTAGGAAATGAATAGTGATCCTTGGCCAGTCACGACCTTTGGAAATGGAAAGAGTTCCTTGGCCAGCCTTTTAGCGGGATGCCTTTGGGTAAAGGGAATAGTGACGGCTTTTGGCGGTGGATACCCTTGGTTTCAATAAAAAGAAAAAAAAATTCAATTTTGGTATTAGTGATCAAGATTTTTCTTTCTTTTTACTTTTTTAAACTATCATTTATAATGGGATTATTTTTGTTATTGGGGTTAGGTATGGCTTAGGGATCCATTTGATGAGAATGTGATTCCAGTGGTTGAGGAGTTGCAAAGAAGGTTGGCTGTTCCAGGTGCTCTTTTGGAAGGGTTTGGAGAGGAGGATGAGCAAGCTGCTGGTAATTGACCCTCGCCTCGATTAAAGAAAATAAAAAGCTATTTTGTTGCTACATGAATTGAAAATGTATCATACTGATTTAGGATATAATGACAATTACCTTGATAATTGGTGAGGAAAACTGTTCTACATTTTGATAAATTAAGCTTTCTGATTACTAATGAGTTATGCTGAACATAGATTTCCCATTTGAATTCCGGGCATTAGAAGTAATGCTAGAAGCAATTTGTAGCTATCTTGATGCTCGTACCACCGAGTTGGAAACTGCTGCTTATCCTGCTTTAGATGAGCTTACTTCTAAGGTAAGTTCAGTACTAAGTGCTCCATACTGCTAATATTGATTTTCTATTTGATCATTTGCATCCTTGATAAGTTTAGTTGTAAATTCCTTGTGTACTACTGCTTATTTCTAATGTCCTTGTTGATTATGATGCATTGGATTTTCTTCCCCGGCTTTAATACTGTAATTTTGGTAAGAATGATGACAGATTAGCAGCCGTAATCTGGATAGAGTACGTAAGTTGAAGAGTGCAATGACAAGGTTGACAAACCGGGTTCAAAAGGTGCCATGCTAGACAATTTTATTTGGGAAGCTATGATTCTACACACTATAATAAACCTTTGTTTGATCCTAGATGAGACTTTCTTCGAGTATTTAAAGTTAGGGTGCGTTCTCTACACCTAATTTTAGCTGAACTCATTTGAAACGAACTTGTTGGAACTTAATGAATTTTATTGGGACATATGAAGCTTAGTTTAGAACTAATTGGAACTTATCTAACTTATAGCTGAACTAATCTATCTTGAAACATTTTAGGGTGAGGAGGACGCACCCTTAATAACATATGGTTTTGTTTTTGGACAATTGTTCGGAAATTATGCTAGTACGTTTATTTATGTTCCAAATGATTGGATGCTAGGTCAGAGATGAATTCGAACAACTTCTAGATGATGATGAAGATATGGGAGATCTTTACCTGTCGAGAAAATTATCGCGTAATTCCTCACCTGCCAGCATCTCTTGTGCCCAAAACTGGTGTCCTGGCTCACCTGCTATTCGATCAAAGGTATCCAGAACAAGCCGAGCAAGTGGGATATCGATTCATGAGGAAAACGACGTTGAGGAACTTGAAATGCTGCTTGAGGTAAGAGTTAAACTCCTCTTATTTACAATTATCTCTTTAGGTGGAATGATGAACTTAGCCTAAGTTTAAAAAAGTTTGGGGTATAACTATTTCAGGCTTACTTTATGCAAATTGATAGCACAATGAACAAGCTAACTACTGTAAGTACCTGTCATGCTGCTGCTCTAATAATTTTTCCAGTATTTCCGATTCCATCTGCTAGGAGATATGACTTTGTGCTATATGATATGTTATATTCTCAGCTTCGTGAATATATTGATGATACGGAGGACTACATCAACATTCAGGTATGAATATGAGAAACGGAAGCTAGGCTTGAAGTGATGTAGTTCATCTCTGATAGAGCATGTACTTCTATATTTGTTTTTCTGTTAAGAGGCTCTTGTAGAATATACTGATTAGTCTCCATCTAATACTGCAGCTGGACAATCACAGAAATCAGTTGATTCAGGTACGAACCTTGAAATTTCATTCAATATATAATATATACAAGTTTATTATTTTTGCGTTTGCTGAACAAATATGTTTATTCTTCCTCCTTCAAATTAGCGCAGCTAGAGCTTTTTCTTAGCTCCGGGACTCTCTGCTTGTCTGTGTATTCCTTGGTAGCTGCGGTATTTGGCATGAACATCCCATACACATGGAGGGAAAACCATGAATATTTATTCAAATGGGTATGTTTTTTTAGTCTATCATTCCTGAACAGAAATAATGAAAACGTCTTGTTAAAACCATATCTTGTACTCGTAAGCTCAAATTCTTTTCTGATCAAAGTGGAAGAAAATGATGTAATGTCTTTGGAAACCTCTACCTAGGTGGTCATCCTCGCGGGAATGGCAAGTGGATCTGTGTTCATATGGATAATGACTTACGCTGGCCATAAAGGTCTTCTCGGGATCTAAAAGATGACAGTGACGTGAAAGGATTGTGGACCAAAAATCATGGGGTGCCATATTTTCTTATTGAACAATAAATGTGTAGTTGTCAAGATTGAAGAATCAGGAACTTGTTTTAGCTGGTAGAGATATGTACAGAGCGGCGACATGCAGTTGACTATTCATGTGTTACTGCATATTGATAATGATACATCCTCATACCCACTCTGTGTGCAAATATTTTTCATGTGCTTAAAAAGAAAAACTTGCTAGATGTACGTATGCAATTTTTCTCAATGAAAGTAGTGCCCCTACAGGTTATGCTCATTGGAAGTGGTACAGATTCTATTGGTGGGCCCTTTTATAGATGCTGATTTTGTGAACGTCTTATGTGCAAAGAAGCTGGCCAAACTCTGTTTAGGGGCTAGTTTTTGTTTCTGGCTTTCTCTCTCTTTTGTAATGGCAGGAGGACTCCCAATAGCAAGTGATCAAAAGGTGCATTACAAGGGCAAAATAACATGTTTTGTTGTTGTTTCCTGCATAGTGGCTGCCCTAGGAGGAGCTATTTTTGGTTATGACATCGGAGTATCAGGTGATTATCTCTCGTATTCTTTTCTAGTTTGCATTGCTTAAGAATTGTAAATTTTCTTAGCTGAATATTTGGAGTCTAACTCTGTTACTTGGGCTCTTCATTTACCCAAAGAGTTCGTGTCAGATCCATGGGGTATGGATACTTCGACCTTATATTTTGAGACAAATCATGAAATTCTTTCATAAGTAGCCGAGTCTGGCACTTGGACACTTTCTGGCAACTGCCATTGTACCAGAATCCAAACAACATAGGTTCAATAGTCTGAAATTTGTAAAAAAGATTCTTCCAAATAGTAAGATCCTTAACAACCAAGCTTCTTTCATGTGAAGGTGGTGTTACATCAATGGATCCTTTTTTGAAGAAATTCTTCCCTGATGTGTACATTCAGATGAAAGAAGACAAGAAAATCAGCAACTACTGCAAATTTGACAGTGAGCTATTGACTTCATTCACCTCATCACTGTACTTCTCGGGCGTTTTTGCTTCATTGATAGCCTCTTCGGTGACCAAAGCCTTTGGACGCAAACTATCAATCCTTGTTGGCGGGACGGCAGTGATTGCTGGTTCTGCTCTAGGTGGTGCAGCTCTTAATATCTATATGCTTATTTTAGGTCGAGTCTTACTTGGAATTGGAGTTGGCTTTGCAAACCAGGTCAGTATATCATCTTAGCTTCTATGATCACAAGATGATAGGGTTTGACCAATACTTTCAATAATTATGTACTGATAAAAGTTATAGAGCTAGTAATATTGTCAAAGGAAAACATTGAGACAAATCCATAGATTACATACTAACATTTCAGTTGTTTATATAATAATAAAAAAGCTGTGGCAAATTGAGGTATGCGAGTAGTACTAAAGTCAAATTGTTCTAATTTTTAGAGGAAGTAGCTAAGAGCTTAAGGCAAGAGATCTCGTCTCATGTTGAGCTCCATCAAATCCCATTGGAGGAAGCATGTTTAATCAAGATTTTCTTGATCAAGCAAATTACTCGCCAATGGCTCAAGTTGGTGAGAATGATGTGGTGCAATTTCATTTGTTATTTTTTTTTTGGGGGGGGGGGAGAACTTTTCCAATATTAATTGTATCCCTTTTTGTCTTATTAAATTTAAGAGTAGACAATTAATTCTAAGACTGAAAGAGCCTACTTGGTAAACTCCAAAATCATTGGAGTATAGGTTCACTAATTTGTTGACATGGCACATTAGATTACCTCACATTAAAATTTGATCACTGCATATCATATTGACCCGTTGGCGGACGGTACTAAATAGTGGTAATGATAATAGTATTATATGTAATTTGCAAGTAAAATCTCATACTCATTAAAATGGGAATCCATTCCAAAACATGTGATAGTTCATTTCCACTCAACATCACCATCTATGAAGAAAACCACAAGTTTAGTTATGGACAAGCATTGCCATGGAAATTGACAAGGTACTTTCTGTACAAAACTGCATATAAATTATTGTCATGATCACCATTTATTACCATCTAGCCAACGGACCATAAGAGTCACAAGTTGAGAACATCTAACCTTTCCATCTCGCTCAAAGTGGTAGCATATTTTGGGAAATTGGGGAAATATTGATGTTGGATTTTTGCATGCATTAGTATGTATGTCTATATAGAGATTTGACGTTTCTGAGTCCACATTGTTCAATAGGCTATCCCTATTTATTTGGTGGAAATAGCACCAAGTAAATACAGGGGAGCATTCAACAATGGCTTTCACCTGAGTCTTTCATTTGGAATACTCTTGGCAACCTTGGTCAACTTTTGTACTGAAAAGATCAATGGTGGTTGGGGATGGCGAGTTTCAATAGCTGCAACAGCTTTCCCGGCTTGTATCATAACTTTTGGTTCATTCTTCCGCCCTGAAACCCCCAATAGCTTAATCCAAAGAAAAAACAGTCACCCGCAAGCCAAGCTTATATTGCAAAGAATTAGAGGAACAACTGATGTCCAAGAAGAACTCAATGACCTTATAGAAGCAAACTCAACCTCTCAGAAAATAACTCTCAAAATGTTTATCTTTCAAAGACGATACCGACCTCAGCTTGTGATGGCAATAGCAATACCGTTTTTCCAACAAATGACGGGAATCAATGTTGTTGGTTTTTATGCCCCGGTAGTTTTTCGCACGATTGGGTTTGGTGAATCCGCATCTCTCTTTTCATCAGTGGTGATTGGGACTGTATCAATTTGCTGCTGACGGGTTTGCTGTCCTGACAGTGGACAAATTTGGGAGAAGAAGTTTATTCTTTTGGGGCGGTATATTAATGTTAGTGCCGTTTATAGTGGTAGGAAGTATACTCTTAGCAAAGCTAGGAGATCATGGAGGTTTAAGCGAAGGATATTCGTATATAATTTTGATCCTTTTATGCATATACAGTGTGGGGTTTAGTTTCTCTTGGGGTCCTCTAGGATGGTTGGTACCTAATGAAATCTTTCAGCTTGAAATAAGATCAGCTGCTCAAGGTATAACTGTGGCACTCAGCTTCATCTTCACTTTTCTCATAGCACAAACACTTTTAACCATGTTATGCCACTTTAAGGCAGGGATTTTCTTCTTCTTCGGGGTTTGGATCGTGTTGATGACTGCTTTTGTGCATTTTTTCTTGTCCGAGACAAAGAACTTGCCTCTTGAGAAGATTGATATGTTGTGGAAGGAGCATTGGTTCTGGAGTAGGAACATTGAAGATAATGACATAGAGACAGAAAATTATGCAAACTAACTGTTTGAAAAGTCAAGTGAAAGTATTTCATATGTTCCAATAAAAAGGGATTGTAATGTCTTTAGCATTACCCTTGTATAATGTCTCAAATTTCACTTTTCTTATGCATGTTGTATATATAGAGTAAAAGGAGCAAAGATATATGCCTTAGTAATCCAGCCGTGTATCGCAGCAACCATCATCGTTTGACAAATCAATCACGATGATGTGGCTGTTTCCACCTTGGTTCAGTTTTTACCAGTTGCGGTCCTTGGCAGTCGGAATTTCCCTAATCCTTTCCCCTTACTACTCACTAGCAAGAGGCTCTGATCCAAGGCCTTTCTTCTTATGGATAAGAAAATACAACCATGTATTGCAGCAATTATCACTGACGTTTTAACTATATTTGCATCTTATCAGAACAGTCTACAAGCATTGCCCTTGCAAATTCACATTAATTTGAATTTCATGGTTTTATTATTGTTTTTGCAATGAAATCGTGTCGATTAAGACTAGGAGTTGCTAGTAGCTGCCACCCCTAAATGCCGTTTATGTCATAGGCACAAGTTTTTTTTTGGTGATGCAACTATGAGTTCAGACTTTACTTTTTGGTGCCCTTCCTTTCTCATTTAATTTATTTGTTACTTGTTGCTTCCATTCTTTTGTAATCACTATATAGAAATTGTTAGAAACCACCTAATAAACACATTTTTTTTTTGAGAAAACCACCTAATAAACGTGTTATTATAAAAAAACATCTAATAAAACACTTTTTCTTTCAAAAACACCACCACTTGAGACCAAATTAATAAAACACCACCACTTGAGACCAAATTAATAACTTTGTTAGCCCCATAACCACAATCGACGGATTATTAACTCCAGAAGAGCCAGTTGGGGTTGAATGCAAATGGAGAGAACTGATTGCAATGGTAAATGAGTTACTTATTTGGTCTCAAATGGTGGTGTTTTGAAAGAAAAACTTTTATTAGGTGATTTTTTATAATAAAACGTTTATTATATGATTTTCTCAAAAAACAA
Source organism: Patellifolia procumbens (assembly GCA_947645195.1). Lineage (NCBI taxonomy): Eukaryota > Viridiplantae > Streptophyta > Magnoliopsida > Caryophyllales > Amaranthaceae > Patellifolia > Patellifolia procumbens. The sequence goes on from CANSGD010000658.1 coordinate 856,764, forward strand.
TTCTTTATTAGGTGGTTCTTGACAATTTTACCTAGGAATTTTATTCGTCCAAAATTGATCGGCTATTTTTATTTTTGTCTATGGATAAAGTGATCCATTGATTTTATGGTTGAAATGATTAACTATGGTCGACACTCACTATAACGTATGTGCTTAACTATTAGTTATTATTTAGTTTTCTATTTTTAAATATTTCTTTTTGTAGATTATGGATCTTGCTTAAAAACGCTCACGGAGTGTTAATCACCATTCAATATATTTTTCAAAATGGTACTAATTTTGGGATATATACCAAAATCACTCATCAATCAATTAAATTAAATTTTTCAGTTTTAGCTACTTTATATAAATTACCGGCTTAAAGCTCAGAAACCTCATTGATAAGTATTAAAACTTGCAAAAGCTACTTATTGGAAAGTATAAAATAAACTAATAAATTTACCGGCTTAAAGCTCCCAACTTCAATTATAGAGATAAAAAACTATTGAAAAATTCAAAGGTATCTGGGTGAAGAGGTTAGGACTTTTGGAGAAAAAATACAAATTGTGTTAACCTTCAATACTGGTGAACACAAAGACCATTTTATAATTGATGAAGACTATTGAGATTCTATAAAAAAAAATGTATATCCCATTTATTTTATACGAGACAAAATCGGTTACAACCTAAAGTATGGGTTAAATGGGATACGTCTCACTTATGATTGGCTCTGATAACTATATTTTATTAAAAAATTTAAAAACATAAAAACAAAATAAACCACCCCTCCTCCGTAAAAACGCTCTTCTCCACTCTTGCCACATCTCTCATCTCTCTCCATTCTCGTTATCTCCCCGAAAAATCTCGAAAAACGTTGGCAAATCCTCCATCTCCGATGATTTTGGAGGAGAGTTCGAACATTGAAGATGGTGACGGTGGTGGTGTAGATTTCAGACTCCGAAGATGCAGATTCGGGTGGTGGGTTTTCGGTGGTTATCGTCTTATAGATGGTGGAGGTGGTTTATTGGTGGGTTTTTGGTGGTAGTCGAGGGTGGGGGTAGGTTATTGGTGATTTTCGATGAGGAAGAGGTGGTTTAAGTGGGGATGGTGTGGCTGTTGGGCTGATTGTTTCGGCCATGATGGTGGTGGTATTTTGGGCGGATTTGGGTAGTGGTTCTCAGTGAGGAAGAGGTGGTTTCAGGGTGTTGGTGGTGTTTTGGGAATGGTTGGCAGTGGTTGATGGTGATTTTGGGTTTGGTGGAAGTTTCAAGGTGAGTGACGGTGGTTGTGGTGGCTGGTGACCGTGGTTGTGGTTCATGGCTGGGAAAGGAAAGAAGGAGGAAGGTGGTTTTGTGGCCGGTGAAGGGAAAGGAGGTGGTGGTTGTGGGTGGGGGGTGGCTGTGTGTGGCGAAGGGGAGGGTGGGGGAGGAGAAGGTTAATTGTTTTTTTTTTAATTTTTATTATATAATTAATTAGAATTAAGAATTTTGATGAAAAAAATACCTTTTGTTCAGGTTACCGGTAACTTGTCTCATTTAAAATAAATGGGGTATAAAGGTTGCATTATTTCAGAATAATCGAAAGGTTCTTTATTATTTGCGAACTATCAAAAGATTGCATTATTAGAAGCAATTTTTCCAAATATTATTGAGCGAACTTTTGAACTATTTTATTTTTCATGTAAATACATGGATTATAAAAATAGAATAGTGAGTTTGAAATTCTCGAGTTAAATAATAAAAACGTTGGGGGTATCCGTCTATACTTAGTAATCACATAACTAGGGAATAATGTATTGAAACTTATTTGTCATAGATTTACTTAAAAACGTGACCCAAAATACTCAAATCCCAATTGTTTACTCTTGACTGAGTTTTACGAGATAAGATTATTCTAAAAAATCCAATAACTTTTTGTATCACGTGGACTTTTAATTTGCCCGAACAATTAGAATTTCACGTGCAATTTGCACGGGTCTAAATACTAATATGAATACTACAATTATTCCGTAGTTAACCAATATTACAAAAAAAACAAATGTTAAACAACTTATTTTTATAGTAGTATTTCCTGAAAAAGCAAAGTAGTAATGAATAAGGAAATAATTAAATAAATTAAAACTACGCTTAATTAGTTGATTCGCGTACAATACGCATATAAGAAAACGTAAGGAACTGACAACAACGAATAAAAGGGAAAAAAGGGGAATTGTTACGAAATATTATGATGGATGTCTATTAGGAGATAATATCTTGTACATACTAGTTGTCGTGTACTCCTACTAGATTTTAATCCCGTGCGATGCACAGATTTGTTTGAATAGTTGTAGTGTTAAGAGTTAAGTATCTCTCAGACACACTCGCGTTTTAATTGCTAGTGCACGAATTAATAATTTTGTGGCTACTGTGTGCTTAATCAACTTGGTAAATGTTTGCGCTGCCAATGTATATACTTTATCCGTTTAATTTCTAATTTCAACGTTTGACCAATAGAACTCTCACATTATGTGGTCAAGCTTAACTAAAAAGACATAACAAATTGGTTGTAGTTATTTATTTCTAAAAGATATCCACTCCTTAATGTTGGTATGCCTCTACTTGTCTTTTCAAAAGAAAAACCGATTAGTTTCACGATTGATTTGTTACTATTATTTAGTCCGTAGTAAATTTCATAACGCAAAGCCAAAGTCCACTATACCACAGTAAATAGTAATTTCTTTCTATTATCTCTAGACTTAATTAACATAGCAAGCCAAAAGTATAACGTATGTAGAAAATCAAAATATATTAGAAAACCCAATAAATTACTAATTACTTTTGAGGAACAAAACAAAAAAAAATAATAAGAAAACATCTGCAAGTATTTACGGGACAAATACTGAAAATTCTTTTACATTTGACAAATATATATTCGATGGTAAAGGGTTTAGATAATACTCCTTGTAGTAGCACATTGTATGATTATTGTTTTATTTTTTTTTTGGAAAAATCGTATCTTTTTTTCATTTTCTTATCTGATAACATTTTAGATATCTTTCTTTAAATTTGTAAGTAAAATATTTTCCATTAGAAAAAATTCTCCTTGTCTTATCGAAATTGATATTTTAGATATCTTCTTTGCTAGCTATGTATTGTATTCTTTCTTAATTATTTTCTTAATATATCAGAAAATTATATTCTTCTTTATCCTTATCTTGGGTTTTCTTCCATTATTTGTACAAATATATATTTTTTCCTCCTAATTTTTATTTTTATAGTAAATCACTCTACTTATATCAAATGAAATCTAAAAGTTAATTTTCTTCAATTTTATTGGTTGCCTTTATTGAATTAAAAGAAAAAATGTTAATTACCATTGTTCTTATTGGTCAAAATGTTTTTTTTTCTTCTTATTGGCGCCCTCAATACTCTCGAAAAAAAGCCTCCTTTATATATTAACTTCAGTCATGAGCTCATCTTCAACTGTCCGCCAAATAGTTGATCTAGTAAGGAGTATCCCTACGAAATAATAAGATAAGTATATTGTAATGAGTCTTATAGTATGTTTCAAGCTGAGTCCAAAGGTATAGAAATTTTAATTTTATGAGTTTTATAACTAAAGTTATAATTAGTTTATACATTATAATAATCCTTGCAATTTATTCACACTCAAATTCTATCAATTATTTATACAAAACTCTAATCATCTTTTAAAAATGTTATTTTTATTTATCCAGAACAATCTTCTAAAAATTTTATTTTTTATTTATCCAAAACTCTAATTATCTTTTCAAAAATCTATAGGAATGTAAAATAAAAACTTATAGAATTTACTAACATCTTTTGTGACATGGAAATTCTATGTGGCTCGCCCAATGCACATATTAGCATCTAAAAACTACCATTTGTTCAATAATAATTGGCATTGAAAATGTTAATTTTAGGCAGTAGTTGGTTTTAATCATAAAATGTTATTTATATAAAGAAGTAAATATGATGGGATATAACATGATATAATAATAGAGGAAGAGAAAGTATGAAACTCTAATTATTAGATTGAGAAGGAATAAATATTATACTATTGTGCCACAATTAAGTGTATTACTTGACTTGTGAATATACGTAATAAAAGTTTGCAAACTCTTATATAATAGAGGGAATACCAAGGACCCTTGGGTCCAATGGTATAGCTTCCTTTCTCCCATTACAAGCCACATGGGAGACCAATGTTCAAATCTTGGTGGAAGCAAATTTCATTATTGTTGGGGGTTGGGGGGTTGGGGGGTGTATGGCTTGTAATGTGCCTCTGAGTGGGGGCCCTGTGCGAGGGCAGCCAAGAGGATTATTAATCTTACCATAATATAATCTCATACTTATAAATGAGATTATATTTTAAAATATATATATATATATAATAGAGGGTACATGTGTATATTCTTTTACAAAAATATATGTAAAACATAATATTAACATTGAGATATGCCTTGAATTATCTAGCGTTAAGAGTAACCAAGCACGGGGGCTTTTCGAAGTTTTGGTGTATGCGGTCTAGTAAAACATGTATGTTTTGGGTTTGTTAATAGGTTCATTCGGTCTAGGTTAGTTAGAAGGGTAATATATAAACCCTATATTAACCTTTGCCCCCATAATTTATAATACTATACTCTCTCTCTATAAATTCTCTTATATAATAGAGGGAATATGTGTATATTCTTTTACAAAAAATATATGTAAAACATAATATTAACATTGAGATATGCCTTGAATTATCTGGCGTTAAGATTAACCAAGCATGGGGTTTTTCGAAGTTTCGGTGTATGCGGTCTAGTAAAACATGTATGTTCTGGGTTTGTTAATAGGTTCATTCGGTCTAGGTTAATTAGAAGGGTATTATATAAAGGAAAAATTGCCTAGAATAATGCAACCTTTTAGCGATTCGCAAATAATAATGCAACCTAAATATTATTCTGGAATAATGCAACCTTTATACCCCATTTATTTTAAATAGGACAAATTACCGGTTACCTGAACAATTGGTAATTTTTATTTAAAAATTTTAATTTTAATTAATATATTAACAAAAAGTTAAAAAATTAAATAAATCCCCCCCCCCCCCAAACTCACCCCCTCCCCCCACCCCTGCTGCGCCAGCCCCAACCCCAAACCCACCCCCCTGCTGCGCCAGCCCCAACCCCAAACCCACCCCCTGCTGCGCCAGCCCCAAACCCACCCTCTGATGCGCCAGGCCCAACCCCAAACCCCCCCACCCCCTGCTACGCCAGCCACAACCGCAACCCCCACCCTGAAGCTCGATCAATCCCAACCCCCCAACCCCACCTCCCCCTATCCTCCTCGTCGTTGCGCCACCACCGGACAAAACCCCCTCCCCTTCGCCTTCGCTTCCCTCCCCGCCTCGTGGCTGCGCCACCACAATCTCCTCCCTCCCCCTTTTTGTTAAAACACTTGAATGTGGTGGTTTTGGGCAGGGGTGAAGCGTTTTCGAGGGAAATGTGGTGGTTTTCGGCTGGGTTGCTTGGCGAGGCTTGGTGGTTTTCACGCGGGGGGTCGTTGTTGGGTGGTTTGGGCGTTTATTGGTGTTGGGGTTTCTGGGTGGTTTACACCGTGGCTGGGGGTCGGAAAATGGGGTGGGGTGGGGTGGCAGTGGTTGTGGGTGGCTGTGAGGTGGGGGTGGGGTGGGGGGTCGGTATTCTGGGTGGGGGTTGGGGGAGGGTGGGAATTTTATTTTATTTTTGTATTTTGTTTTATGTTTTTATTTTTAAATTATTTTATAAATTAATTTATTAGGACCAATGACAAGCCGACAAGTGTCCCACTCAACCTATTATTCAGGTTATATCCGGTTTTACCCCATTTAAAATAAATGGGGTATAAAGGTTGCATTATTCCAGAATAATCTTTAGGTTGCATTATTATCTGCGAATGGGCAAAAGGTTGCATTATTCTAGGCAATTTTTCCTTATATAAACCCTATATTAACCTTTGCCCCCATAATTTGTAATAATGTACTCTCTCTCCTCACGATACTATAAATTTTTTCCCTTTTCCTTGTGGACATAACCAATACATTGTTAGTGAACTGTGTTAAATCTTTATGTTTTTCTTCACCAATTCTTTTACATAACAATTAATGAAAAAGATTGTGATTATCTTATTTTCATATTCAAAGAATCACATGACTCTTATTAATCTTTATCTTTTTAAATACTTATTACCCGCAGGTTATCCAGTAATGGGTATCCCTACATAATAATAAGATAAGTATGTCAAAATGGATCTTATTTTGAAGTATATTTCGATCTGAGTTAAAAGGTATAAAAAATATAATTTTTTTGAGTTGTACAACTAAATTTACGATTAATTCATAAATTATAATGATTCTTGTCAGAGGCGGATCTAGGATTTTCTAGATGGTGGTTCACCACCATTTACCGGTCACCTATTAGAATAAAAAAGTACTACGTAATAAATTTCATTCCAAAAGTAAAAAAAAGAAACACTAATAATTCATACTACAACTAAAAAAATTAGAAAATACAACAAATTAAGTATTCAACAAATATAATACTCTAAAATTAGACAGGATTTCAATAATTATAACTATAAGAGTCCCTCATATATCCTAACAATATGAAAATTAACATGAAATTCAAATATTCGACAATTATAAGACCAAATCAACACTTAAACAATTCACAATTTAAAAATATAGAAGATGACAACCTGTAACAATATAAATTGCATTTTTTTCCAATTAACTATTTCTCTGAAGAAAGATGAAACCACCTAACAAGTTGAACACGAACAAACCGCAATTCTAATATATGAAGATTTAACATAATGACCTTATAATTTGATGTCCTCCCTCCGTTATTATTAGAGGTAACATTTAACTTTTTACATTTACCGAGGAACAATTTTGATCTACTATATCTCTAATTGTATAATTGTAAAATTTATAAAGGGAGTGATTTCAAATAAATTCCGACACAAGTTTTGAAGCAAGGCAGCTCAAAAATATAATATTTTATCCATTTTGTTTATGTCCAAGACAGCAACAGTGTAAGTGGTGGTGGGTACTCGGTGGAATCATGGCTCCCAAACGTCCTTCGTGGTGGTGGTTACCTGCAAAACAAGGAGAAACCTTGGGGGTGGTTCCGAGGATCGCCTCTCCGATGCCTAAGTCAGTCCAAGTTGAGCACAAGATCTCTAGTAGAGAGAAAACGAGTATCAAGTGCAAGTATTTTGTGAGTGTTTGATTGAACGTACCTTACCCATGCATGGGCATGGGTATTTATATGAGACATAGACTTGTAACTGACCTAGTAAAGTGAGTGGGCCTCTTTGGAAGTGGGCCAAGGTGGAACGAGGCCTTCATTAAACTCCAGCCTAGAGGTTATGTCCGGAGCGGTCTGCCTGAGGAGGTCTGCTCTGCTCCAGGCGCTCTGACGTGGAGTGGCAGGACCAATGGTCTGCTGCCAGCTGGAGGTCTGCTGGGAAGACCCCATACAATTTGCCCCCGGACCCAGTATTTGCAGACTGCAATATGCTGGGTACATTTGTTTATGGTCTGGCGTTCTGCTTTTCGCAGACTGGTACGTGGCTGTCTGGGAGTTGCTCTTCACAAACTCCAGAATGCTTCCATTTTTCCCGCCCATTTGGTTGGGGTGTTGAGCAAGGGTCATTAATTCATTTTGAATTGAATTGAATTGATGTGACTCTTTGGGTTCCCAAGGAATGTAATGATGATAAGTTGGTGCTGAGTGGACGGATTGTGCCTATTTAAAGGCTGAATCGACCTTTTGTGAAGCTTTTCAGTTTCTTCTTCTTCGAACTCTTTGCTTTCAAACTTTCCTATTGTTCTTCAAGAATTTCTTTTTGTCCTAGCCATTTTCAAGTGATTTCTCTCGATTATCCTGGGATTTGTTCTGCGTTTGGAGCTCGATTTGATATTTGATACTGTTGCATTTGTGGCTTTCGTCTTCTCTTTTCTCGGCGTCTTCCGTTCTTTATCTAGATAAACTCTTTTCCCAGATCTACTTTTGATTTTTTCCTTCTTGGATGGTTTGGATGTGATCTTCCCTGTGTTAATGGATTTTTTTCCCCTTTTTCCTTCTGTTCCTACTCATTTGCCTGTGTTTTAGAGGTTAGGGTTTCTTTCCTTTGGTCTTCGGATGTGATTGTTTACTTCTCTGTTTCATGGATATGTTGGGTGTTGTTTCATTTCCGTTATGCTGCTCTGGATGATAGGCTCCGCTCTGCTTGGTAGGCTCTGCTCTGCTTCTTCAGCTGAGCTCTGCTCTACTGTTGTTTGTGGGATTTTTAGGGTTTGCTTTGTTTACCCTCTTATCCTCTTTACTTGCTGGGTTGTAAGCCTGTGATGTGCCCTCATTGTTTTGTTTGCGTCATTTGCAAGAAAATATCCTATTTCTTGGCTATCTCTGATCTTCACATACCATACATATCCTTGCCCCCCAGTCTGGTAGCTCAGTCTGTAGGTCTGAGGTGCCAAACTACTTTTGCATGTATCTTTTTGTAAGAAAAGCAAGAAAATATCCTATTTCTTGGCTATCTCTGATCTTCACATACCATACATATCCTTGCCCCCAGTCTGGTAGCTCAGTCTGTAGGTCTGAGGTGCCAGACTGTCTTGTGTTGTGACTGCAAGTCTAATGTGCTGTCGTCTGTTTCTTGTGTTGTGTAGAATGTCTACTTCTCTGTCTGCTGCTTCCCGTGGGAAGGGTGTGGTATCTACCTCTTCGTCCGAGCCTGATGAGCCTTACCCGATGGACACTCAGTCCCCGTTTTTAAAGTTGGATCTGCCTCGGTGTAAGGACGAGGTGGTTCCAGAGGAATGGGAGATCTTTAACCCCTAGAACGGTTTGCGTAAGGAGTTGTTGGAACCTAAAACCAACAGATTCCCTCCCAACTACAAGTTTAAGCCTACTCTGCCCACAGTCAAATGGAAGTACAGCGACCATGAGATGCGGAGTCTTGTCCTTTACGACAGCAAGTGTAAGCCTTATTTGGCGAAGAAATCTGCAGACGCGTTCAAACGGGCGCATGCTGCATACTGCCTTGAGATTGCTGCGGAGATCAAGCAGCTTCGCGGGTCTTGGGTAGTGCTTCCCCAAGAGGGTCAGAGCCTGGCAGATGTACCAGAGGGGTGCACTGCTGTTTATATGAAGCAGCTAGAGTTCGGGCTTAGATTCCCCATCCACTGGTTTTTGGAGTGGGTTCTCTGCCGGTATCACATGGCTCTCTGCCAAGTCAATCCCCAGTCTCTGAAGAAGATTCTGGGTTTATTTGGGTTTGTGAATCTCTGGGCTTCCCCCTCACCATGAAACTCTTTCAATGCCTGTTTTACTTTAACAGGCAGGGGGGAGTACAGCTTTTTCACCGGCTCGTTGCGGGCCAATCATCTGACGTTCTATCCCGTTGATCTCAGTCTGAAAGATTGGCGGGATAGTTTTGTCTTTGTTAGGGTACCGACGGAGGAGGGGCACCCTTATCAATTTAAGGCCCCTCTGCGCCCTGTGGAGCCTAACTTCCAGAAGCAGTTGGACCCAAATGTGCTGAACTGGGACGAGAGGGTAGCCTACTACTACTTCAAGTCCAGATCCAAGGTTACTGCCGGGAAGCAGTTTCTTCCCAAGTACTGGTTACCGCATCACTATGTGATGTGTCAGAATGCCTTCCTGAGGATAGGCCATCTGTCCCCTGACTATACTACTGGTAAGCGCTCTGCCAGCCCTTAACTCTGCTTTTCATTTTCCATTCTGCTGCGCCCCATGGCATTCATTGTTTGTACTGTGCTGCAGCTCCGTGCAGACAGTTTGTTCGCCAAGTGATTAAGGGTGGGTCTTGAGCTGGCGGGCATGCTCTGCCCCTTTCCATTATTTTCCGTCTGTATTCTGACTTGCTGTAGCTAACGAATATTCTGATATTGCAGAGACTCTGGGGTCTGCCATTCCTTGGGAGCTGGGTCTGAGTCAGTCTTCAGTGTGTCGCAAGTATCGTCCGGTACCTGACCCAGGGACCTACACCGTCCCTGATTTCATCAGGGAGATTAACACTACTTCCTTGGACCATCCTTCCTTCCGGATCAAGCGCCCGAAACTTGTGGATAGGTTTACTGGGACGTCCCGGCCGCAAGGGGGCCCCTCTGCCACTGTCACCGAGATTCAATCTGATGACGAGGAGGAGGCGGCGGCTGTTCCTCTGCAGATCCATCGTTCCCGGCGTGCTGCGCATCGGCCGGAAAACGATGATGATGATGATAGTGCAGAGGGGGCCAGCTCTCTGCAAGGGACTGTTCTGATTGTTGAACCCCTGCAACAGCTTCCTCCTGTGCAACCAGGTACTACTTACGATGAACCACAAGGTATGCTTGTGTGCACTCTGCTAATCGCTTCTCATTTTCTCTGCTTACTTTCAGAACCACCTGTGGTGGAGGATGTGCCCATGGGAGAGCCTGACCAAGCGGCGACAGAGTTTGACAGGACGGAGAAAGAACCTACTCCAGTGGGTGGTTCTGCTCAGCCTGATGAAGCTGGTCAGGAGTCTCACCAAGCCATGACCGAGTTTGACAAGACGGGAGCGGAGGCTGCTAAGACTGTCACGACTCAGTCTGCAGAGGGCCAGAGTGAGGGCCAGTCAGGTAGGTGTCTTCTTCAGACCCAGACTGCTCTTTCTTACAGGTTTCTTTTTACCTGCACCTTCTTGATTTCCCTGTTTTTATTTTGATGTGATAGGTTCCGCTGGGCAGGCCGTCCCTACGCCTGTTCAGACTAACCAGGAGGTGGTGGAGCCTCTCCAGCATGAGAGGGTGGAGCAGCAGAGCTCGGCTTCCGTCCCAGTGGTAGAGACTGTCGTGTCTCCCCCTGTTCAGAAGTCTACTCCTCCTGTCCAGAGGCCTACTCCTCCTGGTAGGAAGGCCGCTCCTCCTCCTCCCAGAGGCTTCAAGTAGGTCCTTGACCCTACTCCTGAGGATCTTGCGCGTGTGGTTAGTATTTCCTTTTCCTCTCTTCCCTCTTGTAGAGCCAATTCATACTGTGCCTTACTTTGCTGACGACATTGTTACCTTTTGTTTTCTTCAGCAGCAATTGAGGGCTAAGAAGGTGCAGTCTGCTACGACTCTTCAGACCTCTGCTCCCACTGCGGGCCAGCTTAAACCCCCTGCAGAGGGTGCTCAGCAGACTATGGCTGAGCCTGAGGTCTCTTCTCATTCCCAGAAGAGGCCAGCAGAGAGGTAGAGTGAGGAAGGAGCTCCCCCTCAGAAGAAGACTCGTCTCCCTGCTGACTCCCCTCTGATCATTGTTGTTGAGGACGACGTCGCCACCAAAGGTGTGTACCCCTTACCTGGTCTTAGCTCCGGCCTTTTCCCTTCTGAGGAACTGACTGGACTTTCTTTTGGCTCAGGTTCTCTGCAGAGGGAATCGGCGGATGACCATCACGAGGCTCAGGGGCACGAGCAGATGTCCGTGGCGTTCCCTGATCCCAGTGAGTGGTTGAAGCTTCTGGCAAGTCGCTTCTCACCGGACTACGCTGTTCAAGATGTCCCTTTGGTGAGTTGTCTGTCCTTTTTATAGTCATCTGTTTCTGACATTAAGATTTCTTTCTGATCTGCTTTTTCAAAGATTACAGGCTGCGCGGGCCGGCGCCTTCATTGGGGAGTTCTGCCATGTTGTAGGGTTGGGTAGACATGAGGCAGATCTCCCTGAACTGCAGCAGCTTAAGGCTCAGGTAGCACAGCAGAGAGAAGAGTATGCCAAGCTGAAGGCTCAGAACTCTCTGATTGTGTCCACCTGCCGCGAAACTGAAGAGGAGAGGGATGCTCTGATTGTGGAGCGCGACACCTTGCGGACCGTCAACCAACGCATGGAGGGTCAGGCGGCGCAAGCAGAGGCTATCGCGGCTGAGCATTCCCGGCTCTCGTCCCAGCTTAGTGAGGCTCTCTTCCCAGGTGGAGACTAAGCTGAAGACCTCCGAGGCCCGGCTGCAGGCAGCGTTGAAGGAGCAGGAGCAGCTCAGGGGTCAGCTCTCTGCTATACGGGCTGAACATGAAGGCTGCTCTGCTAAATTGGCTCTGCAAGCCAATGAGGCTGAGGAAGCTCTGAGACAGAGGGAGGAGGAGCTAGGGGCGGAGTTCTCCAAGTTGCTTTCTGAGAGGGAGGCTCAGCAGGCTAAGGAGGCTGAGGCAGCCCTGAAGCAGAAAGAGACCCAGCTGCTTGCTGAGGAGGTAGCCCGGGCCGCGCAGATGGAGGAGGCGTTCGGGAATAAGTACTGGGAGGATTGCAAAGTTGCGGTCCGCAGGGTCCTCTGGCATCTGCAACCCTCTTTCAACTGGGATGCCTTTGAGGATGCCTATGCCAGTCAGGTGCATATGCGACCTCCGGTGACCCAAGAGCTCAGAGATTTGGAGTTGCTTTACTCTCTGCCTTCAGAGGGAGAGTCTTCAGAGCAGCAAGCTGATGGGAGCTCCGCGAAGGATGGCAGCTCTGTTCCTAAGCAATAGGAACTCAGGCGGCTATCTCACGCTTCGCCTCAGTCTTCTTGTGACTCCTGTTTGAGCTGCTGAGGTAGATGAGCTGGGAGCCTGTGCTGAATTGATTGCAGTCCTCCGTTTTTGCCCTCCGATGATATCCTAATTGACTTATCTTGTAATATTTGTAATTAAATTGTCAAACATTTCCTTTTCATCTGTATTTGCTCCCTTCTTTTGGTTAGGTAGCCGCCGTTGTTGTAGTATTCTGTAGCACTCTGATTTTGGCTTATAGCTAGATCTTTTATATAAGATTCAAGTATTTTTCCGGCAATGCGAGTTGCGTTTTTCTGTTGACTTTTGTGCTTTCTGTTTGATGCATGCCAAGTTTTGTTATTTCTGCTAAGTACTTGGGTTCTGCTCTGATGCTGAGTCTACCGTGCTCTCAAGCAATATATCTGGGTGTTTTCGTTTACTTGGCTTGGTGGCTGGTGAGATTTTCTCAGAGCTGGGACTTTAGGGGCCGTTTACTCTTCTGCTCTGCCTTATGCGTGACAAAGATTCAACAATAGCAGAGCAAAGGGGGTGTTTTGACGCCCTAAGTCATGATGATTCTGGGAGTTTTGGGGTTCACCCTTTAGCTCCTTCTGCCATCTTTTTCGTGTCGGGGTACGTTTTGGTTCTTAGGAACTCTGGCGTCCCATTAACCTTAGGTGTCTATGACTTATCCTTGCTGCTTTTTGGGCCTTCGGCCCCGCAGGTTTAGAGGTAGAGGTCTATGACATCGGTAAGTCGAGCCGGCATCCGATCACTCTGCGGGCCTCAGGGGCTCTGGACAGAGTTAACCTTTTGGCCGACTCCCTTTCTTCATTATATAGTTTACTTCTGTGTCTGAAGAGCCTTTTCAGCCTTCAGTCTGACTCAGACCCTGTTTTCTTTTGCCAGACTGTGGTATTTTTTCTCAGTCTGCTAAGGGTCTATCTGATTTTGACATTTTGTTTTTCATAAAGAATTGATAAGGGGATGAGGGTTTAATGCGAAATGGAGATTGGTGGATAAAGGGTGGCTCAAAGGCCTTTCATTTATGGGAATTTTGATACAATCTGGGTTACACGAAGTATTTTTTCAGTATTCGGGCGTTCCAGTTGCTTTTCAGTTCGCTTCCATCCATTCTTTTCAGTCTGTAGGTTCCAGGGTATAGCTCTTCACTAACCTGGTAGGGTCCCTTCCACTTAGCCGACAGCTTTCCGTGTATTTTGTCTTTCTGCACAGCTGCTGCATTTCTGAGTACCAGATCCCCTACCTCCAGAGGCCTAGCCCTCACTTTTCGGTTATAGTATCTGCTGACTCTGGCTTTGTAGGCTTCCATTCTGAGCCTAGCTTCGTTTCTGTATTCATCCAGCAGATCAAGATTTGTCCTCAGGGCTTCGTCGTTCAGACCTGGCTCAAATAGGCTGATCCTCAGACTCTCGGACCCGATCTCAACAGGCATGACAGCTTCAGAGCCATATACCAGGTGGAAGGGGGTCTGCCCAGTTGACTCTTTGACTGTGGTTCTGATCGACCACAGAGTGTTAGGCAGCTCCTCTAGCCACTTGCTTTTTTGCTCCTCCAGCTTCTTTTGCAGACCTATTAGGATCTGCTTGTTAGCGGCTTCGGCTTGACCATTGCACTGAGGGTTGCAGACTGAAGATAGGGCATATTTGATCCCAAACTGCTCCAACCACCCTGACAGGGGCATGTTGTCAAACTGTCTCCCGTGGTCGAAGACGAAAGCCTTCGGAATCCCGTATCTGGTGATGATGCGCTGCCACAAGAATTTTCTGACGGCTGCTTCTGTGATGGTGGATAGGGCTTCTGCCTCTATCCACTTAGTGAAGTAGTCTACCCCCACAAATGACCATCTCTTCTGATATTGGGCCGTTGTGAAGGGTCCCAAAATGTCTAGCCCCCATTGGGCGAATGAGATAGGGTTGTAGATTGGCATGAGGTCGTTTGCGGGCAGCTTGATGTTCGGCGCAAACCTCTGGCTGCTGTCGCATTTTTTCACCAGAGCCTCAGAGTCAGCTTTCATTGTGGGCCAATAATAACCGGCTCTGAGAGCTTTATGGGCCAGAGCTCTTGGTCCGATATGGTGTCCGCAGAGTCCTTCATGAATCTCTCTCAATATGTAGTCTGCATCTCTCTGCCCTACGCATTTGAGTAGGGGTAGAGAGAAAGACTTCCTGTATAGCTCGTCCCTGATCAGGCAGTATCTGCATGCTGTCAGCTTGAGCTTTCTTGCTTTCATTTTCCCTTCTGGTAATTTGCCAGTCTGCTTATACTCAGCGATCTCCTTGATCCACTCTGGCATATCTTCCAGCTCCAAAACTCGCTCTGCATCCTCGCAGATTGCACTGGTGGGTCTGAGTTCCACCAGAACAGACCTATTCAGCTCCTGCAGACTGCTGCTTCCCAATTTGGACATAGCATCTGCTTGTGCGTTCTGTGCTCTAGGCACTTGTTCAATTCTAAAAGTTTCAAAATTTGAAATCAGAGACCTCATCCTGGCTAGGTAGCTCTGCATCGTCGGCTCCTTGGCCTCATACTCCCCCTTGAGTTGGTTGGTTACCAACTGAGAGTCAATTTTCCCTTCTGGGGTTCTGATGACCACGCCTGCCCCAGAGCCGTTGATGGTTGCAGACCCATCTGTAAAGACTTCCCAGGCTCTGGGCTCTCCTACTGCTTCCTGATAGGCACACTTTGCTAGGAAATCAGCTAGAGCTTGTGCCTTTATGGCGGTTCGTGGGGCGAATTTGATACCGAACCCTGTCAGCTCCAGGGCCCAGTTCATGATTCTCCCTGATTTGTCTACCTTCTCCATTGCCTTTTCTAGAGGCATATTTGTTAGCACAGTGACGGGATGTGCGTCGAAATATAGCCTCAGCTTTCTGGTGGCCAGCACTACTGCGTAGGCTGCCTTCTTTATCAATGGGTAGCGTGTTTCTGCACCCGTGAGGGTGTGGCTTACAAAATATACCGGCTGCTGCTTCTTGTTCTCTTCCTTCAGCAGGACTGCACTCACAGTTACAGCAGTAACGGCAATGTATAGGAAGAGAGCTTCCCCTGTCTTGGGTCTGGCCAGTGTTGGCAGACCAGAGAGGTGTGACTTCAACTTCTGGAACGCCTCCTTCTGCTCTGCTTCCCACCTGAACTCTTTGTTCCCCTTCAATATTTTGAAGAATGGGAGAGCTTTCTCCGCAGACTGAGCTATGAATCTGGACAGGGCGGTCATTCTGCCTGTCAGCCTCTGGATGTCTCTGATGCTTTTAGGCTCTGGCAGATCCATAGCTGCTTTCACTTTGTCGGGATTCGCGTCGATCCCCCTTTCACTGACCAGATAGCCCAGAAATTTCCCTGACCGTACTCCGAACACGCATTTCTTAGGATTCAGTTTCATGCTGTGTTTGCGAAGGTTGGCGAAGGTCTCCTTGAGGTCTGCTATATGGTCAGTCTCAGTTTTGCTCTTGGTGATGACGTCATCCACGTACACCTCCAGATTCCTTCCCATCTGACCTGCAAAGACCTGATCCATCAGCCTTTGATAGGTGGCGCCTGCGTTCTTCAGCCCGAAGGGCATCATGACATAGCAAAATACCCTGATAGGGGTGATGCATGTCGTCTTCTCTTTGTCTGCAGGGTCCATGAAGATCTGATGGTATCCGCTGAACGCGTCCATGAAGCTGAGCAGAGCGTGCCCACTGGTAGAGTTTACCAGCTGGTCGATTCTTGGCAAGGGATAGCAGTCCTTGGGGCAGGCTTTATTGAGGTATGTGAAGTCGACACACATCCTCCAGCTCCCGTTCGCCTTCTTAACCATCACCACATTGGCCAGCCATTCTGGATACTTGCAGGGCTCTATGAACCCTGCCTCAAGCAGCTTCTGAACTTCTTCCTCGATGGCTTTATTTTTCTCCGCAGAGTAGTTCCTCCTCTTCTGCTTCACAGGTCTGTATCCTGCAGCGGTGTTTAACTTGTGGTTGATGGTGGCGGGGTCCACCCCAGGCATCTTCGCTGCTGAGAAAGCGAACACATCTGCATTCTCCTTCAGCAGACTGATTAGGTTGACTCTGGTTTCAGGATCCAGATCTTTGCCTATTCTGACTGCCCTGCCTTCTTCCGGTCCCAAGAGTACCTCTTTGGCCTCTTCCCCCGGTTCAGGCTTATTTGCTTCCTGCTCTGCTTCTGGCTGAGCATCGGCCTCACTGATAGCAGCACACTCTTCCTCTCTTTGCTTGGCCTCTTCGGCCCTTCCTTCCTTTCTTTCTTTCCCGGCTTCTTTAGCCTGGTCCTTCTTGGCTTCTTCAGCCTCTTTCTTCTTTCCTTCTTTCTTTTCCTTTCTCCTCTTTCTCCTGGACCCAGAGTGGTCAGGAGGAGGAGGTCTTTTATCCTTCTTTAGAGCGGTCAAATTGCATGACCTAGCTGCTCTCTGGTCTCCCTTCAGTCTGCCCACCTCTCCAGTGCTGCTTAAGAAAAACATGGTCTGATGATGGGTTGACGAGATTCCCTGTACCGCCTCGATGAACTTCCTTCCCATCAGAGCGTTGTATGGTGACGGGAGGTCTACTACCAGAAACTCTTGTACTACCGTTCTCTTCAATCCGTTCTGCCCCTCTGTGGTTACTGTCAGATGTATTTTCCCCTCTGGGACGATGGAGTTCCCCGTGAATCCGACGATTGGAGTTCCTCCTTGCTTCAGCATTGAACGATCCAGCTCCATTTTATCGAAGGTGTCCTTATAAAGGATATTCACAGCGCTCCCGCCATCTACCAGTATTCTTCGCACATCTATTCTGCTAATCTCTAGAGTGACCACAAGAGGGTCAGAGTGCGGGAAACTGATGCCTTTGTAGTCTTCTGCCGTGAAGGTCATGTTTGGCAGGTCTGGGCTCAGCTCTGCCTGGTTGATGGAGTAGAGGTTGGGATGGGTGAGCTGCCTTAGATGAGCCCTCTCTCCCCCTATCGAGCTAGAACTGCCAAATATGACGTATACCGTCTTCTTTTTCCCTTCCTTGATCTCTGCTCGTTTGTCCTATAATGTCTGCCCTTCGCTCTGTTGCTCCTTCTCCTTGATCCCCTGATTCCAGGCGAGGTACTCTTTGAAGTAGCCTCGTCTGATCAGGCTTTCCAGATCGTTTTTCAGGCTTATGCAGTCTTCTGTATTGTGGCCTGGCGCCTCATGGAAAGCGCAGAACTCTGCCATGTTTGAGCCTAGGCTTTTCTTCTTGGTGGGTGGTGGTCTGTGCCACCTGCTGTCATCTCTGTTGGTCAGAAAGATCTCAGCCCTTGGCGCGCTGAGGTTGCTATAGTTGTTATATTTCTCCTGGGCCTTCAGCCGGTCCACTTCTCTCTCTGCTTCTTTTTGTTTTTCTCTCCCTCTGTTCTGATGGGGCCTGGGGCCTCCAAAATTCAATCTGCCTCCCATGAATTGGTGCTCATTCTGCCTGGTATCCTGTCTAGCAGGTCTGCCTGTTTCTGCTCCGTGTGTCGATGCTTTGTTGAAGTCTTCGACGGCTATGTATTTTTCTGCCAGGGCCAGGGCCTCGCTGAGCTCCTTCATGGTGACCCATTTAAGGTCATCTCTGAATTTACTGGTGTGGGGTAGGGCGTTCCTCAGAGCATGCAGAGCGAGCTTCTGCTCCAGCTCTGGGATGTGCACCAGCTCTTTGTTGAACCTCCCTATGAAATCCCGCAAGCTTTCATTCTGAGTCTGCTTCAGCAATAGCAGCTCATGTGTGGATTTGTTCCTCCTACTTCCGCTAACGAAATGCTCTTTGAATCTCTTCTTCAGTTCATCAAAGTTAGCAATCGTTCCATGGGGAATAGTCCTGAACCAGGTCTGAGCTATCCCTGTCATAGTGGCAGGGAAGTGTCTGCACCATGTGGCCTCATTGTAATTTCCTAGCTCCATGTGGGTCTCAAAGGCTGCCACATGCTCCTTTGGGTCTCCCTCCCTTCGAACTTGAGATTGGACGGGAGCTTCGCTTTCGACACTCTGGCCGCAATGATTTCAGGTGTGAAGGGGGACTTGGAAGGAGATCTAATCTCCTCTGCTGGTGAGACCACAATGGTCTGGAGTTGACTCTGTGGGTTATGAGTCCTCTGAGGTCTGTGGGGGCTCCATTATCGCCAGATCCCTTCTCTGGTATCGTTCCTAATCTCAGGCTGACATGCCTTCTGACCGTTCCGCCACCAGGCGCAGACAGGGCCTCTTCAGCTCCTGAGTTGTGCCTGGTTCTGGGTCGCGGCTGGACATTCTGGGCCACGCCCCTTGGATTTCCTCTGTGGACAGATCTCCTGCTTGAGCCTGCCGTATACCCTGTGGGTGTCAGTTCCTCGAACATGTTGGGATGATCTTGCTGCATTATTTCAGTATCCCACTCTGCTTCCTGCCAACCCCTCTTGATGTACCCGGGTCCAGAGCGGCTGGATAGGCCATACTCCGACGTCAGGGTGGGTGTGATGTTCGTCATGTTGTACCCGCATAAAGGGTCTGCTGTGGCTGTCTCCTCTTCAGATGACAGCCGCAGGTGCCTTCGAACTGAATCGTGTGTTCTAGTTCTCCTTCTCTTTCGAGCAGGTTGGCTTCCAACAGTTTGCATAAACTGTTGGGCAGACTGCAGCACTTGAAAGGCTGCTTGAAGTTGCTCCGGTGTGGGCGTGACCACTAAGCTGCTTGGCTGTGGGGTCTGCCTGGTTTCATGGCGGGGGGTGATAGTGTTATCCCTCCTGCCTGATCTGGTGGTAGCAGCGCTACCCCTTCTTGTTGATCTCGTGTTTGTTTCTCTCAGTGGAGAGTTGCTTTCTCCACCTGAACTGTCGGAACCGAGCGTTTCTGAGGTTGGAACCACCATTGCGAAGTTGTAGATTGGGCTTTTCTACTCTTCCCCTCCTTCTAGCGCCAAATTGTTTCTGTCCAAGACAGCAACAGTGTAAGTGGTGGTGGGTACTCGGTGGAATCGTGGCTCCCAAACGTCCTTCGTGATGGTGGTTACCTGCAAAAGAAGGAGAAACCTCGGGGGTGGTTCCGAGGATCGCCTCTCCGATGCCTAAGTCAGTCCAAGTTGAGCACAAGATCTCTAGTCGAGAGAAAACGAGTATCAAGTGCAAGTATTTTGGGAGTGTTTGATTGAACGTACCTTACCCATGCATGGGCATGGGTATTTATATGAGACATAGACTTGTAATTGACCTAGTAAAGTGAGTGGGCCTTTTTGGAAGTGGGCCAAGGTGGAACGAGGCCTTCATTAAACTCCAGCCTAGAGGTTATGTCCGGTGCGGTCTGCCTGAGGAGGTCTGCGCTGCTCCAGGCGCTCTGACGTGGAGTGGCAGGACCAGTGGTCTGCTGCCAGCTGGAGGTCTGCTGGGAAGACCCCATACACATTCATTTGGCAAAAAAAAACAGCCAAGTGTTTTGTATCATGTCCTTCAACGTGGCTCATTTGAGAAAACCAAGTGCACTAAGCTAGTAAGCTCTTGTATGCTTCAATTTATTTCCAAAAAAATTGACATTATTGTCTCACTTAGAATCAGGGAACCTCTGCCAAGTTAACCCACTGAAAACCAAAAATGGTGCACCAAGTTAACTCTAAGAATTCGCAGCAATGGAGAAAATTTGCGGGGGAAAAAGTGTTAAGGTGAAAGTGAAGTTGGAGTTAGAGAGTTCCGGTGACTATAAATATGGGTTTATGTCCAAATGACCCAAGTTCGAGTTCGCTAATCAGGTTCTGATTCTCTTTTGTGATTCCTTTCCTTTCATTTCTAACACCTTTAGAAATCTCCGACTTCGCCTGAACCTCTAACCGGCGGTGAAATGAGACCTTCAAACACACGGTGCAATTGTGACAGAGAGAAAGAGAGAAAAGGAGAAATGCAGCTTGTGTGGTATGTTTGGAGAAGAAATGATGAATTAGTTTTTTTTTTATATAGATTTAGTTTAAATTTTTTTTTCTTTATTGGTGGTGCACGTACACCACCGTGTTAGTAGCTGCCTCCGCCCCTGATTCTTGTAGTTGTTGAGACTCAAAATTTATCTTTTATTTATGTCAAAAGTTTAATTATCTTTTTAAAACTCAAACTTTATCTTTTACTATTTATCCAAAAGTCTAACTATCTTTTTAAAACTAAAACTTTATCTTTTATCTATCCAAAAGTCTAATTATCTTTTTAAGATATACTATTAAATTATATTTTGTGACATGGCGCGCCGAATGTTCCCGAAAAAAGTCTAATTATCTTTTTAAAACTCAAACTTTATCGTTTACTATTTATACAAAAGTCTGATTATCTTTAAAACTCAAACTTTATCTTTTATTTATCCAAAAGTCTAATTATCTTTTCATTTATTTATATCAAAAGTCTAATTATCTTTTTAAAACTCAAACTTATATATACCCACATATAAAATAAAAAAAGATACGACTATTCTCCCTTACAACTGTCAATCTCCAAACGCAATTTCTAGAGTGAAAAGAAACAAACCTTCACCAATTCCCCATCCATCCTTCATAAATCAGAAATCAGAAATCAAAACCCTCGCTTAGTCGCTCCTCAGTCCTCAGCCTTGGTCTCCTGCTGCCGCTAATACCGCCTCAGTTTCGCCGGCAGAGTTTCGCCTGAAGTGGTAACTGGTAAGGTTAGTTTGTTTGGGTTTATGAATTTGTAACGCAATGCAATTTCTGCACTTACAGATAATCTGCTTCTAAAATTGAGCAAATATACCTAACTGCAACTATATAATAATATTAAGGCCAAAGTTTCAATACAAACCACTAACAATCACTTATTCAGCTTCCTATTCCTATTCCTAACTGCAACTATATTAATTAATTTGCCCTTGGTTCTCCGGTAGAGTGTGTTCGCAGGAGATTATTTAGGCCTAAAACCTAGATCTGAAAACGTAAGTGTTTTTCTTTTTTTATTCTGAAATTTCGATACTTTTATTTTTAAAGTTTTATATATTTTAACCTATGTTTGATTGATGATTGAAGTTAAGTCAAGTTATGATTAATTAGTTGATGTTTTTTTAGCAATGAGGAAAAAGTGGATTGATATTGTGTAGATTATCTAAGAATTTGATGATTGTGAATTTGTGAGAATGCATCAGACTAAGCTTGTTTATGTTGAAATTGATTGGAGAAATTATAGTGGCAATTTTAGTTGATACAATTGTGTGTGATATGTATTGGATATCCGAACTTCGAACTTAGAAAGGTAGGTTTTATTTTGAATAGACTCCACAGATGGAGACTTACTGCCTCATCGGCGTGCTTGATTTCGGTCGTTAATGGCAGAAAGTTTGATTTTGTCAATCTATGTTGTAGACTTGTAGTGTGTGGCAATGAATTATAGTGTGGAAATATCACTCGTAAGGATTGTTTTCTTTCACAAGTTTATCCAACCCTGGTATGGGATCCTCTCACAAGGAGGAGTCGTTCTTCATGGCTACAGACACTTTTGTTTTTTCTTTTAACCTATGTCTGTAACGATATTGTAATTGCGTGGGGAAATTGGGTGGCGTTTATTGCAGATATTTTTTAAGTGTGAGATTTAATAAGGTGGCATCCGAACTTTGAACATAGGTAGATAGGTCTTTTTTAATAGACGCCATAGATAGATGTCAATTTATGTTGTAGTCGCTGGCACTGAACTATAGAGGGGAAATATCACTAGAAGGATTTACCTTAATAGTACTCTCACAAGTTTATCCGATCCTGGTACAGGATCCTCTCACAAAGAGGAGTTACGCTTCATGGTTACCGAGAAACTTTTTTTCTTCTTTTAAGATGTTTGCTTGATGATTTAAGTCCAAGGCAAGTAACAATTAGCTTAATCTTTTTTTGTAATGAGGAAAAAGTGGATTGATATTATACATATTTTTTTCACTTCATTGTTGGAGAAATGGGACATGCGTTATGTGGAAAGTAAACAGTGGGGGTAATAGTGGAGAAGAGGGCCGTTGTTGGCATCGGACTAGCTGTTCGACATTGTAGTTGCTTGGAAAAAGTGTGGTGAATAGTGTGGAAATATCACTGCCTCATTGGGCTGTTTGAGACGCCATAGATAGACCTATGGTATCCTTTGATCGAGATTCACTGCCTCATCGGCGTGTTTGATTTCAGTGGTTACTGGCAGTAAGTTGGAGTTTTTTCAATTTATGTTGTAGTGGGTGGCACTGTTACAGTGTGGAAATATCACTAAGGATTTACTTAACAATTACTCTTGTAAGTTTATCCGTCCCCCGTAGATTTGCTCACAAAGAGGAGTACCCGTGCTTCATAGCCATCGTTGGTACTGAAGAAACTTTTTTTCCCCCTTCTAATCTATGTTTGAATGATGGTTGGATTTTGGATCAAGTTATGATTAGGTTAATCTTTTTTAAAAGGAGGACAACTGGATTGATATTGTACAGATTTTCTAGAATTTCTTGGAGAAATAGGACATGCATTATGTGGTGTGTAAACAGTGGGGTTAACAATGGAGAAGAGGGCTGCTCATCACATCAGACTAGCTGGTGGATGCTGTAAGTACTTGGAGAAAGTGTGCTGGCACTTATCACAGATACATTTTAAGTATGAGATTTATTGGACTCGACAAAGTGGCATCCGAACTTTGGGCGCAGGAAGGTAGGTTTTATGCATAGATGCCATGGATAGACTTGTAGTCTCTTTTGTTGGAGACTCACTGCCTCATCTGCATGTTTGATTTTGGTGGCTATGGAGTTGGTGGCACAGGCACTGAATTAGTGTGGAAATAGCACTCCAAGAGTTTACTTTAAAACTACTCTTGCAAGTTTATCATTTGTTGGATTATTTTTTTTCACTAGGCGTTGTGTGATCAAATATCCTGATAATTATAAGCTCACAAAGGTCGACAACAAAAAACTGATTTGGCCATCTCTTATTTAAAGTGGATGGAGTAACATTTAGAGGCGAGCATTTATTTTGGATACGTGGTGTACAAGCTTTTGAAGCTTTCCTGGTTTCATTATTTTGTTGTGTTGGGTGACATTGTAGCAATAATACATTCTATTGTCTTTTCTTAACTATAGTTATCTCTAGGTCCATTGTCTCTCTTGCTAACACCCCCCCTCCCCCCTCCCCCTATAGGAAACTACAACTTACTTTCACAATACTCTATCTGGTCCCACCATCTCTGTCTTTCCTCACTTTACCCAACCAAATATCAAAAAGGGCAAATATAGAGGGACAAAGGGAGTATGCATTAGTGAGGTTCAGATTTCAATATGTCTTTATAATTTGACAGCTAAATATCATTGAAGCAACATTTTTGTTTTGTGCTACAGCTGTGAAAATCAAGTAATATACGACAATGGGTGATCGCAAACCCATGGAACTACATGAAGGATGGGCGTTTATGGAGAATGGAATAAGGAAATTGAAGAAGATTCTTGAAGGTGAACCAGAACCTCCATTTAACTCCGAAGAGTACATGATGCTTTACACGTACGTTGTTGTCCCCTTTGAACAATGTGATATGATTATGGGTACAAGTTATGTTTCTAATTTACAAATTTTAATGCAGAACAATATACAACATGTGCACTCAGAAACACCCACATGATTATTCTCAGCAACTTTATGATAATTATAAACAAGCATTTGTTGATTACATTGTTTCAACGGTAAGGAATGACCATTGTGTTACCATTTTGTTCTTCTATATGCACTGTGCCCAATGCCCATGCATCTCTTTACACATGTTCTTGGAAACTACATATGTATCTTTTTGCGGGAACCTGTTTTCAAAGTCTCCCTTTCTATTTTGAGAAATTGCATTTCTTGTTTGGGAGATAGGTTGAATTTTAAGCTCCCATTTGTGTCAACAGTTATGCTTGCAATAAAATTCTGCCCTAATTCATCTGTTTTTTGTTACATTAAAGTAGGATTAGACATGTCTCGTACGTTATGCTGGTTCATTTTAGTGATCTGTTCTATTAATTTCTTTGTAAAACAGCATGATAGCGATGTCATGTTTTATTAGAAAGATGTTATTATTGATCCCATCAATATCATCGTTTATATTAAGTGTCATAGGGATCCCATCAACCGATTCACTTTATCTAGAAATACAATACATTGAAGGCATATAACTACACAAGTAATTGATATTGGTTTTCTTTTCTGGGACAAAATTTAATTCTAGTTGCCAACTAAAGATCATTTTATTTAATGAGCCTCATCAAGTTACCTCCTTGCTCTTGATTTATACATTTATATGTCTGATTTTATTCCTTGCTTCTTGCTAAATCGTTTATTGCCTTCTATCCTCCTTGCTTTTAATTTATCAGGTTTTGCCGGCTTTAAAGGAAAAGCATGATGAATATATGCTGATTGAACTTGTGAAGAGATGGTTAAATCATAAAGTAATGGTCAGATGGCTGTCCCGTTTCTTCCATTATCTTGATCGTTACTTCATCACTCGGAGGACACTTCCTTCACTAAATGATGTTGGGCTGGCTTGCTTCCGTGATCTGGTATAGATCTCTCGTTTGTATAGTTTATATGTCATCTGCTTTTTTTATACTGGTCATGTTTCTTAATTCTGATCCAAGTAGATAAAATTCGCTTCTAGTTTTTGTTTTGCACCTCTTTCATAATTACGTTTTTTTTGCTCGTTTATTAGGTTTACCAAGAAATTTGTTGCAAAGCAAAGGACGCTGTTTTAGCACTGGTAAGTGTATTGTTTGATGTGTTTTTGAAAGTCATTATCCTGTCTGCAATATGGATAAATTCGGGACTTTTTGCACAGATCCATGTAGAAAGAGAGGGTGGGCAAATTGACCGAGCATTACTGAAGAATGTACTTGGAATATTTGTCGAAATTGGAATGGGAGAAATGGAGCAGTACGAAAAAGATTTCGAGGCACATCTGCTGGATGACACTGCTGCTTACTATTCTCGAAAGGCTTCAAGCTGGATTGTAGAGGATTCATGTCCAGAATACATGTTGAAGGTAACTTTTTTGACATTTTAACTCTTAAATGTTTTCCATGAAGCACATATTGTATTATGTTGATTACTGTTTGCCTTTTTGCAACGCAGTCCGAGGAATGTCTCAAAAAAGAGAAGGAAAGGGTGTCTCATTACTTGCATTCTAGCAGTGAAGAGAAGCTTCTTGAGGTTTGTTCATACTTTGATAGTAGTTGCTTAGGATATTTTTTCAGATGTGCGAAGGCATTGATTTTATTCAGTCAAATGGATAGGGATCCAAGTACCTAAATCCCTGTATGTTCGATTAGAAGAAAGAATTGAACTCACTTGATTTTTATGGTTAAAGTTCAAGTTTAGGAACTGTAATACTAATGTAGATACATGGACGTGTAAAAGCTTTTATCATAATCCGCACAAATCACAGTTAGTGTCAATTTGATTAGCAATTGATAAATAGCACGGAAATCAATAACAATTAAACTATCAGTTTTTTCACAATGTTATCCGAGATGTAGCTGCATGTTAGCGTATCCTCGCACTTTTCAATATTACCCATCTCCCCCCTAAGGTTTTGAAAAATAAAGCATGTGCCATTGCCGTCAAGTATCCGTTACAAACCTCTCTTTTGTCCACCCTCTCCAGTCTCCTCTTCCCTCACCCCAGTCAATACTGCTTTAATTGACTCTATTGTTGCAGACTTGAAATGGGTGAAGATCTAAAACAACCGCCAAAAAAATCAATTTGAAAAAAATCAGAAATTATTGAAGAACAGATTTTGAAAAACAACCCAAAGAAATTTAATTTGGAAAATTGAAAACCCTGATTTGGAGACAAAACATCATAGCATTTCAAACAAATCCCTTGTCAATTATACATACTCTAACATTTCACGGCTGCATGATCCCAACTCACAATGAATACTATTGAAAAATCACTGCAAAACAGTCCCGATTCTCAACCCTTTTCAATTTGAACATAGTGGAATAAGAAATGTTTCAGACTCACTTGCTAAAGGAAAACTTTAAAAACAAAAATACTAGAAGAATTGAAAAAAATGATATTTTGTCTCTCTTCAAAGGCAAAGCAGCTTTGCTCGTCCTAGACTTAAACTTGGGTAAATTCACAACACCACTGCTCTCTTCCTCCTCCTCCTCCTCTTTAGTCTCTTCAACCTAAGCTTCTGCAGCAACCACAACCACAACCACAACAACATGGAAAGAACAAAACTTGGTTTAAACCTTGTTATTTCCCTTTGATTGTGGGTTGGGTAGAGAGAAGAATTGAGAAAGAAGGGGTTATGGGTTTGAAAAGAGGGATAAAAGGCCAGGTCTAGCTTGCAGGAGAAATATGCATAAGAGAGGGTTAAAGATGGAGGTGCAGCATAGGCGTTCTTTGGTCACGACTCGAGAGATTGAAGTGGATGTGAAATTGATTATTAGGAACTCCATTCACTTAAGGAGGCCCTTGTCAATAATATATACTCCATAAAATTTTGCATTTCCTCAATGCAAACTCTCTGAATGATGTAAAACCCAAATGAAACCCCTATTTGAGGTGAAGCGTACTGAAATGTTACTGTACAACAATCCAAAATCTCAGCCCTTTCGTACTTAAATGTTACTGTAAGACAATCCCAAATCTCAGCCCTTTCTAGTAGACCACAGTGTAAAGGTACCTTCCTTTCTGAAGCTCTTGCTTCATGTTCTCAACATCAGCCTGAATAACAGGCACTTGAAAGGCCTTCACCTTAATTCGAGAAAAATTAGCATCAAGGGCCTTAAATGAGCAGCCAGCTGAATCTTACTTTCTGTCAACTTCTGATTATCATCATCGAATTGAGCATGCGCAGAATGAAGGGCCTTAATAGCACGAACCTCGCCTTCTAAAACTGATTGCTGGAGAGGTTTGATGAGGGGGTTTGGTGTTCTTGGGATTTCCATTTCGAACGGCAAATTAGAGGTTCAATTAGGGGGTTAGTTGTTGTAGAAGGAGAGGGTGACAGAGAGTTCAGAGGAGGTTTAAGGAAGTGGAAGAACTGACATGGAGACTAGGAGTAGAGAGATGAAGCCATAGTTGGATCTTTCACATGCCAAGGAGAAGGAGGGAGGAAGAAGATGATATTTGATGATAGGGTAAATTAATTAACTAGGTTAATCTAGAGTAAATTAGGTTAATTAGGGATATATGGGTTAATTAGTTATTTTGGCCTTAATGTCTAACAGAATTGACGGCTATTAGTTATTAAGAGTATTTTGTTAATTTTATAAAACCTAGCTAGTGAAATTGAAATGTGCTAGGGCATCGTGTACATTAAGCTAAAATTCAGGGACCTTATGAAAAAGTGTAAAACTAATGGAAACTTACAGTCTAAGTAGAGTCTAAAAGAGCCAGGGTATCAATTTTGCTCAAGGAATTTTCTGGCCTAACAAAGAAAAGACTCGAAAGGACTAAAATGAACACTACTTGGAATCCAAATTAACCCCTTAAACAATCTATGTAAGAAAATAAAGACATATATTTAGCTACATATCAAACCTCACTCTTGATGAACAAAACTATGCAACAATTCCTATATAGTGATTAAAAGATAGTTGTAAGCTCAGCAAATAATGTTAGCAACTCGGACTTTATAATGTAGAATCCAGATCCACATTACAAATAGGCTTTGTTATAACTCGATATGTTTTTCTATATTATGTCATTGGGAACTGTTTGATATCTGGTTTAATTGTGTATTTATTGTTGCAGCGAGTGCAAAATGAGTTGTTATTGGTTTATGAAAACCAGTTGCTTGAAAAAGAAAACTCCGGATGTCGCGTATTGCTTAAAGATGACAAGGTATTTTGTGCTTTGACATGTTCTAGTATTACGAAAGCTACTATCTGTATTATTCTTTTGAATGAACGAACATTGCATTTTCGCTTCTTGGGTGTGGTTAGGTGGAGGACCTCTCCAGAATGTACAGGCTATACAGTAAAGTTCCTCGAGGTTTGGAGCCTATTGGATGCATCTTTAAGCAGGTATAGTATTTAACTCTCCATGTCTATTGCGCAAGTATATATTACCCTATGACAATTTCTGAATTTTTGCAACATGTTCCCCTGCAGCATATTACGGATGAAGGGACTTGCCTAGTCCAACAGGCAGAAGATGCTGCAACTAGCAAGGTTTGACACTTTTCATGATTGTTGTTTGAAGCATTGGTGTTTTTATCTCCAAAAGTTGGTTTCAAGAATGATAATTGAATCCTGTTATATGATCTGCTGCATTTAGGCTCCTTTCGTAGCTAAGATATTGACAAATAAAGCAGCAGCAGCAGATTTATTTTAATTAATATGCTCTTTGTACTAATGTTTTAGTTGAGCTGTAACACCTTTCTTTCTGCGCTGTTTTTTGGGTATTTGTTGATCTAATGGTTTTGCCTTGACTAACTGATGAAACTGGCTTCATCACATTATATTCTTTGTATCATTTTCTGTATTTTTCCTTTTCTGCTAATTTTAGCAATCAAGACAATTGAACTTTAGCATATTGCTGTTGCCCCTCTAATTCTCTATCTAATTCCTTGTTTTGAAGAGCATTATAATGTAAAATAACAGAGTGATTGTTGCTGCATTAAGATGACCCATGTGTCCTGAGAATTCTGACAGGTTACATTCATCTCTTATAGTTATATCTATTGTCCTATACTCATGGAGAGAGAGCCTAGGACCATTGGATTTTTGCATAGCCTATTGGGATTGGCCAGGATTCTGTGTTTTTATTTCTGAGTGTATCGCTTTAGCTAGAACTGTTGGATTTCTCTTTAGGTTTCTTTAAAGAGTATATTGACTGATTAATGTTTTATTATATTGGTTCTAATCCCTAGGTTTTTTTTTCTTGTTTGGCAGGCTGAAAATGCTGTTGGCGGTTCACATGAGCAAGTAAGTCCCGTAGCCTTTAGCTTCATACTTAATTAGTGATTAGCTACTTGGATAAAACACTAACTTCTTTGCATTTTAATAGGTCTTTGTAAGGAAAGTGATAGAGCTACACGATAAGTTCATGGTTTACGTGATCGATTGCTTTACAAGCCACACCATATTCCACAAGGTTTGTATTATTGTGCTTGTTTATGTTATTAATGTGTTTGGCTGTGTGCTATCTGGTTCTGTAGATTTGGTTGCCAATATTCTTTTTGGTGTTGTACAGGCTCTCAAAGAGGCTTTTGAGGTGTTTTTAAACAAGGGTGTTGCCGGTAGTTCTAGTGCTGAACTGCTCGCAACATTTTGTGATAATATTCTCAAAAAGGGTGGTAGTGAAAAGCTAAGTGACGAAGCTATTGAGGATTCACTTGAGAAGGTAACAAGGCAAACAGACTCTCTACTTTTAAGTTCTATGCTCTGATTAAGGTGCTGGTGATTGATTGCGTTCCTTAAT
The DNA here is from genome assembly GCA_947645195.1 of Patellifolia procumbens. Classification (NCBI taxonomy): domain Eukaryota; kingdom Viridiplantae; phylum Streptophyta; class Magnoliopsida; order Caryophyllales; family Amaranthaceae; genus Patellifolia; species Patellifolia procumbens. The sequence continues at coordinate 886,634 of CANSGD010000658.1, forward strand.
GTTTCCAGGTAGTAAAGCAGCTTGCTTATGTGAGCGATAAAGATATGTTTGCTGAATTTTACAGGTCAGTCTTTTCTTCCTTTCTCTATTTTTTATGTTTATGAGTTGTTTTTTTTTCTGAAAGTTCGATATGGTTTCATGTTACTTGCAATAGAAAGAAGCTCTCTCGTCGTTTGCTTTTTGACAAGAGTGCCAATGATGATCATGAAAGAAGTATATTAACAAAATTGAAGCAGCAGTGTGGTGCACAGTTTACGTCAAAGATGGAAGGGATGGTATGTTGTAACGTACTTCTGGACTTAAACTGTTGTGAATCACTGGGACATTAGTCTTAGATATTAAGCTTCCTCTGCCTTTTTTTTAGGTAACTGATTTGACATTGGGGAGGGAGAATCAAACTCATTTTGAGGAATATCTTGAGCAAAATCCAAATGCGCATCCTGGGCTTGATTTAAATGTCACTGTTCTCACAACTGGATTCTGGCCGAGTTATAAATCCTCTGATCTTAACCTTCCTTCTGAGATGGTAATTGGTGCTTCACAACTAATTTTGCAACTTCCTCACCTCAGCACAAATTTTATATTTATATTCTAATCTCTTGCTTCTAGGTAAGGTGTGTGGAGGCTTTTAAGCAATTTTATCAAACAAAAACGAAACACAGGAAGCTCTCTTGGGTTTACTCATTGGGAAGTTGCAATGTTAATGGCAAGTTTGGTCAAAAAACAATTGAGTTGATTGTTGGAACCTATCAGGTAATTCATGAAGTGAAAAATCTCTGCTCTCGGCCCCTCTCTGTGTTTTTCTTTCCATCTGTTCCTTTTGTTGCCAATATTGATGTTATAATTTTATCTCAACTTATCCCTACATAGGCTGCTGCTTTGCTCCTATTCAACACTGCGGATCGATTGAGTTACTCAGAAATTGCAACACAACTAAATCTAGCTGATGAAGACTTGGTTAGAGTGCTTCAATCATTGTCGTGTGCTAAGTACAAGATTCTTCTCAAGGAGCCAAACACAAGAACTGTATCTCAAACTGATAACTTCTCATTTAACTCTGGCTTTACTGACAGAATGAGGAGGATTAGGGTATAATCTTGTACAAATTCCTTTTTCTTCATTGAAATACTTGATTTTCTCCAGCCACTGCTTATTAGTTTATTCCGTTCTCTTGTTGCATTTACAGATTCCTCTCCCCCCAATGGATGAGAGGAAAAAAATTGTTGAAGATGTGGACAAAGATAGACGGTATGCCATTGATGCTTCTATTGTCCGTATAATGAAAAGTAGGAAGGTGTTGGGGTATCAGCAATTGATCACAGAGTGTGTTGAACAGTTAAGCCGCATGTTCAAGGTAAGGCCTCTTGCTTCTGCTTGTAGGGCATTGAGTTATGTTGTAATACATCTTATCTTTTTTAAATCTATGTAGTGTGACGTTTACATAAATATAGACGAATGTAATAAGACCTTACACGATTAAGTATTTCCCTATGCTATAAATCATTAATGATGGAAAAAATTGGAGTATGTGTATAATGCAAAAGTTTGAAGTGCATAGTTTAAAAGGAAATGGAACTAGTATTAGATTACTTATAATGTTAATAGGATATATATCATAAAGAAGTCATCCGGTGTTAAGTCATCTTTCACTAATGGGTTTTCTCTCTCTTGCAGCCTGATTTTAAGGCAATCAAGAAGAGGATTGAGGATTTGATTACAAGGGATTATATTGAAAGAGACAAGGAAAACCCCCAGTTATTCCGGTACTTGGCTTAAGTAAACATACAAAGGCTTCAGTTGACGGCCTTTTTCTGAAGTGATTTTGGTTTGGAAGTTGAGGAATTCCAGTAGTAGGTCTTGTGTACAGTCATTGGGTTCTTGTGAATGAGTAAATTTATGTGACAAACTTAAATATGCTCGTACAATGCGGAAATTAAATCGGCACATTTTGGGGAACAGGAATTTCCAGGCTCTCCCTCAGTATATATTTTCTTGCTCTTGCCTAATTCTATGCATGTATAGCTTTCTTATACCCAACTTCTCTTTTGCTTTACGAAATTCTTTTGCCCAGCACTTTGGCTTCGTTTCTGGGACTACCCGGCTAAGTAGATGCTTAGCTTGCTCAGTAGCCCTGCTTATGAACTTGGAAGACCAAGGACAGCAATCAGGATGTTGTTTGGTTAGTCTTGAAAATGTTTGCACATTTACTGTATGAAAAATTCCAAGAGGAAAATAGTTGTACTTAGTTTAATTTGTTACAAGATGAGTAAGAAGAAAAGAAAAAAGGAGCACGGATGTAGGAGAAAAAGAGACAGGTAGTATAGCAATAAATAAGTGATTTTCCTTTTCTTTCGCTACTTTTTGGGGGGACTATTTTTCATTTTATAATAACTTTCTATCTTAAATCCAACAAAGAGATGAAAATATCTCTTAATTAGAAAAGTGTTTTTGGCTTTCTTATAGTATTACTTCAAAACTTCTCAAGGAATTTGGAGGTGCCTTAGGTGGTCATTTGGTACATGAAAAATGAAGGATAATCAAAAACCTATATCAATTACTACAATCAAGATATAATTAATTATAATCAAAATATATTAAAGTATGATATGTGCGTGATTTTCATGTAAAGTGGAATAATGTAAGATCATGTTGTTGATGGGAGTGATTAAGATATAAATATTTATTTGGGCACTTTAATTATAAGCTATGTAGGAAATTGTGCTCTTATACAAAGAGTATCTAAATTAATATTTGGATTGCCTAAATCTCTATCTGTTATTGATCATGTTATTAATGACATTATTGATACATGTATAGATGGACAAATGATAATTAGTTTGTCCTTACATTTATGATAAAACACTGATCAAGTTCCCTTAGTGTTCATCTATGCCAGTTTTTGGTGATTTAACACGCAAGAATAAACGGTGCTTGTTACTATTGTGTTAGTATTACTTTGATCGTTATTTAATTTACCACTTAGAATTCGATACTTGCCAATGCAGAAATTTATTCATTAAAACCTTGTTTTACCAATAAGTAAAATTGCAAATATTGATATTTTGAAAATATAGATTGAGAAGAATCAGAAAAAACTTTGCATTAGTCACATGACTATTTTGTTCCTCACTTATAGTTCTCAAATAACGGTCAGAGTGGAATACGTGATAGCGTCAACGTGCAAAGTGAGTAAATTAAAAGGGATGGAGGCACTGTAATTAGAGCATGGAGCTAAATAAGACCCTGTTCAACTCACCTTACAATAATAATACTCCATCCGCCCCATATTAATTGCAACACTTTTCTTATATGGTTGTCTCATATTAATTGCAATACTTAATATTTTATTATATATCACCCAACTAGTTTACCCCACTCATTCATTGATTTATGTGAAAAACATTAAAATGTTACTCCTCTATTCTATTAACTTCCTAAAAGTACTACATCACTTTATATCACATCAACTTTTACAATAAACTAATACTTCCTAAAACTATGTGGATAAGCTATTGTTGCGATTAATATGGGACGAAGAGAGTATTCAGTAAAAATAAGTTTAGTTCAGTAAAAATAAGTTTAGTTCAGCAAAAACAAGTTAAGTTCAGCAAAAATAAGCTCAATTCAATAAAAATAAATCCAGTTCAGTAAAAATCAGTAGTGCAAAGAAGAAAAAACAACAGTAATCCGTAAAAATAAGTCCAATTCAATAAAAATAAGTGCAGTTTGGCAAAAATAAGTTCACTTCAGTAAAAATAAGTTCAGTTCAGTAAAAGAAGTTCAGTTCAGTAAAAATAAGTTAGTTTAGTAAAAATAAGTTCAGTTCAGTAAAAATAAGTTGCACTGAACAGGGCCTAAATATAAAGTTTATGATTGTCACTTGAAAATATTGATATGTTTTAATTTATCATCAAAGTTGCAAGATATTTCTTCTTATTAGAAAACAACTATATATTTTTGAAGAAGTCTTAATACTGATTTATTTAATTACACAATTTAGAATCTACATATTATGAACTTTTATGACTTTTTTAAACATAAGGAAACATTTTTTTCTTCTAAATGTTAAGTGATTTATTTAGATATTTCTTAAATTATCTGATTTTGGGAATATATCTCCTACCTAGTTTTTAATAATTTAGGGAATGAAATCGATTTGATTTGCCAACATATTATTATTATTAATCTAATCATAGATATATCATGAAAATGTTTTATTAAATTACAACACTTATTTGTAAAATATTATCAATATCATTGGTGTTTTTTAAAATTAAATTCATAAAAATTTATCTAGTGTTATGGAACTGGTTTAACTGATGTCAAAATTCAAATGATGTTAAAAGAGGCAGTATAACTTTATATTAAAATTAGACTAACTTAAACCCGTTACTTTATCCAAAAATGTGCTTCATTCTCGTCTTTCTATTGGGCTTGAGTTGTTGCCTAATTTTAAATTAAACTTAGGCGGTTTCTTATAAGCCAACTCGTCACAATTTAGGTTGTGAAACTAGATCCTATTGTAATAACGAGTCCTAACTTTTGAAACTGGAGCCAGCGGTACCAATCCGGTCCACGTCCGAACCTTGTTTTTACATGTTCCAGTTCCAACTCCAGAATCGAAAACCTAGTTTTTTGCTTACCCCAAATTTTGATGTAAAAATTGGAGTGAAGGAAATTGGATGAGAGATCTTAACATGCATGTTTTTTTTAATTTTATTTTGCAAATTAAAGCCTTAAAATATAAACCGGTTGATCTCTTGTGATCTTTTAATATACACATCTTTGGCTTAAAGACAATCTGATTTGAAATCTTAAAATTTTAGACAAGTTGATCTCTTGTGATTTGTTCTTGTACCCATCTGGCCATCTCCATTTTTTTCTTGCCTCTTACGGTGAAGTATATTGCCTTTGATAAGCTTATTCAAATTCCTATATCTGAATTTAAACGCAATATTTACATGATTCACATTATATATCATATAATTGCATATCTTAACATTAACTAACATAGTTTGAAAATAATTAACATGTATATATACTTCAAAACTCTTCCAAACTTTGCTAAAAGACACACCAAAACCCTCTCAACTACACAAAATATATTACAATTACAATGGCTTCTTACAACCACAACACCATAATTTTCACACTAATCTCTCTTATTTGCCTAATATCACTCACACCAACACATGCTGGTGACAACGATACACTTGTTGACATTATGTGTGGTGCAACATTTGCGCCAAATATATGCCAAAGTTGCATAAAAGCTGTTCATTTTGGTGCTAACAGTGACCAGGAAGTCGTTCAATCAATGCTCCAATGTGCCGATGAGGATGCTACATTGCTTGAGCAAAATGTAACCAGGATTCTTAATGACCCGAACACGGACCCGAAAACGCTAAGTACCCTCTTTAGTATTAACAGTAAAATTGAAGAGATCATAGGAAATGGTGGTATAGTGCAACAACAAGCTATGGAGAGGAAATTTGTTGTTGCTAGGTCTACTATAAGTACTGTGATTATGCCAAGGATTGGAGACTGTGACACTGCGCTTAATGCGTCTGGAATTGTTATACCTCCTTATGTTTTTTCAGGGTTTTTTAATGTTGAAGCTGATTATAAGCTATCTGATCAGTTAATGGCAACTATTAAGAGTTAATTAGTTGACTGTATTGAAGAATACTACTTCTATAGGTTACTAGTAAAACTATGTAACATGGGTCAATTAGAATGCTATGCAAGATTAACAAGAATAATATATTTGTCAGTTGTTACTATGTAGTATGCGTTGTATTGTGGATTTGTGTCATGTGATCTATATGCATGAGATGATTACTACCTAAAGGAAAAGGATGATTTGTTAATGTGCTATCATGAAAATTTGGTTTCATGCTGTCTATGTTTTTTTGGCGGGTAAGGAGCGATAATAGTAGTGTATAGACGAGATTTGATCCTTGATTTTGGATATCATCTCCACAAATTTCACCAACTAATTTGGTTGATATTCCTTCTCTCATAATCTATTTCGATTTTTTTTATAGAAGCTATCAAACATGGAGGATCTTCCATATGAGGCAATTGGGGCTTGACTCCTAGTACGAACATGATAAAAAATTTAGTTTGGAAAGCCTAATAGGCTATTCATGTATGCAATTTTGTCTTCGACTTGTCCTTTTACTTCTTTTCATTGCCCATTTTATGGTTTTGCTCATATAAACTTATTTTTCTCTAGATTTTTCAATCACGTTAAGTTCAATCTAATATAGCTCAATTCATTCCGAAAGGGCAAGACCATACTCTCTTCCTAACTCTAGTCTAAAAGTCAATCTGTTGCAACTAATATGAGACAGAGAGAGTACTATTTTTACTCCTGACTATTACTATCATTATTATTTTGAACCAATCCAAACAGCACCACATAAAATGATTTGGTAAGGTTTGCCCATATTTTATCTTAATAAGATAATTATAATTTGCAGTTGTTTTTTTATTTATTTTACCAACTAGATATTTGCTATCAAAATCATACATATAAGCTACAAGAAAGCTAGAAGATATTGAAAAATTTACAAAGTTGTTAAAACAATTACTATTTAAGGTACAAAATTGTCGTTACATCGATCGAATACGAAAGGCACTTTAGCGGTTATTTATAAATATTATAGACCAACCCAAAACCCAAACCGCTGTTTGTTCAAATTAAAACGCAAACAACCCGCTTTTTTTGAGCCCATCAACCAACCCAACCGCGCCAAACAGTTTGGGTTACAATTATGTGCGATTCTATTTCTTAAACATTATTGTTGTAATGTTATTGCATAATCATCATCAAGTATTAATATATTATTAGTAATAATAGTAGTTACTTATTATTATAATCAATAATTATTATTACCTCCATTTTTTACTAGAGACATTTTTCCATATAGGGGTATTTTTTTATTGGGACACTTCTACCTTTTTGCATAAATGGTAGTTTGATCCACCTAATTATTACAATTCTCTCATACTTTTTCTCTACTTCGCTCTACCTTTTTCACTTTTTCCTTACTTTTACCATCATTCTCATATATTTTTGTACTTTTTCCTTGGTTTGCGTGTAAAAGCAGACATCCTGATTAAAAAATCGGAGGTACTATTTTTTTTTATAATAACCATTTGATCGATAACCACTAAAATGATATTATCATTTTTATTAGGAAAAATTGCCTAGAATAATGCAACCTTTTACACATTCGCAGATAATAATGCAACCTTAATACCCCATTTTTTTAACAAGACAAATTACCTAAAACCGGTTGACTAGGTAAAACTTTTACTAAGTTGACCAGAGTAGTTGCTTTCCCTCCCAAACCCACCCTGTTCATCTTCTTCTCTCTCTCTCTCTTCGAGAAAAACCCCTTCATTTTGCAAAAAAAAACTCCATTGAAGCTTGGATTGCTGGAGAAGAAGGCACGCAATTGGTCCAGTTCGTAGTTGCCTTTCAATCGTCGCCAAAAAGGTAAATCTAAAAACCCTAATTTTGAAATTCCTCGATAAACACTCGTTTTCTGTTTGTGGTCTGTTTGTGGTGAAATTATCTTGAAATTTGCATGCTTTAGAGTTATTTGTCACTGTGAAAAGTTCAAAGTTCAAAATTTGATGCTTTTTAATCTGTTTCTAAGATGGATAATGTTACTCTTAGAATTTGGCATGGTGGTGGTTTTAAAGCTGTTAAAAATGGTGATATGGTGTATGAAGGTGGGGAAATTAAGACATTTAGTGTAGACCCAGATGAACTTTGTTACTGGTATTTAGTAGAATTAGGTAGGGAATGTGGAGCATATGCTAAATTTTTTGGAGCTTTTTACTTGGTACCTGGTATGAGCATGTTAACTGGGTTGAAGCATGTATATGATGATAATGAGGTTTTAGAGATGGTTGCATTAGCAATTAAAAACAGGTCTATTGATGTATTTCTTTGTCACACTGAGAAAGGGTTGCCAAATGTAGTTCCTAGTGATCCACCATTGTCACAGGAAGATAGAACTCCTGTTGCCACTGTTTCCCAGGAAAGACTTACCCAAAAACTAACACCAAGGAGGGGACCATCCAAAGGTGAAGTAGGTGTGAGATGTAGCCGTAGGAAGCAAAAAATAAATGAAACCCCCCACCTATAAATGCTTGTATTGCTGTACCTTTAAATAATACTGCCACATCATCCACTCTTAAAGAATCTTCCACCTCAGCAACAAATGCCCAATCTGAACCATATCCTTTGCAACTGACCTCATCCTTTTCAACCCTAAATTATCACAACCTAAGTACATCAGTCAAGCAAACTACACAACAGAAAACACAGCCCCTCCCTTCTTTTCAGACCCCTACTCAGATCTGTCAGGTGATGATACAGATGTGAGTGACCCTTTATATCAGCCACCTAAAGAGAAAGAGGGTGATCAGGAAGTTGGGGATGAAGCTGTTGGTGATGGAGAGGAAGATCAGGGAGGTGGAGAGGATGATCTAGAGTTGGAGAATGATGTTTTTTAGAGTTTGGTGAGGAAGCTTATGAGGATGAGGTTTTAAACTCAGATAACAGTGATGAGGAGTACAGGGAAGTTAGGGATAAGGTGAGGAAATGCAACATCAAGCTACATGATATAGCTGAGCAACTTCAAAGAGAGGCTGCAGAGGGTAAGCTATCTTCTGTAAAACAAACAGAACCAGCTAGGGTTGATATCCCAGGGACTAGTGGGCATGTCAGTGACTATGAGGAGAGTGGAGATGAGCAACTAACTCCTCCTGAAAGTGGGGATGAAGGTCAGGGAATTAGGAGAAGATCTAGTGTGATTGTGGGCCCTAACACAGATTTCACAACATTTAGGTGGGTAGTTGGTCAAAGGTTTCCAAATACTAGTGAATTCAAAGATGCTGTTGCAAAATATGCAATCTTTCAAGGGAGGAATGTGAGTGTTACTCTGAGTAATAAGAATAGACAAAAACAAATAGGAATTAGGTGCATAGAGGGGTGTCCTTTTTATCTTTATGCTGCTTGGGACACAAGAAGGGCCACTTTGGTTGTTAGGACAGTGAAAGAGTTGCACACTTGTTGTAGGAACATGTCTAAGAACAGACAATTGAAAACAAGTTGGGTTGCAAATGAATTCTTGGATGTTTTTAAGGCTAGGCCTCATTGGCCGGCTAAAGAGATTAAGGAAACAATTAGAAGAGCATATAGGGTTGTTGTGAAAAGGGATTTTGCTTATAAGGTAAAATATGCTGCACACAAGTTGCTACATGGAAGTATGTATGAACATTATAAGAAGGTTTTGCCTTACTTAAAGGCTTTGAAAGATAGCAGCCCTGGGAGTGTGTTCGATGTGGTAACTGATGTGCGCGTACAAGACCAGCCACCTGTTTTCCAGAGACTGTTTACATGCTTCGAGGGGTTGTCAGTGGGTTGGATGCAGGGCTGTAGGAAAGTCATTTGTGTGGATGCATGTTTCCTGAAAACATTTTTGGGTGGACAATTGTTGTGTGCTGTTGGTAGAGATGGGAATGAGCAGATGTTCCCGATTGTGTGGGCGGTTACAGAGGGTGAAAACAACATGTCTTGGGGCTGGTTCTTTGTGCATTTCCAGAGTTGCTTGCAACTAGGAGATGGTGATGGAATTGCTATCTTGTCTGATGAGCATCCTGTAAGTTACCTAATTTCTAACTTTATTTGCTTCATTTATTTACTTATCACATTATGCATTAATTCCTCTAAATAATTCATGTGCCTAAGTATATGTACAGTAATCCAATTATTATGTGGCTTAATAGGTGTTTTTTATGTTGTTTATTCTTTTTAGGCCATCTTGAATGATGTTAGTAGAGTTCTACCAAAAGCCGAGCATCGTCATTGTGCGAGGCATATCTATGCATTATGGCGTAAATCATTCAAGGGGGATGACTTGAAGCTGGCTTTTTGGAGGTGTGCTAAGTCTTACAACAGCACTGACTTTGAAGATGCTCTGTCAAAACTCAGGGAAATTAGTGAAGAAGCTGCTGAAGGCTTCATTGCATACAACCCTCGGGTATTCTGTAGAGCTTTCTTCGACAGTAGAATGAAGGCTGATGCAATAACAAACAACATGGCCGAGACGTTCAATGGATACATTATCAATGCGAGAACGAAGCACTTGCTGCATATGATGGAGGATATTAGAGCAGCCTTAATGCAAAGGCTTGTCATGAAGAGGAAAGCAATGGAAAAAACAACATCGGAATTGTGTCCGAGGATTCAAGCAACACTGGGAAAGGAGAAGACCAAAGCTGCAAACTGTGAAGTCATGCCCTCGAGTGACACTTTGTTCAATGTAAGCTATTACTTGGATCAGTTAGTTGTCAATCTCGAGGCTATGACTTGCACCTGCAGGAAGTGGGATATGACTGGTGTGCCCTGCTGTCATGCCGTTGCATGCATTTACTTCATCAACAAGGAAGCTGAAGAATTTGTCCACTCTTATTACAAGAGGGATGTGTATCTTCAAGCATATGGAGGTTAGTATGTGTACATTGTTAGTATCTCAATGAGTTTTTACCCTTCGTTTATAAATTACCGACACTAATGATGTAATAATGGTGTAGGGTCAATTCCTCCTTGTGCGGGAGAAAGACATTGGCAAAAAGTGGATTGTGATATAGTTCCTCCCCCAATAAAGATAGTGTAATAACCCGATTTTAAATCTTATTTTATTATTAAATAATTAAGATTATTAACTTAAATATGACCTTATTTATTTTAATAAATAAGTATTGAGATTTCTTATTAAAACATATTTTGATTGAATTTCTTAAGTTATTTTAAGTACTAATAATTGATATTGATTAATTGAAAGATTATGTAAACTTGGAGGTCCATGGCAACTCTAAACCTATATCCAACTTTAAGACCAAACTCAAGCCCAACCCAAAACATAAACCCAAAAGAAAGAATAAAAAAAAAGGAAAAAGAAAGAAAGAAAGAACAGGAATCAGTAGCCATCTTCTTCCTCCCTCTTCCACCTCCTACTTCACATCTTCCTCACCATTGGAGAAGAGTAGCAACAAGATAAACACAAAAGCTTGCAAAAAGGCTGCAATTAGATGAGCTTGAGCATAATTTCAGATAAGAATGAACAAAATCAGACAAAAATCCAATTTGGAGATAAGCTTCATCATCCTCATCTCTTCACTCATGTCTACCCATTAGAAGAGGAGTACAAATTGAACATTCCTACTGATTCTACTATAAATAGAAGCAATTTACAATCAAATTCTCTGAAATATTAAGCTTCTAATGCCTTAAATGTGTCTTCTTCTCTAAATTTCCTTATTTTCAATTACCACCATTAAAGAGGCAAACTAAAACCTCAAACCACCATTCCCCACCTCCGACCACCATCAAAACCACCACTCAGACCAACCTGAGACTCGCCGGAAACTCGCCCAACACCACCAACACCAACCATCAACACCGCAGCCCATTCCCTTCTCTTTCCCTTCGTTTTCTCTGATGCTCACGCTGCTGCCGCTGACCTCGATTAGTTCGCAGAAACACCGCAGCACCACCGTTCTTCTAACCGCCACCTTCTAAGCGCCGAGCATCGAAGGCCCTGCCGACCACCGTGCTCCAGACGCTGCAACCTTGCTCTGTTTTCTTTTCCTCTGTATGTGGAAATAGCCATCTCCTCTTATTTGCTTTTCAACTTACTGCTTCTTAGTTATTTGAAAAGTCAACTCAACTTTCATTTCTCTATTTTGGGTGAATATCTCTACTAAACCAATTTAATTTATCTAAATGTTTAAATCAATTTAATATTCTTACTCATATCCATGTCTATATTATTATTATTATTATTATTATTATTAGTATTATTATTATTATTATTTTCCAAAACAAACATAAGATATTATGTATTTCTCTTAAAAATATTTGATAACTTAATATAAACTATTATCGAAAAATAATTTTATAAACTTTACTGCTTTACGTTTTAAGACTTTGTATGAATTTTTAAATACTTAAAAGTCTCTAACTTAATTATATAAATTCGTGTTATCAAAGAGAAATCCGCCCTCGGAGCTCAGGAAGAACTGATATCCAAGACTAAGGATTATTATTCTGCAAATCGAGGTAACAACTACTGCTAGTACCCGCAATTCCCTTGAAAATATAAGAAAGGGGTATAATGACGTAATAAATGATTTATGAATTTTCCTGAATCGCGGGATTATTTAAAGCATGATTTTATGTTTCATGAATACTAGAAGATTGAAAAGTATAGTTGAATGATGGAAATTTGAGATATTATACCTACTGAGGTACAGCTGAATGACTGAAAATATTGTATACTGCCTGTATAAATTAAAAGAGGTGAAACATGATAAATTCAAGTGAAAGAACTGGTTTGTTGGCTGTATATATATACTGACTGACTGATGGTCGTGCACGTACCGAGCTGTTTACTGTTATTACTGGGGCACTGGCACGCTACTGTTATTACTGATGAGCACTGGCTCTTTTACTGGGGCACTGGCCCGTTGTGGGAGACGTCCCACCAGCTGAAATACTGCCCAACAACCAGAATGAATATGATAAATAGGAATACTGGAATGACTGGGTTATACTGTAATCATGAATGTTTTAATCATTCTCTCTCTCTCTCTCTCTGTTTTATAAATAAAATGAATTGAAATGAATTTACGTTGCTAGAGTAGTCTGTTACTGAGTCTCTCGACTCATCTATTTTTGTATTTATGTTTTAGGTACAACTGGGGGAGGCGACAACGAGTAGTAGCAAGGAATCACTTTCATAAGTTGTAGTAGTTATCTCACATGCTCTTTTTGTGAACTATAAGAATTACTAGAGTATTAGGTTACTGTTACTTAATGTAATAAGGTTCTTAAGCTACTTTGTTTATCACTTAATCAAGTTGACGTTAAAGTTAATTCCTGAATGTTGCCTTGTATTTTCCTAACGGAGAATACGGCAGTAATGCCTCGACTTAATAAGGTTTTTCCGCTGCTATTAATACCTTAATCAGGTAATTAGACGTCGGGGCATTACAGAATGGTATCAGAGTAACGGTTCTGAAACCTATAATAAAACCCTCGAGGTTTTATATTAAATAGGAATAATTGAGTTATCAAAATAAGAATAAAAGAATTCTTAGTAAAAGATTAATAATTATGGTAAAAATGAAATAAATTTAACGAGTTATAAATGAAATAGTAGCTAATTAAAAATGGAATCTACGAGTTTGAGCGTAGGATACGGGACAAGGGATTATTTTACAAAGTTTCTTTTATCTTAATTGTAATTATTATGCAGAATGTCGACCACTAACGCCAATAACAACGGTAGTCACGAAAGTGAAAACGTACACGTGGAAGAAGTGTACGTAGAGGATATCCAGAATAATGGGAACAAGGGACCTAATCAACCTTTGGAAGGAACCGAGGAACGAATAGAGAGGTTGGAGAAGATGAATACTATGCTGGCTGAATTGGTCCAAGATGCATGGAAAAAGAAAAATGTGAATGAAAATGAGAGTTCGATAATGTTTAAGAAGTTCTCGTCTTTGAATCCACCATCCTATGATGGTAAACCTGATCCAGTCGAGTTTGAAGATTGGATCAACAGTATGGAGCAGTTATTCGAAACCTTGCAATGCCCTGATAAATGGAAAGTCGATTTTGCTGTATTTTATCTCACGGGACAAGCAGTCTTATGGTGGAAGGTGAATAAGGAAAAGAAGAAGGAGCCTGGATTTGGATGGAGCAAACTTCAGGAGTTGATGCGAGATAAATTTTACCCACCATCTCTGAGGAAGCAAAAGGAAGATGAATTTCTCCACCTACAGCAAGGTACTATGAGCATTTTGGAGTACGCTAGTAAGTTTATGGAGCTGTCAAGGTTTGCACCAGAACTGGTAACCACGGAGCAGTCAAGGATGAATCGTTTTGAGCGAGGTCTGAGCCTTAAATACCAGGATAGGTTGGCATCTCAGAAGTTTACGTCATACCAGGATATGGTGGACGTTGCTGTTAACGTAGAACGAGTTGTGTTGCTTCGAGAGTCAGAAAATGCCAGGTTGAAAAGGAGGAATGATGGACGGAATGATAACTTTGGAGGAGGAAAAAGGGCAAATCAAGGACAGAGTTATTGGAGAAATGACAGTGGTAACAAAAGTCAAGGAGGAAATCGAAGCTACAATAACTATGGAACACCTACTAACAGAGCTCAAGGGTGTGCCAAGTGTGGTAGAAGAAACCATGTCGAGAGCGAGTGTCGTATCGGCACGAGCACTTGTTACCGATGTGGAAGTCGTGACCATTATGTTCGAGATTGCCCGAAGCCACCTGGAGCTAATAGAATTATGGGAGAAACATCTTTAGCTGGAGTTAATCGAGGAAGAAACAACAACAATAATACAAGCACAAATCGTAATCCACCGCGTCCAGCCCCAACTGGAAGAGTTTATGTTATGAGACAGGATGAAGCTGATAACAATGACACTGTTATTACTGGTACTTTCTTTATCCACTCTCTACCTGCCCATGTACCTTTTGATTCTGGAGCCTCACATTCCTTTATTTCTCCGCAATTTGCCAAAAGCTTGAATTTGAAACCGACATGTGACTTTTCTTCTATGAACGTTGCCCTCCCTACTGGGGAAACTATTAAATGTGCGATCATGTATAGAGATTGTCCTATTATCATAGAAAACACTGAATTCTTAGCTCACTTAATAGAATTTGAGTTATCGGAATTCGATGTGATTTTAGGAATGAATTGGTTAACCAAGTATGAAGCCGATATCAATTGTGTTAAGCAGAGCGTGACTCTAAAAACACCTAATGAGAGTAGAATATCATACCATAGGGTGACACCCAAACCAGAAAGACAAATTGTTGCTGGCTTGAGAGCTCATAAAATGCCTGAGTACGATTGTTTTGGATACCTTTGCAGTATCGTGGATGTAAATGCTTCTCAACCTTCCATAACCGACATTCCTGTAGTTTGTGAATACCCTCATGTGTTTCCAAATGAGATACCTGGTATGCCTCCACAGAGGGAACTAGACTTTAGCATCGAATTGATACCTGGATCGACCCCTATCTCTAAAGCCCCTTATAGAATGGCCCCCACCGAGTTGCAAGAACTGAAGAAGCAATTGGACGAGTTACTTGAAAAAGGGTATATAAGACCGAGCGTATCACCCTGGGGAGCCCCTGTCTTGTTCGTAAAGAAAAAGGATGGAAGTTTGAGACTCTGTATAGATTACCGAGAGTTAAACAAAATAACGATTAAGAACAAATATCCATTACCCCGTATAGATGACTTGTTTGACCAACTTCGAGGGGCAAAAGTATTTTCAAAAATAGATTTGAGATCCGGATACCATCAGCTTCGAATTAAACCAGAAGATATTTCTAAAACCGCATTTAGAACCCAATATGGTCACTATGAATTCCTAGTAATGGCTTTTGGATTAACTAATGCACCAGCCGTGTTTATGGACCTAATGAACCGCATTTTTAAGCCATACTTGGATAAATTTGTGGTAGTTTTCATTGATGACATTCTGGTGTACTCTAAAAACGAAGAAGAACATAAAGAGCATTTAAAGAAGGTGATGGATGTGTTAACTGAAAACCAGTTATATGCCAAATTGTCAAAGTGTGAGTTTTGGCTTAAGGAGGTATCATTTTTGGGCCATATCATCTCTAAGAAAGGTGTTTCTGTAGATCCACAGAAAATAAAAGCAATAATAGAGTGGCCTAGACCAACCAACGTTCCCGAGGTACGAAGCTTTATGGGATTAGCTGGTTATTATCGAAGATTTGTGCAAGATTTCTCTAAAATTGCCTCACCCATAACCCGATTGGTAAGAAAGAACGCCAAGTATGAGTGGACCGATGAATGTGAATTTGCATTTCAAGAATTAAAAAGACGCCTCACCACTGCTCCTCTAACCCTTCCTTCTCGAACCGAGGGATTTGTTATTTATAGTGATGCCTCTAAGAACGGGCTCGGTTGTGTTTTGATGCAAAATGGAAAAGTCATAGCATATGCCTCCCGTCAACTCAAAATACATGAACAAGATTACCCCACCCATGACCTTGAACTTGCCGCAGTTGTCTTTGCCCTTAAAATCTGGAGACACTATCTGTACGGTGCCTCGTGTCAGATCTTTACTGATCACAAAAGTCTGAAATATATTTTCACCCAAAAAGAACTCAACATGAGACAACGTAGGTGGTTAGAACTTTTAAAAGACTACGATCTTGACATCCAATACCATCCCGGCAAAGCTAACATAGTTGCCGATGCCCTGAGTCGTAAAGCTCATGTGAACTCACTCTTATCTATTCCCCGAGCCATTCATATGGATTTGCAAAGAATGGAAGTTGAATTCATTCGAAGAACGGAGAGTGCTCACTTGAATGCATTGGAGGTGAAATCCGATTTAATCGACGAGATCAAGGAGGCCCAGGGAAAAGACTTACAGTTGGAACGCATAAAAAGTGACGTAAGAAACGGAAAGTCACCTGGATTTGTAATCCAAGAAGACGGAACGTTGAGGTTTCAAGGGAGATTGTGCGTACCAAACAATGAAGAAATAAAGAATCGAATCTTGAAGGAATCTCATAATGCACCATATTCGATTCACCCTGGAGGAAATAAGTTGTATAAAGATTTGAGACAAGTGTTCTGGTGGAGTAACATGAAACAAGAAGTGGCAGAATTTGTGGCTAAGTGTCTAACTTGCCAAAGGATTAAAATAGAGCATCAAAGACCAGCTGGTTTATTGCGACCCTTGGATGTGCCAGAATGGAAATGGGATTCAATATCCATGGATTTTATCATGGGATTGCCCTCGTCAAACAAGGGAATGAATGCCATATGGGTCATTGTAGATCGATTGACCAAGTCAGCACATTTCTTAGCAATTAAGCATAATTGGAGCTTAGATCGGTTGGCAGAGTTATATATGAATACCATAGTTCGATTGCACGGAGTACCAAGCTCGATTGTTTCAGATCGTGATTCAAGATTCCAAGCAACATTTTGGAAAGAATTACAGAAAGCTCTTGGAACGAAACTTAATTTCAGTACAGCTTTTCATCCAGCCACTGATGGACAAACAGAACGCACCAACCAGATTGTCGAGGACATGCTCAGAGCGTGTGTTTTGGATTTTCAAGGCACTTGGGAGAAATTTCTGCCAATGGTAGAATTTTCGTATAATAATAGTTATCAGGCTACCATTGGAATGGCTCCATATGAAGCATTGTATGGTCGGAAATGTCGAACACCTTTGTGTTGGAATGATATTGACGAGACACGTATTATTGGACCAGAGTTAATTCAAGAGACGACTGACAAGATTCGATTGATCCAGTCACGAATGAAGACAGCTCAGAGTAGGCAAAAGAGTTACGCGGATCAACGAAGAAGGCCATTGGAATTTATGGTTGGAGATCATGTATTTCTGAAAATCTCACCAACAAAAGGGATTATGAGGTTTGGCCAATCAGGGAAGCTAAGTCCAAGATATATCGGGCCATATGAAATCTTAGACAGAGTTAATGAAGTTGCATATCGACTTGCACTACCGACTGACTTAGACAAAGTACACAATGTATTTCACGTATCGATGTTACGGAAATATGTTCCAGACCCGAGTCACGTGATTAATCATGAACCCTTACAGCTACGAAATGACCTGGATTATGAAGAAAAACCGATTGAAGTCCTCGATCGCAGAGAAAAACAGCTGAGAAATAAAGTGATACGACTAGTAAAAGTCTTGTGGGCTAACCACTCGACATCTGAGGCTACCTGGGAGGTAGAAGATCAAATGAGAGCGAAATACCCCTACCTTTTCCCCTAGGACGTTTTGATGTTATAAATATACGTCTTATAATTGTACTGTTGTTACTTATATGAATGCACTACACTGAATTTATATGTCAATGTTTGAAATATGTTCTTATAAGTCATGGATGATTGAGGTTCAACTGAGCTCCAGTTTCGAGGACGAAACTTTTTATAAGAGGGTAAGGATGTAATAACCCGATTTTAAATCTTATTTTATTATTAAATAATTAAGATTATTAACTTAAATATGACCTTATTTATTTTAATAAATAAGTATTGAGATTTATTATTAAAACATATTTTGATTGAATTTCTTAAGTTATTTTAAGTACTAATAATTGATATTGATTAATTGAAAGATTATGTAAACTTGGAGGTCCATGGCAACTCTAAACCCATAT
Source organism: Patellifolia procumbens (assembly GCA_947645195.1). Classification (NCBI taxonomy): domain Eukaryota; kingdom Viridiplantae; phylum Streptophyta; class Magnoliopsida; order Caryophyllales; family Amaranthaceae; genus Patellifolia; species Patellifolia procumbens. The sequence goes on from CANSGD010000658.1 coordinate 904,935, forward strand.
CCAACTTTAAGACCAAACTCAAGCCCAACCCAAAACATAAACCCAAAAGAAAGAATAAAAAAAAAGGAAAAAGAAAAAGGGAAAAAGAAAGAAAGAAAGAACAGGAATAAGTAGCCATCTTCTCCCTCCTTCTTCCACCTCCTACTTCACATCTTCCTCACCATTGGAGAAGAGTAGCAACAAGATAAGCACAAAAGCTTGCAAAAAGGCTGCAATTAGATGAGCTTGAGCATAATTTCAGATAAGAATGAACAAAATCAGACAAAAATCCAATTTGGAGATAAGCTTCATCATCCTCATCTCTTCACTCATGTCTACCCATTAGAAGAGGAGTACAAATTGAACATTCCTACTGATTCTACTATAGATAGAAGCAATTTACAATCAAATTCTCTGAAATATTAAGCTTCTAATGCCTTAAATGTGTCTTCTTCTCTAAATTTCCTTATTTTCAATTACCACCATTAAAGAGGCAAACTAAAACCTCAAACCACCATTCCCCACCTCCGACCACCATCAAAACCACCACTCAGACCAACCTGAGGCTCGCCGGAAACTCGCCCAACACCACCAACACCAACCATCAACACCGCAGCCCATTCCCTTCTCTTTCCCTTCGTTTTCTCTGATGCTCACGCTGCTGCCGCTGACCTCGATTAGTTCGCAGAAACACCGCAGCACCACCGTTCTTCGAACCGCCACCTTCTAAGCGCCGAGCATCGAAGGCCCTGCCTGACCACCGTGCTCCAGACGCTGCAACCTTGCTCTGTTTTCTTTTCCTCTGTATGTGGAAATAGCCATCTCCTCTTATTTGCTTTTCAACTTACTGCTTCTTAGTTATTTGAAAAGTCAACTCAACTTTCATTTCTCTATTTTGGGTGAATATCTCTACTAAACCAATTTAATTTATAATTTCAATTTAATTTATCTAAATGTTTAAATCAATTTAATATTCTTACTCATATCCATGTCTATATTATTATTATTATTATTATTATTATTATTAGTATTATTATTATTATTATTTTCCAAAACAAACATAAGATATTATGTATTTCTCTTAAAAATATTTGATAACTTAATATAAACTATTATCGAAAAATAATTTTATAAACTTTACTGCTTTACGTTTTAAGACTTTGTATGAATTTTTAAATACTTAAAAGTCTCTAACTTAATTATATAAATTCGTGTTATCAAAGAGAAATCCGCCCTCGGAGCTCAGGAAGAACTGATATCCAAGACTAAGGATTATTATTCTGCAAATCGAGGTAACAACTACTGCTAGTACCCGCAATTCCCTTGAAAATATAAGAAAGGGGTATAATGACGTAATAAATGATTTATGAATTTTCCTGAATCGCGGGATTATTTAAAGCATGATTTTATGTTTCATGAATACTAGAAGATTGAAAAGTATAGTTGAATGATGGAAATTTGAGATATTATACCTACTGAGGTACAGCTGAATGACTGAAAATATTGTATACTGCCTGTATAAATTAAAAGAGGTGAAACATGATAAATTCAAGTGAAAGAACTGGTTTGTTGGCTGTATATATATACTGACTGACTGATGGTCGTGCACGTACCGAGCTGTTTACTGTTATTACTGGGGCACTGGCACGCTACTGTTATTACTGATGAGCACTGGCTCTTTTACTGGGGCACTGGCCCGTTGTGGGAGACGTCCCACCAGCTGAAATACTGCCCAACAACCAGAATGAATATGATAAATAGGAATACTGGAATGACTGGGTTATACTGTAATCATGAATGTTTTAATCATTCTCTCTCTCTCTCTCTCTCTGTTTTATAAATAAAATGAATTGAAATGAATTTACGTTGCTAGAGTAGTCTGTTACTGAGTCTCTCGACTCATCTATTTTTGTATTTATGTTTTAGGTACAACTGGGGGAGGCGACAACGAGTAGTAGCAAGGAATCACTTTCATAAGTTGTAGTAGTTATCTCACATGCTCTTTTTGTGAACTATAAGAATTACTAGAGTATTAGGTTACTGTTACTTAATGTAATAAGGTTCTTAAGCTACTTTGTTTATCACTTAATCAAGTTGACGTTAAAGTTAATTCCTGAATGTTGCCTTGTATTTTCCTAACGGAGAATACGGCAGTAATGCCTCGACTTAATAAGGTTTTTCCGCTGCTATTAATACCTTAATCAGGTAATTAGACGTCGGGGCATTACCGATAGGTCCGGGAAGGCCTAGGAAAAATAGGAGGAAGGATCCTGATGAGGACCCAAAAAAACCGGGGAAACTAAGTAGGGTCGGAATGGAAATGACATGTACGATATGTCATGTCAAGGGTCATAATAAAAGGAAATGCCCACTCAAGGTTACTTACGTTCCTCCGGAACCGGCACCTAAAAGGCCTAGGGGGAGGCCTAGAAATGATGGCCAACCACCACAACCCATGACCGATGCAGCATCGACATCTACAGCTCACCATTCTGCCACAGCTCAACCAAGTGTACTAGGCAGAGGTGGAAGGATGATCAGAGGTGGGATTGGGTCAAGGGGTGGAATAGGAAGAGGTGGTGGTGGCAGGGGGAATGTCAGTGGTGGCAGGGGAAATGTGAGTGGTGGCAGGGGTAATGTCAGTGGTGGTTCTGGTGGTAGTTCAGGGAGGGGTTCTGGTGGCAGAGCTCCTGTCCAAAGAGGGAGAGGGAGGGGAAGAAATCAACTAATCCGTGGTGTTGGTGTTTTTACACCACTTGATGGATCTAACCAAGTTCAGGTACGAGTCTAATTTAACCGTGCTTTTCTTGTGTATACACTAATGATGAAAAAGGCTAAATGCATATAGCTTAATTTCCTAGCTTAATTCGTTACGTTTTTTTTTTGTGGTGGCAGCGTACTAGAAGGCAAAGAGCAAGAACTGATCAAAGCTTCACAATGCCACTAGGCTCGCAGTCAAGCCAACAGTCCAGTGTTGTTCAACCTACAAAATGATGTGTGCCTCTTCTCGATGTGCATGAGTCGGCTTTTTTTGTTGCTATGGTTGCGTAGTGTTGCCGCTGTCGATGTGTAATTTTTTTGTTTTATTAGACTCTTAGAACCTACTGTTGCTGCTGTAATTTTTTGTTGCTATGCTTGTTGCTGCTGCTACTGTATGGGTGCACTACAAGTGCATTTCATCTTGCTACATTTTAACAGGACAAATGATGGTGTAATTTTTTGAAAAATATTACAGGAGCATTATGGTACAAGTTTAACAATCTTGCGATTGCACGTGAAATGTGTCAATACCTACTAAGCGTGCACGTGAAATGTTACAAAAAACTTACGATTGCAAAAAATAGGCCATTACATTTCTTAGTTCATTTAAATCCAAACATCAAAAACAACCTTATCATGACCTACTAATGTTAGCATCTAATCTTACTAAGCGTTCATCCAAAAAACGATTGCATCCCACAAACCATACGACAAACCATTACATATAATCTTGCAAATTAAACAACATCTACCGAAAGTACCGACTAATTAAGGAACATCAAAACCAAAACAGCAAACAAAATCCATGATAAATACAACCCCAATGTCAGATTCTTCTCATTCCTTGTCGAAAGCATCAATGCAATTTGTGCTCGGTTTAGTTCCATCTTCATATCTTCAGACTTTTTGGTAATCTCCTTCTTCATGTCCTGCCATTTTTCCTCCAATTTAGCATTCTTCATTTCCAATTTTTTGATTTTGTCATCCCTCAACTTTAGTTCATACTCCATCTCACATATATTTGTATCATTCTCTAATAATCCAAACCGAAGATCTTCCAATTCACTCTCCCTAGAATTTCTCTCATCAATAAATTTCAGAAAGTCACATTTTGTATCCTGAAAAATCAATTAACAATACACATAAACCCTTTTTATACCCAATTAATACAATTATAACAAATTAAAAAACGGAAATATAACTTACCGACCATAAAGGGCATCCATGGAACTTCCTTCCAGCATTAGGCCCATTCTTCACAGTCCTCACAACAGCAACACCACCACAATTGCAAATAACTTGACCCCTTGAAGTGTACGAAAAATTCGACCCAAAAGAAACTTGTTTTCGGCTACTCATGGAGGGCAACAAATTTTTTGAAACAAAATCTGGAAATAATGCTCAGTTTTTTAAGGGAGGAAGATGAATTATGGAGGAAAAAAATGGAGATGGAGAAGAAAGAAGGAGGAAGCAAAAAAATGGAGATGGAGAAGCTGTAAAATGAAGATATAGCAGCGGTAATAAAACAGCCAAACATAAATGCTGCCACGTCACCATGTTAACCAGTTATAAGAAGTCTTTCACCTGTTTGTCTTGTTACAAAAATGGGGATTAAGGTTGCATTATTCCAGAATAATCAAAAGGTTGCATTATTATCTGCGAATGTGTAACATGTTGCATTATTCTAGGCAATTTTTCCTTATTATTCTTAATTATATAACCTATCATTATGATAATTATTTATTATCTATAATAATTATTTATTATTTTATATTAATAATTTATTATTTAAAATAATTATTTTTATTGTTTAATTATTATTTTTTATTGGTTCTATTCAATTCAAAATATTTCACTTTAATTGAGTCCAATTTTATTTCAATTCACCTGATTTATACCGAAGAGAACAAGCCCATAAAAAGTCTTGGGCGCCAATTTTTTTGTACTCATAAGATATTTAAATATAAAGATACCGGTCAACAACAGAAATAATATGAATATTATACTCTTGACTTTTCACCTAATTCAAAGATATTTCAAAAAGGAAAAAGAAAAAGAAAATCCAATTTTAAAACTTTCTACAAAACTGTCAAATCAATATATATATTAAAAAGCGTAAGTAAGGAATGCAATCCGCCACGTGTCACCATTTCTCTTTGAATGACACTCTATCTATTTCATTCTCATATAATAAAAAGAAAATATCAACGTGAAAATTCGAACCCAAGACCTTGAGTATGCAATAAGGAGTTCTAACCACCCCTCCAACATGTTGTTAGTGCTTCTCTTATCAAAATCACTAATGAAGTATAGATAGAAACCAAGAGTTAAGTTGTAAATTTATAAAATGCATATGTAAATGAGAAGACTTTTTTTATATATTGTATAATTTTCACACTACATGACATCAATCATTTTAACTATTATTAAACTTAGTACACAAAAATACGAGCATCGCCGGAGGCTAAATCCTAGTTTATCAATAAAAAAAATTATGCTAAGTCCAAGTTCGTATGTAATAACTAATGGCTAAACTTTTCAAGGACCTCCATACACATTGGAAATTTGGGATTGGTAATAATGGTGGTTTTTGAGGTTGACTTCCTACTCTAAAGCAACTAAAATTGTCATATAGTCATATTCATATATACCTTATTCTTTCCAAAACCCTTCTTTCTATACGGGCATCAATTTAATAAGATTGGAATCTCTATAGTAATTTAAAGGCATTGAACAGACGTTCATGAAGCCTTAAACTACCTATGTAATATAGTTTAAGTAATATTTAATGAACAGATGATCATATGCATTAAACTATAGTTGCTTGACAAAAAATATAAGGGAACAATTACTAACTCACAAGTGGTTATCAAGATCATTCCTGTATTTTCGAGGCCTAGGGAAGAATAAGCAATTAAGGGCCGTGTAAATTATATTGTAATATAATTATTCTAGTAGGAGTACTCTAATAATAAGGTAGGTTAAAGGAATACTAATAGAGAGAAATATAACTAAAAAATGATAGTTTTGACTAATATGTAAAATTAAAATCGGATTCAACTGCCTCCTCAATGAAATTATTCTAATGTTGTACTTCATGTTTGTATGACTTTATAAGATTAATTAAATCGTGATATAATTCTTAATCAATTGAATATATGTTTATCTAATTTTCGACTTCTTTGATTTAATAGAGTCAAATTTAACTAGACATTATAAAAACGATACACTTTCTTGCCATAAAAGATCAATTTTAATCAACCAAACATTATAGAATCTAACTAAGAAAAGGCACTAATATAAACTTCATAGGAAATTAAAGTCAATTATCAGACCCATAACAAACAGTGCAACACCCTTCATTCTTTTCTACCTCAAAGCTTTCCCTACGAAGCAACTCAAATAACACCTCCGACCTCTACTTGCCAGCAATTTACACTTGGGTATAAAACCTTGACACTAAACAAGAATCAACTCAAAACCATAATAAGCCTAACTGCGTTAGACCAAGCTCAAAGACTGAGGGTTTGAGAACTATATATATATATGCATAAATTTATACACATAGAACGGACTTTGCTTAAATATAAAAGATAAAAAGAAGAAATAATGTGGGAAAAATATCAATAAGATTTCCACACAAATAAATACATCACTAGAGTAAAGCCTCTTAAGGATCCACCCAAAGGAAAAAAAAAAAAAGAAGTAAAAAAATAAACTCATGAGAAATCAATATTACTCCATATATCATCAAAATTGATATCATGGGAGACGTCGATATCACCAAGATTGGACCAAGTTTCATCAATGGAATCACCGGCGTTGTTGTTGTATAATGCATTACCATCCACCATCACTTCACCTATATCACCACCACCACCATAGTTGAAAGCTTCATTATTGCATGGCGGTTCGGCAACGACCTCCGCAACTCCAAGATAATCGACGTTGGTATCATCAAGATTGGGCCAATTGAATGCATTACCATCCATAATGGCTTCACGTATATCAGCACCACCATTGTCGAAAAGAACTTGATTCTTGCATGGCTGTTCGGCAACCATCTCCACAGCTTCACGCATATGATCACTAAAATCTTGCTTCTTGCATGGCGGTTCTTCTTGATCGAACAATAAAGCATCAAGTTCGGACCAATCGTCGTTGTGTGATGCATTATTTTCCTCCGTCACTTGACCTATTTGATCACCACCATTGTCGAGAGCTTGCTTCTTGGATGGAGGTTCGGCAACGAGCTCCGTAACTTGATTCTTGCGTTGCGTTTCTTGAACGAACTCTTCTCCAATTAATTGATTAGTCTTCCGCTTCTTAAGACCTTTAGTCTTGATTATCATAGTAATTCTACATACAACCAAATTTTTATAAACATCGATGACACCTTGTGGCAAGAAATCTGGATTAAAAGAGAACTCATGCATCTTCCACTCCAATGTGATATTGGGGTCCTCTATAAATTTCTTGTTCTCCGCAAACTTAAAGTATCTATCATAACCAATAACAACATTATCTCCATGCCCCTTAATCTCGTTGGCATAATCTCCTGACCATGTTCCAAACTCCATGGCTTTACGAACCATCTTTCTTTTTGCCTTTCCCTTTCCCTTTCTTCTCGCTGACTTCCCTTACTCGCGTAAACACATAGCGTTCTATTTCTTGTACCGTGTCTTTCTCTTCTCCGCCATTGATTTCCACGCCTTGGAATAAATCGTAGGGATGAATCGTTGGAATAAAACCACCATGACAAGCCTAACTGCGCAACCTCAAAGACTGAGGGTTTGAGAACTATATATATATAGTTTTTTTGGATATGGATGAGAGAGCAGAAGAAAGTAAAAGGAAAGAACAACAACCATGCACACGTTTTAGAATATGTTGAGCGGAATTGGGTTTAGATTATTTTTATCTTTCCCTTTCTAATCATGATCTTCTTATTAGTTTATTGATAAAGTATGTAAAACCTGCAGATCATAGTAAAACTCCAATCGTAATAATATGTAAACAACTTCACAAAGATAAGTAACTATTTATCTGTAATTATATGCTAGTGTTAGTTTTTAGAGTAGAGAGGAGAGTAAAATAAAATATGGAGAAGTTTTGTGTTAAACTTGCTCATTTAATCTCAATACAATAAGTGCCTTTTATAGGCTTACAATATATAGCAACTAACCTAAAAGATAGACACATATCTAAGTAGTGGAGAACATGTCTCATACCATATCCTCCATAACTACTAGCCACTAATCACATTTTAATTATAAAATAAATTACCCACTAACTCACTACTAGCCACTAATGCTACCTATTAGGAACTACTTTTGGAGCATTATCCAACAGCTAGTAAATAATGTTCCCTTCGTTTCTTTTCGTTTGTCCCATTTACTATACGTCCAAATATTAAGGAAGATAGTGTTATAGGCATGTGAGTGGGGATAACAATTAAGGAGTTCACTTAATTTATAGTAAATGTGATAAATAAAGTAGGTGACAGAAAATTGTAAGGTACATATAGGATCCAAAAGGTGATAAAGAATTGATAGATGGGTAATTTACATGTATGGAAACATGAAAAAGTTGGACAAACAAAAAGAAACGGACAATAACGGAAAGTAGGATCAGACAAATAAAAAGAAACGGACAATAACGGAAAGTAGGACAAACAAAAAGAAACGGGTAATAACGGAAAGTAGGACAAACAAAAAGAAACACATGGAGTATATTTTTTAGATATCTGTATATATACATTCAACCAAATCCGACATTTGACTATACCTGTTATCATCTTTTCAATGAGAAGCTATGTATCTATTGCTTTCCTGTGAGAAGTTCTGAATTTAGATATCTGTATATATAAATTCAACCAAACACATGAATTTTTACTTTGATATAAATGTTACATTTTTTGTATTTTATTTTGTGTAAATTTTTCCATATATTTTGTTTTCTTTTAAGTTATAAAAAATATTGAATTATTTAGGTTGTAAAGGATGGGATTAAGTCTTCATAATCTTTAAATCTTTAAGTTTTTGGCCGTGGTTGAGAGAGACCAGAAGAAAGATTGAACAAAAACGACCTAGGATTTGTTGGGCGGCTTACTATTCCTTTTCTTTTTCCTTCTTTTTTTTGGAAACAGGCGTAGATAATTATCATCTTTCCGTTCTTAATTATCTTCTTATGAGTTTATTGATAAAAAAAAATATATAACCCTGCTGAACATAGTAAAGATAAATAGTAATGATATGTTAACCAATTCACAAAGATAATTATTAATATCTGTAATAATACTGTAAATATCTATAAATATACATACAACAAAATCCAGCAATTTACGTACTAAGATTTCATTTTATGTATTAATAACAAAAAAAGAAACTCAAAGTATAGTATGTAAAGAGTTCAGAAGCCTTGCAATCAACTTGGGACAAATTAATCTAAAATTTTTCTGCCATATTTTAAATTAGAATTTATTATTAGACATAATTTTGGTTTATATTCACATTTTCTACAAAATAAATCTCCTCCACGTATTAGCTTTTTTCATTTACTTTTGCTCTTTTTGCATACCCTACTTATATTGGATCATATATTTTCTAATATAAAATATCAATATGACTAAATAATACTGAATTTGTCGCAATGGTATTTAGATAATATACTATATGGCCTATGGAGTAGTAGTTTTTACTAAAAGGAAGCAGAAATTAGATTATATGTGAACGTGCAATTTGAACAATTAAAAAAAAAATTAATGCAACAAATGCACCTTCATGCATTTGAGGTATTACTTTGACCAAAAATATCTATGATTACATATGAGTAAAAACTACATATTATGAAAGTATGTCATGAGATAAACTAATAAGATTCCACTTCACTATATTTTTTATTATGTACTAATCACAAATCATAGTTAAAGTAATATGTGTGAATAATGAAAAAGAGCAATTGTGATCTTCTTATGAGTTTATTGATAAAAAATAATGATCTTCTTATGAGTTTATTGATAAAAAATATTGGGAAATTTCATGAGGTACCTCCGGGGTTAGAGCTAATTTCTCGGGTACCTTTTTTTGGTTTTCGACGGGTCTGTTCTCCCCAGCTTATTTTCAGTTCAGTTCAGCTCTGGACAATATTTTTACTCTCACATATTACTATTCACTTCAGTTCAGTTGAGTTCTATTCCGTTCAATTCAGCTCAACTGTTTTATGCCGAAGAGAACATGCCCTAACTCTCAACTATTCCGTCTGTTTCTTTTGTTTGTCCTACTTTAATTTTTTATCTGTATTTTTTTGTCTGTCTTACTTGCAATCTTTTCTTTTTGTTATACTTCCTCCGTATCAAATTAGTTGCTACCCTTTTGCGGACTCCAATGCAATTTTTGATGTGAGAGAGATAGAGGGTAAAAGCCATGTGGTAAGAGAGAGATAGAGAGAAGGAAAAGCCAAATAAAGAAGTGTGACATCTAATAAGAAATTTCTTATTTGGAAAGTGTAGCAACTAATTTGATACGGAGGAAGCACAATTTTCTCTATTTCAAAAAATACTTTTTTGCTCATTGATCCCACATGTTTCTCCTACAGTTCTTTCTCTCCTCGTCCTTTAACCCCACATAATGATTACGTGATCTTTTTATCACTCTCCTAAATAATTGGACAACGAAAGGAGGTTATTCTACTCATACCAACAATCAAAACAACTAATGCAATCAAATAATCAAATCAAATTAATAAACTTTCGCATGATAAGTTATGAGAGATCAGCTAAACACCAAACAAGACAACAAGACATACTTATTACATTTTTTTATGCTAATCAGGAAATGAAATTTAAAAAAACAAGCCTTTAAGTCATACACGGCTAGAGTTGAGACACCGGATGGTTAAGGACATCACGGTCCTCCAAATATACATCATTACAAAAGCTTGGAACAATGTTATGTTCTACAACATCATTGATGAAAGCTCCTCTTTTCCTCATTTCCTTTGCGATGCAATCTGTCAGCCTATTGCTCTCTCTAGTAGTAGCTTCAATCTTCAAACCAGGCAGGAGCGAGATAAGATCCTTACACCTCAACACAATGTTAAAGTTATCATTTCGACACAGGTTATCATCAAAAACTTTATCCCTTGCATTAGCACAATCCATGATGAGAGTGGCTTCCTTCCAACTGTGAACCTGGGCGACAATTAGGCTTTGCATAATAGCTAGCAGTTATGCCATTAGTGAGTTGGCAGCAAAAATACACTTAGAAAAGCTCCTAATCCACTCCCCTTCACAATTTCGGACCACCGTAGCAATGGTGGCCAGTTTCTCACTACCCACCCAGGACGCATCACAAGAAATAATGAAATTTCGGGCATGTCTCAAAATTTTAAATTGTTAACGCGAGGAACATCCCAAGTTTCCAACTTAGAACCCGGGTAGCCCAAAATTCCCCAGTAACTGATGCTAGTTAAGTCCCAATTACGGATTACCCCCCTAATACAATCACCCACTTACACTATGTCTATCAAAAATGGTAAGAGGCCCTAGAAGAGACTCCGAAATGACACCAGAATTTAACCATTTATCAAAACAAAAAGACACAGAGGAGCCATTCCCAACTCCTAACGGAGAACCATTCATACTTATTACATTAAACGCATCGATTACTCTAACATCTAACGGGGATTTAACCAATATAACGAACAGATCGCGTATGCTTCATTTTTTTCCTCGAGCATTGTTGGTTACTTGGGTTATCCATAAAAACATTTGGATTTCACTATTGCAACATCTTTACACCTCTGCGCATTACCTTCACAGAAAAAATATTATTGTTATGAGAAAAGCTTCATCAGACAGTGTTATCTTAATTAAATCAATATAATGTTAGAAGAAGTGTATCAGCAAAATTATCTAACTTTTTATAAAATGAAAAATTTATGATCAAAGAATTACAAAGATCAATCCAAAAAGTTACTATTATAGGAAATAATATAGTGTGATCACACACTTCTTTCGTTACCGGAATTAGAGGTGATTCCATAATAAAATAGTGAGAACTTATGGTTGAAACTTATAATTTCGCCTAAATACAAGTGTTGCATTAATTTTGAAACAATGACAAAAATTAAACTAGTACGTTATCAAACAGAAGTATCAGAAAGTCAAAAGAACTACTTCTTGTACAATAAGACAGTAGCACAATCACTATATTGCAGCCTGCTGCGTTGGTTGCCAAACAAAACAAAACAAAAACCTACGTCTACACTCTACACACCATGGCTAAAGCAGGGAGGAAATGTATTCTTGATAGTATTCTTCGTGTGGATCAATGTCAAACATAGAGGGCATGTCGTGCTCCTTCTTGTACTTTTCTACCGTGAGAAAATTTAATACGGCCTCCCTGTAATAACAAGTTTGTAGTTAGATATACGGACAAAAACAAGCTCGTAAGGAGAAGACCCCATTTTTATTTGAATTTGATTGAAGTGAACTTAACTATGTTATAGAGTTGAACTGAATTGAATTGAAAACTTAAAAATACATCTAAAGGAACATGTAAGGTGGTTGTGTACTTGTGTTTAATACATATAAAAAGTATAGCTAATGAATGTGTGATATATCTCCATAGTGCACGAAATCGACCTCAATGAGAGTCGCTCTGCTACATAACTAGGTCCCAAAAGAGGTTCACTCCATAGTCCTGGTTTTTTTTAGTTGGTTTATTTGACTTTTACACTTTATATTTACCAATTTGCAACTTTGACCATCAATCGACTAGTGCAAAGTACATAAGGTTGATGTTTTGTAAATATACATTGAGACAAACCAGCATACTCCTTGTTCCTCAAATTTTTTCATTTACTAGGCCAAAGGTAACCAAGGCAAGGAGGATAAAGAACATACAAGCATATTCTCTTCTTTATTTGAATACAAGAGAGATTGTAGTCTTGAGAGAGTTCGGAATAGAGTGTGGCTAACAAGCGAATAATGTTGGGTGGAAAAGGAAAAAGTGTACACCAAATCAGTAATAAAACAATATAAGAACTTCAAGGTCACTTGAAAATACGAAGTAAGAAGATTTTTTGAGGAATGGAAATTTCTTAGCAAACAAAAATTATGTCAAAATGAGGTACGTAAAAAGTGCAAAGTCGAAACGATAAGATTTGAATGGACGACTAATGAGCCGAAAAATAGGTTGCAATGTACTTGTTTAAAACAAATAAGTATTGACTATTGTAAATGGAGAAAGCTCATTCCAACGCCATAAAAAGCGAGAACTATAATCAGGGAAAGAAATTATTGGAAGATAACCTATAGCTTTCTTGGAGCTCCTTGTTCTCAGGATCTAACTTGAGGGCATGCTCATACTCCTTTTTCGCCTGTTCGTAGTCCTGTACCACCCACACACACACACAGTGCTATATCATGTCATCGAAAGAAATCCAAATGCACCTTTTTGGACACTTAGGGATCGTTTGGTTCAAGTTATGGAATGGAAAGGGGACGGAAACAAATAAAGGAGGAGAATGATAACAGATAAGGTTACCTTTATAATGTGTTTGGTTGAAGTCATGAAATAGAAAGAGAGTGGTAACCATTACCACCAAGTAATGGCTTTTGTTACTTCATGAGAAGGGGAAGGTAACAACTTGGGAAGTCCATTACCACCAAGTAATGGTAATGGATTGAGGAGGAGGTGAACCAAACAAGAGGTATGGAAATCGGTAATTGATTCCGTTTCTTGGAGTTCAAAAATAGTGAAGCAAACGACCCCTCAAACTAATGGTCAAAGTTTGACAATGAAGAAAAATATCTCTTCTCCACAACAGGGCTAGATAACATGGTACTACAGCATTTAACACATACCCGCAAAAGGGCCCAGGCCACCCCAGCCCGGTAATGCGCCTTTGGCCAATCATCCCTCACCTCAATGCAGGCCAATGCATCAACGAGAGCACGCTTTCCTTCCTCCAAACGAGCCCAGCAGAGATTCCTGTTGGATAACACTGCTGCATCTGTTGGCTTCAAACCTAATGCCTGTAGATTTTTCACAGCAATATACATTATCTTTTATAATCCATAAGCCGCTGGAGTTAAGGAAGAATTCTCCCTGCATCCCGTATTATTTAGCAGCAATTGAATTTTGAAGTCAAAGTTAGAAAATCTTGACTAGTATGATGCTCACTGATGTGTAAGACATCGATAAGACCTTATTAGTTCCGTGTCAAGGTGTTTTTTCCCGTTTCAATATATCAACCTTTTATAAATGATACATCATTAAAGATATTACTGGTTAGAGTATTGTTAATAGTCATATTGTCACATTAATATGAAACAAAGGGAGAGATATACCTCAGTATACCAGCACGCTGCCTCTAGATAATGTCCCTTCTTCACAGCTTCCGTTCCCTTCGCTTTGGCTTCTAGAAACTTCCTTTCAGTCATATGTTCTCTCTAAAAATTAAGCAAATTCGGTTGCGCAAGAATCAAAACAAGTAATTCTAGACTTACTAGTCCTAGAAAGATTGATGAGATGTCTTGTACCTCATATCTTGCTTTAGGGGAATTGACATGCTCAATTATTCCACGCACGCTCCAATCAGAAATACCTGGAATTGGTGTAGTTACAGGAAGGAGCGCCATTACATCAGCGTGATGGCCGAGTTTTGCAGCAATTTGTAATGGTGTAAGCTCATACTGAAAAAATAAAATGATGTAAGTTAGACTTCCCAAATAAAAACAATATTTGGTAGAGGTGAAAACTTGCATTTGTGCAAGTTACAGAATTCAGTACTCACGAAGTTGGGGACATCAGGATCAGCTCCTAGAGCAAGCAAGCGCATGATTATGTCAGTTTGTCCTTCAGAGACAGCCTCAATCAAGGGAGTCGTTCCACGTGCAGCGTCATTCGGATTAGCACCCCACTACACAATTTCAGAAACTAAACAATTGAGAGCAACAACAACTCAACAAGCCAAGAGTAATAATGATAACAAATAGGGGTTGTTGGGACTCTTGGTCCGATCTATTTTGATGATGATAAACACATCTTGCTATAACAGTTTGATTTGTGTAACAGAGTTCTAAGCAAAGTGAGAGTGTGGACTTCACGGAAGCTCAAGCAATTCAAAAGAGTAGCTTAGGATTAGTTATACTGCTTCTGTTGTAATTAACTAGCTATGAACCTATGATCATGTGCTAAATATGTAATGTGAATATAAGATGATGAAATATTTTCTTAAGAGTTAAGAAATAATGAATCATCTTAAATTCACATCTATAAGGGATTTGATTTTATTATCTTTAAAATTAGAAGCCAGAAAAATGTTTTACATATACTTTTGGTTTTTGAAAAACGACTTAGAGGTGTATAAACGTTTAAGTGAAAAAATGTTTTTGTTAGATAAAGATGGAAGATAAAATCTTTATATTCTTTAAGTAACAAAAAATATTTTTTCACAAATAACGTTTCTTTCAAAAAGGATTTTTTTTTGGTTCTTTAAAATCTGATTTCAGTTTTAACAAGAAAAAATCAAAGATTTGGAAATCAGTTTTTTAAAAGATAGATTTTATATTTTTGGTAAGATATTATTCCTTAGGAATAAGATAAGTTTTACCAAGAAAGTTAAGATCTTTACTTGGAGAAGAAGCAGAGGTAGTTATGCTATTTAAGAAAATGATACACCTACTGCTTCATTAAGCTTTTCACGCAAAAACCTTCTCTGCCTTGTGAGTTCTTTATTTGAAAAACAAATCCCTTCACAACACAGTGTACGACACTGTGCTATAGCTAGTTAAGTTGTTTGTATTGATCCTCGTATATGCTTATCTAAGAAGCACTTGTTAACGAGGCCTTCAAATACTTCTGTAAATTCATTAACAACATTTAGAGTTAAGTATTGGGAAGCACTACTAGGGTTAGTAGTGGGGGAAACTAGTTTGTTTCAAAAGATTGATATTTTGAGTTGAATATTAATAAGAGAATAGGTAGGGTGGACGTAGATCTCAGTGTTGGGATCGAACCACGGTAAATCTGTGTGTCTTACTTATTATTTCCGCTGCTTAATTGTCTCAAAGTATTTGATTGAGTTTACGAGTGAAAAACGAGATTTACCATTCATGGCACAGTGCTCGGCACAGTGCCATAAAGTTCGTTTTTTGCGAAAATTCGACTTTAAATCAACCACTCAATTCAACCCCCCCTTCTTGAGTGTTCCCTTGCGTTCCAACAGGGGTATTACTCGAGCGTGTCTACTTGCGAGCAACTTGAACTCGGGTATAAAACCTGGACACTAAACAGGACTCAACTCGAGACCATTACAAGCCTAACTGAGTTAGACCAAGCCCAAAGACTAAGGGTTTGAGAAGTATATATTTATATATGAATAGGATCAAATGAAAACTGTTTTCACCGTTAAAACCAAGTAAAAGGTACATGTTAACATAAAGGGGGTAAGCGTGCATTCATTAAGGGCATTTTTGTAAATACTGACAACTTTGATGTTAGCAGCACAACTTTGATGTTAGAAGCACGCGTACCCTTAAATCGTAATATGTACCCTTCTAAATATTATATGTACCCCTTTTTCCAATCTGAATTGTTAGTTTTCAGTTTTCAGCAAAGTATAAGTTTTTAGTAGAACCCGACTATATATATATATATAAATGCATAAACCAATACACCTAAAGTACGAGAACAACGTGTGGAAGCATATGCATCACGACAAACACAAATCCTTTAATTTCAATTTTCATTTTTGATCGTTTCCTAAACCCTCTGCATATTCGCCTTTGTAGATCCCTCCTTGCAGCAACCAAAGCGAGGAGCATTCAATGAAGCTAAGTACGGTTGCGAACAACTCAAAACTAGACTCTATTTTAAATCAAGTCGAGCAGAACCTTACTCATGCTCAGTCCACTCGATCAGCAACTCTGAACTCAAGTGTCATAAAAACAAAAAGAAACGAAACAAGTGGCACAGCCTACAGGAAAAAATTAAGCGTGGGAGCAAAAGATATGCAGACAGTGAATAAAATGGATGATAGCAGATTATAGTACCTCAAGCAATGACCTTGCACAAAGAACGGACTTGGCTTGAATGGCAGCAAGCAGTGGCAACAAGCAGTGGTGGTAATGTGTTAGGAGAAGCTAGATTAGGCTGCATATAAAGGATAAAAAGAAGAAATAATGTGCAAAAACTATCAATAAGATTTCCACACAAATAAACATCACTAGAGTAAAGCCTCTAAAGGATCCAATTAGTATCAGAAGAAATGACATTAGAGTACATTAGCCTGATTTTCGAGCAAACACTCCACAGCGTCACTCATGCCATGAACTGCAGCAGCTTGCAGCGGTGTTCCTACGTAAGATTGTGCATCCACTTGTGCACCATTTGATATCAGCAATTGCAGCAGATTTGTTCGTCCTGCAAAGACCAGGCATTACAGCATAAATGCATACTCACTGTGTATCCCTTTTTTGGACTTTACACAGTCTTAATGCATATCTTTGACCTTTCAAATCTTTGAGTGCACATTAATAGAAGTTCAAAAAATATGAAAATAAACATTGATACAAATCCAATAAGCTGATTCATTTTATACAAGATTATGAAGGGGAAGTTCTTGACTAACCTCTTTTTGCAGCATAATGTAATGGGGTAAATCCCTTATCCGCAGCCATATTACAGTCTGCTCCATGGTCAAGGAGATAAGAGGAAGTGACATAATCCTCCTCCAAAGTCGATATATGTAATGGAGTATCTCCTGGAAAATGGATGAATTGCTCACAAATCAATAATGGCAAAAGGGGACCAAGCTAAGTAAGCTGTCCGGACGGGCAACATTTAGTAACTCAGCAGGCAATCATGAGACTAAAGACCTATCGACACTGTTAAATAAGCCCGGCTAGCAGTTTCAGTTAGTATTTTGGAGTTTGGCCCACGACGGGCATGTTGGAGCCCGAATGGAAGGCGAGCCCCTCTTTCGTCGCGTGTACTTTTTTTGGTCCCATGTTCTAGTAAGGCTATGTTTTTTTCAACTTATTTAAGCACTTTAATGCTTATTTCAGAAATGATCAGATCAGATTACAAAAATTCAAATCAGACCAGATTAGATCAGAAAAAATCAGATCAGCTCAGAAAAGTTCAGATCAAATCTGATCAGAAAAGTTCATATCAGATCAGAAATTAAAATAATAACAAAAACAATTATAATAAGTTCAGATCAAAAAAATTCAGATCAGGTCAAAAAAATTCGGACCAGATCAGAAAAGATCATATCAGAATTGTTCAAATCAGATTAGACGTATGGAACGAATCCTAAGTCTTATTGGGTCTGTGAGCCTCATAAAAAAAGAAGGCCATAAAATTCTCCCCTTCTCTCTCCATAGTAATTCTTCCCTGCATTGAAGTCAAATACATAAGCTCCAAAGTAAGGGTTTTGTATTTCTTTCCTTTCCTATCCCTTTCTTGATTCCTTTCCCTTTCCCCTTTTCCAACCAAACGCCCCCTAAGTGTCCTATGTAAATCCTTATGTGCTTCTCCTGTTTATTGCCTCCCTCCTATTTATAGCTAACTTGCTTGTCTCATAAATCAAGAAAAAATCATTGATCCTCGGCGAGTAGCATTGAGTTGCTTACATATGTACAAGATAGTTAAATACTGCTTGTCATTCCAATTGCTTGAAATTACACATGCCATCCCAACTTCTTGATTTATTACTTTACAAATTTTATTTGTGTTCTTTCCAATTTTAATCGATAGTTCAAATTTGATTTCCTTTGTTATAGTTATACCCAGGCCAAACGATTGGTACCTTAATAGTTCGAGCATTAACAACTCTATTTATGCACAAGTAAATGTTATAGATATGAGATATTTGAGATACAAAAAGATACATTAGTGTAATATATTTTTCCATATTAATTGAATAATAAATCGTAGCTTATGGAAAGATATAGTAGGGTCTTTTGATTGTTTTCTAATGGTCTAGGATTTGCTTAGGTAATAGGAGTATAGGACTCTAAATGTTTCCTACTTTTCGCATGTTTTATAATAATGAGAATCTAACATAATAATACAAGACGGTCAATGTAATGTGATTTCTGTCACAAGTCATTATAATCCATCTAACTAATGTAAGATGGAGTAGATGTCAACTAGTTTAGTTGGTAAAATCTTGTTAGGGGTGGCACTCCTAGTCTCCTACCATCAAATCCCTTCTACATCACTGCAGTTTGTCGCTCTATACGCACCAAAAAACAAGTGAAGAAACTATACATTGCATCATAACCACTAAATCGGTACTAATAACAAACTAATAGCAATTTTTCCTAGATTGTAATGCAGATGCAAAACTCGTAGACCTTAAAAAAAATATTGAATTAACTTGGAAAAGATTAGAATATTGAGCAAATACCATTAGCATCTTGTTCATTGACATCGAATTTGAGTTCCTCAATAAGATACTTGCATACATCAAGCTTGCCCTCTGTACCAGTAATACCTGCTGCAGCAGCATGCAGGGCGTTTCTACCAAAAATGTCCCAAACCTCCTTCAAAGCTTTTGCTATTTCACCTCCATTAGCATATTCCTTTGCCAACTCTGCATTTACCCAATCAAATAAATAAAAAAATTGATGTAAGTATAATAACTTTACAGCCATTTTCACATCAAATAACCCATTTGAGATGAGACTCAAGAAAATCAAGTTTTTCTATTAACTTACATAATCTATACTAAAAAGTGTTACTAAGAAAGCATCACGTGGAGGAAGACGCCAAAAATCAATATCGGTATTATTCTTTATTTCACATAACTTCCTCTATATAGTTACATGAGTTTACAATTATTTAATTTTAAAAAATATTCTAAATATTAAAATTATATACTTTCGCATGCATAGAGTAATTGTTATAAGGGTGTCATTGGCGACCAAATGGTCCAAATAGCACTAAAGAATCTCTGTCCCTTACGATATCTTAGTCAGCCATAAATAATGATATTTTCCCATTTATATATGGTTAGTTTATGGGGAAAAGGGAGTTTTTTTAAAGATTTGAACAAAAAAAAAGAGAGAAAATATACTCTTGAGTAGTTGAGGGTCCCCTGCAAAAGCAGCAGTGATGATACGCTGCTTTGAACTATCACCTGCACGTAATAAGGCGTATTAATGAACAGAGAGAGAAAGAAAATGAAGGAAAAGAGAGAAAAATGAAAGAAAATTGGTAGTAACTTACTATGGGAAGGTGAAGAAGCCATTATTCTTTTTGTTTCTGTCAGTTCAATTGTTCGAATAGAGAGTTGAAAATTTAGAGAGAAATACGGCAAATTAATATCGTGGTGATGTAAGGATTTACTTAGGCGGTTTGCCGGTTTCTCTACTAAAGTTGTACGCTATGAGTTAAATTCCCACGTTTTGTGGGAATTACAAATTTCAAGGATTTTGAGTTTCTCCTTTTTTTGTTATTTACTAGTAACAAAACAACTGGGAATTTATATTGCCTGTATTTCATCCTGCATACCAAACAATCACATATCTATTCGGGCAACTTTTCTAGATAAATCTTTTTCTATTCTTGAATAAATCAATTTCGGTTAAACTTGCCCTCACTCGTTACATCATAAATAATTAAATATAGTGTGCGGTTCATCATAGTGTTTTTACTAAATTTACAAGCCGTGTACACTATAATTTTTTTAAAATATAATTTTATTTACAAGTATGAGACTTTATTAGGTACAAAAAATAAGAAACTGGAAATAAAAAATTGATAACAATCTTCGTAAGTACTAGAATTGAAAGAGAAAGAGAGAGAGTTTCTAAACTATTGACAATAATGATTAAAGAAGGCAATATCCAATGGATGATCAATCACCCGCTCCACCCGAAAAACATAAAAGGGTGAAAACCCGAATTAAATGGATGATAGTCGGGTGGCGGGTGAGCGGGTGATGGATGGATTAGGGTGAAACTTTTTCACCCATCACCCGTTTACCACCCGCTCAATCACTCATTTTTTTCATTTTTTCTAAAAAAACCATCATTTTTTAAATTAGTATGATATATTTCCTTTTTATCATTCTTTAACATGTTTCCAATAAACTTAAATTATTGTAATTTAACATGAAATTAATGTATACATTGCCATTTTTGCAAGTTTGAATAACTATTTCTTGTTAACCTCTCTTAAACGGATGATCACCCGGTCCATCCGTTTCACCCGCGGGTGACGGATGGATGGATGGGTGGGAGTTATTAACTCGTTGTCATCCTTAATAATGATATATAAAAAGATATAAAAAAAACAAATTAGGGAAGTCTTATTTATAGTTATCCTAAAAGTTAGTAGAAAACGAATTCTAATAGCACTATTAGCACATAAATGGTTTAGATTCAAGGAGAAAAAATATATATAACATAAACACATCATACAACAACGTTCAATTGCGGTATTAAAATAAATTCATAACACCTGCCACCATCACGAGAACCCTTCCCCTGTCGTCCTCTACATCTGGCACGTCAACCCAAAATTTCTCTTCTCCACAAGGGTTAACACCATTAAGGCATTAGCAACGACATCGTCTAATAGGGCCACCAACGAGGAGAAGACAAGCAACAACAATATCATTAAGACATTAAGGCATCGACTAGGAGACAACACCACCAATCTAGTCAATCCAGTGGCAGCGAAAATAACACCAATGACCCATGAGAACCAACCCATAAATCCGTAATAGTTACCAATAAAGGAGTGAGAAGAAACAAGGGGTTCCAAATATCTTGATTATAGAGAGACATGTTATGTGTGGATTGTCGAATTTAAAATGAGAGAGTCTTGTATAATCAAGAATGAAAAACATATTCAATAGAGCATATTCTTGTCGATTTTACTTATACTCCCTCTGTCCCCAAAGGATTTTCCATTTCATTTGGACACAAAGTTTAAGTAAAGAGGTTGGTGTGAGGCCTAAAGTATTTTATATTGAAAAGTAAGATAGTGAGTATCTTTTGGAATTGTATATTAAGAGAGAGCGTGAGGGCCAACTGCTTTTTGTAAGGAAAATGATACTACCTCCGTCCCATATTAGTTGAAACAATAGCTTATGCACATAGTTTTAGGAAGTTAATAGAGTAGGGTGTAGGTTATATTAATTTATTGTAAAAGTTGATGTGATAGAAAATGATGTGGTACTTTTAGGAAGTTAATATAGTAGGGGAGTAATATTTTAATGTTTTTTATATAAACCAATGAATGAGTGGGGTATATTAGTTGAGTGATATATAATAAAATATTGGTGGGTCCATGCCTAAATAGAAGTGTTGCAACTAATATGGGACAACCGTATATAGAAAGTGTTGCAACTAATATGAGACGGAGGGAGTATTATAATAGGTGGGTCATATCCAAATAAGGAAATGAAAAATGTAATTGGGACAAACAAAAATGGAAAAATGGGAAATCCTTTGAGGGACGGAGGGAGTATATCTCAAGTACACAAATGTTTTCTATTCTTCATGAATCATAACTACTTTAAACATCTTTTGAAGGTCCAATTTTAGGAAAAATTGCCTAGAATAATGCAACCTTTGGGCGATTCGCAGATAATAATGCAACCTTTTGATTATTCTGGAATAATGCAACCTTAATACCCCATTTTTTTTTAACAAGACAAATTACCTAAAACCGGTTGACTAGGTAAAACTTTTACTAAGTTGACCACATCAGTTGCTTTCCCTCCCAAACCCACCCTGTTCATCTTCTTCTCTCTCTGTCTTCGAAAAAAACCCCTTCATTTTGCAAAAAAAAACTCCATTGAAGCTTGGATTGCTAGAGAAGAAGGCACGCAATTGGTCCAGTTCGTAGTTGCGTTTCAATCGTCGCCAAAAAGGTAAATCTTAAAACCCTAATTTTGAAATTCCTCGATTAACACTCGTTTTCTGTTTGTGGTTTGTTTGTGGTCTGTTTGTGGTGAAATTATCTTGAAATTTGCATGCTTTAGAGTTATTTGTTACTGTATAAAGTTCAAAGTTCAAATTTTGATGCTTTTTAATCTGTTTATAGGATGGATAATGTTACTCTTAGAATTTGGCATGGTGGTGGTTTTAAAGCTGTTAAAAATGGTGATATGGTGTATGAAGGTGGTGAAATTAGGACATTTAGTGTAGACCCAGATGAACTTTGTTACTGGTATTTAGTAGAATTAGGTAGGGAATGTGGAGCGTACGCTAAATTTTTTGGAGCTTTTTACTTGGTACCTGGTATGAGTATGTTAACTGGGTTGAAGCATGTGTATGATGATAATGAGGTTTTAGAGATGGCTGCATTAGCAATTAAAAACAGGTCTATTGATGTATTTCTTTGTCACACTGAGAAAGGGTTGCCAAATGTAGTTCCTAGGGATCCACCATTATCACAGGAAGCTAGAACTCCTATTGCCACTGTAATTGCCACTGTTTCCCAGAAAAGACTTACCCAAAAACTAACACCAAGGAGGGGACCATCCAAAGGTGAAGTAGGTGTGAGATGTAGCCCTAGGAAGCAAAAAATAAAAGAAACCCCCCACCTATAAATGCTTGTACTGCTGTACCTTTAAATAATACTGCCACATCATCCACTCTTAAAGAATCTTCCACCTCAGCAACAAATGCCAAATCTGAACCATATCCTTTGCAACTGACCCCATCCTTTTCAACCCTAGATTATCACAACCCAAGTACATCAGTCAAGCAAACTACACAGCAGAAAACACAGCCCCTCCCTTCCTTTCAGACTCAAGTTGAAACTGCAGACCCCTACTCAGATCTGTCAGGTGATGATACAGATGTGAGTGACCCTTTATATCAGCCACCTAAAGAGAAAGAGGGTGATCAGGAAGTTGGGGATGAAGCTGTTGGTGATGGAGAGGAAGATCAGGGAGGTGGAGAGGATGATCTAGAGTTGGAGAATGAGGTTTTTTTAGAGTTTGGTGAGGAAGCTTATGAGGATGAGGTTTTAAACTCAGATAACAGTGATGAGGAGTACAGGGAAGTTAGGGATAAGGTGAGGAAATGCAACATCAAGCTACATGATATAGTTGAGCAACTTCAAAGAGAGGCTGCAGAGGGTAAGCTATCTTCTGTAAAACAAACAGAAGCAGCTAGGGTTGATATCCCAGGGACTAGTGGGCATGTCAGTGACTATGAGGAGAGTGGAGATGAGCAACTAACTCCTCCTGAAAGTGGGGATGAAGGTCAGGGAATTAGGAGAAGACCAAGTGTGATTGTGGGCCCTAACACAGATTTCACAACATTTAGGTGGGTAGTTGGTCAAAGGTTTGCAAATACTAGTGAATTCAAAGTTGCTGTTGCAAAATATGCAATCTTTCAAGGGAGGAATGTGAGTGTTACTCTGAGTAACAAGAATAGACAAAAACAAATAGGAATTAGGTGCATAGAGGGGTGTCCTTTTTATCTTTATGCTGCTTGGGACACAAGAAGGGCCACTTTGGTTGTTAGGACAGTGAAAGAGTTGCACACTTGTTGTAGGAACATGTCTAAGAACAGACAATTGAAAACAAGATGGGTTGCAAATGAATTCTTGGATGTTTTTAAGGCTAGGCCTCATTGGCCGGCTAAAGAGATTAAGGAAACAATTAGAAGAGCATATAGGGTTGTTGTGAAAAGGGATTTTGCTTATAAGGTAAAATATGCTGCACACAAGATGCTACATGGAAGTATGCATGAACATTATAAGAAGGTTTTGCCTTACTTAAAGGCTTTGAAAGATAGCAGCCCTGGGAGTGTGTTCGATGTGGTAACTGATGTGCGCGTACAAGACCAGCCACCTGTTTTCCAGAGACTGTTTACGTGCTTCGAGGGGTTGTCAGTGGGTTGGATGCAGGGCTGTAGGAAAGTCATTTGTGTGGATGCATGTTTCCTGAAAACATTTTTGGGTGGACAATTGTTGTGTGCTGTTGGTAGAGATGGGAATGAACAGATGTTCCCGATTGCGTGGGCGGTTGCAGAGGGTGAAAACAACATGTCTTGGGGCTGGTTCTTTGTGCATTTGCAGAGTTGCTTGCAACTAGGAGATGGTGATGGAATTGCTATCTTGTCTGATGAGCATCCTGTAAGTTACCTAATTTCTAACTTTATTTGCTTCATTTCCCCCTTTACTTTTCACATTATGCATTAATTCCTCTAAATAATTCATGTGCCTAAGTATATGTACAGTAATACCATTATTATGTGGCTTAATAGGTGTTTTTTATGTTGTTTATTCTTTATAGGCCATCTTGAATGCTGTTAGTAGAGTTCTACCAAAAGCCGAGCATCGTCATTGTGCGAGGCATATCTATGCATTATGGCATAAATCATTCAAGGGGGATGACTTGAAGCTGGCTTTTTGGAGGTGTGCTAAGTCTTACAACAGCACTGACTTTGAAGATGCTATGTCAAAGCTCAGGGAAATTAGTGAAGAAGCTGCTGAAGGCTTCATTGCATACAACCCTCGGGTATTCTGTAGAGCTTTCTTCGACAGTAGAATGAAGACTGATGCAATAACAAACAACATGGCCGAGACGTTCAATGGATACATTATCAATGCGAGAACGAAGCACCTGCTGCATATGATGGAGGATATTAGAGCAGCCCTAATGCAAAGACTTGTCATGAAGAGGAAAGCAATGGAAAAAACAACATCGGAATTGTGTCCGAGGATTCAAGCAACACTGGAAAAGGAGAAGACCAAAGCTGCAAACTGCGAAGTCATGCCCTCGAGTGACACTTTATTCAATGTAAGCTATTACTTGGATCAGTTAGTTGTCGATCTCGAGGCTATGACTTGCACATGCAGGAAGTGGGATATGACCGGTGTGCCCTGCTGTCATGCCGTTTCATGCATTTACTTCATCAACAAGGAAGCAGAAGAATTTGTCCACTCTTATTACAAGAGGGATGTGTATCTTCAAGCATATGGAGGTTAGTATGTGTACATTGTTAGTATCTCATTGAGTTTTTACCCTTCGTTTATAATTTACCGACACTAATGATGTAATAACTGTGTAGGGTCAATTCCGCCTTGTGCGGGAGAAAGACATTGGCCAAAAGTGGATTGTGATATAGTTCCTCCCCCAATAAAGATAGGTCCGGGAAGGCCTAGGAAAAATAGGAGGAAGGATCCTGATGAGGACCCAAAAAAACCGGGGAAACTAAGTAGGGTCGGAATGGAAATGACATGTACGATATGTCATGTCAAGGGTCATAATAAAAGGAAATGCCCACTCAAGGCTACTTACGTTCCTCCGGAACCGGCACCTAAAAGGCCTAGGGGGAGGCCTAGAAATGATGGCCAACCACCACAACCCAGGACCGATGCAGCATCGACATCTACAGCTCACCATTCTGCCACAGCTCAACCAAGTGTACTAGGCAGAGGTGGAAGGATGATCAGAGGTGGGATTGGGTCAAGGGGTGGAATAGGAAGAGGTGGTGGTGGCAGGGGGAATGTGAGTGGTGGCAGGGGGAATATGAGTGGTGGCAGGGGGAATATTAGTGGTGGCAGGGGGAATATTAGTGGTGGCAGGGGGAATATTAGTGGTGGCAGGGGAAATATTAGTGGTGGCAGGGGAAATGTGAGTGGTGGCAGGGGTAATGTCAGTGGTGGTTCTGGTGGTAGTTCAGGGAGGGGTTCTGGTGGCAGAGCTCCTGTTCAAAGAGGGAGAGGGAGGGGAAGAAATCAACTAATCCGTGGTGTTGGTGTTTTTACACCACTTGATGGATCTAACCAAGTTCAGGTACGAGTCTAATTTAACCGTGCTTTTCTTGTGTATACACTAATGATGAAAAAGGCTAGATGCATATAGCTTAATTCCTTGCTTAATTCGTTACGTTTTTTTTGGTGGCAGCGTACTACAAGGCAAAGAGCAAGCACTGATCAATGCTTCACAATGCCACTAGGCTCGCAGTCAAGCCAACAGTCCAGTGTTGTTCAACCTACTCAATGATGTGTGACTCTTCTCGATGTGCATGAGTCGGCTTTTTTTGTTGCTATGGTTGCGTAGTGTTGCCGCTCTCGATGTGTAATTTTCTTGTTTTATTAGACTCTTAGAACCTACTGCTGCTGCTGTAATTTGTTGTTGTTATGCTTGTTGTTGCTGCTACTGTATGGCTGCACTACAAGTGCATTTCATCCTGCTACATTTTGGACAAATGATGGTGTAATTTTTTGAAAAATATTACAGGAGCATTATGGTACAAGTTTAATAATCTTGCCTCTATTTGTCAATACCTACTAAGCGTGCATGTCAAATGTTACAAAAAACTTACGATTGCAAAAAATAGGCCATTACATTCCTTAGTTCATTTAAATCCAAACATCAAAAACAACCTTATCATGTCCTACTAATGTTAGCATCTAAGCTTACTAAGCGTTCATCCAAAAAACGATTACATCCCACAAACCATACGACAAACCATTATATATAATCTTGCAAATTAAACAACATCTACCGAAAGTACCAACTAATTAAGGAACATCAAAACCAAAACAGCAAACAAAATCCATGACAAATACAACCCCAATGTCAGATTCTTCTCGTTCCTTGTCGAAAGCATCAATGCAATTTGTGCTCGGTTTAGTTCCAGCTTCATATCTTCAGACTTTTTGGTAATCTCCTTCTTCATCTCCTGGCATTTTTCCTCCAATTTTGCATTCTTCATTTCCAATTTTTTTAATTTGTCATCCCTCAACTTTAGTTCATACTCCATCTCACATATATTTGAATCCTTCTCTAATAATCCAAACCGAAGATCTTCCAATTCACTCTCCCTACAATTTCTCTCGTCAATAAATTTCAGAAAGTCACATTTCTTATCCTGAAAAATCAATTAACAATACACATAAACCCTTTTTTATACCCAATTAATACACTTATAACAAATTAAAAAACGGAAATTTAACTTACCGGCCATAAAGGGCATCCATGGAACTTCCTTCCAGCATTAGGCCCATTCTTCACAGTCCTCACAACGGCAACACCACCACAATTGCAAATTACTTCACCCCTTGAAGTGGATGAAAAATTCGACCCAAAAGAAACTTGTTTTCGGCTACTCATGGAGGGCAACGAATTTTTTTAAACAAAATCTGGAAATAATGCTCAGTTTTTAAAGGCAGGAAGATGAATTATGGAGGAAAAAAATGGAGATGGAGAAGAAAGTAATGGAGATGGAGAAGAAAGAAGGAGGAAGCAAAAAATGGAGATGGAGAAGCTGTAGAAAGAAGATATAGCAACGGTAATAACACCCACGTCACCATGTTAACCGGCTAAAAGAGGTCTTTGACCTGTTTGTCTTGTTAAAAAAAATGGGGTATTAAGGTTGCATTATTCCAGAATAATCAAAAGGTTGCATTATTATCTGCGAATCGCCCAAAGGTTGCATTATTTTAGGCAATTTTTCCCCAATTTTATTTTAATATCTTTTATTTCATTAGGTATAATAATAATTAGTATTTCACCTTAAATAAACTATTTTTCTAATAATTGCATCTTCTTTTTCTTTATATTTTCATTATTTTAATATTTATTACATCATTATATCTCCCCTTTGTATTCTCTTTACGAAAATTTATTTTAGAAGTTTTATCCATAAACCTATGAAAAGACTACATAAATTATTTAAGTTATTCCCTCCGTCCCATTATGCTTTATACACTTGATCCGGCACGTAATTTTAGATAATAAGTTGTTGTTTGATTATCAATTTGTATTTATCAAAAAAGTAGATGTGATAGGAGTTAGTGGAGTATTATTTTATTTGGATGTGAGAGAATAGTGGGAAATGATTGAAAAGTCAAAAGAATAAAGTAATAGTGGGCCATGTCCAAAATAGAAGTGTATGAGGCTTTTTGAGACAGATGAAAAAGGCAAATATATAGAGCTTTTTGGGACGGATGAAGTAAAACGGAATTTCATAAGATTTTTAAGTTTAAACCTTGTTTTTTTAAGTCAAAATCTTTGGTTTGATAGTAGTCTGATCCGTCTATAAATACATAGGTAGACAGTCTTCTCCAAGACTTACTCTGTGCTCTTTAAGAAAAAACGTTGATCCTTAAATAGCTTTTGAGGAAATCAAATTAAACGACATATATTTATAGGAGTATATTATTGTACTATGCGAGAGAATGATACTTGGCTAGAAATTGCGTATACATGGCTTAATATCAAGAGAATGATACGGGCTTCATACTTGTATTATTGAGCTTGTGCACAAAAAAAAAGAGAGATAGAGAGAGAAAAAAGGATCTATATAAATGGAGAGAAACAAAGAAAAAACGTTGCCCTAAAAATAATGTACTAATAACTTACAACTTTCAAAAATAAAAAAAATGATGCATGTATTAAAAAGGATGAAGTATATGACTAGGTTTTCCTCACAGTCCGTATTTTATAATAAACTGTCTAAATTACCCTTACTTACATAGCTTGTGTCCGGTTTTCTATTTTTTCGAAAAAAATTCAAAAAAACACTTTTTTTAAAATTGAATATTCATGGAACCGGATGGTTTTTGGTATCGGGTACCGGAAACTCCATCCGGTCTGTGAAAACTGATAATGTCACGGAACTCCATCCGATTCCTGAAAATTCATCTATATATATATTAAAAAGCGTAAGCACACGTTGCAATCTGCCACGTGTCGCTCTCCCTTCTTTACAACAATATTTTATCAACGTTTCTCTCATAAAAAATGTACATGAGAAGCTTCGAACCATTGACCTCGAGTATGCAAGATCAATGCTCTAACCATTGTGCCACTATATTTTTGTTAGTGCTTTTATCAATACTAATAATGATATTATATGTTTTCAATGAAAAACAATATTTAAGGTACAATATGTTAATTGTATTTATGAGTAAAACTACTAATCTATGACTTTTTTCTAACATCTTTCTACACTAAATTTTAATTGTATTAAAGTAGTAAAGAATAATACATATATATTCCAGAGCATCGCCTGGGCCTAAATACTAGTTTTTTCTAAAAACAAATAAAAAATTCTTACAGTACCAGAAACTTCATCCGATTCCGTGAAACTATTAGAGTTTCCGGTTCCGTGAAAATTCAATTCTAAAATATTTTTTTTGGATTTTTTATAAAGGAAATAAGTAAAGAAAATGGAGTAATATAGATATTTTTACTATATATTCATACTTATACGGACTATAATCTAATTAAATACGGATTGTGTTAGCAAGAGACATAACACTTCATGTCCGAAGAAAAAGACTTTGAACAAAGAGTATGGTCAGAATAAGAGGAAGACGTCATGCAACCTCAGTGATTAGATGTGTCGCTGGTTTCTGGATTGCGGTAGTGTACTAGTGTTGCCTGGTTTCCTTGTGAAATGGGTCATCATGCAGTAAGCAAAAGTCCTTAGATTTCGCCCAATTCTCACATTTTTTCCCCACTTGTTATGAAGATTGAGGAGTAGTAGGACTAAGACATCGGAAGATAAACGAAATTCAGTTTTAGGTCTTGGATACCTTTATCATAAGGCTAATGTCCTATTCTTTTATTAGACAGAATTAATTAAAAAATATTTAAATTTAATTTAGTTTATTTTAATTAATTTCAGTTTATTTCAACTCAGTTTTTCTAATTTTTATCTCGCAATTACAATTTAATTCAGTTCACAATATTTCATTATAGTTCATTTCATTTTAGTTCAAAAGTGCAGATAGGCAGACTTTGTTGCTCATCCAAGTGAAATTAATTATGGTCAATTTTGAAACAAGAAAATATTACTCCATCTTATTTTGCAGTTTTAATGTATCTCAAAATAGTGTTCTTACTTCTAATCTTTTAATTACTACCTCCATAACATATTATTTGCAACGATTTAATATAAAATGAGAGTGAACAATGTCTAATTGTTGCAAATAATATGTTAAGGAGGTAGTATTTACTTTACTGTAATTATATTAATAAAAAAAATCATTTATTCTCCAATATAAATACAATAGCTTTACTTTCCTTAATTTCCGTGAAAAATGAGTATCATAAAGTGGAAGGAGTAAAAGGTAATCACAAGTTACATTCTTATAAATCTTGATTCTCATCCAATGTCCATTGATGACTAGAAACTAAGTGATTGTTTGATTGACATGGGAAATGAAAATTCCTAGGAATTGGAAATATGGTGAGTTGTTTGGTTGACAACAAAATAGCAAAATGGAGGAATTAGAAATTCCTAGGAATTAGAAATTCCTAGGAATTTTGAGTTCCCACAAAATGGAAGAAATTACTTGCCTAGGTCCCCTAGGTAAGTAGAAATTCCCATGGGAATTTAGTTCCCCCATTGTCAACCAAACAATTCAATCAATTTCCCATGAATTTGATGTAGGTATTTATTTCCTATGAATTGCAATTTCATGGGAATTTTGACTTCCCATGTATACCAAACGACCACTAAGATGATACATCTACTTTGTCGCTACGTACCTTTGCATCTAACTTTGCGAGAAAGCAATCCATTCAATCTAACAAAATGAGCGAGCATAATCCACACACAAATACAATCAAGTATTTGTAGTTCCATGGCAACAAACCTAGCATCTATTCCGTCAACCCAAAGGCAAAAGCCACATATAAAGCCAATACAGGTACTATTTTTTAAATGTTAAGCAAAAAGTGGTCACATTTCCTAATATAGACATTATTTTCTACTTCACCAACCAAAAGGACCATAGTTTTTCCTACTACGGCAGACAAAATCTAAATACTACAATGGACACAATCGGCGAACATCTGGCTGAAATCACCCATTGGTGGCGCTTGTACGTCTGCCATGGCCTCCCTGCCACATCAAATTGACACGGATAATCATATAGATCATTGAATATCTTCGGTGACAAAGAAAATTGAAAATTCGAATGGCATGCTTCTTTCGTTGAAATTACCTGTAAGCACTTTGAAGCTCCTTGTTATTAGGATCCAACTTTAACCCTTCCTTAAATGCTTCCGCAGCTTTATTGTAGTCCTACACCAATTATCATAATTTAGTACAGTGTACGCCCCATTTGGTAAATGGTTATACATACTAATAATACAATGATTCCGAAGTCTAATTTTCTAGACCTCAAGTCAATGTCCATCCAGAGTTCCAGACATGTCTTTCTTTACCGTTTAAGGAGAGAGGCTACACATACACTGAGTGTATGTGGTCCCAACATACACTGATGATGTGTATGCCTATAATAGGTGATTTAATTTGGGTCCCAATTTTGGGGCTTTTGAATTTTCACTTGAATTTTCATTTGAATTCAATTCAAATTTTAAATCAGATTTGTATTTTCAATGCACCACAATCAATGCACCAAAATTTGTAACTTTTATTTTCTCTCTCCTTTCATTTTTTTTTGACAGAATTTTTTTGGGTTTCCTTTACTCTCTTGTCTCTTCTTATTTCTTCATGTTCTTCATATGTTCTTCATTAAAAAAAAATTACAAATTTTTTTTACGAATCTTTTTTACTGTATAATTATTACTTCGAAATAGGAAAAAAGGGACCAATTTTTTGACATAATTTTTTCTGGGTCTTTTTTCTCTATTCTCTCTCCTAATGTTCTTCATGTTCTTCATTTCAAAAAAAAAAAATCTGGATTTGTTTTTCGAATCGATTTTTTTTGTTTATTTATTGGGTTTGTTTCTCTCTTATTCATCTTCACCATTTTTGACACAAATTTCTGGGTTCTTCATCTTCACCATTATGAGTTAATGTGTTCTTAATCTTCAATAATCTTCACCATTTTCTACCATTTTCAATAATCTTCACCATTCAATAATTGATTAGTAATTGAATGTGGACATTAGACTAGTTATAATGACAACACATTTACTACTTGATTTGTCACAGTAACAGAACAAAAAATTCGAAATTAAAACATATTTTCTGGGTTGGGGTTTTGTTTACTAATTTAATGTAAAGTGCTACTAAAAAAAAAGGAAAAAACAAAAGGGTTGGGGGGAGGAGGGGAAGGCATGTGTAGAGTAATAAGCAAAGCAAGCAAGGAAGCGTGGATTCGAACTCGAGACCTCAAAGCCAGAGAGGCACTTTCAGGGCATGCAGGTGTAACAAAGTGGACGGGATATTCAACCGTAGTATGAAGGGCATTCCTTTGCTATATCTGCTAATTAAAAACGACATCTGAAAACTATAGTATAGATTCAGGCTACAATTAAACTCGACCCTGTTACCACAAAACTAACAAACACAAAATGATTCCAAATTCATATATTAAAAACTTATAATGATAATTGATTACTAATATATGTACATTATTTGTTTTTATTTAACATATTAATGATTGATATTGATTTATTTGTTGATCGATCTAGTATATTCATGGTCGATATAATATATTGCCCTTAACTATCTTATAGATTGATATAGTTTACCGATAATCTTAACCATATTATATATTGATCTAATCTATCGATGGTTGATCTAATATGCTAATCTTAATTAGTGTATACATCGATCTAATACATTGATGATTGTTCTAATGCATAGGCCTAAACTACTGATACTTTTAAATATCTTATTCACGAATCTAGTATATTGCTGATTGATCGAATTCATTGAAGTAGTTTAGGACGATAACTCATTAATCAAATACGTCAACCATAACTAAACTTATTACTAAAGTATGTCTTTGTATCACACTAATGTTAATATCGTTGTTTTATATCAATATATAAGAGCTTATTTACTTAACATGTTTAAAATTAGCTATTACATGGTTTATTATTAATTGATTTTAGTACTAATGATATTAATACTATAAATAATATGGATAACACTAATTAGTCCTATGGAATGATAATACTAACATGAGTATTCATATTGATGGTAATAGTATTATTAGTACAACTAACATTTACAAAGTTTTGAATAATACCAATGTATATATAATATGTGAAAGTAATTCTTTGTTTCAATCTTAATAAGGTAGCCGAATACTATTGGATATTTAGGCCTGATTCCTCTATTGGATACATGTGCCCGAGTTTCTAAAGAATTGATTGGTAACATAATATGGACACTGGATTAATTACAATGACAACACATTAAGTTCTTTGATAGAATGAAAAACAGGTTTTACAAATATGAGTTTTGTTAATTAATTAAAAGTCCTCGAAAAAATGTCCTCCATAATTTGGAAAGTAATTATGTCCCCAATAACTTTTCCTTCAATAATTTCCTAATAATAAAAAAAGTGGATGGTTAATAAAATATTAATTAGGAAAAAAATGTTATCTCTTAAGTAAAGTCTATTAAAAATAAAATTCAGAAAAAAATAAAACAAAAGGGTTGGGGGTAGGAGGGGAAGGCATGTGTAGAGTAATAAGCCAAGCAAGCAAGCGTGGGATTCGAACTCGAGACCTCAAAGCAAGAGAGGCGCTTTCAGGGCATGCAGGTGTAACCAAGTGGACGGGGTATTCAACCGTGGTATGAAGGGCGTTCCTTTGGTATATATTCTAATGAACAGCGCCATTTGAAAACTATAGTATACGTTCAGCCTTCTATTTAAATGGAACCTGTTACCAAAAAAATAACAAACCTACAATGTTTCCAAACTCATATGGTAAAAACTTATAATGATATTTGATTACTTATATATTTATATAATTTGTACTTATTTAACATATTCTTGATTGATATTGATTACTTTGTTGATCGATCTATTATATTTGTGGTCGATATACTATATTACTCTTAACTATCTTTGTAGACTGATCTAATACACCGATGATCTTAACCATATTATATATTGATCTAATCTAGCGATGGTTGATCTAATACGTTAATCTCAATTAACATATTAATGATTGATATTGATTACTTTGTTGATAGATATAGCATATATGTGGTCGATATACTATATTGCTCTTAACTTTATTATAGATTGATCTAGTATGTATTGACGATTGGTCCAATAGATTGGTCTCAACTATCTTATACCGATGGTTGATCTAATACGCTGATCATAATTAGCGTATACATCGATCTAATACATTGATGATTGTTCTAATGCGTATGCTTTAACTACTGATACTTTTAAATATCTTATTCATGAATCTAGTACATTGCTGATGGATCGAATACATTGTTGTAGTTTAGGAGGATAACTCATTAAACAAATACGTCGGCCATAACTAAACTTATTACTAAAGTACGTCTTCGTATCACACTAATGTTAATATCGTGGTTTTATATCAATATATTGATGATCGACCTATTACACTAATCTTAACTATTTTGTTCATTGATCTAATAATTTATCGGTAATTGATGCATTAATGTTTGATATAATATATAGATATTAATTATTAATTGATCTAATACATTGACTTAGTATATCGATAATTGATGTACACTAATATATTGATGATTGAAATAGATCTTAACTATTTGCTTGATCTAATATATATGTAAATTGATATAGTATATATATCTATATACATATATATATACTATCTTGTTCATTGATCTAATATTCATGTTTGATCTCATTATACGTTAATCGAATGTATCAATTGAGTGTTCGACTATAAACTGAACTGAAATCTACCTTACCTAATGGTCACCGAACCCGAATCGACCATACAAACCCGTCCTATCATTAATATTAAAGAATAAGATTATTTTCATATTAGAATATAATGAAAAACGTTTATAACGTTAAAATAAAATGATCAAATAAAGTGTCTTATATGTACCTATAATTAATATTAACGAATAAGATCACATGTATTAGTAATTCTAACGAGTAGTGGATGAATTGTTCAATGAAACAATATCGAAAATCTAAATTTTATTATTTTAATGATTTTATTTGAACCTTTAGATTCATTTGAATTTGTTTCAACATAACGCGACATTTAATAGTAACCGGCATGCCATGAATTGTTATACCTATTTGGAATAGGGTAGAGCAATACCTATTTGGAGGCATGCCATGAATTATTATAAGACACTATAATTATTAATATACTATACAAATATTAAATCTCGATCTGTGTCACCTAAAATTGATATTATGCATGAAGAAATTCTTACAAACTAAGGAGTAACCCTTAAAATACTCTATGCTACTACAACCACTCAATAATAACGACAAAACTTAAGTTGGATGATTTAAATTAAACATTGAAGGGTTAAAATCAAATAGCGGAGGGTCATAAAGAATAACAATTAAAATTCACATAATAGTTATTGGTTACTAATAAATATCGTGTTCTGTGAAAACATATACAAATGAAGCAAAATGTTCAAATAACGTATTTATAAACTTAAAAAATCGTTTAACCTGTTTTGCGTGCTACTAATATAATTGATTTTTGTATATACAAAAAATAAAAATTCATTAAGAAGTTTTATACAAAATAAAAAGACTAAAGTTCTACTGCAAAATAAAAAAGGGGGAACTGGGGCACTAAGATAATAACAAAACAGGTTCAAGATTGTAACTTTATCTTTTTTTAGTAACAATATACGTTAAAGTAGTAAACAAAACCTATATTATAGTTTTAAAATTATGACCACATATGCTTTTCAATATATATGAAAAAATATAGTCATGTGGGATCTTATTAGATTCGTCTCGATGTATATTTTCATAATATATAATTTTTATAATTTTTACTTAAACGTAATTAGAGATATATTGGATTTAGTACACGTCTTGGATACAGCGTCCAGTCAAAAGGTATATAGAAAAGGGGACGGATGGAGTAATTATAAGAATCCGCATTTATAGTTAAAACCTACATTTGTTATAAGTTTGTATTTTTTCTAGTAACAAAATATATTTAATTAGTAACCAAAACCTATATTATAGTTAGCAAATAACGGCTGGGAGTAATATGCATTAAATGCCTGTTTGGCGCCTATAATAAAGAGTCCCGCCACTCCATGGTTTGTGGCGCCATCAGCCAAATTATTTCCCCCCTATTTTTCCCTCTCTTTTTTTGGCTAAAAATAATGTGGCAAGTTTTCATTGGAAGTGTATGTAAGGCCCACATACATCAAGTGTATGTGTATCACCTCTCCAGTTTAAGAGTGTAATGAACCGACTTAAGGAGATGGGTACTTTGGAATTCGCAATAATATTCAGCTAGAAGTAGCTTGACTGAGAAGGAAGAAAGTTAAAGGAAAGACTAAACAAGAATATAATGTTATAAATAGAGGAAGAGAGAAAATCGTCCAGACATATTGTTGATATTAGCTTAGCTTAGCTTAGCTTAAAAGTTATCCTTATTCCTTATATTAAGTAATTTCTATTCTAACTATCAGAATCATTTTCTTCCATTCCATTTCATTACAAATAGTCAAAAGTACAATCAACTATTTGCTTGTTGAAGTTTATTGTAGGTTTCAAGAAAACTAAACACAAAGTCAGACACCAGAAGTAGTTTCCGAATGTTAAAAATCTTAAACCAAAAATCGGTTATTATGAACAACGACAAACAAGTAAATTTCTGCAAAAGAATTACAGTTAGAATACCAAGTGTACATACCTGCAACATTCTCCACGCTACTCCAGCCCGATAATGTGCCTTAGGTGAATCCGGTTTCAGTTTAATACAGTACTTTGCATCATTCAGTGCATTACCACAATCGTTGAAGTGAGTCCAGCAGAGGCTCCTGTTAGAGTACATTGTTGCTTCCCTTGGCTTTATCCTGATAGCCTATGTAATGTAGACCAATTACCGATAAATTGGCTATATAAAAATTAAATGAAACCATCTAATGTATTTACTAACAAACTTACAATTAATTTGTAATAGTTCAGATCCGTTTACCTCAGTGTACCAGTAAAGTGCACTTGTATAATCTCTTGCTACAAAAGCTTCCGTCCCTTTTGCTTTCGCTTTTAGAAATGTCTCTTCGACTTTGAGTTCTTGCTACAAGTTATGGAAATGTATCACTAGAACTTTTAGATTTTGCTTTTGATACTTCAAAAGTTCTATGATCATGATAGAATTAAGTTTGTTCTCACTTATTTCATAGAAAGAAACTCTGATTAGTTAAGATAAGCTTTGACAAGTGAAAATCAGGCAAAGAAAACACATCTTCATATAGTGAGGTACTATTTCAAAGCTAGCAACTGAAAGTTGAAATTGAATTTACTAATCACCAAAACTTTGTTTTTAGTTTTCACAATGAAAGAAAAAATGTTTAAGATCAGGCGGCTCTTTGGATATTAACTGAAAAAATACCTGAGATTTGGCTCTAGGAGAGTTTACATAATCAAGTAATCCTTGACAGTTCCAAACTGGAACATCAGGAATACGAGTAGTAACATCAAACAGGGCGACTACAACCGCATCTTTACTCTCCTTAGCCGCGATTTCTATTGGAGTGAGATCACGCTAAAACACAGGGGGTGGAAAAAGGAGTAACATGTCAATATCCATACACACGAAGAAGAAGCAAATACGAGCAATTTTATCTTGTAAGGAAAGAGGATATCTGTAAAGGCCAGAATTGTAAAACATGGAAATTTGATTGGTCTTTTACTCACAAATCAGTAGCATTAGGATCAGCTCCAGCTTTGAGCAAGCATTTGATAATCTCTGTGTCTCCATTAGCTACAGCCACAACCAAAGGTTTTTCTCCCTTTACACTAAAGTTCGGGTCAGCTCCATTCTGCACAAAGTATAGCAATTACTAATGTTGGAAATATTAGGTATATCAAGGCTACAATAAATTTTGTGATGGAAAAATCACCTAAAACAATTAAAGATGGAATTGGTATGTGATGCCATGGTCTAAAACCATTGCCTTAAAAACAAGATTCGGCCCGTCCAAGGTACAAAACGTTATGGCCGATTCGTTCCCCAAGGTTAACATCACTCCCACATACTCATGTACTTGAGTGTGAGGGATTGGAGTCACACAAGCTCTTGCTCAAGAGAGAATATAAGATAGATGAAAGGAATTGTTCTCCCTTACATACTAGAGACCAAGCACCTATTTATAAGGATACCTTATAACCAACAAGAGAAGGTTACAAGTACCATAAATCACAATAATAATTTATTACATAATATTGTAACCTCCATATTTATGTGAATTATTGCCATGTTTAAGGCTCATAAGTGGGGGTTACTAGTTGTTAGCAATTCAACTAGCCATAACACTTACAATGGAATCCTAAGAGATTGCCATTTAAGTTTTGTTAATTAAGGCTTTTAAAGCCATTATTCCAACAATCCCCCACAAATGGCTTTGAAAGCAATGAATACAGATTTGAGCAAGAGAAGAGATTAAACACTTAACGTTTGATATTACTTAAGTAATTTGAATCAAATGATTAGTGAAATGAGGCAACAACTTACAAGTCCTAGGAGTGAACATAAGTCTTGAACTCCCAAAACTCTTGATCAAAGAGTGAATGGATCTTGAACTCTAAGATTTAAGTTGAGACCCCCACAACACATGTTATTACTCTTAATATTGTATGAACTCCGCGAGAAATCACATTGCTCTTTAAAATGGCCATGCGCTCTACCTTGGGTCTCATGAGTGCTCTAGAAAAACCGCCCAAGCTTCTCATAGGAGGTGGCCAAACCTTCACACTCACGTAGGTGAATCTATTAGTGCATCTCAACAACACTAAAATCGAACAAAGTATCATGGGGTTAAGAAAGTTTCACATAACTTGTCAAATGCTTCTCATTATTAGCACCCCCACAATGATCATAGATTCATTAAGAGCAATTTGCTCAACCTCACAAAAAGCGGTGACTCCATCAAGTCCATCTCATATAGGACCACTCATGTTTTGGGCTATGGATTCATTAAGAGTTTAAGAACTTAAACTCAACCATCATACAACGATGGATCCCTCAAGTGCATCTCAAATAGCACCTACCACAAGGGGTATTAGATCCATTAAGAGTTCAATGACTCAAACCTCATATAAGCATTACAATGTATGTATGCCATAGGGATAGGTAATGTAATGCTTATTACCTACCAAGTGGGCTCAAGCCTATCCCCCTCGACATCTCAATAATTTTTAAGGATCAAGATTTGTCCCAACTTCTTTCCATAGTACAAAGCTTTCCTTGCCATAAATTTCCATTAAGGAAAATACAACCACAATCAAGCATGGATTCTCAAACCAATGTCTTCACCTACAATGACACACATGGTCAAAAAGTACTTTGGAAAACTGCTATTATTTCCACCAAATTTAGAACACAAAATACAATAATGGGACAATTTATACAATCAACTCATTATATAATCTTCATTCTATAAACCATTTTATATATGATCCTTAAAATAACATAGCAACTTTAGTGAACTCTATCAAAATATTTGCATCACAATAAACTCTAACACAAATACACAATAGATATATTGTAGGATGCAAATATATAACAATTGTACTTTCCTCTAACGTACATATAAAATATGAAGTAATCATAATTGTTCACTAATAACTGCGAGAATAATTCAAACTCAAGTTATTCACACAAATAGCTATATCATATTAATATGTAATACAATACATAAATATTTCACAACTCAAATCATTCTCACATAAATGCTATGTAAAGCATTACAAAACTCATATCACATTCAAAGTCATTTTAGCATACTCACTCAAATCAACATCCTCTTGATGAGTTCTTTAATTTATTAAAAGAGAGATTCATGCTAAAATATATTTCACATAAATAAATTGACTTTGAATCTTCAATACCTTCTCAAAATAAGAAAAATGACATTGTTATGAAAAACCCAACATTGTTTTTTCTAAACCATGTCAAACACACACTATTAATTTTGAGAAGAACATTTGGTCTATTTTCATCTCACTATCAATCATTTGGTCTTTTAGTCAAATATCTTGTAACTCAAGTGAGAGCACTAAAGTGATGGAACATGGCCTTAACCATCTGGGTCGGGTCTCTGGATGGCTGTATGCTGGCTCGCCCTATCCAAGTTGGGAGCTGGCCCATGAATCTTGGACGGAAGTCTGGGCTTCATGGGTCCTAAAGTGGAGGGTACTGCGTGAGGCTGGTTTCACAGAGCAAAGAAAAATGACATTGTTATGAAAAACCCAACATTGTTTTTTCTAAACCATGTCAAACACACACTATTAATTTTGAGAAGAACATTTGGTCTATTTTCATCTCACTATCAATCATTTGGTCTTTTAGTCAAATATAACTTTTAAGTCCAACAACTTTAACATCATAATATTTCCCCCACATTGGACAAAAACTGTTGAATTAAAAACCTTGGTAAGGTATCTAACATCATCACTATAGACCAAAATTATTTAATGGCTTTAAAGAAATTTACCAAAAATAAAGATAAAAAGTCAAATTCCTTTAAGTCTCCAATGATCACACATGTTCACATACATCTAACGTGGACTTTAACTTCAAGAATTTGAACCACAATAATAACTCATTACAATTAAATTTGTAACGTTAGAAATTAATGTGGAATATTCACTATGTATTAAACATCACCATGTAAAAAGAACATATTGTTTAATACTCAACCAAAGACATTAAGAGAGAATACCATAGTCCAAGAGACTCAAAATAGCTCATTGCTAGTACTAACTCATCCCCATGTTGCTCACACTAGCAATTATAAGTATTACTCGTCAAATACTAAACCATGGGGCAAATTATACATTTTATATGTAAAATTCCAGTTTGACAATAAATTATTAGAGCGAGAACTTCCCTAAATTTGTGGGAGTTGGTTTAGTAAACCATATGTACTTGATCACTTCCCTTCACATCTCCGCTCTTTAAAAAAGTGTGGCACTAATTCACTAAGTAAAGACGTAATTGTTGTGAACTTGTGCGATATGACTTTATCATTCACCAACAATTTATTCATTCATACATATATAAACATACATCACTTGCTATGTCTCTTGCCACAACACAAGAAGTCAAGTATTATATACAACTCATGTAATAAGATAACTACTCGACCATGTAATAATAAGAATCAAACACATCACAAGAGTGAAAATAAATACTTGCAAAGGTAAATCACACAAACATGAAAGCAAAGTTTTCCACCATTCAAGTACCCATTTCAGCAAAATATACCATACTTATTAAATTATAAAATAGTAAAGTTCTTCCACAAGTATTTCGCTGAATTGATTACTAAGTATAGAGACTAATGCCATCAAAGGACATATATAATTTACTCTCAAATATCATGATCTATCAAATGATGAGCAATAGTTTAGAGGAAAACTTAGCTTTTCGAAGGGACACTTAACGTTGCCAAATATGAATTATCATTTGGTACGCACGAATCCACAAATACATGCCGCTACCCTTCCA
The DNA here is from genome assembly GCA_947645195.1 of Patellifolia procumbens. Lineage (NCBI taxonomy): Eukaryota > Viridiplantae > Streptophyta > Magnoliopsida > Caryophyllales > Amaranthaceae > Patellifolia > Patellifolia procumbens. The sequence goes on from CANSGD010000658.1 coordinate 947,073, forward strand.
ACATCTTTGATGGGTCCAACTGAGGATCAATGAAACCAAATATCTTGAACCATCTAGGCCAATTATTCTCCGTCCCCGTAATTTTTTACGCAACTTTTCTAAAGGATTTATTCTAATTTCCACCATATCATTGATAGCCTTGATACAGAATCTCGTTTTTAAACTGTTGGAAATATTAGGTATATCAAGGCTACAATAAATTTTGTGATGGAAAAATCACCTAAAACAATTAAAGATGGAATTGGTATGTGATGCCATGGTCTAAAACCATTGCCTTAAAAACAAGATTCGGCCCGTCCAAGGTACAAAACGTTATGGCCGATTCGTTCCCCAAGGTTAACATCACTCCCACATACTCATGTACTTGAGTGTGAGGGATTGGAGTCACACAAGCTCTTGCTCAAGAGAGAATATAAGATAGATGAAAGGAATTGTTCTCCCTTACATACTAGAGACCAAGCACCTATTTATAAGGATACCTTATAACCAACAAGAGAAGGTTACAAGTACCATACATCACAATAATAATTTATTACATAATATTGTAACCTCCATATTTATGTGAATTATTGCCATGTTTAAGGCTCATAAGTGGGGGTTACTAGTTGTTAGCAATTCAACTAGCCATAACACTTACAATGGAATCCTAAGAGATTGCCATTTAAGTTTTGTTAATTAAGGCTTTTAAAGCCATTATTCCAACAACTAACAGCAATTGAATAGGTTAAAGAGATAGCATCTAATAAGTACGGTGTAATTGTCGAGTTCTTAATGATCCCTCCTCATCGTAAAATATATACAAGGCCATTAAAAAAAAATCAATCATAAACCATTAGTATCAGTTTCGGACCAGATGAAGTATATTGTTCATAGAAATTTGTGTATCATGTTTTATATCATAACTAGAAAGCAGAGCAAAACCAAAAACATCTACCGTACAACAAGGCTATTTGATTGCTCGTCTTGAGGAGTTGTTATGCTTATTTGAGCCCACTAATGAGCAACGAGCAAAAGAAAGTATATCATAGAAATTGCAGAGAAAAACAAGTCGTGGCCCTATTTCCTTTTGTAGAAAGAAGCACAGAGGTAGCGGGGAGAACAGAAGGTCAAACACTTCAGTCTAACAGTTTACAACTATATCTTCCCGGAATAAGCTTCCCATTTGCCTCTTGCACGGTCTCCAAGACAACTAACCTTGAACATATTATTAGATTACATGATCAAAAAATAACAATTATAAAACGATGGATACTATGAGAATATTCACATCGAAAAGTATATCTAATAAGATTCAACATGACTATACTTATTTTCAAATATTAGTGATAATTTATGATCAAAATTTCTTCGACTTTAAAGAAATGGGAAGTTTAAATGTGACGCAGGGAATAACAAAGAAAGGGCAGATAGACACAGAAAATAATACCTTGAGCAATAACCTTACGCAATCGATAGAGTTTGAATGGATGGCAACCATCAACGGCGTAAATATGGGATGACTAGCTGAATTCGGCTGCATCAGAGAAGAAAAATACAATATTATCTCCATAGCAAACTAAGAAGAAACCATCAAATAATCTTTGATCTTTGTTCAAACAAAGAACAAGATAATCTCCATTGTAACAAAAGAGAAATCTAATTAGCAGATTATGTCAATCGAATTCATACTAAACCAAAGTGTTCCGACTTTCACATACATCAGCTTTATGATCAAGCAAAATTTTAACAGCGTCTTTCATGCCATTTGCAGCAGCACATCGCAATGGTGTGCCTCTATAAGTTGATGGCGCATCAACTTCAGCACCTTTCGATATTAGCAATTTCACCTGGTCTTTTCGTCCTGCCACAGCATGGCCAAGTATAGAAGACAAAAAAGTTTATTACACAAGAAAAATAAAATAAAATCTACAGCTTGACATCCACATTGAACGGAAATTATTGTTCCCTATCTCGTTCTTGACACTTTGAATCTTGTGGTCGAAGATCCAAAACTTTGACTCTAATGGGAAGAGTAAGTGTGAGACCTTGTTAAATTCACCTCAATGTAAAATTCTGACATATTCAATTATTTATTATTTATATAAACGGTCAAAGACATGATTTAGAGGCTGTACAAAACCAAGGATAAAGAACAAAAAGGATATGAAGAGTGTATAATTTTAAGACAACGATGTTAGAGCTCCATATGATTAAAAAAACCTTTTTCAGCAGCGTAGTGTAATGGAGTTAATGCATGCTCATGGATTGCCTCATTAGGAAGTGCACCATGATCCAGTAGATAAGAACTCGTCATATAATGCCCTTCCATAACTGCATTATGCAAAGGGGTGTGACCTGAATAATAGCCAAAATAAAATGATCATAATCCCATTTTGCCGCAGGCTTATCCAATATACCACATTTGCAATCTAAGTCTAGTAATTTGGAACTTATAGAAATAAAACGTGTTAACCTACAAATTGAAGCCCTAATAATTATGTAAGTTTGTAGCACGACTTGTATAGCAAGGCAGAATAATGGCAAAAGATCCATGCAATTAGTATAGTAATAGCGGAGGATATCATGCAACCAAAGAATGTATGATTCAATAATAAGTAATTGTAAAAAAAGTGGCAATTATATCATAGAACAAACTATTTAGCATTCCAATCATAGTAGTTAAAATCCATCTCAATTTTACGTTTCAATTAAGGTCATACGGTAAATATATGATCGTGTCTGTACTAGAAATTACTCTTAACTAGCATAAACTCTATAAATTTTAATCCAATTGAATCACGTCGACAAGGCTATTGATAGATATATATTGTCAATTAACACGTATCCAGTGGATAAACCAGTAAATAACTATTTTCTTTGATTATCATCATTTTAACTTATTATATGTATAATATATTGATTGTGCATGTTTGTTACAATTCGATTATACGATCCGCTTTTAGAGCCATTTCCGATCCAAAGTAGAATCCCGATTCCAACAACATTATTTCCAACCATTGTTCAATCTAACATTCACCAATAACTTCTGAACTTCTACTAACTTTAGGGGAAAAAAAAAGGATATTGTTGATATTGTATTGTTTTGGACAACAATAACACTCCCTCTGTAGCTTTGGGTCTAACCTCTTTCGCTTTCGTGATCAAAGTTATAAACTTGGACCATAACAAGGATTTGAATGATTTTCATAATTGTATTTTCAAAATATCAATTCTACATGTTCACCTTAAAACAATAATATTCGCGTAAAATAAGTTCACTTGAGTTAAAATAAGTTCAATTAAGTAAAAATAAGTAGTGACACTAAAAAAGACAAAAATACGAATCAGTAAAAATAAGTTCAGTTGAGCAAAAATAAATTTACCACAGAAAATAAGTTTTGTTTGAAAACCGACAAAATAGAGGAGTCACGGGAATGATTTTTAAAAAAATTTATCAACTTGTATTAGGAAAATATATATATGGTACTTTATGCTTACCATAAGTCTTATGTTATTAAGTTTCATATTTAGAAGTTACCGTATATCAAAAGACTTATGGGTAAACAGGGTAAGCATGATCTAGGGTAAGTTATCATAAGACTTATGGTAAGCATACACTACCATATATAGAGTACACTTTTCTAATATGAGTTGGTATTCACATTAGTATGGTATGCTTATAGACAGTCTTGGCACATGGACAAAGATTCATAGACTTAGCCCGGTTCTTTTGGCCTGTAATGAACTTAAATTAAGTTCAGTTAATTTCAATTAAGTTCCGCTCTTGTTGAGTTCAGTTTAGTTTAGTTTAGTTAATTTCAGTTCAGTTCTTTGCAGGCTAACACAGCCTATCGTTCATTCATATCATCCCATTCATCCCAAGTGTTACTTACAAAGTTACAGCCACAGTAACAAAAGTACATAAGCAATCCAGAAATGAACACAATGTAAAGCCATTAAAATAAATTTTATAATTATACTTAATTCATCAATTGCATCCCAATGCCTAAAATGAAACCCTAATTGATCTCCCAAGTCATAACATATTTACATTGCATTATAATCTATTAACACTAACAATTTAGCACAAAAAAAAGGCATACCCTTAAGATCTTTGATATTAATATCAAATTTGATAGTCTCAACAAGGTACTTGCAGACCTGGGTTCGACCCCCAGTAGCAGCCAAATGGAGGATTGTACGCCCACTCGAATCTTTCGCTCTCAAGAGTTCTCTACTCGTCTCTTCTCCAAATTTCCCAATTAAATCTTTTCCCACCTCTGCAAAAAAAAAATGTAAAAAGAGAGAGGAAAAGGCAAATTTTCAATAATTCAATTGAGATTATTTCCAAGCGAAGACATTAATTTTTAACCACTTTAACCATTAACCATTAAGCAGAGATTTTTTTCTCTAGTCATCTCTAATGCACTACTTTAACCATTAAAAATTACGAGAAAGTAATATTAAAAACTAAATTTCAAAAGAAATCAAACAAGATTAGCTTCTCTTGTATAATAGTGATTTATGATCAAAGTTTATAACGGAGCGAGGAACTATTTAATGGGGAAAAGGACGTAATTTTTATAATATTACCTTTGATACGTTTGAGGTTACCATTAGAAGCTGCTTTGAAAATATCATCTGCAACAAAGCAAGTGAAAAATGGCAAAGAATTATAAGGAATGATGCATGAATAATGGCAGCAAAAAGAGAGAGATAGACGAACCAGAAGAAGAAAACGCCATGATTTTTGGTGGTAGTTTCAGGGAGTAGTGTTGTCTACTATGCTTGTAAAAACGAGTTGAAAAGACGGGGAGAGGACAATTGGGCGGAAACTGTGCGAGTACTTATGGCGGTTTATTCCCCGATTTTCGCTCCTTTATCCTGTATGCTGCTGGTTTTGTTAGATACCGTCTACTTTTAAAATAAAATTTAGGCAATGGCTTAATAGGCTTAATAATAAGTAGAGAAAATCAAAGAATCGACCATTCATTTCGTGACCGATTTACTTCATTCAGTACTCAATGTTAAATTTATTTAGTGACTACTTTAATCCATTTAGTGACTAGTTTAATTTATTCGGTAAGTCATATGTTTTATTTAGGAATCGCTCGTTATATTTCGAGACTAAAATTGAACTAGGGAAAGGAAAAGAAAATGAACAAGTAGAATGTGCTAAATGTTTATAAATAGTATTAGGCTAGAGTAAGATAGAATGGACTTGTTAATAGAATGTGGGCTTTGATTGGTCTAATTTTATGTTAAAATAAGACCGCACCTTTTAATAATTTGTGTCCTCCATGATCCCCGAGTACATTTATGTAAGGCGCCCGTATCAAGCTCGGCATGACGGTCGACACGAGTTTGGCCTGATTCGACACGAATGCGCAAGTTCGTCCTTAGTCTTATACAAGTCCGTTGGTCCGATGATGGGTCATTGGCCGTTTATGGATATTAGTTCAAATTTTGGTCCGAGTATAATGGAGTCCACTACTTAATCCAATCATTATGTTTCAACAAAAAAAAATACAGAATAGGGAATTTTGAAATGTAGCTTGTTGGCACGACGTGTAGGACATGTTTGGCTCTGATGAAATTTTGGCATGTGTTTGACACAATAGGAATTAGCTTTGGCCCATTCCAGACTTGTTGAACAAATTTTCTTAACTGCATTTTAATAAATTTAACAATCCTACTTTTTGTGATTGCATGTTTTGGTAAATGTGTGGCTGTGGAAGTAGGACATGTTCTCTTCGTCTAATTCTTGCTGAACTGAAATGAACTAATTTTATTGAAGTTTAACTGAACTGAACTAAATTTATTGGAGCTGAACTGAACTGAACTTATTGGAGCTGAACTGAATTGAATTGAATTGAATTGTATTAATATCTAAATAATAAGTAAATAATACTCCCTCCATTTTTTTAATATGCACTTATTTTTATTTTGGGGTGTTTTTTTAATTGGTACATTTCTACTTTTTCCCATAAATGGAAGGGTGGTCCACCTAATTATTCCACTTCTCTCCTACTTTTTCTTTCCTTTTTTCTACCTTTTTCACTTTTTCTTTGCTTTTACTAACATTTTCTCTTACTTTTGCACTTTTTCCTTGGTCCGCACGCAAAAGCAAACATGCATATTAAATAAAACGAAGGGAGTAATTATTATGAATACTAAATAATAAGTAAGTATAATTCTAAGTAATAATAATTTAGGATGAAATTAAATAAATAATTATATTATAATTTTTGATATTATTAAATGATAGTTATAAATAATAAGAATAATGATAAATTAATTTTGAAAAATAATAATTACAAATAATAATAATAATTAATAATGAGTAATTACTATTATTAGTATTAGTATATTAATATTTGATGATGATGGTATAATAAAAATAATTTCTAAGAAGTATATTTATATTACCATTATAATAAAAATTAATAATGAGTAATAATTAGTAATTATAATACTCCCTCCGTTTTTTTTAGGGAAATTCTCTTTGGTAGCCCCTAACTTTTAATTTCTCTCAGTGGTAACTTTATGTTTGGCATATTATCAGTGGCAGACCCTAACTATTAAAATTAAAACCATAGCATTAATTAGTGTTTAGCCGTTAAATTGCTGTTAAATTAGCCAAAAACTAGTTGACCCTAGGTTAATTAAACCCATACCCTGACCCCACTACGTAATTACTCCTTAAGCAAAAATATTTCTTCTCCCAAAGTTCAAACTCCCTCCACTATCATAAACTGTTCACCTTCCTCTTCTACATTCATCTCTGAATTCTTCCTCCATTAATAACGCAACAAAAATTTTACCTTCCACCCAAAATTATTATTTAAGTGAAAGATTATAATAGTTATATCGAAAAAAATATGGGATTGGTTTTTGATTGTCATCAAGAATTTTGGTGATAACTTGGGTTAATTTTGGGTCGTTTATAACATCTTCATCAGCCATCAATTTTTCATCTTCCAGGTACGTTTTTTTGTTCTTGATTTTATTTTGGCTGACCTTCAAATACTTATAGACATTATTATGTACTCTGTTTCTGTAATGAACCTCCTTTTAATTTTTTTTAATAATTTTGTTCTTATTTTTTATTGAAATTTCTGTTTGATCTTCAGCAGCACCTTCATTTTTCTTCTCATGTCATCCAATTTTCAATTAATGTTGCCTAATTGATAGGTATCATTACCACCTTCAATAGTACCACCTCTAACGACATCTTCTTCCTCCATCCACCAAAATACATCACAAGATCTGCACTTGTAGTAAAGCCTTCGAGGATTTCTACTACTTCCAGAAATGCAAACCTCTAACATGCATGTTTGGGGGATCACAATTACAAACCTTTATCTTCACGAATCTGAGTGCTTCATCCATGGTGGCAGCAGCGGCATGCATGGAATTAGGGTTTATGTTTGAAGATGAAGAAGTCATGCAATTACGGTAGGAAGACAGAATGCAGTGAGGATGGTGAAAGGTTGTATTAATAACAATGGAAGGATGGAAAATAGAATGAGGGTGAAAGCTTGTTTTTATAGTAATGGAAGGAGGGAAATAGGTAGTGGGGTGAGGATAAGGGTTTAATTTAATCTAGGATCAACTAGTTTAACGCTAATTTAACAGCAGATTAACGGCTAAATACTAATTAATGCTATGGTTTTAATTTTAATACTAGTTAGGGTCTACCACTGATAATATGCCAAACAAAAAGTTGCCACTGAGATAAATTAAAAGTTAGGGGCTACCAAAGAGAATTTCCCTTTTTTTAATATGCACATAAGGCTTTGCCCTAGAACCAAGAAAAAAGTGCAAAAGTAAGAGAGAAGGTTAGTAAAAGTAAGGAAAAAGTGAAAAAATAGAGAGAAGGAAAGAAAAAGTAGGAGAGAAGTGTAATAATTAGGTGGGCCAACCTTCCAAATATGGCAAAAGGTAGAAATGTACCTATAAAAAAAAACCCAAAAATGGAGAAATGTGCATATTAAAAAAAACGGATGGATACAATTAGCTTAAAACATGGATTGGTATGTGCTTCTAACTAAACCATGATTTGTGGTGGGTTAGTCTATAATATTTATAAACCAAACCCCACCACAAAAACCACCAAAGTGTCTTTAATATTCAACATACCGACGATGTTGTACTTTCAATAAAACTCCAGTATTATTAGCAACTTTGTAAGTTTTTAATATCTTGTAACTTTTGGTAGCTTATTTGAATGATGTAATAGTGAATATCTAGTTGGTAGAATAAAACAACAATTGCAAATTAGTATACTCGTATTAACATGAAATTTGGTTAAACCGCGTACCAATCCAAACCATGCTCAGCCATAATAATAATAGTAATAATAATGAGTAAAGATATGATAATATAAAATATATAAAAATAAAAATAAAACAACTAATAATTCTAATAATAATGATGACAATAATTACAATAATAATGAGTAAAATGAATGAGACCAATAATAATAATATTAAACAAAATGGTTAAATAATGAATGGAGCTGAACTGAATTGAACTAAACTAAACTTATTGGAGCTGAACTGAACTAAACTAAACTAAACTTATTAGAGTTGAATTGAAATGAATTTATTGGAGCTGAACTGAACTGAACCAACCTTATTAGAGTTAAACTGAACAGAAGTGAAAATAAGCTGAACAGAACAGGCCCGTAGTGGAGCTTGTTCCTCAAGGTTAGAGAAAGTATATTAATGTTAGTGGATTAATTGAGACACGTTTTAATCTGAATGCTAAGCAAATGTGTACTACAAAAGTGATGTTGCAATTAATTATTAGGTGTAGGTGATCATATCCTCCATTACAAAACATGAACTAACTCTAGCGATATCCCTCCGTGATAATCAAGCATCTCCCCGCGCTCTCAAATGTTCTCCATCACCAATCAGCCATTGGCACCCTTCTACAAGCACCACTTTGCGACCTTTCAAAATCCCTTTCAGGCCACACCAAACTAGACGAACCTCCCTCTTTTGCATCCCAGATTGAAGTTATAGGGTGGTATTTTCTCTAAACAATCTCACCACCAAAGAGTTATGATTAGCCATCATATTAAATTCATAAACGAATAACATCCCCCCTAATCTCTTAGGCATACACATTTTCTCACACCTTTCATCCCTTTATCCTTTGAGGCTTGAGGCTCCCCTATAAAATCGGTTCACTATTTTTTTGAATTTCATCGCACAAACTATGTGGAACTAAATAAACATTCATTGCACAAGTTTGCATATATTGAATCACCAACATCAAGGAAACCTCTATTGCCACTCTAAAAAAAATCGCTTTCCACCCTTGGGTTTTCTTTCTGCACTCTCTCTCCAAAATAACCAAAGACCTCATATTCTTACATCCCACAAGCGACGGGTTGCCCAAATATTTGTTGTTTTCATCGTATTCACTAACCTCTTTATATTGTTTTAATGTTTTGCTTCACCTCCTCCCTTACTCTAGGACTAAAAATGATCGAAGATTTGTAAAAGTTAATAAGCTTACCAGAAGCATGTGCATAGGTTTCTAAAGGAACCCTAAACTTCCATTCCTCGTTCTTCCTATCATTAAAAAACAATACATTGTCATCTACAAGCAAACACTACTACAAATATGGGCAAAGATAACACTGATAACATAACATTTAAATGGGACAAGTGTTATCTTTTCCTACCATAACGGTTAGGATCAGTAGGTGTTATCTTAAATTTATAAAAGATAACATGTAATATGATCCAGTGTTATCTTTTCCTATCCACCAATTATATTTTAGCTTAAAATTAATATTAGAAAAAGAAAATAGTACTTCCTCCGTTCCAAATTAAATGCAACAGTCAATAATTTGCACTATTCATAGTATGTACTTTGACTTAAATTTGAGCTTTACACGTAATGAAAAACATAGTCAAGTGGGATCTTGTTAGATTTGTCTCGTTATATACTTTCGTAATATCAACTTTTTATAATTTCTACCTATATATTATAGTAGATATTAACCATTAAAGTTATGTCTTAACAAGCGTAAAAGGTGAATTGTTGTACTTCCTCCGTTTCGCAATACTCGCAACGTTTCTTGTTTGCACACTATCCAATGCAATGCTTTGAAGCTTAATATCTCTAATTATTGATAAGTAAAAATTATAAAAAGTAAAAATTATAATAGTATGCGTTAAGACGAATCAAATAAGACCCCACTTGACTATATTTTTTCGCATATACTTGTGAAAAAATATAACATAAGATTGGTAGATGAATAGTGGTTACTATTCTTATGTTGCGAGTATTGCGAAACGGAGGAAGTATTTAATTTGGAACGAAGTAAGTATATGATATGCCAATATTTTGCTTTTGACCATGTCTACATTTTTTTCCCTTAACCCTAATAATAACCCCCCTAATCGCCCCACTATCACCACTTTCAAAATTAACATTCCCAACCTCCCACCTCCCACCTCCCACCTTCACCTCCCACCTCCCACGTCTTTACCCCTCTCTCTTTAGTTTTAATCTCCCACCCAATGCTTCTCACCTCTCTAATCTACTCTAATTCACTTTCCAAGTTACTTTCCCCCCTTTTAATTCCTCAATTTGTTTTAATTCCACAAAACAAGAACCCGACCAAGATTGAGGATTTGTGAAGAAACCAAGAACAACTCAAAATGTTTGGATTGACAATGAAATCTAAAGATAAGTTTTTAATTTGTTCATTCTAGATTTTAGATCTGAAATCTGATTCTAAATTTTGTGAAGTTAATTGAATTATTTTTACATTTATTTGATATCATTATGTGCCCATCAATTATTCAATTCGTTTCTCTGTTTTATTTAGGCGCATTGAAGCTGATTTTTTTCGATCTTTGAGTTCGACATTGGTAAATTGCATCTCGTTTCATTGCAAGTATATTTTTAGTAAGTTGTTAAGTTATTCGATTCATTTTTTGTTTGAGTGTTTACTTTGATATTACCAGTTTTGTCAATAATTTTGATTTATTTTTTATTTGGATATTTTAGTTTGATGTGTAAATTTTTGTTAAGTTTAAGCGTTTATGTATTTTTTTTGTTTAATAAAAAATTATTTGATTGTGTTTGTAGTTGGTTAAAGGTTTGAGATTTTATCAATTCTTAATGTTAGGCTTGCAAGTGAATTATTTTTAAATATATATCTTCTGAGTTTTTAGTTTGATATTATTCTGCTGATTGGTATGTTATATTCTAATGCAATATTTTTCTCTTGTTGTCTATTGTTCATTTAGCAGCTTAAGAGGTTGAGAAGATCAATTATAATCTCCAAGGGATGAGAAGAGTTGCTCAAATCCATTCACATTATTTTTCATACCTTTTTGCATCTAAAATGTGATTGTAATTTGTAGTTACAAATATTGTTCAATTTGTTCGTTCAACTTTTGTAATTGTAATGTGATAATAATAATAATAATTCTTGTTGTTGGTCTTATTGTCTTTGCCACTGTGTTGTATTGAGTATTTTTAACTCATTATTATAGTGAATATAGACGAGCTCTATGGATGTTTAGCCAAGTTAGTGTTGAGAATTTAGATGTGGTAAAGAAAAACCGAACGATAATGGTGATAAGCTAAAATAATTGTTATAAGGTGTTTTTATATATTAATAAAGATAACAGCTATTTTAGATAAGTGTTATGTTTATGTTAACAAAGATAACGCCTATCTCACGTAGGTGTTATGTTTTTGTTAACAAAGATAACGCCTATCTTAGATAGGTGTTATCTTTCCCTTAATTACAGATAGCAATCATCTAACAAATGTGTTATCTTTGTTTAACCAAAGATAACACTCCAGTATGTGTTATCTTTACTTTATACAACAGTGACCTTAACAACACCTTAGAGGTGTTATCTTAAGACCTATTCGAACGTTATATTTGCCCTTTTTTGTAGTAGTGAAAATACCAGTCACACTTGGAGCCGCTGACACCATTTAACTTACCAACCACCTTAACTTGCCTAATTTAGGCTTGTGAATCCCTCGCCACACAAAATTTAAGGATACGATGAAAGAGGGTCCCCTTGTTCTAAACCCATTTCCGGTCTAAATGGTTCAACAACTCACCATTCAGTGGCACGAAATTTTACCGTAGAAACTAATTTGTTTTAAATGTATTAACGCAAGTGCACGGTATCCGTTGTTAGCAGAGCCTTGCAAATACGGGTCGAATCCACAGGGACACAAGTTTTCGGAGTTAATATTCAATCAAACAGCTACTTCAAACAAAATCAGGGAAGAAAGACCGAGCTACTAATTAAAACTAAAGAAAGCATGATTAAACTGATGATTTAACTATGAATTAGAAGACTAAGGCATTAGTTCGGTCCACCATGCTAATACCAATCAAAAGGGTCAAATAACTAATAATACCTAAGTTTAGAGTCAAGTAATAAGAGCCAATGTTAAGCCTACAATTGGGTCATAACGCTCTCAATTTAACGTATGTGGTATGATCGCTCACATAATCAGAATCAATAGTGTGCTCTAAACCTCTAAAAGTAAGCCTATGATCGGATGATACCCAAGTTGTCAGGTATATTCATGAAACTGCTCAATAACATAAACCACGGATTCAAGAACAAATCACACTAATATATATGTGAATGCTGAGATATATGAGCTTGCGAAGGAGTATATGATGCATGTTCCATGTGGGACCGTAAATCCAAATTCCCCCAGTATGACAGACAAAAAGTGATTTAAACATTCCCAAAGAAGTTCAATGATAGGACGACCGTTGATGAAGAGAGCTATCTTGTTTATAGGAGGAGTGAAAAAGATGCAACGGTAGAAAAAATGGTATTAAATATACTAACAGGTTTGTTGTGCCATACAACTCAAAATTACTCCTCAAATATCGTGCTCACATTAACATTGAGTGGTGCAATCAATTAAGACCTATCAAATATCTGTTCAAGTACATAAATAAGGGGTATGACAGAGTTACAACAACGACTTATCATAATAGTGTAAACCCCGATAAAACTGAAAAAATAAATGAGATTAAGATGTACTATGATTGCAGATACATATAACCATGTGAGGCGATGTGGAGGATATTTGGATTTATTGTACATTATAAAACTACTCCGCTGAAAAGACTGAGTTTTCACCTTCCTGATGAGAAAAGTGTTGTGCTCACGGATGAGATGGATGTTGAGTCTGTGCTTGAGAGGCCAAATAATGATAAAACAAAATTTTTTGTCATGGATGGAATGTAAAAAAAGTATGTTGAAGCAAGGGGTTTGAGCTATGTAGAGTTTCCAACAAAATTTGTTTGGAAGAAGGATAAGTGAGAGTGGATATCAAGAAATAAAGGATTTGCAATAGGCAGGATTTATCACGTAATCCCAGGAGCAAGTGAGAAGTATTATTTACGAGCATTATTAAATTTTGTAAAAGGTGCAACAAGTTATGAAGAAATAAGAAAAGTTGATGGTGTTGTTTATAATACTTTTAAAGAAGCTTGTCATGGCCAACGATTACTTAATGATGACAAATGGTATGTAGATACTATTATGGAATCAAGTTTTAGGGGATCGTGTAATTACTTAAGGAATCTTTTTTCCACGCTTCTCTTATCTGGAAGTCCGACAAAGCCCGAGGAAATATGGGGAAAAACTTGGCGAGTTATTTGTGATGATATTCTATATTGACAACGTAAGATTCTCCATGATATAGGTACGTTGTTCTACATCTATTAATTAGTAATCTATATGTTATTATTATATTGTCATCTTTATTGGCATGGTTATCCAATAGCTACAATAAAAATCTATCTATTGTAATTAATAAATATAAACCGTCCAATAATTTTGACAAATCTCAACCATTGATGAGATTTTCTTTAACTTAAATTTTAAATAGTAGTAAAAAGACAAAACTTAATTAAATCTCTTAAGTAGTTACCCCCTACTTTTCATTTCATTTTTTAAACTTCATATTAAAAGGTTGAATTCTACTCAAAACAACTGATTATAACAGTTTAAGAAAAGAACAAAATGGAATGAAATGAATAGTAAATGTATTATTTATGTACTTGGCAACACTTATATGATCTTTTCAAAAATAGATTGTAGTTTCATTATTTCTATTTTCAAATTAATTTAATTTTTATTTTTTATTAACTTCCCAAAAAATAAAAGTAACAATATTTATATTATTTACTTTAATAACTCATCATATATTTTCCAAATTAAATTCCCGTGCATTTTTGCACGGGTCCTAAAAACTAGTATGATAATAAGGCAAAATAATCAATGTAATTTCCTTGAAAGTGTTAGTGGGAGCAACAACAATCAATCTCCAATGCTCAACGTACAACTACTTGTCACGACTCGTCCTTCGAACGTCGGCGCAATCCGCACTTAAATCGGATAATCGGATTGACAACTTCTCTGATATGTACTTCATGGAGAAGAACCTAGAATTCCTTAGATTATTCTAGAGAAGCCTAGGACCATCATGTAAACACAAGTGATGTATAGAATTGTGTAGAGTTGTGTAGAAAATTCTAGAGCAATGTTAGGATGGTGCTACATATGGCACAATCATAACCCTCCATTGAGGAGGTTAGGAACCTTCTAGCTACCTTAGCTTCCTATAAATAGGAGGGGGCTCATTTTGCACATCCAACACTTGAGAGCATTCAATACAAAGCATTCTTAAAGCATCCAACCATCCCCTATTTGCCTTACTTAGTCTTTCCACTTAGCTTCCTTTAGCCACACAAAAAGCCTAGCCAAGCCTTTGGGTGCCTTGACTTGTCTTCCAACGGGAGTGTGAAGCAAGTAGGTCATGTATAACGACATTGTAATAAGTCGGTACTAGAAAAATTCTTCCTCAAAAAAAAAATAAAAAAAGGGTGGATATGCTAATGTATTTATCAAGAACTTGGACTCCTCTGTCGATAACAAATTACTATATGAAACTTTTGCTATTTTTGGTGCCATACTTTCCTGCAAGGTAACTCTTGATAATAACATTCAATCTAGAAGGTATGGATTTGTACAATTTGAGCGGGAGGATTCTGCATAAAAGGCAATCAATAATTTGAATGGCATGTTGTTGAATGACAAATAAGTGTATGTGGGAAGTTTGTCCGGCGTCAGGAAAAAATTGGAACCAATGGATCACCTAAATTTACCAATGTATATGTTAAAAATTTATCTGAGAGTCATATTGATGAGGACCTGGAGAAAATATTTAGGCCTTTTGGTTCCGTCACTAGTGCTGTTGTGATGAAGGATACAAATGAGAAGTCGAGATGTTTTGGTTTTGTAAACATTGAGAGTCTTGAATCTGCTGCAACTGCTGTTGAGAAGTTGAATGGAACAGTTGAAGATGACAAGGTTAGGTATGTAGGGAGGGCTCAAAGAAAATCCGAAAGAGAATCAGACTTGAAAGTTAAATTTGAACAAGAGAGGATGAGTCGTTATGAAAAGTTGCAGGCTTGTAATTTGTATCTGAAAAATCTTGATAACAACATAAATGAAGAAAAACTTAAGGACTTGTTTTCTGAATTCGGAACCATAACATCATGCAAGGTGATGCTTAATTCATGGAGTTAGCAAGGGTTATGGTTTTGTTTCTTTCTCAAACCTGGAGGAAGCAACAAAAGCATTGAGTGAAATGAATGGTATGATGATTGGTAAGAAACATCTCTTTGTTGCTTTTGCCCAACGCAAAGAAGAACGTAGAGAAAAGTTGCAAAATCATGTAAAGTCCCATGGTGTTTAAGGGGGCCTAAACCCATTGGTAAAAGCACTTCCATATATTTGATGCCCTCCTCTCAAGCTTCTGACATATGTCGTAATCGATCTAGGAAAATAAGAAATAAAATATTTTGGTTAGGAAAGTTCTCATAAATAACTAAAAAAAATGAAGGTTTTGTTACGTTAATTATGTTAAAAAAAAATTACCTACTGAAGGCACATCAATAGGTGGTGGTGTGAGCTTGGCAAACACCCGCGGATGCTCCGTCCGACGATTTATTTTTTTGTTACTTAGACGAGCCGTGATTTCTATGTCATAATATTTATATTAGTAAGGATACTAATATTTAAGTATTAAATTTTTTTATTTTCATGAACATCTTTTTGCATACTTTGTGTGCTATTATAAATGTATTTTTTGAATACTATTTCTTTTCTTGCAAACTTTACGTATTAGTAAGTATACTAAAAAAATGAAACTTTATAATATTTACTAATTTAAGATAGCAATAATATAAAACGCGCATTAGTTAATGTGGAAACTCGAAAAAAGATAAACTTTAGATAATTGAATGAGTAATATTTTAGGTTAAAATATTTTGGCTTTTAAATGATCTATCTATAAAGACTATAAGCATGTGGATATGTTGTTCAAAAATTTTATTTATGGAGGTTTTTATATATATATTTTATTATAGATATAAATATCCACAAAAATAGGAAAAATAGAAAATAATAATCCTACTTTTGCGCGATCTTCTCAAAATAATCCCACATTCACTTAATTTCAGAATAATCCCACCTTTGACATATAACCGCTCAAAATAATCCCATCTTTGTCATACGCCTGCTCAAAATGGACCTTTATTTGTCAAAAAGACCCATTTTGAGCAGACGTATGTCAAATGTGGATTATTCTCAAACTAAGTGAATGTGAGATTATTTTGAGAAGACCGCCCAAGGTGGAATTATTATTTTCCATTTTTCCACAAAAATATGCATAAAAGCTAAGCTCTTAAAACGCGCATTAGACCGACAAATTCTCCATTTCATTCTATAGAGTACATCTTAAATATTATAAAGACAAAATATACGTCAAAAACATACTTATAAACCATGAATAATTGACAGACCAAATTTAACAGAATATACAGTGTATATAAAAAACCAAATTCAACAGAAATACAAAGTATATATTAAAGAACAGATGCAATTTACCGTTGCTGCAATTATTTGTTGAATTTTCTGCCGTGGATGTTATTAAGATTTTGAGAGGCAAAGTATTTGTGAGGAAACCAACGTGATTTTCTCATTAGCAGCACCAAAGTATTTATATACAAGGTTTACAAAGCCTACTCCTAAACTTAATATATTTAGGAAACTTAACATCAATTTACAAAGATATCCTTATTAACCTTATTACTCTTCTCAAGTTGGCGCATGTAAATCACAAATGCCCAACTTGCGAAGAAGAAAGCTGAACTACTGACGACCAAGAGCCTTAGTCAAGAAGTCGGCCAACTGATGACTTGTTGGAACATAAGCAGTAGCAATATTTCCAGACTGTAACCCATCACGAACAAAATGACAATCAACTTCAATATTCTTAGTATGCTCATGAAAGACAGGATTTTTAGCAATATGAAGAGCTGATTGACTATCACAAAATAATTTCATAGGAGTAGAATGAATCACAACAAGAGAACCCAATAAGGACTTCAACCACTTTAACTCACTAGTGGTTACTGCCATAGATCGATACTCAACCTCGACCGAAGAACTAATATAACAATTATTTATAGAGTTTTTCTCCTTTATTTGCAAGTTAAATCGTGCTTAATTGGAACTTTTCGGAGCTATTTTATACTAATTATCCTCTATAGTCGTGGTTTTGTGTTTTCGTGTTGAATTATAGGTTTTAGGGAGTTTTCTCCCTATTCCGAACATCATTTGAGGAAACCATAGCTCTACGAGTTGTTACAAGGCATGTTGAAGTTGTTGCTAGCATCACTGACGAGTTAGGTAGTCCCGAGACATAAAGATGAGCCTTGAAAACAAAGAAAATGCAAGAAACGAAGGCCAAGGCACTCGGGCCGAAGTTACGTCATTTAGTAGCTGAGATTTGGGATTGGCACGTTGGAGAAGTGGTCTCGGGCGCCTGGGCCCGATGGCGTCGGGTGAACTAGTTTTAGCGTGCTTTATGTCTGCGTACGAAGAGAATAGAAGGTTGGGCTTGTTCGCTAAACAGCCCGATCGAGCGCCCACGCCCGATGGCATCGGGTGGATGCTAATTTACTGCTGCTGCTGAGTTTTGGCAAGGAAAAGGAGTTCATGTTTTTGGCCCGATCGGGCGGTTGGCCCGATGTCGAATTTTTATCTTTTGCGGCTTTATTTTAAATGCTTTTTAGGAGTTATTCTAAATAGCTAAGCTTCATTATTTTGAGACATGTTTTATTTCAGCTTTGATAGAATTAGTTTTATAGCTTTCTTAGAGTAAACACATTAGAGTAGATTCAAAGGTGAGCGAACCTAGGATTATTTTCAATAAAAGTTACTGCTTTCCGTCAATTGGTATTATTCTTCACTCTTAATTTCTTTCTTTAATTCTTAAATACTTAGTTTGATTATTTAATTAATTCATGATGCAAAGATTAGGGTTTTATATTAGTTTTGTTATTGTTGATTTAATCATGTCTGAGTAGTTTTATTTCTAGGGTTTTAGGGAGGAAAACCATGTTTATACCATGATTCATATTTGAATTGCTATTAGTTCTAGGTTTTGATTAGTTCAATTATAGTGTGATTCGTTCTTTATTTCATGGTTTATGTCAGTGTACAGTTTTATGAACTATGTTTGACAACTTGAGTATGACCCGACCGTAGGCTTACTTTAGAGGCTTAGAACACACTATTGATTCTGATTATGTGAGTGATTGTACTACTTATGTTGAATTGAGAGTGTTATGACCCGATCATAGGCTTATCATTGGCTTCGATTGTTCGACCCTAGACCTAGATATTATTAGTTATTTGACCCTTTTGATTGGTATAAGCATGGTGGACCGAACTAATGCCCTAGACCTTTAATCCATAGTTTAATCTCATTATTTATATTTCTTTCTTTAGTTTAATTAGTAGTTCAATTGATTCTTCCCTGATCTTGTCTGAAGTAGCTGTTTGGCTGAATATTAACTTAGAAACTCTGTCTCCCTGTAGATTCGACCCTACTTCCCTGACTAATGTTGTTTGAGGACTTTAGGATTTTTTTAATTAGGTGATACGACTTTAGCCTGTCAAGAACGTGCCACAGTAGGTTGCTTCTTAGTCTTCCAAGAAATCGGAGAATGACCTAGAAGAACAATGTCACCAGACAGATATCTACGAGCGAGAGGACAAGCGGCCCAATCGCTATCACAATAAGCATTCAATTGGAGAGCATCCCTGCGGAGCAGAATACCCTGGCTTGGATGACCCTTAACATAACGCAACACTCGTACAACAACCTCCCAATGTGCCACCTGAGGTTACTCAAAAATTGAGCCAATGTATGCACCGAGTAGCTCAAGTCAGGACGAGTAACAGACAAGTAACCTAAACGTCCCACCAACCGACGATACTCATCAGGATACTCATAAGGACTACCATCCTCATATGCCAACCGATGATTTTGTTCCATCGGTGTATCAATAGGTTTACAACCCAACATTCTAGCCTCTTTCAAAACATCCAAAGCATACTTTCTTTGAGAGAGAAACAAACCCTCTTCTCCATGAGCCACTTTTATACCAAGAAAGTACTTTAGAACACCCAAATCTTTCATATGAAAGCAAGAACTTAAGTATTGCTTGAACCTCGTGATCATGTCAATAGAGGAACCTGCAATAATTAAGTCATTGACATACACAAGTACATGAAGAGAAACACCTCCCTGACTGTAAGAGAACAAAGAATAATCGGCATAAGATTGAAGAAACCCAAATTTGCAAACCTGACCGGGAATCGAACTAGAGTAACCAAGAGGAAGTTTCATATACAATTCCTCCTCCAAGTCACCATGTAAGAAGGCATTACATACATCCGTTCGATGAAGCTCCCAACCCCTATTTATAGCAACAACAAGAAAAAGTCGTACAATACCCATTTTAGCAACAAGGGAAAATTTTCATTATAATCTATACCTTCAAGCTGACGATTGCCATGAACAACCAAACGCGCCTTAAGACGCTCAACCGTACCTGTGGAATGATACTTGGTGCGAAAAGCCCAACCACAACCAATGGCACTCTTTCCTGCGGGCAAATCCTCCAAAGACCAGGTACCATTGCGCTCTAGCGCATCACTCTCTTCTTTCATAGCCTGTCTCCAACCTGGATCGAGCATTGCCTCTTTAATTTGAAATAAGTAAGCTCAACAACTTTTGAGATAGCTACCAAAAAATGTTTATGTCTCACAAAAAATTTGACATAATTTACATAACAAGCTATGTTGAAAGGTTTACCTGAGAAACTGGTCGAAGAAGGGACATAAGAAGTAGTAGAGCCGGGGTCTATGTTACGAACAACATCATAAGTAGTAAAAAATCCTTTGAGCCTCGTAGAAGACTTTTTAATCCTATGACCTCGACCAAGAACATCACTGGAGGTGCCTAATGAAGCATCCTGAGCACCCTCATGTGCCCCTATTGAACTCCCCCTCAAAACATCTCCACTCAACTATGATGAACGTGGCTGCTCACACACATTAGGCTGCGCTAAAGAAGTCGTGGATAACGCAGACTCTGCATCATCACAATCATTTACACCGTCTAAAGGGGATGTGAGCAGACCCTCGTTGACTTCAACATGATGCATCCCAACACCATTATCATTATACACAACAGGATCATCATCATATAAGGCTCCATTATTTTCACAATGCAAATAATTATCAAGTCGAAATGTCCCATCATCACATAACTTGACATTAGTAAAGGGAATACATCTTCAAAAAATTTAACATCCCGACTCACAAAATAAGTATGTGTGTCCAAGTCAAATAAACGCCATCCTTTTTGACCGAAAGGATACCCAAACAAAATGCACTTTCTCGATCTCGGACCAAATTTATCTTTGATACATGGCCGATATGCCGCATAGCACAAACAACCAAATACTTTCAAAGAAGATAAATTGGGCACACAACCATACAACATCTCATAAGGGGTTTTTCCATTTAAAATAGGAGTAGGAGTAGGAGTACGATTTATAAGATGACAAGACAGAATATGTTGATGTTTACGTTCAACCCTACCGTTTTGTTGTGGAGTATCAACACATGACTTCCAATGTAAAATACCCATTTGTGCATAAAAAACACTCAAACACAAAAACTCTTGGCCGTTGTCGCTTCTAATTACTTTAACTTGTTTGTTAAACTGCGTTTTAGCCATGGCACAAAAATTCTTAATCAAGTTTCCAACCTCGTATTTGCCAACCATTATATACACCCATGTAGCTCTCGAATAATCATCAACAATGGTCAAAAAATAATGGGCACCACAACTAGACGCGACTTGATAAGAACCCTAAATATCACAATGAATTAAAACAAATAAATCAGAAACTTTATTCATACTTAACAGAAAAGATGTACGAGGTTGCTTAGCAAAAAAACAAACTTGACAATTGTCATCACAAACATTATTGTTAATACTACTAGCTACGCTTGGTAAAGAACGGACCACTTTCATAGACAGGTGTCCGAGTTGCCGATGCCATAACATGGAGGTATCTGGAACAACAGACTTATTTGCTTGAACATGACGAACTGGACAGAGGACATAGATCCCATTACTCTACTTCCCCGCTCCAATCAGGTTCCTCGACCTCGACACATAGCTTATTATTAAAAAAATAATAAATTTCTGTTTTTCAAGAAATTGAGCCACAGACATTAATTTACAACTAAGGGCAAGTACATATAGAACATTATCCTAGATAACATGTTCAATAATTTTAACACGACCTTCCTTGGTGGCATTAGTACTTTTACCATTCGGAAGACCAACGGGTTCCGAAGGAATATCATGAATGTCACAAAACAAGTCATTATTACCCGACATATGGTTCGACGCACCCGAATCAATAACACATTGAATTAAATTAGTCTTACCATGCAACTTAGAATTATTAGTGGCTGACTTTCAGGTAGTCAATGCAGCAACAAGCTATTGGAATTGTGAGTCTGAGAGAGCAGGAAGGCTGGTGCGTTCTACATCAACACTGTGAGTCATTGCACCTCCGCGTTGGCTGCTGTCCATGGCCCCAGGAAAGCTACCATGACCACGGCCACCACCACCCCTTCCACCACGTGCTCCCCTACCACCAGAACAACCCCCTCTGCCACCACGTCCATCGAAGCAGCCCACTCAGGCCAACCGTGGAGTTCAAAACATGTATCCTTTTCATGGCATTTACGACCGCAATGTGAACAAACACGACCTGCACTAATACTACCACCAACTCGACTCGAGGAAGCACCATCTACAGCAAAACCTACGACGTCCGTGTGAGTGTCTTGAGCATCCGTCACGATTTGATGCCGTTCGGCCTAAAGAGCCTTGCCATGTGCATACGTCATCGATGGTAAGGGGTCAAGCAATAACAATCCTTGCGCAACGTCACGATACTTCTTGCTATTGAACCCCAAGAGAAAATGATAGAGCTTTTCATTCTCCGATAAGACCTTATATTCGGATGCAACAGAACAAGTGCAAGAGGGTAATTTAATGGCACTTGCCAATTCCTCCCACAAAGAGCGTAATTCACCATAGTACTCGGAAACAGAACGACCACGCTGTTTGCAAGAACTAATCAAGTCTTTCAGTTCATGAATGTGTGGACAATTACGCAAAGAATAATGATCACGTAAGTCATCCCCACAACACCTTCACGTGATCAGGAAAAGGATCCGTCTTGCGTATTGACGCATCTAGAGTATTGAATATCCAAGCAACGAGCATCGAGTTAACAATGCCCCACTAATCATAGTCAGGAGACTTCGGGTCTAGTTCGCTGATTGTGCCGTCAACGAACCCCAATTTGTTTTTGGCACGCAAGTTGTTGCGAAGAGACCTAACCCACTCATCATAGTTGTGCCCTTTAACAGAATCGGGCTGATTACATATCCAGTACCCTCTGATGGATGTAAATAATAGGGAGAGAATGGTTCATAGCGAGTAGATGTTGTTGGCATTGGCGTTCTATCAGCATCGGCAGACATTGAATAGTCCGTGGTACAGCAGAAGACAAGAGCAGGAAGGAGAAGAAATCTGGAAAGGAAAATTCAGAGACGGCTCAAGAATTAAACCACCAAAGATCACGTCTTTGGCATAGGATCGAAAAAAAATGAATTTTTCCCTAACCTAGAGAAGCTCTTGATACCATATTAAGGTTTTGAGAGGCAAAGTATTTGTGAGGAAAACCAACGTGATTTTCTCATTAGCAGCATCAAAGTATCTATATACTACCTCCGTTTTTTTTTAGTTGCAATGTTTCTCAAAATTGCGGAAACCAATGCAAAATTTTTAAGTGGGTATTAGGTGAATGTTTGGGTATATAATTAATGGGAGTGGGGACCATTGGGTATATTAATTGAGTAAAAAAGCAAGAGAGAGAAATGTGGGGACCCTTGTTTTTGGCGGCAGTTTGGGGGGGGGTTACTGCTGCTGCTGCTTGTTCCTCAAACTCATCCCAAAAATTTTTGGTGGACTTTTTCCACCCAAAAATTTTGGAGCCAAAATTTCCCCCAAAAAAACTGCTTCCATTACAACACTCTTTACTCTATAAATAGAGTAAATGAGGACAGTCATTCCAAACATAAAACACAAATTGTTCACTACTTAACTAATTCACTACACACACAAGCACTAAAACTAAATTGTTCACTAATTAATTATAATTCCATTAAATTAACCCAAAAAAAGAAGAAGGCTGCCACTATTTCATCCCAAAAAACTGCTTGAATAGTAGACCTTCCATGGAAGATGATGATGAGCTTGGTCTTCAATGGTGGATGGATGGCTACGAGGAATGTAGCAACCACATCAATATGGTGCATGAAAATGAAGAAGGCCAACAGCAAGAACAACATGAAGAAGTACAGCAGCAAGAACAAAATCAGGTAAGCAAAATACATGAACTTAGTTTGGAAACAAGAAGAAAAATTGTTGATGAGTTGTTATTTAATGAGGTAAATGGGAAAATACCAAGGGGAAAAAAACAGAAATTGCATGTAAATTTGGGATACATTTCACTACTTTGTACAGAATATGGAAATATGCACAAAACCAAAGAAGATTAGGGAATGTTATAGATGTTAGGGCAAAAAAACAAGGAAGAGTTGGTAGAAAACAACTTGAATTTCAAGAGGAATGGCTTCAGTCAGTGCCTTTACATAAGAGGACAACACTAAGGTCAGTTGCAGGAGCACTGAAGTGTGCCCAGTCCACAGTTTGGAAAATGGTGAAGAAAGGCAGATTGAGGACTCATACAAGTACAAACCACCCACTACTAACAGACAAACATAAGATAGAAAAGATGCTATGGGTATTGAAACACATTGAACCACAAAACAGAGATGAGCCTGCTAGATTTGTGAACATGCACAACATAATACACATTGATGAAAAGTGGTTTTATATAAATCCAGACATGAGGAGGTTCTATTTACTCCCACATGAGGAAGATCCATATAGGTGTCAGCAGTCCAGGAGGTTCAAAGTGAAAGCCATGTTCTTGGCAGCCACATCATGGCCTATGAAAGATGAAAATGGGGGCATGCTACATGATGGGAAGTTTGGGATTTTTCCATTTGTGAAGAGGGTTGCAGCTAAGAACAGAAGTAAAAACAGAGAGGCAGGCACACTTGAAACTAAAGCAATTGAAAGTGTCACCAAAGAAGTCATCAGGGACATGATTACAGGGACATGATTATCAATCAATTCATACCATCTATCATGAGATGTTGGCCAACAGGGGTATCTAAGGACATATACATCCAACAAGATAATGCAAGACCCCATATACAGCCTAATGATCCAGCTTTCATAGCTGCTGCCACTGCAAATGGTTTCAATATTCAACTAATATGCCAACAAGCTCAAAGTCCTGATCTTAATGTTTTAGATTTAGGTTTTTTTTCAGCCATACAAGCATTACAGTATAAGTCTTTCCCTAAGAACCTAGAGGACTTGGTCACTAAAGTTCAAGATGCTTATGATTTTTTTGATCCAGAAGTGTTAAAGTATACATGGTTAGAACTACAATATATGATGTTAGAGATCCTAAAAGTGAAGGGAGGGAACAACTACAAGCTCCCTCACCATGGTAAAAGGAGGTTAGAGAGGCTTGGTTTATTACCAGAAAGTGTCCCTGTTGATCAAGTCTTAGTTGATGAGGCAGTCAAATATTTGAATGAAAGGTTTGTTAGTGTGGGTGAAAGTATTGAATTCATAGATGAAGAACAACAGTGAACATCATGTGGATGGAAGTTAGGATGCTGTCTTTTGGGTTTAAAAACATTTTGTGAAACATAGTTAGGAGCTACTTTTTGGTATATACACAATGATCATGGCAAGACTGTTAGCCAAACCTAGGTTAGACACATTATTATCTTACTCCCTTTTTTGAAAATGTATGAAGTAAATATCTTAGTAGTTGGGGGAAGACCAAGGTTTGTATGCAGTCATGTTTAGAAAGACTCAATATGAAATGAAAGAAACTTTTTGGTGTAAGTTTAATTGCTTTTAATTATTAGTTGAGCTTTGTGGCATATAAGTTTATAGTGGCAGTGCTCAGCTTAAAAAAACATCATTTGACTTCTTTGCATCCATCAGGGGTTTCTTTTTAACTCAAATTAGAAGTAGGGTTAGTTTCCTCAACATACTGGTTATTTAACCAAGTATGGAGCTATCTCACCCCTTACTTCTTAGAATTACTAAATTGAGTCCCTTCATCATATGGATGCTTAGGTGACAATAAAAGGGGGGACACAATAAGTGTGGTGCTGCCTATCTTTGATACTAGGTGTTCAATAGCATGCTTAACATCATTAGTCATATCCTCTTAAAAATAGGGACTCAATGCATAACAACATAATCAAACAACATCTATAATCACAGAAACATGGATAAATGCCTTTGAGGCAGCAGCACCAGCAGTAACATGATATAAGTCAAGCAAGATAACCACATTAATGAACATTATAAGCCTTTGAGGCAGCAGCACCAGCAATAACATGATGTAAGACAACCAACAACAATAGCATCATAGGAGACTCAATTTCAAAATGGTGGCAATGTAAACAGGAGGCAGGAAGAACAACAAAGAAAACCAAATAAACAGTGGAGTTCATAGAAAACAAAACCTCAAAGAGAGGGATTTCCTCTCATTAAAAGGAAGCAATGAGTATCAGGATCAAGCTCTGAACTAGTACAGGGACTCAATGGGATGTCTGGTCCAGCCATCATCCCATCATCATAATCCTCCACAAGTTTAAACAATCTCAGATTATCGTACTCATCATCCTCAACAAACATATCATGCTCCCTATCAGGATTTGGACCGGATACCATGAATTAACCATCAACATGCACATCCTTCTCCACCTTCACCTTTTCTTTCCCCTTACTTCCTTCCTCCTTCTCTTTTCCTTTCCCCTTTTTTCCCCTGTCCTTCACCACAGAAATGCAAAGGGCCTCTAATTTCCCCTTCCCTTTGTTCTTGGAACCAGAAGGTGGTTCGTGTGCTGCAAGTGCACATACAATTATGCGCTCAGGGGTAGTAGGAGGAAGGGGAGGAGCAAAACTAACCCTTTTTTTCCCAGATCTGTTCCTCTTAGGTTCAGAGAGAACAACCTCCTTTTCCTCTTCAACTTTCTCTTCCTTCACAACAATCTCGACCTTCTCCTTCCCCTTTGATTTTGGATTTCGCGGAACAGGAAATGCCAAAGCCCTAGCAACCCTCATCTTCTGCATATCTTCAAAATCATTACAATCTTGAACTACCCTCCCCAAAACGTTTAGGGCGTAGGGTTTCAGTAATTTTTTTGCAACACCATTTTTGTAAATCCGTTTTGGCCATGGAGAATCATTTTTGAAGCTTTCCATAATTTCGAAAATGGTTTCAGATTCGAAATCATCTTCGGTTTCAAAGAAAGCGTCTTCCAAAGGACTCAAATCTGGGCAGTAAAATTTTTTGGGACTCATGGCGAATTTTTGGTTCAAGAACGAGAAAGGAAGAAGAGGAACAGATGGAAGAAGAGGAACGGAATGAAGAGGAGTGGAGGATTATCAGATCTGGGAAGAAAGAAGGAGAGGGATGTGAAGAGAATTGAGAGGAAAGTGAAGAATGAGAGAGTTTCAGATCTAGGGTTTGGTGGAAGAGGGAAGAACATGGAAGAAGAAGGTGAAGAAATCTGGGAAACTGACGAGAAATGAAAGGGGTGGGGGTTTAATTGGGGTTGGGTAGATACATTTAATTGGGTTGGGTAGGAAATTGAATGATTTTTGGTGGGAGTAATTAAGTTAAGTGTTGTTATTTAATTAGATTGTAATGATGATGTTATGTTTCTTAATTGTAGTTAGTAAGGGTAAAATAGTAATTTCATAAGATTTTTATTTACTAAAAATAGAAAAAAAATAGAAACATTGCAATATTTGAGAAAATTCCGTTTAAGGAAACCATTGCAACTAAAAAAACGGAGGTAGTACAAGGTTTACAAACCCTACTCCTAAACCTAATATATTTAGGAAACTTAACATTAATTTATATAAATATCCTTATTAACCTTATTAGTTATCTCTATTCTTTCATGGTTTCCGACTTCCATTTTGATTCTCTCTCAAAAATTCTTGAAAATCATAATTCAAGAACTCAATCCTAATGTTTTGGATTTCTTCTGTTAAACTCTGTTTTCTCCGTTTCTCTCTCAGAATTTCTTCTCTCTTACAACATTGCTGTAGTTAAACTTTGTTTCCTCTGTTTTGGATTTCTTTTGGAAGCTTTATCTTCTATTTCTCTGTTTCTGATTTCTTGATCGTTTGGTTTTTCAGATATTTCCTTTGGTTGTGATCAACTCAATTTTTATAATTAGGAAGGTAGAAATCCCGAGATCGAATTATGTAGAAGCACACAACATTTTCTGACCCATAAACATGCTTTATACTAACCATGTAATAAATAGATATACTCCCTCCGTTTTTATTTAATAGGAAAGTTTTGACTTTTGTTACTATTTACAATCTACTATCTGACCATCTTATGTTATTTACATGTAGGAAAAAAAACATAGTCATGTGAGATCTTGTTTTGTTCATCTTAATGTGTAGTTTGCTAATATCAACTTTTTAGATTTTTTGCTCATGTGCAATTGGCGATATTCGTGGTCAAACATATGTTTTGGCCAGCGCGAAAAGTACAAATGTCCCTATTAAATAGAAACAGAGAGAGTAACACACACTTGATTTGCACGAGTTAATTTTTTGGCTAAGACGACAATGCACGAGTTATTTTAATACTATAAAACTAAAAAACCTTGTATATATTCATTGAAGATCTCTATTATATAAGTGAAGAGGTGGGGGTGGACACGAAAAATAAGAAAAGAAAAAAACAAATAAAAATAATTAAGGAATTAAGTTTTATTTACAATCTTAACTATCTGATTCTTTAGCAAAAAAATGTTTAAAACTTCAAACTAAAATATTAGAAAATCCACAAAGTAAAAAAAATTTAAAAAAGTATCAATGGTTATATTTTCTTGAGATCTATAATTAGACACCCACTTTGCTATATTTTTATATACTTTTGATTTTTTTTTATTTTCAAATACATGAGTAATTGATTGCTCATGAGTGAGGTCCATTTGATCAAATGGATCATGAAACATGATAAAATATGTTAGGATGAGTGAGATAGTGTAGAGAGAGAAGGATGATATATTTTTTACTCATGAGTGATAATGCTCTTCCATAAATCTTTGGTGAGATTTTTTTGGCGTTTTATTTTTAAATCACTTGCTAATCTACTCTCTAATATTTATTACTCTTTTTTATGAATTTATATTGTTTCACTATTTAAATTCTTTCAAGATTACAATTACACCCTCTGAAAAAAATAAAATAACTAAAACTTAACGATTATTTTAAAAAGTATGAAAAATATGTATACACTTGACTGGAGAAATTACAATGTCGTTTGTTAAGTATGGGCATGGGTCGCACACATAAGGAAGAGAAAGAGTCTCTTTCACAAGACCAAAGGAGGTTCTACCTTAAAATCGAGTCAGGATCCCCTCCAGTGCACTGGATATCCAGTAGTCCTATTTACACTATGGGGAGAGGATAAAATTGGGATGAAATCTCCAAATCACCCCAACCCTTGTATAATTTGGGTAATTCATTGGAGATTATCCTCACTCCTTAAAACCATATGGCAATAAGCCACTTAACCTAATTTATTAGATGAACATCTCTCTCCAAGTTAATCAATATGGGACTCTCACGTGTGATGTTTCATGGGGCCAGAGTTTCAACACTCCCCCTCACATGTGAGATCCATTTTTGTAATTGGCCTAAATTATAGTAAAGGTCCCAACCGTAGGCATGGCTCTCATACCATGTTAAGTATGGGCATGAGCCGCACCCATAAAGAGGAGAAAGAGTCAATTTCACAAGACCAAAGGATGTTTCACCTTAAAACCATATGGCAATAAGGGGAGTATAGCCCTTTAGTTAATTTATTAGGTGAACATCTCTATCCAAGTTAATAACGTGGGACTCTTACATGTGATGTTTCATGGGACCGGAGTTTCAACATAGTTTCTCCCGAATAATTACATATTATTCTTTCGCACGAGGCACGCATCGCGTGCATATAAGGCTAGTATTGAATAATAGAGTTCTATTTAAAACTTCGATATATTTATCACTTCCTCGATATCTCCATTAATGTTTATAATTCAAAAAAAAGAAAGAATACCTTGGCCTTCACGTCTAAGGCTTTCGAATTGTAAACCACAAAGTTTCTAATGACGGCTAAAGTCTTTTGTAAATATAGTTAGTCTTACGCTACTTTGCTCTCCTAATCAACTTATAAAAATTAAGAAACCATGGCAACATAATACAAATTATCGTACATATTCACATTCTATGTCTTATAAATGACATTTTAACCTTGAAGAAACAAGTATAGCAATCACATTCCCTACGCAAACTTTAGCATATTAGTTGTACTTTTAGGTGTGAAAATGTATCCAAAAGTAGCTTATCGAATAATATGACACTTCAATTGTAAAGAAATGTAGCAAGTATTTATGAATAAAGGAAGTATAATATTTATCGAAGAGGTAATATACTCGTAAATCATGGCACGGAAAGAATAGCGCCACCTAATGATATACCAAAGTTATGTTATTTATGTGGATATCTATCGCTTACGGCTTATGCTTACCTATTACCACATTGCATCTCCCAGTTTCCATCTCCCTGACTCATTAACTTTTTTCGGTTTGCACCAAAAAAAATTAACTTTTTCGGTGTATTTTGTTATAAATTTTCTGAATTCTACTTCTACTTCTAATTCTACTTCCAAGTTTTTTGATATATTTTCCTTGTGAGTGTAAATGTGGTTATAGCCACTTTTGTGTGAATGTGATAGTGCGAATGCAATTTAAAATCTGGAAAAAATATTTTGGCAGGATGCAATGGGGGAAGAGCAAGTAGCCTTTGGAGTGATTTCACACCTTAGACTACTTTTAAACTTATCAGATTTTGATGAAGCAGTAGCAGTTTCTACCAGATCAGATTTGGTAACATTGACATCAACAGAGTCTTGATTGTCCATGAAGCGTTTGCCTCTTCGATTCTCATATGACTAATAGATTCTTGTAGTGACATAAACTTTGTCCTATGCTTCATATTATTACGGAAGTATCTCCAAGAAGGGGGGAATTTTTCCAGTAAAACATTGGCTTCAAAAAAATTTCGCAAATTTTCATGTCCTCATTTAAAACATTAGCATACATATTTTTGAAGACATAAACTTGGTCCATGACATGCTTGTCATCAACCATATGGAAAGCCAGTCACTTTCCAACAATATACCTTCTGTTTTCCAACATCATCAGCTCCATATTCTTTCAAGGGCCTCCCAAATCATTTTAGACGATTTATGCACCATGAATAAATCGAACTGACTATTCGTCATCAGATTAAGGAGGTGGAAGCGAACATTTTTATTAACTTTTTATTTTTTGTATTTCACCCTCATTCTTCTTAATAACAATAGCAGAATAAGAAGAGAAGGAATCACCTGTAACAGCAATACCAGCAGAATAGTCCTTGAAGAGGATGTAATCAATGTACAATTGCTCAAAAATCATTAGCAGTTTCTAATCCCATCGTTTGTAGTTATTCTCGTCAAGAGACTCAAGTTTAGAAAGGTGAGCCATGGATTTATTTGAAACGTCAGCCATTGCAAATAAGATATTTGCTTTCAAATGGTTAGAAATTGACAATAGCAATGGCTCAATAAAACTGCTTTCAAGGTTATGTCATGGTAGGAGACCACTGGCTTGAAAATAATTACATGCCGATAGCGGTGGTAATCGATACTGATCGGAAAACTCCTCAAAGTTAACACAACAACCTAAATTGTTACCACTAACAATAGGCTTTGGAGATAAGCACGTACCCAGGAAGAAGTGAGTAGAAGAAGAGAATAGAATGAGTTTTTGTGTGTCTAAACTGATGAGAGAGCTTTTGATTTTATAGGAGGAAATCAATCTAAAGAACGGGCTGTGTAATAATGGATAGGAGGAGATCAAGGGATTGTCATAAACATTGCAACATTCAAAATCATTACAGTCTACAAAGAACTAGGGGTGAGCAGAAAAGTTGGGTACCCGGTTCCAAACCCGGAACCGGTGGTTCCGGAACTAGAACTGGAACTGCCGGGACTGGGTCTGGGTATCAAATATTAGGAATCGGTTGGAAGTGGGTCCAATTCCGGGTAGTGAAATTATAGACCCGGTACCCACTGGGTACCTGGTTCAACCGTTTCCAAGACTGAATTTCTTTAGATGAATGCATATGTAATATATGCTTAAGACTTGAAGGTTTTTAAGACTAACTTGTCAATGGAAGTATCAAATTATGTTATATATGATGCTTATATTTAGCTAAACAAGAAAAATATAGCTTTTCAATGCATTTGGGTAGCGGGTACCCGATATTGGAACCGGCCAAATAGACCAAATAACATTCACTTTTGCGGGACTGGATACCCGGTCAAGGAACCAGTTCCGATTGGTTTCGGTTCCATTTCTAAAAATCAAGGAACCGGTCCAACCGGTTCCGGTTCCAGGTTTTGGGTACCCGGTCCAACCGGTTCCGAGCAATATGACCGGGTATCCGGTTGTGCTCAACCCTACAAAGAACCATTACACACACTCAAGCCCGGCTCCAAAAAGATAAGCTCCAGCTCAACTCTTCCCAGGCCCAGACCCGACCCAGTTTGGTCCGGTCCGGGCGGCGGCGCGCCCACGTGTATGTGGGGTAGCAAGTCCAAGTCCAAGCCCAAGCATGATGTTCAACTACAAAAGTATCCCTCTATAAAAAAGGAGAGAGGGAGAATGTATAAGCAATGTGTTTATAAGCCTTGATTCCAACAACAATTACCATTTTATGTATAGGAGCCCTGCAATTGCAATTTTACGTGTATTTCGTTTAGGAGGAATTAGTAAAATGTGTCTTTTTTGACACAACTTGAAAAAATTGACTTATTTGATTATTCTTTTATTACCCGTACCCGATTTAAATGAGTTGGTGGCGCTACATATGCGAGAGAACGATACTAGGCAAGAATTAATGCCATGAGAATGATGATCGGCAAGAAAGTGTGAAGTCATTACCCCCCAAGTCAGCAACTTTGAAGAGAGTAGAGGATCAATATAAGCGGAAGACGTCATACAAACTCAGTGATTAGATGTGTCGTTCGTCTCTAGATTGCGATAGTTGTTAGGAAAAGGAGAAGAGTGTAGTAGACAACTTCAAGTGATTAAGCAACCATAAACAATAGAGGAAACAAGCAACAAACAAGAAACCAACTAAAGCAAGGAAACAATGAGAAAGACAAGGATTACCGGTGGAAACCCGAGCTCCGGGTGAAAAACCCACCTCTATACACTTTGTATTTCAATGGAGGATGATGAACTCAAGCACTTGCATCAATAGCATACCATTGCAATGCATACACACAATCTCACAAACCCTAACTTTACTAGGATTACAAATTGTGAATCTAGCAATCAATGGATGACATAAACAACCCTCACAAATTGCTCTCAAGCTCTAAACAACACTCTTAGAACTTACAATTTAGGGTTAAGTGCTCAATAATACGCTCTCACACTTTGGGGAAAAACGGGCTTTATTTATAGCCCTTCGCAAAAGACGCTTTGTCAAACGCGACCTGGGCTCTCCTCCAACCCAGCTTAGCAGCCTCCTCTTCCCCCTCGCGAATCTTCCTTTGACGAGCTCCACACAACCCAACAATCTCCCACTTGGAGATCGGTCTAAGGAACATGCGAACAACACCCCAAACAACCAAGTGCTCCTACATCATCCATCCTCCATCACACCTCCTACTCAACAAGGAAGTAACACCGAGGTTTCTTCCAACCTCGAATCAAACACAACACCACTTTCAAGGGACTTTACCTTCGTTCATGGGCAATTAATCCTCCCATGCTCCCACTTGAACTCAACACCCTTAGTGATACGACCCAAGCTTTGGGACTTTGCACATGTTCTCCTAGCACTCTTCTCATGCTCTCCCCCGAACATCAGACCCTTAGCTTATGCCACACACACAACACCCTTGTGTGCCACCATCACCTTGTGCGTTTCTTTTCCCATCTTCATCATTGAAAACCCGACTTTATCAACACGGTTCTCGTCCAATGATCCACTATCGATAGTTTTTCGGCCAAACGACACCCTCCGTGAAGAACCACATCCCAAACCACTCGCCACCTTTGTGCTCCCCGAGGTGTACAAGGTACCATGTTTTGTCCCAAGAGCTTCAACACGAGCCCCTTTGACAACCCTCCATGAACCTCCCTCAAACACAACTTTGTAGCCGGCATTGTCAAGTTGACCAACCGATATCAAGTTCTTCTTCAACTTTGGGATATACTTGACATCCTTCAACTCTAACAAGCCACCATTCATGAGCTTCACACTCACATCACCACTCCCCAACACCTCCACGTGTTCACCATTAGCAAGGTGAACATCCGCAAGCTTTCCGGAGTCCAGCCTCCGAAACAATTCCTTGCTCGGTGTAGAGTGAAAGGAAGAACCGGAATCAAGGACCCAAGACTCCATGGAGCAACCCGAGCTTACACACAAAGCATCGGAATCATACTCCGACACGGATGAAGCTTCACCATCCCCATCCTCAACTTGGCCCTTTCCATTCGCCTTCTTCTTCAACGGACACTCTCTCCTCATGTGCCCCTTCTCACCGCAATTCCAACACAACATGTTTGCACCATTCGATTTCCCCGGCCCTCTACTCTTCGATCTCCCATGATGACTAGAGCTCCCACCTTGTTGCCTTCCTCTTCCCCTTCCATCACACGCGTGTGCCTCACCAAATGATTCCCCGGATTCTTTCCTTCGAGTGCCCTCACTCAAGATCAAATCCCTCACATCATCACATTTTAGCTTCTCTTTGCCACAAGAGTTACTAATCGCGGCCACCACCGTTTTCCATGACAAAGGTAATGAGGACAACAAGATCAACGCCTTAACCTCATCATCAAACTTAATATTCACCGAAGACAATTGGCCCAATATCGAATTGAACTCATTCATGTGTTCCGCGGCCGAGCTACCATCATCCATCCTCAACTCAAACAACTGGCGCATCAAGTAAACCTTATTCACCGCCGAGGGCTTCTCATACATACTTGACAACGTTTTCATCAAACCCGTCGTTGTTTTCTCATCCTTGACATTAAACGCCACACTCCGGGCTAATGTCAACCTCACAACACCAAGTGCCTTCCTATCCAACACTTTCCACTCCTCATCCTTCATAGTACTCGGTTTCTTCTCATCAAGAGGTTCATAAAGGTCCTTTTGATACAAATAATCCTCTATTTGCATTTTCCAAAAGCCAAAATCCTTTCCATCAAACCTCTCAATCCTTGTTTTACCCTCTTCCATTGTTTAAATCAACCACAAAGTTCAAGACAACAAATTTCAATAACAAACAATTGAAATCCTCCAACAAACACTCAAACTTTGAACAAACACCAAAAAATTGAAACCCTAACACCAAATATTCAATTTTTGGACTTTCCAATCACAAATAACCAAGTTTTACCACACAAACAATCCCAAATAACACCACAACAACCTTGGCTCTGATACCAATTGTTAGGAAAAGGAGAAGAGTGTAGTAGATAACTTCAAGTGATTAAGCAACCATAAACAATAGAGGAAACAAGCAACAACCAAGAAACCAACTAAAGCAAGGAAACAATGAGAAAGACAAGGATTACCGGTGGAAACCCGAGCTCCGGGTGAAAAACCCACATCTATACACTTTGTATTTCAATGGAGGATGATGAACTCAAGCACTTGCATCAATAGCATACCATTGCAATGCATACACACAATCTCACAAACCCTAACTTTACTAGGATTACAAATTGTGAATCTAGCAATCAATGGAAGACATAAACAACCCTCACAAATTGCTCTCAAGCTCTAAACAACACTCTTAGAACTTACAATTTAGGGTTAAGTGCTCAATAATATACTCTCACACTTTGGGGAAAAACGGGCTCTATTTATAGCCCTTCGCAAAAGACGCTTTGTCAAAATAACAGGGCAAGGATCAGCTTTCGGTCGCGAGTCGCGAGCCACGTCGTAAGTCATGACGGACCCGCTCGCGGGCCGCGACCTGGGCTCTCCTCCAACCCAGCTTGGCAGCCTCCTCTTCCCCCTCGAGAAGCTTCCTTTGACGAGCTCCACACAACCCAACAATAGTGGTGTCTGGTTTCCTTGTGAAACGGGTCATCATGCAGTGAACGGATAATAGGCACTAATTAATACTACTTCTATTTTTTTCTAAAAAATTGTTACAATTAACATTTTACACTATTCATAGTGGTTTCTATTGGCCTTCGATTTTTAAAGATGCCCGTGCCTTTTGTTTGTCTTGTGATGCTTGTCAAAGGACGGGTAATATTTCAAAAAGGCAAGAGATGTCACAGAGTGGGATTTTAGAGGTCGAACCTTTTGATGTTTGGGGGATTGATTTTATGGGACCCTTTCCTACCTCTTGTGGGAATAGGTATATTCTAGTGGCGGTCGACTATGTGACTAAATGGGTAGAAGCTATAGCATCACCAACCAATGATTCTAAGGTTGTGATGAAGATGTTTAAAAAGATAATCTTTCCCCGTTTTGGTGTCCCCCGTGTTGTAATTAGTGATGGTGGCTCTCACTTTCATAAGAGCACCTTCAAGACCCTTTTGACAAAACATGGAGTCACCCACAAAGTCGGTCTTGCCTATCACCCTCAAACTAGTGGCCAAGTAGAAGTGTCTAATAGGCAAATTAAGAGAATCCTTGAAAAAGTGGTCACTAAAGCTAGAAAGGATTGGTCATTGAAACTTGATGATACTCTTTGGGCGCTCCGCACTGCTTTTAAGACTCCTTTGGGTACCACACCCTATCGACTGGTTTATGGCAAAGCTTGTCATCTACCAGTTGAGATGGAGTATCTTTCTGCGTGGGCGGTCAAAGAGATTAACCTTGATTTGACAGCTGCAGGTGAAGCACAACTTCTTCAACTCAATGAGTTGGATGAGCTCCGTTTGGATGCTTATGAAAATCACAGGCTCTATAAAGAGCAAACGAAGAAGTTGCATGATAAGATGATAGGGAAAAGAGAATTCAAGGTTGGCGACAAGGTCCTATTGTTCAATTCCAGGTTGAGACTGTTTCCTGGAAAGCTCAAATCTCGATGGTCTGGACCATTCGAGGTGACAGAAGTGAAGGCACATGGTGCCATCGAGGTTGCCAACCACAAAGGAGAGAAGTTTAAGGCAAATGGACAGCGTCTGAAGCTGTACCATGAAGGTGCCTTTGTTGGTTGTGTGGAGGAAATCCGCTTTGATTCCTCCCCACTTGATTCATCTACCTAGAGAGGTAATATGGTCGTGCGGGACCTTCATAACCCAGCGCTTTGCGGGAGGCAACCCGTATCTCTTAGTTAGATTTTCTTTTCTTTTGTTTAGTAGTTTGTAGCATGTGAGAGAGCGTGAGGGTACTAATGTGTTCCTAGATCTTGTGTGCTTTAATGTGCAGATATGCTATTTGAAGAGAAACTTGAGCCATACTTGCCCCAAACGTGCAAAAAGGCGAGCTACTTATTGAATAGTAGCTCACCCAATCAGATCGGGTGGCTGATGCCCGATTGGGTGGGCGAGAAATTTCACAGGAAGAAAAAGCATATCACCCGATGACATCGGGCAAAGTATGCCCGATCGGGTGCGCAACCCTAGCACCCGATCAAAAATACCTTGCCCGATCGGGTGCTTCATCGGGAGCTTGAGCGAAGTCAAAACAGTTGAAAAGGTGATTTCGCCCGATGGCATCGGGCACACTTCGCCCGATCGGGTCCGCAAAATCTGCACCCGATAAAAAATTCAATTGCCCAATAGGGCGGTCGATCGGGCGAAGTGATAATTCTGACAGGAAAAAATTTTGAATTCCGCCCGA
Organism: Patellifolia procumbens; assembly: GCA_947645195.1. NCBI lineage: Eukaryota > Viridiplantae > Streptophyta > Magnoliopsida > Caryophyllales > Amaranthaceae > Patellifolia > Patellifolia procumbens. The sequence continues at coordinate 984,657 of CANSGD010000658.1, forward strand.
TCGGGCGGCCAAGTACCCTATCGGGCCTGCGACCATAAAACCTCCTTTTACACGGATTACACCCCTTTTCTCACCATTCATTCCTCATCCTTTCAATCAACTCTCTCTCTCTCTTCACTCATCTTCAACCTCCAAACCCCTAACCTCCATTAAAACTCTATTTTTCCACCTCACAACTTCATCCCTTCTCCTCCAAACTTCATAAAAACCCTTCCTTTCCTCCTTTCACCCTCCATCTCACAAAATCTCATTCACCAAAATCATCTTCCCTCTCCCATCTCTTCCCACATTCACCTTAAACCCCATCTTTGTGTTACAAGAGGTTACAAGGCTCATTTTCTACCATGGCAAGCAAATTCCGAAGGCTTATTCGAGGTGAAGGCTCGCGATCTAGGCGAGAGGCAACACCACCACCACCACAAGTTCCGCGGGATCCTCAATACCCGGAAATCATTTTCCGGGACGATGAACATCGCGAGAAATTCTTGCGATTTAAAAAACGTGAGGTACTTCCTACCCGATTTCTAGATGTTGAGCTTTTGTCTAAACTTGGTTTAACTGATGATTTTAAGGATTTCATGAAAGTTCTAGGCATGGAGGCGCTTTATAATGTACATGTTAACACTTATCCTCCTCTAGTCTATGAATTTTTTAGTAGTTTTAGTTTGACAAAGCCCCGGGCCGGTCCGGTCACCCATGTTCACTTTAGACTTTTAAACCAAGAGCACTCCCTTAGCCTTAGGGAATTTGCGGGGGTTCTTAGGTTACAGGTACGGGGTGACTACTACCCACCCGACCACTTTAGGATGGCCGATACTTATGTTATGCTGACATGGGACCCTACACCCTTTGACATCCAGCACTGTCATTGGGCGAACTTCCATCACCCTATTTTTAGCATTTGGATACGGTTCATGGCCCAGACTCTGTTGGGACGGTTTGAGGGTCACTTGGTCCGGGGGGCCGAGCTAGTTGCTATAGCTAGCTATATTGCTAAGGGCTCTAGGGAGCCATTTCAGTACAACTTGGCTCACCATATCGCTATCCAGTTCGAGCGTATCTCGAACTCGCTCCCTAAGCCAAAGGAAGACGGTAGTTGGACCTCTAGGAGGTTAGTTAACGGGGGGTTGATCACATTGTTTGCCCGGCAAATTGCCGGCTTTGACGAGACTCAGCGTACCCCCGTCCTAGGCCCTACCCTCATTGACCTCACCTATCTCAACACCCTCAAAGTCCTGAACCGCCTGCCTGACCATAGATTTCAGTGGGTGATTAAGTCCAAAAAATCCCTCATTTTGCCCGACTCTAGGGCCCGACTACAGCCTCGTCAGGCCAACTACCTACTCCCTATAGAGGGAGTCGACCTAGTTGTCCCTGACCCAGAGCCCCCTCGCCGTTCTTACCATAGGCGGCATACGCCGATTTGAGACGAGGGCGCCTCCACTTCTACTCCCCCCCCCCCTCCCCCTCACACGGACTCATTTGACTTTACCTCTATGGTGTCGACCCTAGGTCGCATGGAGACGGGGATGGGTAGAATGGAAGGGCTGATCAACGCGAACACCGCCACCCTCGCGGGCTATGGCACTCGCATCGATCAGCTCTATACCCGTATAGACCAGATGGGGGGGCGGATGGACACCTTGGCTAACGACCAGCACTACGCCCTTTATCCTCTCTATGACGACTATTGTAGGCGTGGCATTATTGAGCAGACTGCTCAGCACCCCTCGTGGTACCATTGGAACCCGAGTTATGGCCAGCCTACCGGTCAGAGCGATGACATGGCAGAGGATGAGGAGGATGAGCCTGCTCGTCAGTCAGTCTCTTTAGGAGACTTTGGCCTAGGTCCTAGTTGTTTTGGAGGTGGTTTCGATGCAGGTCCTACTGGATTTGGTGGTGGGATGAGTGGTCCCTCCGGCGGTGGTTTTACCGATGGTGGTGGTACTTCTAGTGGTGGTTTCTTCAGTGACCCCACTAATGATGATATGGGCGGCTGATGCCCTTGTTCTCTCCTCTCCCTCGTTGCAATGAGGACATTGCCTCGTTCAGCTTGGGGGAGAATCTCTCACTGTGAGTATAGTTTATTGCTTTCTAGTATAGTTTACTGCTTTTTAGTGTAGTTTAATGCTTTGATAGTTTAGTTTACAGCTTTAAGAAAAATTGAAAATTTTGAAAAAAATATGTTTGATCATGAGTGGTTTGATTGCCTCCCTGTGCCCCTTGTTGTGCTTTATTGAGAATGATTTGACTTTGTTTTCTGGATAGCTGGGCATTTGTGATTATGAGGCTTTGATTTGATGTTCGACTACTTTGATTTCGAGCAATTTCTGACTATGATATACTACTTTGTGCTGCATACCTGATTTGGTTAGACTGTGAGGCCTTTTTCTAGCCTATTGGATTCATACTTTTATCCAGTCTATATTTTTGGTGTGTTAGTTCCTCTCTAGCGGATCGATCTTGACTTTGACTTCGTACTCATTTGATGTTTGGTGACTTGTTACACTTGCTATAATAGAGGCGTTCTTTTGACTTATTCTTGAGCCCCAGAGTTAGTATTTGATACATTTTTATCCTCCTTAGCCCCGCTGAGCCTAATGACCTTGTTTCATGTTACTTAAACCCTTATTATAAGCCCGTGGCCTTTGTTTCGATATTATTCCCAAGCCTAGCTTGGGGGAGCTTTGTGTATGGGTTGAGAGTGAAGTTGGTTTCATGGTTTGGTTTGATTGTTGAGGAATCAAAAGTGTATTTGTTGTGGCTTGATTATTAGAAAAAGAAAAGAAAAGGCAAAATTAGAGTTGCGTGAATGAAGTTCAAAAAAATGAAAGAAAAAAATGAAATAAAAGTTCAAAAGAATTCAAAGTTATTTCATTCACGCACGTTCATAAATAAAGTTTCATGTCATTGCCTAAAACTTGGGTTTGTTGTGCGTATTCATTGAATTTGGAGAGTTGGTTTATTTTTCATGGTTTTATGGTGTTGATTGGGAGTTGCTTAGGCCATCTAAGGCCTTGTTTGAGTGTTCATGCTCCCCCTTTCTTGGTTTTTCCACCACATTACCCAAAAGTATCCCCTACCTCTTACCTAAGCCCCATTACTTGTGTTAAAATTTCATCGAAAAATTCAATCGTTTACACCCTTAAATCGCTTCCTTGATAAGCGTGAAAAAACAAGTGCATCACTTAATAAAAAACGGAGGAAGTATTAGTTATACCAAATTGTGGAATCCAATCTATCAAATTTGATGGAATGGTACGTATTAGTTATATAAGTTTCCATATCAAAATATACAAGAGCGTTTGTCTTTCTTTTCTAACCAATATGTATATAAACCATTTATAACAATTTGAAAGTTGGAAAAAAAACACAAAAACATGTAAAGAGCAATGTGCTAAAACCGAAATGATTTTCTTGATTAAAGTGTCAAAACATACATATACTAGTATTATAATTTACATGACCAGTTCAAGGGAAAATGTCATAAAAATTTGTTACAATTGCATATGAAAACATCAAAAAGACAAATAAGAAACGAAGGGGGAAATGTGGATGGCTAACAAAGTAAAGCAAAATATGAAAACATATTGATGTTTGCATTGCCTATCACATGACAAACCGCGAACCTCAAGGACTTCTTAAAACCTACGATTGAACAACTTCTTAATATGCTATTCTTCCAATGCCTCAACGACTTCTTAGAACCGCCATTCCAATACCTCAACGACTTCTTAAAACCGCCGATGGCATTGCCAACAAAACTTATTTGTTCTTTGGACACCTAATTTGGGTTGATTGAACCCTAAACACCAAGGTGAGTTAGATTGGTGAGGTATCATTACAAAAGTTCATTTCGTGGTGGATTATCCTTAGACGTTCGTCTACTCTTGTTAGTGGCCTTTCACAATCTTATCTGTTTATAGCCAAAACCCAAAACTTTCACCAACGAGCATCCTTCGGTGGTCACCCATGTATGTTAAAAGGGGTGAACCACAAACCTTAAGGGATAGAGAGGGATAACGAGAGACAAACAATTACAAATCATGTGATACATCTACTTTGTCTACAGGTAATTGTGCATCTACCTAGACCTAACAAGAGAATGATCTATGCAATTGACCGAAACGAGCATACCTCAAGCCACATAGAATCGAAAACACGTACAAGATGTTTTGAGTTATATGAGTATATGACAAGCGAGATGTTCGAGTTATATGACAAGCCTAGCATCTTTCCATCCATCCAAAGACAAAAGTCACATATAAAAGCACTAATTTTGGACGTCAAGTGAAAAGTTGTTGCATTTCCTAGTATATAAATTATTTTCTATTTTTCCAAACAAAACACCATAGTTCTTTTTTGCTCCCAACTAACCATTTTCTAGATACTACAATGAACACAATCTGCAAACATCTGGCTGAAATCACCCATCGGTGGCACTTGCAAGTCCGCCAAGGCCTCCCTGTCACAACAAAAAGGACACGAACAATCAGATAGAAATCTTGGAAATTCTTCACGTGCAGAAAAACAACAAAATGGGACTTGTATTTTACATTCATTGAAATTACCTGTAACGGCTGTAAGCATCTTGAAGCTCCTTATTATTAGGATCCACCTTAATCCCATTCTGAAATGCTTCCGCGGCTTTCTTATAGTCCTGCACAACAGCACAAGTTGTCAGGATTCTTTACAGCCCGTTTGGTTAGTATAATTTTGCACCGAAGATCTCATGACAATGTCCAATTGTCCATCATAATTCTTGGCCACCCCGAAAAAAACTTTCATAATTCGAGATAGCATAGTCAAAGTACAAACTAATGTGTTTCGTTATCGCTTTATGCTTACAGTTTACCATTTAGATAGATAAATAATTAAAAAGAGAGATTTTGCAACCAGCAAGCTTAGTTTCTGGTTTAAGACCAAAATGGGTAAGTGGCAGTGACAACGACCGGGTAAATTGATGCAGGAGGAGTAGAAATTAGAATATGAAGCATTTATACCTTCAACATTCTCCAGGCTACTCCGGCACGATAATGTGCCTTAGCCCAATCCGGCTTCAGTTTTATACAGTTCTTTGCATCCTCCAGTGCATTACCGCCTTCGTTCAAGCGAGTCCAGCAGAGGCTCCTGTTAGAGAGCACTGTTGCATCTGTTGGCTTTATCCCAATAGCCTATATGATATAGACCACAAACCACCTAGTTAAATTTACTGATGAACTGACAATCGGTATGTAATAGTTCAGTTATCTTACCTTTGTGTACCAGTAAAGTGCAGTGGTATAATCTTTTGCTGTAAATGCTTCTGCTCCTTTTTCTTTCGCTTTTAGAAATTTATCGTCAATTTTGAGTTCCCGCTACATATTGTGAAATGTATTATAAGAGTTCTTCAAATTTAGCATACTCGAAAATAAGTTTACATAAGTTAAGACAACTTGGAGAAATTACAATAAGCTCTGATAAGTTAAAATCAGGCCAAGAATTATGATGGACAATAAGCTCTGATAAGTTAAAATCAGGCCAAGAAAAACACACCTTCTACTGAGAAGTTAATTTCAAATTTTACGAAACTGAAGAAGGAAGACTAGAGATTAATTTTTCAACTTTACTAAATTATGTTTTTGGTTTTTAAAATGATCAGTGGGATCAGGCGGCTCTTATGAAATTAACTTAACTTTACCTGAGATCTAGCTCCAGGAGAGTTGACATGATCAAGTATTCCTTGACAGCTCCAGACTGGAATATCAGGAATTCGAGTAGTAACATCAAAGAGGGCAGCTACAGCCACATGATTACCCTCCATAGCCGCGATTTCTATTGGCGTAAAATCATACTAAAAGCAGGGGAAAAAGAAAGTAAAATATCGATATTTGGAAATAAATATCACATCCATAAACAAATACAAGGAAGCTTATCTACTTTGGCAAGAGTATGTCTTTAAAGGCATGAAATTCTAAAAGATGGAAATTTATCTGGTCTTCAACTCACAAAATTAGTAGCATTAGGATTAGCTCCAGCCTTGAGCAAGCATTTGATAATCTCTGTGTCTCCTTCAGATACAGCCACCATCAAAGGTTTTTCTCCACTTAAACCAAGATTTGGGTCAGCTCCATTCTGCACATAGTATAGCATTACCACTAGCAACTGAATTGGTCAAAGAAATAGCGTCCGATAAGTACTGAAATAAGTCGTGTTATTACTATTCCGTTACGATCAGTAGATGTATGCAAGGCCATTAAAAACATTTCAATCATAAACCATAATCATCAATTCCAGACAGATGCTGATGAACTACATTGTTCCCGGACATTTTTACATCAGGAAAAACCAGAAGGTGGTAACAATGGTTAAGGTACAACTAAGGATGTTTTATTGCTCATTTAGAGGCGATGCTCATTTGAGCACTCTATAATGAGCGACGACTACGAGTGTACCATGCTCATTATACAACAATGTATGATATGGAAATTGCTGAGAAAGACAAGCCATGGCCCTATTTCCTTTTGTAAAGAGAAGGGACAAACCAAAATATACTCCATCTGCCCCATTTAAAATTCCTATTTGTCTTTTGTACGGTCTTCAACACACAACTTGAACATAGTAGATTATGTGATTATATTCCCACCATCTCTCCATTTACTTGCTACATTTGTTTTCAGGAAAGATTTTAGTAGTAGATGCATGATTGGTGTGTTGAGAGATGTAAAAGAAGATCGTGACTACTTTACTGGAAAATGACAAAAAAAAAAAGACATAGAAAAGGTAGAAAGAAGTAGTTAAATGACAAAAGGGATCACAACGGTGAAAAACATATGGGCTACATGTCAGAAAAGGAAATGTAACAAGTCAATTGAGACATCCCTTCAAGCAAAATGCTACAAGTAAACGGAGACGGGGGATATGACTAGAAATCACAAAAAAGTTGATATTTGAGTATACATGTTGAAATAAATCTTAATAAAATTGTTAAATTGAGCATTATATTGATTTTTATATATTGGTGGTAATGTATGGTAACAAGAAAAGGAAGTTTAAATGGGGCCGAAGGGAATAACAAAGAAAGGGCAACGAGACACAGGAATCATACCTTGAGCAACAGCCTTACACACTCGACAGTATTAGCTAGGATGGCAACTGTCAACGGCGTTAATATAGGATCACTAGCTGAATTCGGCTGCACCAGAGAAGAACAAGAATATTGTCATCGCAAACTAAGATGAAACTATCCAATTTTCTTTGTTCTTTGTTTCCATTGCAAAAAAAGATTGGATGATCTCCATTGTAAACAAAGAAAAAACTAATTAACAGATTATGTCAATCAGATTCCTAAGAGACCTAAGTGTTCTGTACATACATTAGCTTTATGATCGAGCAAAATTTTAACAGCATCTTTCATGCCATTTGCAGCAGCACATTGCAATGGCGTGCCTTTGAAATTTGATGGCGCATCAACTTCAGCACCTTTCGATATCAGCAACTTGACCTGGTCTTTTCGTCCTGCCACAGCACGGCCAAGTATAAAGGACAAAAAATGTTTATTGCACAACAAAATTCTAAAGCTTGATATAGAAAATGAATGGTAATTATTCCCGAATTTTGTTCTTGACACTTAGAATCTTATGGTCAAAGACCCAAAACTTGACTATAGTTGGAAGAGCATATATATATAAGAAGAACACTCTGATTAGCGACCTTGTAACATTTGTAACAATGTGAATGTTTAACATATCCAATTAATTCATTATTTATCAAGGACATTAACGATCAAATACATGCTTTAGAAACTCTACAGAACCAAATGTAAAGAACTTTATAGAGGGAGTATTATATTAAGACAACTACAGAGCTTCATATGAATTAAAAACCTTTTTCAGCAGCAGAGTGTAATGGAGTTAATGTATGCTCATGGTTTGCCACATTAGGAAGTGCACCATGATCCAGTAGATAAAAAGAAGTCATATAATGCCCTTCCATAACTGCATTATGCAAAGGAGTGTGACCTGAATAATAGCCAAAATAAAATCAGCATAATCCCATTTTACCGCCGGCTTAACCAATCATGCAAATTTCTGATCTACTGGAGTACTTTGGAACTTTTAGCAACCTGAATGTGTTAAACGACAAATCGAAGTTCCAACAATTATGCAAGTCACAATTTGTAGATCAGCATGTATAGCAAGGCACAATAACAGCTAAAGATCCATTTTGTTTAGTTTTTAGTAAGCAAGGATAATATAGTCAGTAACCAAAAAATGTATGATTCAATAGATACTAAAAAGTAATTGTAAACGAAAGTCGCAATTATCTCTTCAATTCTTCTACCAATTTTAGAAGAAAAAAATGAGTTTTTTCAATATTCAATGATTTTGGGCAGCAAAACTACATAAAATTAGATTTGGGTCTAAACTATTGTGATCTAAATTAACTTAGATCCTATTTTCTCATTTATATGTATAAAATAATTATAATACAAGGATTCGAAATGATTTCTTCAATGTGTATTCTCAAATATCAATTTTATATGCTCTTTATTCATAAACCATCAAAAAACAATAGTGAAATGTGGGCATTGAAGACCGAAAGAATATATGAGTCATTGGTATACGCTTTATTAGGAAAATATCAACTCATATCAGGAAAGTATATATGATAGATTGATAATTTATGTACCATAATTCTTAATGTTATTAAGTTTCCTATATTAACCTATATCATAAACTAAAGTATATACTACGGTATTTATCAATATAGGAAACTTAATAACATAAGACTTCGGCAAGCATACTCTACCATACATACTTTCCTAATACGAGTTGATACTGTATCCCTAGTATGCTTATAGACAACTAGAGTAAAATGCAAACAATGCGTGCAAGAGCCTCTAAAGATTTAATTCCTAAAACGATTAATGGTCAAAATAGGAAAGCAGTTAGGATATTCTTTTCTTTTTTTCTTTTCTTATTTTTGGTGTCCACCCTCCACCCCTCCTCTTGCCTTATAGTATAGAGATCGTACCAAAAGCCACAAGGCCAAAGATTCTTATTCGTCGTTCATATCATCCCAAAGTGTTACTTACAAGTTACAACCACATAAACAAAACTACAAAGCTATTAACATGTATTTTAAAACCAATAATTAATCCATTAATTGCATACACCAACTATCTAAAGAAATAAAGTGATCTTAAGATGAAACCCTAATTGATCTCCCTAAGTCATGAATCTCATGATATGTTTGCATCGCATTAGTAAGTTATAAATTCTAGCATTATTACATTAAAAGTTAAAACTAACAATAATCATTGGGAAAAAAGCATACCCTTAAGATCTTTGATATTAATATCAAATTTGATAGTCTCAACAAGGTACTTGCAGACCTGGGTTCGACCCCCAGTAGCAGCCAAATGGAGGATTGTACGCCCATTCGAATCTTTCGCTCTCAAGAGTTCTCTACTCGTCTCTTCCCCAAATTTCCCAATTAAATCTTTTCCCACCTCTGCAAATAAAAAAATTATAAAAAGTGGAAAAAGAGAGAAGAAAATGCAAATTTACAATAATTCAATTGAGATTATGTTAATCTACCAAAAACCCATTTAACCAAATTTGTTACTTCATCCAACTCCATAGTTCTTGAAGTACTTGTTATTTTGCAGTCTTCATGCACTACTTTAACCATTAATATGTTCAATATTCATTAATAAATATTATGAGAAAGTAATATTAATAACTAGTACATTTCGAAATGAATCAAACAGGATTATGACAATCTTTTATAATATTACCTTTGATACGTTTGAGGTCACCATTAGAAGCTGCTTTGAAAATATCGTCTGCAACAAAGCAAGTGAAAAATGGCAAAGAATTATAAGAAATGATGCATGAATAATGGCAGCAAAAATAATGTCAAAAAGGCAGCAAGTTTAAGACAGAGAGAGATAGACGAACCTGAAGAAGAAAACGCCATAATTTTTGGTGGTAGTTTCAGCGAGTAGTGTTGTCTACTATGCTTGTAAAAAGGAGTTGAAAAGACGGTGATAGGAAAAGTGGGCGGAAACTGTGCGAGTACACATGGCGGTTTATTCCCCGATTCTCGCTCTTTTTCGCTCCATCATCCCCGAGTTTATCAATGTAAGGAGCCCGTATAGAACTCGGCATGACGGCCGAGGCCGACACGAGTTTGGCCTGATTCCGTGATTTGGCACGAATGCGCAAGTTCGTAATACGAGTCTGTTGGTCCGGTGATGGGTCAGTGGTCATTTATGGATATTAGTTTAGACTTCTGGTCCGAGTATAATGTAACCCACTTCTTAATCCAATTATTAGTTTCAACAAAAATATAAAATAGGGAATTTGAAATGCAGCTCGTTGGCATGACGTGTGGGGCATGCTTTGCTCTAATGAAATTTTGGCATGTGTCTACACGATAAGAATTTGCGTCGGCCTATTCCAGACTTGTCGAACAAATTTTCTTTTAGTGATTGCATGTTTTGGTAAATGTGTGTCGGTGGAAGTAGTTGAGCTTGTTCCTCAAGTCTAGAGAAAGTATATTAATGTTATAGTGAAGAAAGTATATTAATGTTAGTGGATTAATTGAGACACGTTTTAATCTGAATGTTAGGCAAATATTGACTATAAAAGTGACGTTGCAATTAATTATTAGGTGTAGGTGATCATATCCTCCATTATAAAAGATGAACTAACTCTAGCGATATCCCTCCTTGATAATCACGCATCTCCCCACGCTCTCAAATGTTCTTCATCACCAATCAGCCATTGCCACCCCTCTATAGGCATTAAGCACCACTTCACGACCTTTCGAAATCCCTTTCCACAACAAACGAGCCGAACCTCCCTCCTTTGCATCCCAGAAAGAAATTATAGGGTGGTATTTTCTCTAAACAATCTCACCACCAAAGAGTTAGGATTAGCCAATATATTGAATTCATAAAGGAATCTCAACCACATCACCCCTAATCTCTTAGGATACACATTTTCTCACACCTTATCAACCTTATCCCTTTATCCTTTGAGGATTGAGCCTCCCCACCAAAATCAGTTCACCTAATTTTTGAATTTCATCGCACCAACTATGTGGAACCAAATAGATATCATTACACAAGTTTGCATATATTGAATCAGCGACATCAATGAAACCTCTTTCGCCACTCTAAATAAAATTTCGCTTTCTACCCTTGGGTTTTCTTTCTGCACTCTCTCCAAAACAATCAAAGACCTCGTATTCTTACATCCCACAAACGACGGGTTGCCAAAATATTTGTTGTTTTCATCGTATTCACAAACCTCTTTATATTGTTTTAATGTTTTGCTTCACCTCCTCCCTTACTCTAGGACTAAAAAAGATCGAAGATTTCTAAAAGTTAATAAGATTACCAGAAGCATGTGCATAGGTTTCTAAAGGAACCCTAAGCTTCCATTCCTCGTTCTTCCTATCATTACAAAACAATACATTGTCATCTATAAGCAAAATACCAGTCACACTTGGAATCGTTGACACCATTCAACTCACCAACCCCTTTAGCTTGCCTAATTTAGGTTTTTGAATCCCTCGGCACACAAAATAAAGGATACGATAAAAGAGGGTCCCCTTGTTGTAAACCCATTCCCGGTCTAAATGGTTCCAACAACTCACCATTCAATGGCATGAAATATTTTGCCTTATTATCATTTACAGCCAATTGTCAAGACTCCTCCTGCGAGCGTCGACGTAGTATGCACTTAAACCGGATAATCGGATGGACAACTTTTCTGATAAGCACTTCATGGAGGTTTCTAGAAGAACCTAGTATTCCTTAGATTATTCTAGAGAAGCATAGGACCATCATGTAAATACAAGTGATGTATAGAATTGTATAGAGCTGTGTAGAAAATTCTAGAGCATTGTTAGGATGGTGTCACATGGCACAATCATAGCCCTCCATTGAGGAGGTTAGGAACCTTCTAGATACCTTAGCTTCCCTATAAATAGGAGGAGGCTCATTTTGTACATCCAAAACTTTAGAGCATTCAGTACAAACCATTCTTAAACCATCCAACCATCCTCTCTTTGCCTTACTTAGTTTTTCCACTTAGCTTCCTTTAGCCACACAAAAAGCCTAGCCAAGCCTTTGGGTGCCTTGACTTGTCTTCCCACGGGAATGTAAAGCAAGTAGGCCACATATAGCGACATTATAATAAGTCGGTACGTGACATACTGCTTCCGCAATCTCATATGATCGTATCCTCTCTAACTCACACACATCTCCGCTTAACAATATGATAATAATTCGAACTAATCTGCATAATTTCCATAAAACATTCATTCTAATAAGCACCAAAAAAACTTCCTCCGACAAATTATGGACAACCTTCTCCGGTGACTCGTCGAGATAAGCACTGTCAGGCAATTCCGGTGTAGTTTTTTGCAAACAGTCAGGATCGTCGTCACATTTGTCTTCGACAAGATTAATAGTGGAGACATCAACCCTGAAACCCGTCTCTCACACTAAGCAATCATCATCATCAAAATTAACATGTTCTACCATGGAAGACAAAACGTTCTCTTTGATATTAGTCCAAACTCCAAGAGTCATGAACCGAGCAAACCTGGTTTACTTTCTGCGTTTAAAACATTAAAACGAATTGTACAGGAATTAAAAGGTAGGGTAACAATAGTCACACAAAAATCTAAATCATGAATATCAAACGACTATCGTGGGATCGCGACAGGGTTAGATTGACAAGGACAACTTGGTTTATGATGAAGTTCATGCCAATGGTGAAAATGAAGACGAACCAAGATTTTAGAGAAACATGGATGATTACTAGTTTTATATGTGTCAATGTGTTGGAGGTCAATTGTACAGTCTGGGGAAGAGTGCCTGTATTCTTCCATGGCAACGAATAACACAACAACGTGAGTTAAATGTGTATGTATGATAAATAATATTAGCCTAGGGCTTAGTATAATAATGATAATAGCAGTGAGTATATAGAGAAGATACCAAAACTGGAGATAAGTTGAAGAGAAGAAAATAATCAATTTTTCCTATTAAGCTGGAGGTAAAGAGATATTATAGAGATTTTTCAAGATAAAAGAGATAAGGAAAAGATATCTTAAGTAACAAAAAAATAGAGTAAGCAATAGATTTTCCCCTAAAATAACTCTATTTTTTAAAAAAAATTAATAAGGAAAAGTGGATAATAAACAATAGATATTAAAATAGCTCTATTATAAAAAAAAAAATTAAAAAGTGGATAATAAGTATATTATCCTATGCACTAGGTGCATGAGATAGAAAAATCGTAAAAATAAATATATATTAAAATTTCATGTTTAATAAAATTAAATATTAATTGTTTGATAATATTAGAAAGATTATGATATTATTTGAATTATTTTTTCAATTTAAATATTAATTCTATGTGCGTTAACATAATTTATACTAATGATTTTCCCATATATACAATACTTTTTGATTAACTAATATGACAACATTAATATCGATTAATACTATCACAACAATATAGATAATATTAATTTATTAACTGAACAACATTTAAACTAATTAAACATTAAAAATTAATTATCTTATATATCATTTAATTTAAATAATTATTACAAATAAACATATGTAAATTACTGAATTTTTTTAAAAGAAGTCCCTTGAATTGAGCCTTGTGCTTCACAACGCTGACCTAAAGGTGAGCCTAATTGTGCTACACAAGGTTGGTGTGGTGGTGGTGGTGCCAAAGGTGGCAGTTGTGGTGGCGGCGGTTGTGGTGGTGTGGTGGTGGCGGTTGTGATCGATGGCGGTTGCAGTGTGGGGGTGGTGGTTGTCAAGAGTGGGTGTGGTGGCGGAGGTAGTGGACAAGATAGTATGAGAAGTAGTGTTGAAGAGATCTCTGTTGTAGACCATATTTTTATAATAAAAGTATGTCGTTGGTGGTTAGAGCATATCAAATACAGTACATTAGTAAGTACATACATGGTGACATTTAATACAACCCAAGAAAAACCCTTGCATCAACTGAGAAGAAAAAGGCACTCTCGCGAGATCCAAAGGTAGAAGGATCGGAAGCCCAAAACCATCGCAAACCCTACTGTAGGAGACAAAAGGGGTGTTTGGCAATTGGCTGGTGGCTTTATATACTGGCTGGTTTGACCGACTCTTTTTAGTGGCTTGTTTGACCGGCTGAATAATTATTGACAATTAAAACAAGTACATGGTAAAAGTGGTTGTTATTGCTGGCTGCTTAGTACAAAAATGGAGCAAAAGCCAAAAGTCAGCCAAAAAAGATAGTAAAAGCAGCATCTAGATTTTGTCTGAGAAGTCGGCTTTTCAACCACTACAAAAGCCAGTTACCAAACACTTTTTCTTGATTGTTTGACCAGAAATAAAAGTCAAAAGCCAAAAGAGAATGAAAAGTCAACCAAAAGTCATTTGCCAAACAACGCAAAGACAAAAAAAAAGTACCTTTAACTACAAAATGGTGAATTGTTGATTAGACCTTCTTATTTTAGGATAGGTGGGACCTAGGAGGAAAGTATATTGAACTCATAATTAAACTTGTTAGAGAATAATATTGTAAAACATTTTCCATTAGTTTATTTAGGATATGTAAATCTCATTTTGGTAGAATTCCTAATTGGTTTCCTATTTGTATAGTATTTCACAATACTTTTTTTTTCAAAAACTTTCTATTATAATGCACCTTGTAGTTTGAACACCTAATATAATTTTTGTTCAATAATTAAGTATATCTATTAGTTTGTTTGTATCTGTATGCTTTTTAAAGAAAGATGTCCTTAACATCTTTCTGATTTAGGGTATCCTATGTGTAGAATAGAAGCCCTTTACTGTATAAAGGACACTTATATGTAAGGGTAAGACAAAGTTTTTGGGAGTAAACAAACTCACTAGATAAGCAACATTGCTTTAAGAGATATATAGGAACTTTCATCACTCTAAAAGCAAAACAACTCTAGTAAGAATCATGAGTGCTTGAGTGTATATCTGTAAACGTTCGAGTGTTGAATATTGTAATCTTTCTATTTTAATAAAGGAACACTATTCATTTAAACCTTGTGTCCTAAATTAAATAAACTATTTTCTTTTTTAAAAATCCCATTATCAAATACTTAATCTAGTTAGAGATTACGGTCTAAGGTAGAAAACAAAACAGATCCGTGCAATGCCTGATCTAAGGAAGGTTTGGTATAGGTTAGCCACCTTGGTATAGCCAGAAGCTGATAACACCAGCGGCCACAACTAACTAAGTTCAGGTATTAGCCAAAACTCTCTATAGCTTATTCCGGAGCATTGTAGGCTTGTAAGCATATAGAGTAATTTATTTAAAATACGAGTAATAGAATGGTGGTAATTAGTACCATTAAAAGTCATTAGAATTAATTAAGCATGGTAATTAATTGTGAGAACTGGATGTTAATATTATTTCGCGTGTGCATTATATAATACTCAAGTTACTAGTATATTCAATTTGGTATATATTCAAGTTGATTAGAACCTAATAATAAGAGCTTTGATAATAATGACTAACAGACAGTAAATTAAAAATGAGTTGTACTTACAATAGACCGAATTAGGCAACAGTCCAAACCTAATATAGAAAGAGAATAAAACATTTTTTTAAATAGAGTGATGAGGTTAAGTTAGTATAATTTTAATATAAAATTAAATCAACTCATTTAATAACTTTTGTAATTAAAAGGGGAGTTGGTTTACTATAAGACGTTCTTAGGTTAAGCCTTAACCTCAGACCAACCCAATAAGCCTTAGAGAAGCCCACCACACGCTAAGCAGCTCTGTCAAGTTGATTTTTTTTAACTTTTCGACCCAAAACCTTAACTTTTTGTGATCTTTAACTTTTCGCCCTAAAACCTTAACTTATACATAAAAATCCATATAACTAATATCTTATGTTGAATCGATATTAACAAATATGCTAAATTTTTTAACTTTTAAACTTAAAAACTTAACTTTTGAACCTAAAACTTTGAACTTTTAAATCTTAACATAAGTTATTAGCTTAATGTAAGACCAGTCCAATAGGTCTAATAGGCATTTTTTCAAGCCAACCTTCTTCCCGCCACCCCCGCCATTCCCTTCACTCCATTAGTCCTATTAGTTATGGATTTTTATGCAAAAGTTAAAGTTTTAGGTTGAAAAGCTAAAAAAAAAACGCAAAAGTTAAAGGTCTGTTCGTTATCGTATATTGTTTTCAGTTTTCAGTTTTTTTGAAAACAAAAAACCAAAAACATGAAACTAGAAAAAGTGGATTTCACTTTAGTTGTCAGTTTTCAAAATCATCATGTTTCCAATAAATTTGACTAATTTTTTATTCATTATAGGACATATATTATATGACTTTGAAAATCAAAAAACCAAAAAACAGAAAATCAGAGTGATACTAAATGGGCCTTAATGTAAGACCGTCTTTTATAAGACTTTGCCTTAAAAGGGTGAGTTCAACACTATTTTGGAAAATATTTTTAAAGCAATCCTATGTTTAAATTATTTATAAATGAACATTATTTTCATTAATGTTACGTAAGTGTACGAAGTATTTTCCTTTCCTACCATACCCAAATTAGGCTTAACCCAACAAATTTTTTAGTATCATAATGAAATGATATCAATCATTCCGTTCCAATTCCCTAAATAGGAATGACAATGGATCGGACTCGGATCGGACTTACCAAACTCCAAGCCCGCTCCATTTCAATCGGACTTTGATTTTTACGCTCCTATTAGGATTCGGACTATAAATTCTCGGATTCGGACTCGGACTTTTTCTTTCGGATTGTTTCGGACTTGGATCGGATTCAGATTAAATTACCATATTAAATAACCAAAACACATCTTTAATATAATTTTTTTTTAATGTTTTACTTAATTTCTTATAATGTAAATCTATTATTTCTATTAAAATGTACTTTCAATCTATTAGTTGACGAGGTAAAAGTAATAATCGTACTCTAGTCGGATTCGGATCGGATCTTACCTAAGGTCCTACTCCTATCGGATTTCATTCGGACTTTTATGTTTTCGGATTCGAATCGGACTTTTTCCTTCGAATCGAGTCGGACTGAATTGCCATCCTATTCCTAAACCAACATTTCTCGTTCCAGTACTTGATTCCCAATCGCAGTTCTAGGTTTTCAAATGCCCGAACACGAACTAAATTGCTCAGAAATCAGAATTCTCAGGTTTTCACTCAATATCGTAAAGCACGTCGATTTATCTTTGCGAATATGAAAATTTTCCCAAAAAAAAAACTACAATAAATGTCCGATAGCAAGCTGAATGATTCCATTATATAGGCTTTTTGGTGTTCCAATCGGAGCTCTAGGTTTTTGTTATTATCGAAATCCATTGCTTTCTCTCGAAAGTGAAAAGAATGCCGCTGGGAAATTTAATCAATCGAGAAATTGAAATTGAGCATTTATGCTCTGTTGAATTTGATTAATGCCTTTTGTTATTGTCATATGGATTTAGTAGCAATGTTTTACACTTTCATGTCAAATTCTGAAGTATTACTTTCATGTCCACAACTTTGTTAGCTCATTCCACTTGACTATTATCAAAAGAGCTCCTTTTGTATTCTTCTTTCAATTTATGTACTAATCTTTTGTGGGTTGTGCTTCCCCAGTTTGGCTCAAATGGCAATCATTGTGAACAAATAGCCCTTAAAGAAGGTAATTTACATTCACCCTTGTCTTCACTCATAAATTTGCTGGGTTTTTTTTAGTCCTTTTGTTATGGTACTTGTATCTTAATGAATGCTTGTTGAGTGTTTGATTATTTTTTGTAGGTGAAAACTAGTAGCATACTTGAAAGTTTTTCTAAGTCAAATAACATACCCGTTTTATAACTATATTTTTTGTATTGCGGACCTATAAATTGTTCTTGTTTTGAATATTGAAATTGGCCAAAGATCTCTCAAAGCTTGCTTTTGAATGGTTTCTATGTTTTAATGAAGTTTTGTCACATTTTTTTTATGTACATCCAAAGTCATTACTTAAAATTGGATGCTTTTCCTGTTTAGCTATTGTTTTATTTTAGCTACAAGTAATTTTTGTGCAATTAGGCACTAGCAATAAAATGTGCATCCGAAGTCTTTTAAACGAAAACAACCGGTGTGTTAGTGGGTAAAGTAGGAATTCTTAAGCTTTGCTATTCATTTTCTCTTCATGATTAGTTCTTGCTTCTCTTCAATTTATGTGCCACTCTAGATGTATTATTTTTCTCCTTATGTGCACTTTTAGACAAACCCCCACAACTATTAAAGTTATTTTTTAGAGTTCTAGTTAGATACTTTGTCCTTTTTTAAGATAAGACTTCCTTAAGAACTCTAGTTAGAGTGTTTGTTATGAAATCTTGTCCTGAGAATAAGGAAGGTGGCAGGTGATCTTTTAGCTTCTTGGTGGATAATCAGGAACATTGTGGATGCTTTAGTTGTACTAGATCATGATTAGTAAACATGACAGCCCTTTACTTGATCATTATCAGACCTACAGACTTTGTAATGCAGATTGTACAGAACTTGTGAAAGAAGAAACACTACAAGTCAACAGTGAACTTAAACTAGTTGTAAAATTTAGTACCCCAAGTCTTATTCTTCTGAGTCCTGACACGACAGTTATGGATTTTTTGGCATAGTACAGACAAAACCTTTTGTAAAAGAAAATGATTCGTGGTAGCTTTTTCTATTGCCGCAGCCTCGTGTTGTTGCTCAGCCACAGCCACCACACTCTTTCCCCTTCATGGCTCTTATGTGTGCAGTAGGTCTGAAGCTGCATGCTTATTTTGGTTTGAAGACTTGCAGGTCTGTTTGTGTTGGACTGCAGGTATGCTGGCGGGAAATGGTTTTGTATAGGTTGTTGCGAGGGTAATGTTGGCTTATTACAGGGGTAAGTCAGTTAAAAAAAGGAATGCAACCGATCTAAACTGTGTTACTCCGACAGCTTCATTTACCTTAAAAATCGGGTGTCGTAAGGTAAAATCGGGTGTCGTATCGTGTCGTGTCCGACACGACACTTTACTCGGATACTTCATTTTAAACTAAAAAGTTGACTTTTTTCTACAAAATAGAAGAGTCGGACACTTGGACACACGTATCCGAGTAGACACTCAATCCGTGTCTGAGTAACATAGGATCTAAAAGAAGATTACTTAGATGAGTGCTAAGAATCAACTCCTTCTTGGTCGTTAATCATGACAGCCAAGACAGTGATGACGATTGAGACCACATTTCAGTAACTTACAGGTTATAGGCCTCTTTTCTTCTGCATAAAAGCGGTAATGAGGTCGGCAAAGGTTAATAGGTTCAGCTTTAGTCAGCTTATATCTTCGTGTCGTCATTTTCCTGGGAGCTTTTTCCCCACTTGAAATTACATAAAATGGGTGAGCTAGGAGGAGCGTTAGCAGTCAAGCGCAAGAGGCACCACCAGCATGAGGATGAAATTCCCTTCCATCATGTTCTTTTGATGATTGACAGCGTAGGATAACAAGCCAATCTAACAACAAACTTCCTGCCTCTTTTTCTTATCTTTTTCTTATTAGTTGGTTCCTTTGTAGCCAGAAGCACAACCATCTACACTTATAGTTATAAAAGAACCTATAGGTCTCTTTGTGCAGACACCAACATCTGAACAAGAAACAAGAATGCCCATTTAGGAAATTGGAATCACCCATTTCTTATCAAATCAGCCTAAAGTCTTGATTGTTGGCATGTGGCAATCTAGAATACATTATTATCAACCCTGACAAAAGTTACTGTCTAGAATACTATATGTTTATCAACCCTGACAAAAGTTATAAAGTTAATATTAGCTAACTTTAAATACCCTCATCTATGCATACGCCTAGCCTTGGATGCACATATTCCAATTTCTCACCAAACCTTGCAATCTAATCGGCTCAAGTAGCTAAACGAACCATCTAGGGTGGACTAATTCGAAGGAACAAGCCAAAGCATACTAAACTGTATATAAGATAACTAATACCCAAAAACCTTTTTACCAAGTGTATGGGATCTGCCTAGCAAAAAAAAAACCTTGAGTAGAACACCACGGCACAACTGGTTGGGCAGAGCCTGCTAAATTGAGCATTCCTTTGAAGTTAAATAAAGCAGCAAGCATTCCTTTGAAGTTAAATAAAGCAGCTTGGATTAAGAAGGATCCAAAAGTTTAGTAAATAAGCCCATACTAGCCAAAAGGCCTAAAAATAAACCTATTTACCAAGCATATATTTTGTCCATTTTTTTCGTTTATGCAAACGAAGTCCTTTACATGAGAATTTGACACCCAAATGTATCATTTGTGTAATCCATCTTTTGTTATGATATGACAAATGAGAGAAGTGTGTAAGCATAAAATTTTGATTTAGTTATTATTTCATGAACTTCTAAATTAAATATTGTTAAATATTTAAAGTTTGAAAAATTAGAGTCTTAATATTTTCCCAAAGAGCTTATATAAATAAGAAATTAAGGAGACTTTTGAGCTTATTTCACCTTATTTAAGTTGGATTTTACTAGGTTAACGATTATTATTTTTATAATACTAACTAGTTTGTGGCCCCGGCGATGCTCCGGGTCCATTTTTGTGTTTAATTGAGTTAGAATAATGTTCTTAATCAGAGTATCACTTTTTTTTCATTTTTAGTAGTTAAAATATTAGACACACAGCTTAAGAACTAATTAAACAATTTATAAGGGTCATGAGAGATTGCAATGAAGGATATCTCTTCACTTTCTACTTGGGATATGATTTTGTGGTAGTGGCTATGACATTCCAAGTTTCCAACTAAGAGGTCGTGTGTTCAAAACATATTACTTGCATTTTGAAAACATTTAAAAAGAAACCCCGCGATGCTCCGGGATTTTTGTTAATTGCAATTTAATAATAGTTAAAAAATAATTGATGTCATGTAGTGTGAAATACTATTAAACATCTAATTTAGAATATGGATTTTGAAAAGTTACAACTTAACTCTTAGTTTACATTTATACATCATTATTGATTTTGATAGAAGAAGCACTAATAACATGTTAGCGTGGTGGTTGGAACTCCTTATTTCATACTCAAGGTCATGGGTTCGAATCTTCATGTTGGCACTTTTTTTTTATATGAGAATAAAGTGGATAGAGTCTCATTCACAAAGGGATGGTGACACGTGGCAGATTGCAGTTCTTGCTTACGCTTTTTAATATATATAGATTACTAACCTAATCTATGACATAAAAACTATATAAGCCTAAATACCCTTTCTCCTTCACGTTCACTGAACAACAAATTAGAGTGTTGTGAACTTTCTTCTTCTCTCGAGATTCTCTGATTTAGTTGAAATCGTCGTTGAGTCGTTGGAATCCAACACCGGGGATTCAGACATTGCTCTTGCTTTGTTGTCTCCTTGCTCAGTTGTGGTGGTCTGATGTTGCCATATTCGTTTGAAAATAATATGTGTTCTTCACATAAATTGAGATTTTAGTTACAAACATGAGTATAAGTTAGTTGGGACTATTACCTTTCACTATATTGAAAGAATTATTATCTTTAAAAGAATTACTTTCTTAGACTTATTTCAAAATTTCAGATTTTACATTAATATAAACTTTATAGTAAGCAAGTATAATTACGAGTTTTTTTTTTTTGCTAAGTGAAAATATATTGAACCATACAAAACTATTACAACCTAACTTATAGATGTGACAACCCTTCTAGGAAGGCTCCAAACTTTAGAGGAATATATTACGCCAATTCTCTTTCTAATACAAAGCTTAATATGATTAATAGAAGTTGAAATACTAGGCACACACTCCTCCCAAAGGACTTGATTCCTAGTTTGCCATACCATATATATCACAGCAGCAACTGAGGCACACACAAGCCATCTCTTGACCTTTTTCATTCTTCCTCTCCTGCTGATCCAGTCTAGGCATTGCTCCATGCTGAACCATCTTTTCTTCACCTGTAACCAATCTAGAATGGGGCGGTTTTATGTGTGAAAAGTATGGGGCGGTTTCCAAAGGGTTTTGTTGCTTAAACAACCTTATATTCATATTATATTAAGGTTTCAAATATGATTTTTAGCGTTCTAGATAGTAATTTAATGTGAATTAAGTATTGATTATTACTTAATATATGTCTCAGGTATCCAATGGTTTCAAATATATGTTAGCAAATTTTTAGAATGGAGACTATGGTTAGTCTATATATTTGATAGATTGTCATAAAACATGGGAAAGCTAGTGTCACGATTAGGGGACTTAATTGTTTGGTTTGCATGACAATAATTTATGATCAAGTGGTTAGTATGATACGTGATTCGTGTGAGTTAAGTATGAAAGTATTATAATAACATGTTGTCTAAAATGGTATCATAGCCTAATCGCTCTTGAGTTAACGTCGGGATTTTCATATCCCAGCGTGGAGTTTAGTTAAGTGTAAAGTTATTTAAAAATAGTTATCTCTTGTGTTTGTCGACATGGTTAGTTATCGTATATTCGTATGTGATATATCATTTTGTATTTTTTGTAGTTTACACCTTAAGGACAAACTCTCATTTTAAGGTGGGAGGATTATAATAGTACTTCTATTATTACAATTTTTTTGTAGGTTTAATACAAGAAGTATTATCATTATTTTCATATAAATTATTTTCTAAGTTTGAGGACAAACTTTTGTTTTAAGGAGGGTAGATTGTAATACTAGAAAAAAATCACGATTCATAAAATAAATTTTTGAAGTTCGCAGGGCTACTAAACGACGCAAATTAGATGGTGCAGGGAGGAGCATCATGAGCATGGTGCTCCATGCCCACGTCATCATGCTCCCGGTGTACATAGGACTTTTGCTAGTGTACAAAATGCTTGCAGTGTACATAGGACTTTTGCTAGTGTACATAATGCTCGCAGTGTACATAGGACTTTTGCTAGTGTACAAAAAAAACTCATTGTACATTAACCCCCAAATGTACATCAGATTTATTTATCTTTCTCTCTCTTCCATAATTGGACATTTTGAATTCATTTTCCTAAAATTTTTCTCTCCAAATGTTCCAATTAACTTTTGTATATGTTCTTTTGCATAACTTTAATGTTGACTATGATTATGAAACATGCTCATTTATTTATTTATTTCAAATGTTCATTGTATAATGATACTTAATTTCAAAAAAAAAATTGTTCCAATTAACTTTAACGTAAAAACTTAATGGGTGAACATATAGGTTTAGACAATATACATGTGTATACAATTAGTGAACATATGAATTATGGTGTTGTACACATGTGTAAAGTGAGTGAACGTTGGTAATTGTACAATAGTTTACATGTAAGTGTACAAAAAATCATATTTGAGTGTACATATGTCAAATAATTGATACTTGGACATATATATAATGACATTTGCAAGATAGGTAATACAAGGATATTATTATTTGACATATGTACACTCATATATGATCTTTTGTACACTTACATGTAAGCTATTGTTCAATTACCAATGTTCACTCGCTTTACACATGTGTATAATGCCAAATACATATGTTCACTATATTTTGTATACACATGTACATTGTCTAAACCTATAATTGATTTGTACACTGACATGTAAGCTATTACACAATTACCAAATGTTTACTCGCTTTATACATGTGTGCAATATCATAATTCATATGTTTACTAATTGTATGCACATGTACATTGGTGGAGTATGGGGAAGTGGAAAGAAAAATGACAGTAAACCTACCCCTTTGCATTTAATGGTGAGCAGTAACTTGTCAAATCAATTACTTTTCAAATTTTATTTTGTACATTGACGGACACTCAATGTACACTGAGCAGCCAGGCCAACTTAAAAATCCGTGTTTTGTTCTACTTTTTCTGCGTTTTGGACAAGGAGCATCATGCTCATGGTGCTCTCCTGTGCACTATCTACTTATTGACTAAACGAAGATGACAGGGTGAGTGATGACAAACCCCAACTATTAAAAGAAAAAAACTAAGGAGATTCAGACGAATATCTTGAGCTTACTAAGGGGAATGCGCTCCAGCTTAAGGTAATCAGAAATCAGGTTAGCAGGGCACATCATGATAGGGAAGCCAAAACATGGGCCATGCCTCTGACTTCCCGGCTGCCAGCTTAACAATTGAGAAATAGTATTAGGCCATCCTTTCGTCCCAGGACAGATCCAGCTGCTGAGCAAGTAAGGCTTGAAACACAAGAAGTCGAAAGGGTTCCCGTTAGTCGTAAGGACCCTAATGTATACACAGTTGTCTCTTCAATGCTTCAGGGCATCCGCATCATCCCTGGGATAGACATTTAAGAAAGCCGCCCGCATTGTGGCCTAAAAGTATTTGACTGACCCCCTGTGGCCCAACTTGTTAAAAGAAAATAAGCACTAGAAAAGATCCGTGGTCAAGGGGAAGTGCAAGGCCTCACAGACCCATATGAACCCAAGAATTTTTTTCAAAGACTGTGGGTTCATCTAGCGAGAAGTAGTGTGGTGGTTGGGCCTACCCACCCTATTTGTTCCGCCTCTCTATGAACCAATGGAGAGGGAAGCGAAAGCCGAACTCCAAGTGCTTGTTAAACATTGGAGTACCACTCACAACATCATCCATCGCGGTGTTCGTCTTCTCCAGTATCTCCAGTGAGATGCTTTATTAGGCCCCGTGTATAAGCTTCATACCACTTCTCATCAAAATAAGGCTTCTTCTTGTTATCGTGAAGCTTGTATTCACCACTTCATCGGCATTGGCTTTCCCACTAGATAACTCAGGGGCAGGGACCTTTCAAGCAGAACTAGAAGGGACCTTTCAAGCAGAACTAGAAGGGACCTTTCAAGCAGAACTAGAAGGGACCTTTCAAGCAGAACTAGAAGGGGCCCCCTGTTGGAAGAGTTACCCAACTTTTGCTTGTAAATATAAGCCCAGGGGTTGGATACAACCTGCCCTAGCTCCGTTTGCTCGAATTTCACCCCTTCCAGCTCTATGTTAACCAAAGGACTTTGGGTATCCTCGAGCACCTTTTTAATTATATTTATAGACACCTCAAGTCACAACTAGAGCAAGCAACAGACTCATAATGAGAATGAGCAGAGGCAATAATAGACACATAGTCAGACCGACTCTCCTCACCTCACCTGAAGAAACCATCCTAAGCAAAGAGAAATTACGTTGTTTCAGAGCTTGACGAGTCTATCTACCTCTACACAACAGAGCAAGCAGACTTTGGGGCAAGGACACACGGTAAACAAAAAAACAGAAGTACTAAGAAATGGCATATTTTCTTGCGATATATTTTTAGCAAAACAAGACGTTTGTAGATCGAAAGAAACAGACAATACAAACCATCCTTTGTCTCCTCTACACAAGTACATAGTAAGCAGACTAGTAGGCAAGGATATGAGGAAATGAAAAATAGGATATTTTCTGTCAAAGCTAAGCAACCCCCCAAACCCTAACAACAAAGCTACTTAATATAAGCTCACACTAACAATGTAGAAGCAGGGTGAGTGGACAATGAAATATGATATTGTAGGCACAAAAAAATTGCAACATGCCACGTCATTAAGTTTTATTAATCCAGTAAAGTCAATTGTTGACTTTATGAACGTAAATGGCAAGTGATATTAATTAATTCGGGATTATAATTAAGTTTGGGCCATGTTAATTAATAGTCATTTACTAATTGGATTGAGGCTAATAATAAAATAAGCTATTTGAATAAATGATGGTCATGAGGCCCATTGGTGGAAGGCGGCTACTCATTAAAGCTAAACCCTACAAAGCTCTATAAGTAGAGGTCTCCAGTTTCATTTGAAGGAGGTTAAAAAAAACAAAAAGAGAAAAACCAGAAGGTCGGAAAAACCATAAGGTGGAGAAAATCCAGAGTTATTCCGGAGTGCAAAAAAAACTCTCAACCAACATCAAATTATTTTAACCTAGAATAAGAACAACAAGCATCAAAAATCAACGTGTCGTTTTATTCTAAAGAAAAAGACTTGAAGAGAACAAGCCCGGTTGCCCTCATTCAAGAAACCAAAAGAAGACTTGAAGAGAACAAGCCCGGTTGCTTTCATTCAAGAAACCAAAAGAAGACTTGAAGAGATCAAGCCCCGAAGGCCCTCATTCAAGGAAATTAAATTCCTATTACAAAGGTGCAAGCCAAGGTCGTGATACAACAAGTCAAATCATTGTGGAGATTAAATCAGAGGATTAGATTAGAGATTGTACCCTATAATTCAAATCAATAAAATTTCTTATTTTGTTACATTTATCTTGACTTTGTTTTGCAGACTTAGTTAAAGTTTGTGATTATAAATATTTTATTCCAAAACTCAACAAGCCAGCAAACCCTAACAGCAAAGCTACATAAGCTCACACCAACAATGCAGAAGCAGAACAAGCAAGCAGAGTAGAAGACAGGAAAATATATGTAGAGCAGACCACTTGGAATTTACGGCATAAATAGTGTGACGCTTGTAGAACATCAAAATATATTAAAACTTAGATGTTTTGGCACTTCTAGACCATCAATAATATAATTTATGATTCTTCCTTTTGCAAAATTTATGTTCTCATAAGATCACCTTCAATTGAAATGAGTATTGATTGCAAATACTCAAACTGCAGGTTGGGACATTAATAACCAAAATCACTCTTCGAAATGTGTTGATCATTCCAACCATCTATATGCATAATGATCCATGATATGCTTGTATATAGTTTTTTTCGAACTTTTCACGTATTCAGTAATTCATCGTATATGTGCTAGACCATGATATTATCATATATTTACTATGAGATTAGTAATTCAATAACCGTTGGATTATATTCTTTTTATAAATATTAGCAGTAATGTATAAAGTATTAAATGGGCATTCATTATTAAGAATTCACATAAATAAAATAAGATATGAAAAATAATATTATAATATATTATGTACGATATCTACTTGCACAAGATTTCATAATCCATAATTTGTCGGATTTCAGGTCCAAGAAAACTTTGGACTACAAGCATCTAGTACATGAGGTCAATTCAATTATGTCGACATCAATATAGACCTCAATAGAAGATCCCCATTCCGAAGTTCATCAATTTTCGTTTATGCACATCGGTTTCCATTATACACTTATATAGGCCATATTTTTTCTATTCTTAATTACAGATATTCTCAATGTAATTACTGATCTTTAATATCTGAATACATTTAAATGGTACCATTAGTTTTCATATAGACCACCTATTTATATCATTGCCGCTTCAAAGGCATTTCATATATTATGAATATTTTTAATTCTTCAATTCTTTTCAGAATCATTAACTACACTTTCAAGTAATTTTATTTCTTCCCATTTTTTAACATCATATATTTATGTTGGAAATATTAATATTAGGTTGGTATTCCGTTATCATTTTTATTAATTCATGAGCTTCTGCAATAATATTGTTTTTATTACGACTTCATTCTAAACTTCCAATTTAGATGGGGATCAATGTCTTATTACCTATATAATTTTGCCATTTTCTCCAATTCTTCTCCCTCGAAGTTGGTAAATTATTCAATTACAGGGGCATCAAACTCTTAACCAACTTAGAATATAATTTTCATGTGCAACAAACTCCATCTCTTCAGGAGAATATAATTCACAAAAATATCATCTCTTATAGAGAATACTGATTATGGGGAGTATATTATTTATTGTGCTACTATATTTGTATTCTTGTGTTGACATATAATAGCCTCAATCAAGAGATTATTATCATTCAAAGATCACTTGTATGTAATTTGAGTAGATGGTGATATTCTAGTCCCCCCAAGACTTTAATAATAAACATTTGTTACTCAAAATTTCTCACATATTCCGCAACAATTCCGGTAATATCAATCACAACCGAGAAATGGTCGAGAGGCCATTTTTAGGCAATGTAAGGGTCAGAAAACCCCCCACAATTTATAGAAGCCATATTCATACTCTAATGAAGGCCCTTGACGAAAAAATCACCCTGCTCAAAAATATGCCGAATTACCCGTTTTCGTAACCTATTACTCACTTCCAGGCCACGTCATGGGGCCCGGAATTGAAACTTGCCCCAAATTTTTTTAGGGCCTACTGGTGTCATATGAGACCCTTTGGAACCTTAACTTGCTCGAAAACTGGGAACCGTTTGCCTTCCGTAGCCATCCCGGTAATTCTGACTACAAACGAGAAACGGCTCAAGACGCCATTTCGAGGCAATGCAGGGCCAACAACCCCCTAAAATTTGCAGTAGCCCTAGTGGGACCCCCTACAAATAAAATTACCCCGCTCGAAAATATCCTAATTTACCCGTTTTTGTAGCCTAATACTCACTCCCTGACCACGTCACATGGCCCGGAATCGAAACTTGCCTATGAGACCCTTTGGAGCCTTACCTTGCCCAAAAACAGGGAACTGTATGACTTCCGTAGCCATCCCGATCATTCCGACGAGAAACGAGAAACGGCTCGAGAGGCCCTTTCGAGGCAATGCAAGGGCCTGAAACCCCCCAAAATATGCAGTAGCACTATTGTACCCCCGGGAAGGCCCCTGACGAAAAAAATCTATGTGCCCGAAAATGTCCTAATTTACCCGTTTTCGTAGCCAATTTACTCACGCCCCGGTGCGCGGAATCGAAATTGACCCAAAGTTTTTTAGGGCCTCTTAGGGTCATATAAGACCCTTTTGGAACCTTAATTTGCCCGAAAACAGAACACCAGATGCCTTCCGCAGCCATCCTGATAATTTCGACCAGAACCGATAAACGGTTCGAGAGTCCATTTCGAGGCAATGCAGGGGCCTGAAACCCCCAAACATATGCAGTAGCCCTATCTGGACCCTCGCAAAGGCCCAAACAAAATAATCACTGTGCGTAAAACGTCACGGTTTACCGATTTTCGTGGCCAGTTACTCACGCCCCGGCCACGTCTCAGGCCTAGAATCGAGAGGTGCCCCGAATTTTTTGGGGGTCTTCTAGGGTGTCTATGAGACACTTTGGAACCTTAATTTTCCCGAAAACAGGGCACCGAACGACTTTCACTGCCATCCCAGTAAATCTAACCAGATTCGAGAAACGACTCGAGAGGCCATTTCGAGGCAATGCAGGGGCCAGAAACCCCCAATAATTTGGAGTAGCCCTATTGGGACATTCGGGAAGGCCCCCGACCAAAAAAATCACCCTGCCCTTAAATATTCCGATTAACCCGTTTTCGTAGCCTACTCACGGCGAGGCTACGTCCCGGGACCAGAATCGAAACTTGTCCCAAATTTTTAAGGGCCTCGTAGGGTCATATGAGACCCTTTGGAACCTTAACTTGACCCAAAACAGGGCACTGAATGCCACTGCAACCATACCCATAATTGCGACCACAACCGAGAAACGGCCTGAGAGGCCATTGCGAGGCAATGCAGGGCTAAAACCCCCTAATATTTGCAGTAGCCCTATGGGGACCTCCGGGAAGGCCCTTAACCAAAAAAAATCACCCTGCCCAAATATATCCTTATTTACCCGTTTTCGTTGCCTATTATTCACGCCTCAACGACGTCTGGGGCCTGGAATCGAAACTTGCCCCGAAACTTTTGACGGCCTACTAGTGTCATATGAGAACCTTTGGAACCTGAAATTGACCGAAAACAGGAAATCTTTTGCCTTCCGTAGCCATCCCGGTAATTCCGACCACAAACGAGAAACGGCTCGAGAGGCCATTTCGGGGCAATACGGAGCCAGAAACCCCCTAAAATTTGTTGTATCCCTATTGGGACCCTCGTTAAGGCCCCTTACGAACAAAATCAACCTGCTCGAAAAAAACCTGATTTACCCATTTTCGTAGCTTAATACTCACACACCGGCCACGTCACGGGGCCTGGAATCGAAACTTGCCCAAAACTTTTTATGGGCCTCATAGGGTCATATGAGACCCTTTGGAACCTTAACTTGCCTGCAAACAGGGAACCGCATGCTTTTCGTAGCTATCCCTGTAATTCCGACCAGAAACGAGAAACGACTCGAGAGGCCATTTGGAGGCAATGCAAGGGCCTGAAACCCCCCAAAATATACAACAGCCCTTTTGGGACCCCGGGAAGGTCCCTGACGAAAAAATTTTTGTGCCCGAAAATATCCCGATTTACCAATTTTCGTAGCCTAATACTCACGCCCTGGCCGTCTCGGGGCCCGGAATTGAAACTTGACCCAAATTTTTTAGAGCCACTTAGCGTCATATAAGACTCTTTGGAACCTTAAATTGCCCGAAAACAGGGTATCGGATGCCTTCGCAGCCATCCCGGTAATTCCGACCAGAACCGAAAAACGGCTCGAGAGGCCATTTCGAGGCAATGCAGGGGCCGGAAACCCCCAAACATATGCAGTAGCCTTATGTCGACCCCCGCAAAGGCCCAAACGAAAATAATCACCGTGCCTAAAACGTCATAGTTTACCGATTTTCGAGGCGTATTACTCACGCCCTGGCCACGTCCTGGGGCCTGGAATCAAAATGTGCCCCAAATTTTTTTGGGGCCCCCTAGGGTCATATGAGACCCTTTGGAACCTTAACTTGCCTAAAAACAAGGCACCGAATGCCTTCCGCAGCCATCCCGATAAATCTGACTAGCACCGAGAAACAGCTCGAGAGGCTATTTCGAGGCAATGCAGGGCCAGAAACCGCTAAAAATTTGCAGTACCCATTGGGACACCCGGGAAGGCCCTCGATCTCGATTTACCCGTTTTCGAAGCCTATTACTCACGCCCTGGTGATAAGCACTTTATTATGCTTAATTGTAGGTCATTTTTAGTGTCCTTGCATGTAGTTTAGAGCATTTAAGCCTAGGATTGCATGGTTTTTGTCACCTTTGAGTTATATTGTCGCTTCATTATCTGTTTAGTGGTTTTTGGATGATTTTCAGGCTAACTAGCAGGTTTTTAAGTCATATGATCATTAGAAGACTAGTTGTGGACTGTTGAACTTCAAACAGGAATAACGTTTGATCTATAAATCGGATTAAGGTGATTCCAGCAGGAGGTGTTAGCTAGTTTCGATAGCTTTCCAACAATTGGTCATGAGCCCAATTCCGATAAGAGACGAGAGAGATATGATCGTTCGAGGTTGAGCTGTCCGCTGACCAGCAGGTCACCACGGTCGTGAGGACCTGTAGCGAGCAAAACAGACTGTTGAAGATTGGGAACTGATCCTATGAAAGTCAGGGGCCACGGTCGTGGTGAAATATCACCACGACCGTGGTGACCTGACTTCGGGTGTTGACCCGTTTTCTCCGTCTTAGTTTAATGACTCTTTTAATTAGTTTTTTTTAGCTTAGACTCGACATTACTTCATACACTTAGTTTCTAATTACTCTCTCTTAGCCCTAAACTCTCTCTAAACACTAGTTTACTCCATTGTTTCATGTTTGAAGATCGAATTCGTTAATTAATTCAAGTAATTTCTCTTCAATCTCTTTCCTTTAATTTTATTGCTTTGTTTATGATGTTTAATTTATTGACTCTTAATTGCTTAGAATCCATGGTTAGTGAGTAGTTCCTAATCTAGGGTTTGGGTGAAAGCATGAATTAGGGGCTTAATGTAGATGTTCTTGTAATTGCTTTATTCATGTCTAATATGCATTGTTCTTGGTGTTTTGACACCTTAGGGTAGACCTTAATCAAGTTTATGCTAGGGCTTAGATTTCAATTACTCTTAAATTGTTGTTGTTGTCTAGTTATTCCCATGAATCAACTTAATTTCTAGACCAAGAGATTGGGTAGAAATTAAGAGGATCCTATTTAGGGGTTTTCCAATCAAATTGAATCCATTAATCAATTGGCTAAAGACCATTCGAGAGAGGATTTAGTCGATTGATTAATTAATTACTCTTGAGGACCATTCGAGAGAGGACTCAAGGACTTTAGAGGGAAACTTAACCTTGCACGTTATTCTCAATAGCCTCGTAGTTGCAATTGTGACGTATCTTGCCCGAGTTCATGCGAGTAACCCAAGCTCTAGTGTTTTCTCTATCATATTAATTCTCCTATTTAATTATTAGTCGTTGTTCATTAGCTTAATAGTCGGTATTCATTAGCTAGTAATTAGTTGGTAACTTACTCAATCTTAAACCCCCCAAAAACCCTTCACTTAGGTAGTTTTGGACTTAGTGGACTTTAGTCAATCCCGATTTCCTTGTGGTTCAACCCTTGACTTGCCGTTACTACGTTCCTAGTAGTCGCTCGTTAGGTTTATAAATTGTGTTTGCTAAGCGGTTCTTAGTGCCTTAACGACACAGTAAAAACCTCTTATCACCTGGCCACGTCCTGAGGCCCGGAATCGAAACTTGCCACAATTTTTTAGGGCCTCCTAGGGTCATATGAGACCCTTTGGAACCCTAACTTGCCCGAAAACCGGGCACTGGTTGCCTTCCACAGCCATCCCGCTAATTGCGACCAGAACCGAGAAATGGTTTGAGAGGCCAACATTAAGTCATACTCTTCTGGAGTATCAATTATATTCCTAGAACATGTCAATCGCACTAGTCATATTCTACTCGTTTATCAGTCTCGATCTTGAGACATGTCAATCTTGTTAGACATTTTATATTCTTCTAAAACATTTTATATAATAATGGTACATATTAGTTTTACCGGATATAATCTCTTCCGGAGATCTATCAAAATGTATCATTTTATCGAAGTTGTCAGTTGTCAACTATTGATCCTTTCCTTTTCAAGGTTCTTATCTTTGGAACCTATTGGACTACCATGATTCGAGTAGGCTTTATATTCTTTAGCAACTTTTTTTTTGTTTATTTTTGGTAAGAAGAAGTAGCCCGAACCCCGTTCAAGTCCTAATGTATTATGCACTTGAGAGTAGGGGGAGGGTAAGGGGAATCCTATCCTCAAAGTTTCCCTAGTGGGAATTAAACCCCCAACCTTGAGTTTGGAAGGGTGCTCTCCTTACTACTAGACCAAGTACTACTTGGTATATTCTTTAGCAACTTGATGTTGTCGTTCTGAAACATCAATTGTAGTTGATCATTTACAACTAATATATAGTCAATGATATTTATTCATATCCATCTTCAGGATGATATCATTCAATAAACATATGACAAATCTAAGTCTGTAACATAAGCTAGTATGTACCAAATTGACCGTTAATATGTTTTTTATTCTCGTGCAAAGATTTTACACTTTGCAAGTTATCTCCCCCTAATCCTTGCATATGGGGTGCGAAAATAACCTACCAACGTTTAAGTACACCTTATACCATTAAAGTTGTAATGTTCCTTGCAATATCATATACTAATGCACAAATAGAATAAGT
Organism: Patellifolia procumbens; assembly: GCA_947645195.1. Classification (NCBI taxonomy): domain Eukaryota; kingdom Viridiplantae; phylum Streptophyta; class Magnoliopsida; order Caryophyllales; family Amaranthaceae; genus Patellifolia; species Patellifolia procumbens. Next base: position 1,018,015 of record CANSGD010000658.1, read on the forward strand.
GTCAAGAAGATAAAACAATATGTCCGAAAATTAAGACACAAAATTGATAAATTGTCCACAACTAAAAAAAATATCCAAATTAAAGTTTCCATAACTAATTAAGTATCCCTAGAACATGCAAAATCATAATATGTCCATAGAGTTCATGAAATATCATGAACATAGAAAACTAGAGTTTACTTTAATAGACATCCACCATAGTATTCCTAATATTTCATAACAATTATTTATTTATTATTATTACTATTATTTATATGAGGGAACTATTATTTAGTTATAAACATCAATTAATAACAGCAAAAGTTGTCATTATTCATTTAATAACAAGAATTGAAAAGTAAAACATTGAAATTTTGCAAGCCCTACTTAGAATCAATACATGTATCAACTAAACAATAAATGGTTGGAATCAATACAGTTTTTATGCCAATGCCCTACTTAATGCCACCCAACTATTCTCCCTTTCCTCAACCTCCATTTGAAACTTACAAGCTTCCAAAATATAGATACGACCCGAAGGTAGCTCCACCCTAAATAAGTTCACCCAATTTCGGGCCTCAAGCCTCTAAAAGTTCACGAACTCTTTCCACTCCCCACGCATATAGGATCTTCGGTAAATTGTTCCAACATAGGCCCGAAATCTCCACATCTTTTTTAAATCCAATTGGAAAAGTTGGAAAGCCAAAGTATCATCCGCCTCTAATAACAAGCTTCGAAAATAACTAATACCACACTTTGGAAGAAGTAGCCTTTTATCAACATCAACCGAGGTCAGTGACTTTTGAAAGACTAATATCATTTCAAAACCCAAGGTCTTTTAGGGGGCCTAACCCCATTTGCAAATGCACTAATATTTGATTCCTTTCCCTCATACTTTCTAAGATTAGTTGTAGTCGATCTAGTAAAATAAGAAATTAAAAAATTTTGGGTTAGTAAATTTTTAATAAATAACTAAAAAAAGGAATGTTTTGCTACTTTAATTATGTCAAAAGATTACCTAAAAAAAGGAACGCACCTCAACTGGCTATGATGGCAAAAACCATGGATGCTCCGCACGCCGAATAATAATTTTGTTACTTCGACGAGCTATATTTTCTATATCATAACATTTGAAACAAATTAGCAAGATGATCGACGAACTATGTTCATAAATGCATTGCTTAGGGCATTCGACATGCATGCATAAAAGACATTCTATGATCGATTATGGCTTGACATTTTATAGAAACCATTGTCGGTGCAACATCCCAGCCCGAATTAAGAAAATTAGCAAGATTATTAACATTTTATAGAAAGCATTGCCGGTGCAAAATAAACTCAATGTTGAAATTAACAAGATTATTAACATTTGGTTTTCAACATGAAGTGAAAATGATTCTTCCACTGACATTTGGTTTTCACAGTTTCACACAAAGCAAAAAAGATTCAAAAAATCGATTTAAACTTATTAGTCCCTATTAAACCTTATTTAATTTTATTTGTGAGGGGTTAAATAAAGCTTATTAGTACTTGTATAAACTTATCTGAACTTATTAGTGCAAAATTTGAAACAAAATAATCATAATACGAACAATTATTGTAGATGTAAGACCTTATTTTTATAACTCGATAATTTTACAACTAAATAAATGAAAAATCTAAAAGTATGGAAATTAAAAGAAATACATTCATGCATGCAGTGCAAATAAACAAAAACGCAAATAAACGCAACATAAAAAAATGGTCTTTGCGTTCTTGAAGCTTTAGGAGAGATGACATACCGAAAGCAAATAACAATTGAATCTAAGTTATTTATTGAAAAGAAATAATTCAACAAATTTGACTCACAACAAACGCAAATTGAAACAGAGTTCAACACATAACTAACCCAAATCTAAGTTATTTACATAACGGCCATTATTTGTTAAACGCAAATCTAAGTTATTTCAATGGGATTTAAGATTTCTATATTAAAAAACCAAATTAAAGAGAATAGAGTATACAAAAATAACTAATTCAATAGAAAATCAGAATTCGTTAAAGTTGTTAAAGTCGTTAAACCCGTTAAACCAAAAATCAAATGCAATTTACCGTTCTTTCTTCTTGCTTCCATCTTGATTCAGAAATTGTTGAAAACCTGAATTCAAAAACTCGATAAACTCTGTTTTCTTTGGTAAGCTTTGTCTTCTTTTTCTTTCTCTCTGTTTTGTTTTCTCTGTTTCAAAATTTTGTAAACTGAGGCTAATCGTTAATATTGCGAACTCTTCAAGATTGTTCGAAAGTTCTTTTTCTCTGTTTTAAAATTTTGTAAGCTGTGGTTATAGCGCAAACTCTTCAAGATTGGTCGAATATATCTTTGCTAAGACCACAACTTCATAGGCCCAAGTCAATAATTAAATATTCACTTAGGCGGTTGGCTCAACTGTATATACCAAGTAAGGTGAGCTTACTCACTCACCCATCACATGGTTTTATAACTTGGTTTCCCTCTTAGTATTGCTAATATTTCGATGTGGGACTCTATAGTTTGATGAAGAAAAACAAACTCATCTAACTCATGTTATAACTTGGTTTCCCTCTTAGCATTGCTAAGATTTCGATATGAGACTCCATAGTTTGATGAAGAAAAACAAATTCATCTAACCCATGTTATAACTTGGTTTCCCTCTAACGTGAGTCTCCATGTTTTGTTTAACTCATCTTATGTATGCTTTTATAGCTTGGTTTCTCTCTTACCATTGTTTTTGTTAAAGAAAAAGAATCACTCGACATATGTTTTTATAATTTTTGTTTCCTTCTTAACTTCACTAAAGTTTCAATGTGGGACTTCATGTATTAAATAATATTTCCAGCCTTGTAACAATAAAACTATAAATGCATTTAAATAATTAATCATTAAATAATCAAATACTTTAAAATATACTTTATTCCTATTGTGAAGGAAATTAAGTATAAATTTAGTATACCAACCAAGAAGGTACAAAATCAAACTCTAAGTTGAGGTAATAAAGGAGTAGTAGCTATTTATAAAGAAAATAAGGTTGGTGCTTGTTTTCTTACCCAATGTGGGACTTTAGCTCTAAGAGAATAGTAAGATATAAAAATAACTCGAGCCACTCACGAGCTTTTCGAGCCGAGCTTAGTTTGGCTCATGTATTGTCTCATTAAAACTCGAGCCGAGCATGATCTCGAGTCGAGCCCCACCGAGCCGAGCTTTGACCGAGCCGAGTTCGAATAGTTCGCGAGCAGGTTCGGCTCATTAACACCCCTAGCTCCCCATTACACCACCATATTATTATTGATGATTCCATCAACAATAATGATGATATATAAATGAAAATAATAACTAATAATTCGGGCATCGCCGGGGACTAATACTAGTTTAATTATCAAATTATGTTAAAGACTAATTTTTTTATTTAAAACGTGTTTGCGTTATAAACTAATGAGGGTGATGGTTTTATGAGAAGGGTATACATAAACAGAAGAAATTGGATCATCTTTCTTAGCTTCAACTCCTCTTCTATTTATATGGAATTTTTCATGTTCTTTAGATCGATCTTGTTCTAAATAGTGTGGCTTAAATTTTGATTTTTTCTTGCGTTGAATTAGAAATTTTTCCAACCTCACAAGGATTCATTGGCTATTTTACTAGAAATTGATATTAATTATTTTTAATGTGTAATAATTTCCTTTCATGTTGTAATTTAAGGATATTGCATTTTTTTGGTATATTTTCACTGTGAGTGTAAATGCGGTTATGGCCACCTTTGTGTGAATTTTTGATAGTGCGAATGCAATTTACAATTTTAAAAAAATGTTTTGGCAGGATGCAATGAGGGAAGAGCAATTATCCTTTGGAGTGATTTCACACCTTAGACTACTTTTAAACTTATCAGATCCTGATAAAGCAGTAGCAGTTTCCACTGGGTTAGATTTGGTAACATTGACATCAACAAAGTCCTGATTGTCCATGAGGCGTTTGCCTCTTCAATTCTCATATGACTAATAAATTCTTGTAGTGACATAATCTTTTTCCTGTGCTTCAAATTATTACAGAAGTCTCTCCAAGAAGGGGGGGTTTTCCAGTGAGACATTGGCTTGAAATACTTCGGAAATTTTCATGTCCTTTAAAACATCAGCACACAGATTTTCGAAGGCATGAACTTGGTCCATGACATGCTTTTCCTTGAATATATGGAAAGTCAGTCAATTTCCAACAACATACCTTCTGTTTTCCATCATCATCAGTTCCATATTTTTTTTGCAAGGGCCTACCAACTCATTTTAGACTATTTATGCACCATAAATAAATCGAACGATTATTTGTTATCAGATTGAGGAGGTGGAAAAGGATATTTTTATTAACTTCTTCATATTTTTGTATTTGCCCTCATTTTTCTTAATAACAGTAGCGGAATAAGAAGAGGAGGAATCACATGTAGCAGAATAGTCCTTGAAGAGGATGTAATCCATGTCCAATTGCTCAAAAAACATCAGCAGTTTATGAGCCCATCGTTTGTAGTTATTCTCGTCAAGAGACTCAAGCTTAGAAAGGTGAGCCATGGATTTGTTTGAAACGTCAGTCATTGCAAATAAGATAATTGCTTTCAAATTGTTAGAAACTGACAATAGCATTGGCTGAGTAGAAGTGATTTCAAGGTTGTATCGCGGTAGGAGACCACTGACTTGAAAACAATTACAGGCAGTGGTCATTGATACTGGGCGAAAAACTCCCCAAAGTTAACACAACAACCTAAACTGTTACCATTATCAATAGGCTTTGGAGATAAGCACGTACCCAGGAAGAAGAGAGGAGAAAAAGAAAAGATAATGATGCGAGGGCATCATCTAAACTGATGCGAGGGCATTTGATTTTATAGGAGGAAATCAGACTAAACATTGCAACATTCAAAAATATTACAGTCTACAAAGAACCGTTACACACACTCAGACTAGGCTCCAAAAAGATAAGCTTCAGCTCAGCCCTACTCATAACGTGGGCTTAGGCCGACCCAGTTTAGTTCGGTCCTTGACTCCTTATGCAACTACAAGAGAATATAATCTATATAGGAAGGCTCACCACTTGAGCGTTTTCGTTGTTTCTATGGGAACACTGTAAGAAGGGGGTTAGTTGTAGCAGTGGGAAATGAATGTACTTTTGGTGGACTTGCACTAAAACAGTAAAACAATACAAAGGAACAAGAGAGATATTTACAAGGAAAAACTTTAATGGCCCAATAGTAAGAAACAACCTCGATCACAAGAGACTTTCAACTCAAAAAATTTCATTAGTTAGGAAAATACATTTGTACAACCTAAGTATTCACACGGCTATTACTTGAGTTCCTAAACTCATGTTATTGGGCTCCTGTTCCCTCCCTTAAGAATTGTTCCTCTCAACTTCACTCAAAGTTTCTCTCTTTATTTTGATTCACTCATGTTTTCCCTTCATATTTGACTTCACTTAAGATCCCCTTACCGTAAAACTAAAACTAAAAATACAATACTTTAAAACTTAATGGAATGAGTAAGAAGGTAAAGAAATACAAAGTTTATTAGTGAATGAAGACATTGACACTTTGAAACTTAATAGCTCAATTAAACTATTAGTGTGTCACACTTTCGAACATATTTAGTATGTCCATTTTATAGTTGATCTTTTTTCTTACTATGTGGATTAGATCACGTGTTAGTTGATTATTCCATTAAGTGAACTATGTTCCTTAGCTTAAGGAACACGATCCACTTTCTCGACTAACTCCACGTTCATATTGAATGTGTGATTAATCCATTAGATGCAACAACCTTTTTCTCAAATCACTTAACTATCCCCATTAATTTCGAATTTTCCAAATAAAGAAAAAAATAAAAATATTAAAACAGAAACAAAGGAAAATCCTTTTGATAAAAAATATCATACAAGATTTTCTTGAAAACTTAGAGATATTATTTTGTAAATCAAATCTAATCTTTATTTACTTAACGTTCTTATCCTGATCTAAACTAGATTTTAGGAAGTTAGAGAACGATTTTCCATTTCGATAGTTATTCAATAAAAACAACCGTTGCTTTGGACGCATGGTTGTTGGAATCACGATGGTGCTACGATTCAAATATGACCATACGATTCCACTTACGATTCTATACAATTCTATAATTTTCTTTCAACTAGCAAACTTTACAAATTTATATTAGTTTTAATCATACCAACAAAGCAATTGATAATATATATTATCAATTATCAACTATTTAATGGTTAGACAACTATATTTTTTATTTTGGGCCTTTTAAACTTATGATATGAGGTGGAATATCTTGATTATGCATGTCCGTAGAATCTATTCTACGATTCGATTCTACGCTCTAATTCCGAGAGGCCTTTCCGGTCCGAAGTAGAATTGCAATTCTGACAACCTTGTTTGGATGTTTAATATACTTCAGATTCTAAGAGTATTTATAAGTTCCTTTTACCTTAAAATTTTAGCGCCAATTTAGGAACACACTATCATTCTCATCACATAACTTTTGTTCCTTACCAAATCTAGACTCGTCCTTACATTGGAACTAAGACACATATTTTTTTGTTTTTTAGCTCCATGTTTCTTCCGTATCAAATTCCTTAGTCCTTGAGCATCCTCACGTAGTCTTCAGAAAGTTTCTTCACTTGATTTCTTCTTGACTTAGTATTCTCTTTGCCCAATTGCTTTGATACCTTGCAAATCATTATTCTCTCAATTATACCATTAGATCATTAGATAAATCGCTTCTTTGTTCCTTTGTCATCATCAAAACTAGGGTTCAACAATTTTGAGTGCAAGGGCTTGGCGGGCTTATTCCCTTGTGGATTGAATTGTATGGATAAGGTTATAAAGTTTAGAAAACATGTTCAACTCATTACATTTGAACTCGTCGGAGTTTGTAGACTAAAACACTTAAGTTCTCTAGGTTACTAATTATCATAAGCGAATAGATTAGAGGCCTTTCATGTATATGGACATAAATGTTGTATTTGTATGTAAGGTTTGTTGTTTGATTTTATATGTGACAATGTATAGGAAATTTTTCCAAATAAGTTCTTCCTTCGAAAAGGCCACTTCTCATATGAAAGTATTAAGTACATGACCTTTGAGTCGAAGAATTTTTAGTTTTAAAACTGTGTATAGCTAAGTTAGTGGAATTTGATTTCTAGGTTGTGCTCATATGCTAAATGAACTTTGATAAACCCCTAGCTTGGAAACGCAGAAGACTGACAAACATTGACCCCATGGATGTGGAGGCAGCCAGTGCTAAGCTAGAAGCTGCAAAAGAAAAATATGGAAGAGAAATTCGCGTCTTCGAAACCACCACAACATCTCAATCACCACCGCCTGAAACAGCCAATGCTGAGGAAACAGATGAGTATTTTGAGTTTACCGCAGAGGATTATTATCACCTCATGGCAACCAAGAAAGAAGATAAGCATTTGAAGACGAGAAAATTAAGAGAAGCCGAGATAGCAGCTCGTAGGTCAAAAGTTACCAAAGCTGTAATTAGGATACGGTTTGTAGATGGTCATACATTAGAGGCTACATTTCATCCATCAGAGCCACTATAGAGCATCTTTGATCTTCTGAAGAAAGTCCTAGCAAGACCAGAACTGCCCCATTATCTATATACTACCCCACCAAAGAAGCAAATTAAGGACACTAATCAGGACTTCTTCGCTGCCGGTTTAATCCTGCTGCAATCGTGCATTTCTCTTATGATTTCCAAAAGACGATGCTGCTAATGCGGGTCCCTTTCTTCAGGAAGATGTAATGTCTCTAAAGGGCTTGGACCTTGTACCTGAACCACCGAAAGAACTTTCTGCATCAACCTTCGAAACTACAATTGTGAACGATCCTCCCATTGTCCCCGAGCGCAAACCAGCTGACAAAAAGGCTGTTAAGCCAAAGTGGCTGAAGATGTGACAACTAATAATCGTGTGTGAAGCAATCTAAATCAGAGGACTTTACACATTTCACATAGAAGATCAAAATTATTTCTAGATGATTATTAAGGAGAAGTGTATGATTGGGTTTTGCGATTATAAGCTTCTAAGGGAGATTGCATTGCTACACAAGGAGACCTAGAGTATACAGTCAATCCCATACCCAACTAAGATAACCAAATTATGCATTCGCTTTGCGAACTGCATAAAATGCGAATACTACCAGAGCAAAAATTTGGAATTCTTAAACTTAAACCAAGACTGCACTAGTTCTAACAACCACAAAGCCAAAGTGGTCAAATCAATCTTGCAAAATGGGCAAACAGATATAACATTTACAAATAATAACCACAGGGGCTCAATGTTGTCAAAATGGCAAGGTTTAGAAGAACCAAAAAGTTCAACCTGCAGAAGTAGGAGAGCGTTCTGGATTCGAGTGGCATACTTCTCATTTTCAAAGCAACACAACATATCATTAAACCTTTAGTCAAAAACGAAAGCTAATACAGAAACCCCATGGTTACAACTTTTATCCCACCAAAGCTATAAGACAGCACACGAATTTGGTAACAAAATTTTTGGTTCATCTAGTATTGTTCGCCTAAGTTGATTTAGCAATGCGGTTAGGTTCTTATCATCACAGATTTACGGCCTCAAAAAAAATGTCAGGACAGGTTTTCGATGGAGGTCCGGGAGAGTTGGGGAGGTCATTGGTCTTAGAATGACTGTCATTTGGAAAATCACTTACTTTATAGAATGCTCTGTGATTGCTGCTCCAATAACTCCAGTGTAGAGTGCAGCAACGTAAATAGTTACAAAGAAGTTAATGACTTAGAACGTCTGTAAGATTCAAGAATATTCCACAATATTGTTCTTTCCCATATGGAGTACACATAATCTGCATGCTTCTTCCACTAATAACTAGTCATCATGTCACTTAGCTCAAGTTCTTCAACACTGAAACAAACGGGAGACTGGTCATACTAGCTAAATCTATGTCAATAGTTTCAAGACAATTAATCTGCACAATACAAATTAATATTGGTCTATAATTACAATTTCTCCTGTTGCTGCTGCAGCTACTCCTGTTACTAGAATCGCAAAGCAATAAAATACAGATAAAATATCTCTTCTCTATAAGGAAAGACACCCACCCAGAAGCAAAGAAAAAACATAAATTGCCATATGTTAACTGCACTAGAAGAAGATGCATCGCAAGGAGATACCACGATATTAACAGTATATAATACAAACATAAATTAACACTATGAGAAACAAAAAACCCGTGTCCTTCAATGTTAATTGATAGATGCTTATAATCGCAAAAAAATCCCAACCATACCCTTCTCCTTAATAATCATCTAGAAATAATTTTGATCTTCTATGTGAAATGTGTAAAGTCCTCTGATTTAGATTGCTTCACACACGATTATTAGTTGTCACATCTTCAGCCACTTCGGCTTAACGGCCTTTTTGTCAGCTGGTTTGCGCTCGGGGACAATGGGAGGATCGTCAATCGTAGTTTCAGAGGTTGATGCGGAAAGTTCTTTCGGTGGTTCAGGTACAAGGTCCAAGCCCTTTAGAGACATTACATCTTCCTGAAGAAAGGGACCCGCATTAGCAGCATCGTCTTTTGGCAAATCATAAGAGAAATGCACGATTGCACCAGGAATAAAACCGGCAGCGAAGAAGTCCTGATTAGTGTCCTTAATTTGCTTCTTTGGTGGGGTAGTATATAGATAATGGGGCAGTTCTGGTCTTGCTAGGACTTTCTTCAGAAGATCAAAGATGCTCTGTAGTGGCTCTGATGGATGAAATGTAGCCTCTAATGTATGACCATCTACAAACCGTATCCTAATTACAGCTTTGGTAACTTTTGACCTACGAGCTGCTGTCTCGGCTTCTCTTAATTTTCTCGTCTTCAAATGCTTATCTTCTTTCTTGGTTGCCATGAGGTGATAATAATCCTCTGCGGTAAACTCAAAATACTCATCTGTTTCCTCAGCATTGGCTGTTTCAGGCGGTGGTGATTGAGATGTTGTGGTGGTTTCGAAGACGCGAATTTCTCTTCCATATTTTTCTTTTGCAGCTTCTAGCTTAGCACTGGCTGCCTCCACATCCATGGGGTCAATGTTTGTCAGTCTTCTGCGTTTCCAAGCTAGGGGTTTATCAAAGTTCATTTAGCATATGAGCACAACCTAGAAATCAAATTCCAATAACTTAGCTATACACAGTTTTAAAACTAAAAATTCTTCGACTCAAAGGTCATGTACTTAATACTTTCATATGAGAAGTGGCCTTTTCGAAGGAAGAACTTATTTGGAAAAATTTCCTATACATTGTCACATATAAAATCAAACAACAAACCTTACATACAAATACAACATTTATGTCCATATACATGAAAGGCCTCTAATCTATTCGCTTATGATAATTAGTAACCTAGAGAACTTAAGTGTTTTAGTCTACAAACTCCGACGAGTTCAAATGTAATGAGTTGAACATGTTTTCTAAACTTTATAACCTTATCCATACAATTCAATCCACAAGGGAATAAGCCCGCCAAGCCCTTGCACTCAAAATTGTTGAACCCTAGTTTTGATGATGACAAAGGAACAAAGAAGCGATTTATCTAATGATCTAATGGTATAATTGAGAGAATAATGATTTGCAAGGTATCAAAGCAATTGGGCAAAGAGAATACTAAGTCAAGAAGAAATCAAGTGAAGAAACTTTCTGAAGACTACGTGAGGATGCTCAAGGACTAAGGAATTTGGTACGGAAGAAACATGGAGCTAAAAAACAAAAAAATATGTGTCTTAGTTCCAATGTAAGGACGAGTCTAGATTTGGTAAGGAACAAAAGTTATGTGATGAGAATGATAGTGTGTTCCTAAATTGGCGCTAAAATTTTAAGGTAAAAGGAACTTATAAATACTCTTAGAATCTAAAGTATATTAAACATCCAAACAAGGTTGTCAGAATTGCAATTCTACTTCGGACCGGAAAGGCCTCTCGGAATTAGAGCGTAGAATCGAATCGTAGAATAGATTCTACGGACATGCATAATCATGATATTCCACCTCATATCATAAGTTTAAAAGGCCCAAAATAAAAAATATAGTTGTCTAACCATTAAATAGTTGATAATTGATAATATATATTATCAATTGCTTTGTTGGTATGATTAAAACTAATATAAATTTGTAAAGTTTGCTAGTTGAAAGAAAATTATAGAATTGTATAGAATCGTAAGTGGAATCGTATGGTCATATTTGAATCGTAGCACCATCGTGATTCCAACAACCATGCGTCCAAAGCAACGGTTGTTTTTATTGAATAACTATCGAAATGGAAAATCGTTCTCTAACTTCCTAAAATCTAGTTTACATCAGGATAAGAACGTTAAGTAAATCAAGATTAGATTTGATTTACAAAATAATATCTCTAAGTTTTCAAGAAAATCTTGTATGATATTTTTTATCAAAAGGATTTTCCTTTGTTTCCGTTTTAATATTTTTATTGTTTTTCTTTATTTGGAAAATTCGAAATTAAAGGGGATAGTTAAGTGATTTGAGAAAAAGGTTGTTGCATCTAATGGATTAATCACACATTCAATATGAACGTGGAGTTAGTCGAGAAAGTGGATCGTGTTCCTTAAGCTAAGGAACATAGTTCACTTAATGGAATAATCAACTAACACGTGATCTAATCCACATAGTAAGAAAAAAGATCAACTATAAAATGGACATACTAAATATGTTCGAAAGTGTGACACACTAATAGTTTAATTGAGCTATTAAGTTTCAAAGTGTCAATGTCTTCATTCACTAATAAACTTCGTATTTCTTTACCTTCTTACTCATTCCATTAAGTTTTAAAGTATTGTATTTTTAGTTTTAGTTTTACGGTAAGGGGATCTTAAGTGAAGTCAAATATGAAGGGAAGACATGAGTGAATCAAGATAAAGAGAGAAACTTTGAGTGAAGTTGAGAAGAACAATTCTTAAGGGAGGGAACAGGAGCCCAATAACATGAGTTTAGGAACTCAAGTAATAGCCGTGAGAATACTTAGGTTGTACAAATGTATTTTCCTAACTAATGAAATTTTTTGAGTTGAAAGTCTCTTGTGATCGAGGTTGTTTCTTACTATTGGGCCATTAAAGTTTTTCCTTGTAAATATCTCTCTTGTTCCTTTGTATTGTTTTACTGCTTTAGTTCAAGTCCACACAAAGTACATTCATTTCCGATTGCTACGATTCACCCCCTTCTTGCATTGTTCCCAAAGAAACAACGAAAACGCTCTTCAGCGCGGAGGGGTAAAGATGGCCTTAAAGACTACCCAAAAACTCACATATCCAATCTGAAAGACACTACAGGTTAACTTTGTTAAGGATTAATCGAACAGCAACTTCCTAACAAAAGTCTACAAGTAGCTGGTCACATGCACAGGGGGGTGGGGAAATGAGCCTAAATGAGCTACTCAGATTCGGCTTGGTCAAATTACAGTCTCAAAGTCTTGGATGATTGAAGCTTAGAAGTTCACAATGAAAATTTTCATATTGCCAAGAGTTAAGATTACCATTATTGTTAACTCAAGGATTAATACATTGATTGCAGAACTCATTGCTTTAACTTAAGTTACTCAAATTAGGCTTCCAATATACGCTTAGTCAATCCTGCGTTTCTAAGTTCAACAACTTCAATTTCAGGCTCGAACAGTAGTTCAAATTGTTTGAAGTCAAGGCAAGCGCAATATAAACAAGACTCAAGAGTCTGCAAAGATCTAATGGTAGTTCAAATTGTTTGAAGTCAAGCCAAGCGCAATATAATCAAGACTCAAGAGACTGCAAAGATCTAATCTTGTAGCTAAATCACATCAAATTTTACTCTTTGCTCCTCAATCTAGCAACAGAAACATCCACAATAATCACAATTTGGTGAATTTATTGATCACTTAAACATGCAATTTCTTCTTAATTCATCATCTATGCATTCAAATAACCAAAACATATCACCATCAATTCAGAAACAGTAATCAAAACCCTAAGTCGAAAATTTTCAATTAAGCGACGGAATAGAACGCTAAAATCATGAAATTAACGCAATAAGGTAACAACTTAAACAAATCAAACAGAAAATCAAGATCGTGATTCAAAAATAGTTCAAAATTGTACTTGTAGATTAAACATCAATGAAAGAAACAAACAAAATCAATCTAAAGAACTAACCTTATTGATAAGAGAGATGAATTGTCTGAATGAAGAAGAAATCAGAGGATTATAGTCAAGCAAAGCGCAATATAATCAAGACTCAAGATTCTGCAAGATCTAATCTTGTAGCTAAATCACATCAAATTTTGCTCTTTGCTCCTCAATCTAGCAACAGAAACATCCACAATATTCACAATTTGGTGAATTTGCTGATCACTTAAACATGCACACTTTCTTCTTAATTCATCATCTATGCACTCAAAAGATTCAAAAGCAGAAACGAAACCCTAAGTCGAATATTTTCAATCAAGCGACGAAATAGAACGCTAAAATCATGAAATTAACGCAATAAGATAATAACTTAAACAAATTAAACAGAAATTATCAAGATCGACTGATTCAAAAATAGTTCAAGATTGTAATTGCAAAATTAAACATCAAGGAAAGAAACGAACAAAATCAATCAAAAGAACTAACCTTATTGATAAGAGAGATGAATTGTCTGAATAAAGAAGAAATCAGAGGATTATAAATTCAAATTGTTTAAAGTCAAGCCAAGCGCAATATAATCAAGACTCAAGAGTCTGCAAACATCCACAATATTCACAATTTGGTGAATTTGTTGATCACTTAAACATGCACAGATGCACTTTCTTCTTAATTCATCATCTATGCACTATAATACTTCAAAAGCAGAAACGAAACCCTAAGTCGAAAATATTCAATCAAGCGACGAATTAGAACGCTAAAATCATGAAATTAACGCAGTAAACTAGTAAATTTAACAAATTAAACAGAAATTATCAAGATCGACTAATTCCAAGCAAAAAGTTCAAAATTGTAAACATCAATGAAAGAAACGAACAAAATCAATCTACAGAACTAACCTTATTGATAAGAGAGATGAATTGTCTGAACGAAGAAGAATCAAGAGGATTATAAATTTATAACTTCACGAAAATACTACAAAGAATCCTCAATTAAAGAAGGGGTTTATCTTCTCTCTCTTCGATAATAAGGAGTTTCCTTTTTATCTTGCATCCACATAAACAAAAAGTTTCTTTTCCTGAAGGGTTAATAATAACGATTTTTTTAATTCCTTTTGTATGAACCCTAAATAAGATGTATGGGCTTCAAATCTTTAATATCGTAGTCCAACTTCCAGGAAAGTTAGCCCCCATAGGTCATATGGCCTACTTAGATTTGGCCAGGCTGCTCGACTCACATTTCACTTAGCCCAAATGCATAACATGTATGCGAAAGTTGTTAAAAAATATTATTAGTGAAGCAAGACCCTGTTCAATTCACCTTAAAATAATAATGTTCGGTTAAAAAAAAATTCAGTTCAGTAAAAATAAGTTCAGTTCAGCAAAAATAAGTTCAGTACAGTAAAAATAAGTTCAGCTCAGTAAAAAATAAGTAGTGTAAAGAAGAAAAAACAACATGCATCAGTAAAAATAATTCCAGTTCAGCATAAATAAGTTCAGTTCAGTAAGAATAAGTTTATTTCAGCAAAAATAAGTTCAGTTCAGCAAAAATAAAGTGAACTTTTCAATTCTTATCACAGAATAAGTTTAGACAAGTTCAGTTCAGCAAAAATATAGTTCAACCCTCTCACAAATATGGTTTGAATAAGTTTTCAGATAAGTTAAAAAAAAAGTTCAAATAGGTAAGAATAAGTTGTAAATACAAACGTTTAGTAAAGATTATAGGATATGTATTTCTCTTTTTTTTTTTTCTTTTTTGGTGTTCCCTCCGTAGAATAGAGATTGTGCAGTTGTGCTTATAGTATCAGATCCAGCTTCTCTCAAGTTCTGACTCGAAACTTGAACTTCTATTTCTCAATTCAACGGTTTGATTTTCAATATGTGAGGTTTTGATTAAATTATTTTAATATATTATGGTGATCTAGAAGTTGAAATATAAAGAACGCAGGCGGAAGACATGAAACTTGAGCGAATTATAATCCTATATTACCATGAATTGTAGAGATGTATGATAGATTAGGCAACGTCTTCGGTTGACGGTTTAATAATAGTCTAATCTGTGATATAAGTAACACGTTGAAAAGGGAATTAAGAGGAGGAGGACGTGTATATAAATCAAATCGATTATTCCACTTATTACCAATTGTTTTTATCATGATAGGCATGAAGTCCCATTAGATTTGTACTTCAGTTCAACAAAGGTTTGTATATACAGGTTTATTAAAGTTATTAGTCTCAAATAAATGAGTTCACTCCACTTATTTTAAATTAGTTTGTAAATTTCTTATTTCCAAACTTATCTACAATACCTTCAAAATAACAAAATTCGCCATGCACTTATGACGCCTCAATCTAGCCTTTATAAACCAACTAGGTCGATTTAAATGACACCTTTTATCATACACTTGACCATACCATGAGACGGTATATATTTTTTAAAAAATGATATTAGAGGGTTTTAAATGAAAAAAAGTAGTAACTTTAAGTGATCAAATAAGTAAAGAAAAATATTGCTCGATGTATCATTTTTATCTACACACCTGGTATTTAACGAATATATTTGTTGGAAGTACCCTTTTTTAGATAAGTACAAGGAAAGTACTAAGCCAATCCTTCTCTCGAGAGAATAGTCTAAACTATCTAAATAAGTTAGATGATTGGCAATCGGAATCAAATTGAAGTTTGCATTTGCATGATTTTGTTATAGTTAGTACTTGGTACACCAGCTTGGAAATGTGGTCGGATACCATAGTAGCTTTGCCGTGGATTAGATGTTCTAGAAATTGTTTAAAGACTTTTAGGGCATGCTTGAAATGAGGGTAAAGTATTAAGAGGGTAATAAAAGTCAAAGATAGGAAAACTAAGGCATTTGAAGGTGATGATAAAGGGGATATGGTGGTGGTGGTGGAGAGGATAAGGTGGTGTTAGTAGGTAGGAAATAGAGGAAGGAGGGGAACTATTACCCTTATTATGGGGGTGATAATTACCCACCACCACCCCTAGGTAACTATTACCCCCATTTGAAGGGTAATAGTTCCCCTCTTTCTTTCATTTTCTTCCTTCCAACACCACCTTGTCTTCTCCACCACCACTCTATCTCTCTATCATCACCTTTAAATACCTTAGTTTTGCTATGTTTGACTTTTATTACCCCCTTAATACATTACCCCCGTCCCAAGCATGCCCTTAATATTTCCTTGATGTCTATAATGTTCGTTTGAATGTTCCATAAAGTATTGAATAGACCTTTTAAGATGTTGACCAACTAAAATTTATCACATTCTATGAGGATATTCTAAGTTTGTAAATGCTTTGAGTGAAGAGGGCTATTTCGAAGAGTTGTCGCTTCAACTATCAGCGGGGTGACTATTCTAATTTTACAAGATGCGGCTATAATGTTTTATTTGAATTTCTAATGATAAAACTTGTTGTTGATGCTGCATGTCGATTTGCAAATACGTCAATTAAGTTTGACGTGATTCGAGGGAGGGGGTGTGGAACCTATGTTAATGGTCTTGGTTTTCCTGCACAAGTTAGGATGTAAGCGTAGTTATCATCATCACACATAATTTTTGTTTTCCATTATACGTTACTCTTTTTTGTGCGAATTAAAATTCTTGTGAAATAATGGAAACATATTTTAAAATTCTTAATTTTTCATATTTTAGGGCACAAAAGAAATGTCAGGACAAGGAGAAGCGGTTTGTTATTTGGTCAAATTGCATTTTTGTACCTAAGTAATAATTTTAGGGCCTTTGAAAGCCACATTTGTTTATTCTTAAGGCAATTTAGAAAAAAGGTTATCAATATTTTTAAAGGAGCTTTCAGAGGAGGCAGGTAAGAGGGTGTGGGGATTTGATGTATATGAAGGTTGTCCCTTGTAGAGAGTCCATTTTGTAATGATTGCCATTATCTTAAGTTTTGGAGGAACATCTATATATATATATATATATATATATATATATATATATATATATATATATATATATATATATATATATATATATATATATATATATATATATATTAAAAAGCGTAAGCAAGAGATGCAATCCGGCACGTGTCACCATCCCTTTTTGAATAACATTCTATCCAAATCATCCATAGGACAAAAGGAAATGTCGGGAGAAGGAGAAGCAGTTTGTTATTTGGTCAAATTGCATATTTCTACCTAAGTAATATTTTAGGGCCTCTGAAAGCAAGATTTGTTTAATCTTAGAGTAGTTCAGAAAAAAGGTTATCAATATTTTCAAAGGAGCTATTTCACAGGAGGCATGTTAGGGGGTGTGGGATTTGATGTATATGAAGGTTGTCCCTTGTAGCAAGTCTATTTTGTAATAATTGCCATTATCTTAAGTTTTGGAGGAATATTTAGTTTTCAAATTATCTTAAAGACTATTTTTCTATTTGAAACGTGTTTGGGTTATAAACTAATGAGGGTGATGGTTTAATGAGAATGGTATACATAAACTCAGTTTATATAAGGCTCACATACACCACCAATAAACTCTTGTCACGTCACCTAAGCCAAAACAAGTTGAGAGGAGAAATGAAGGAGCTTGCTTAAGCTATATAGTCGTCTACTTGTTCATTGAATATGCACACAACATTATTCTCCCAAACACATCTTTATTCTCTTCTTAACATTGGGGGGGGGAATTTCAGAGTTTGGAGCCAAGAGGGAGGGTTGGCGGTTCTTTTGAAATCAAAATTAATTTCATTTCTTCACCAAAAGAGAAAAATCCAATCAAAGAAAACTCATAGTAATGTGAATGTTGTTTGCTAGTAGAGGATAGAGTAATACCTTGAATGATATCATATGTGTGTGTTGGTAGAATTATACTTAATACTATATAATTTCATTTTTTGAGTGAAAGGATGAATTTGTTACTCAATCATGAGTCATGACCGAATTTTAAAAATACTCAATAAAACTTGCGTTTATACACCAATCATCTAACAAAAATAATCTTGTGTTTAAAAGTACGTTTCTTTAGTACTTGTAATTGGTTAGTATTTAGATCTCAATATTCCACAATGGGACCTAGATTTGGCTCAATTTTTCTCATAGTGTTGGCAATTCTTACAAAGACAAGAACTCCACTAGCAAAAAAAATGTTGGGTGTAATTTCTTCCTTTTCTGTCTCCTCAGATCCCTAGGCAACAGGCACATCCTCTTACCTCTTTGCTTTTTGCTGTTTGCTTTGCTTTATTTTTTCATAGCCCCATGAAATAAAGTTAAAGTGCTACTACTATCATTTGCATGTGCCTCAAAAGCATGCACAAATTCCTCACTTTCCCTATTTTCAACAAGTTTTTAAAATACAAGCTTAAAGATATACTCCTCCTATATTGAGCATACAAATTAACCACTAAAATCAGCAAGAAAACAAGTGTTTGGAGCATCGCAAGTGTTTCTACATATTGATGTTAATTGATATGCAACAATATTAACCTACGTATCAATTTCTCCAAGTATTTTGGGATCTAATTAGGTATTACACTTGATATATTATAGTGTTATAAATTTTCGACAAAAAGTGTTGATTGATGGTTCATAGTATTAGCACTAAGCCACTAACTCGCTGTTGTCAATTAGGAGTACAAAATCAAGTTCAACTTTCCATCTAGTTCACATTACCTTGATAAAGATTGAAACGAAATCATCTTAGGAAATGTTTGTCCTCATTATTGGCTTTTCAATATTTTGTTTTAAAATTTCAAAAAAATAAGAGTTTCTCCGTTTGTTATTAGTTGTTTCACTTTGACTTTTACGTTTGTCAATTTACAACTTTGAACAAAAATTTCATTACTATCTTTAAGCAAACAAATATTACGCCATTATATCTCAAAATTATAAATTGAGACGAATTCAAAATTATTTTTGACAATAGCTTTTATATATTAGTCAAAAAAAGATGTGTAATAAAGGTCAAAACTCTATGTAAAACGACTATTTACAAAGGGAGCAAGTAATAAACTTAAAATTAGTCATACTTAACTAATCCTATCAATTGCAAATTGACAACAAAAAAGTACAAGCTAAGCTGCTCTATCTAGTTAAATATTTCAAACTTTAGTTATTAAAAAAATAAGTGAAAACTGGAAATAGAAAATGATATGAACCATCTCTTTCAATATAAAACTAATTTTACCGAAATCAAGTTATCTGTATTGCTTAAAATTAAATATTGTTGATTATCTATTGTATTTCTTATATAACTTGCTGGGTTTTTTTATTGGTGAACATTGAGTTTTACTTTTAAAACTAATAATGTTGGAGGAACTTTTTTATTACTGATTAAAAACTTTTTTGACCTTTTTTTCTTTGGCATAATGTTGCCTCTCTCCTAAATTAGATGCAACTTATTAACAAGAAAATTTAGCAATGCTTAATTTTGATTATTAATAACTCTAATTATATGTTGATAAATACGAATAGTTGATGATAAATGTAAAATTATTGAGATAAATTTTTGAACATCTTATATACTAAAATTTACTTTAACAAATATTCCCTCCATCCTTATTTAAACTTTTCATTTCTCTTTTGCATAATCTTCATCATGCAATTTTGATCAGCAATATCAATAACTATGTACTAATAAAAAAGTATAAGACGATGTTATATTATATCTATACCTTGAAACCTACACTTATAATATACACCATGGAGTATATAAAGTATCTTACACTTTTACCTATTGAGGAACCTACAAAAAATTATCGAGCAAAATAATTAAATGATGTATTAGAAATACATGATTCTATATACTCTCGAATAATACCTTATAAATGGCTCATTTGACGGGAACACGACTTTAAGAGGAAAAGTGGAGATGTCACCTACACGTGATCCCGATTGTGGAAGTAGATGAATGATAATTAGTATAGTATAAAGCTTAGTAGGCTACTTTACCTTAGTTTTAAGATAAAACTATATGTAAATTTATATATCATTATACAAAGCTTGGTTTAGTGGAAAGGATAGAGCTTTTCAGTCTAGGGGTTGGGGATTCAATCCTCACTAGAGGCACTTTAAAAGTAGAATTTCCCTTATTATTCCCCTCTCTTAAAATGTCTGATCCATTAGGACTCGACCGAAATCCGAAACACATCCTCTTAAAAAAAAAGTATAGTGTGAACCACCTAATAAAGATTTATCAAAAAGTTGTTCACAACGTTCATCTCATTTGTAGTACTTACCATCATCATCATCATGGTGATAAAAGGAGATGCCCTAATTATTACAACTCCACATTTTCAAAAGGTAGTTATTTGAGATCTACTACTAGTTTCTTGAGCAATAATAGGTTAATCCTAACTCATATCTCTATGACCCTATCCCCAAATCTTTAATTACTACTATAATCCATCATTATCATTTATTAATTACTCCTAAAATACATTATATTATAAAAATAATCTCAATTATAGAGTAGTGAGACTTTGAGAATACCGCTCGTATATATTCCCCCGTGACACACACATCACACTATAAAACACAACTCCACTAGCTGATTAATTACGCCAAAAAAGTCAACGGATTTCTTGACATTGGGACCCACATGTGCAGTCACCGACTTTAAAAATATGTGTGTATCCCTGGGCGTACGTTAGCAACCTTAACTTTACTACAAGGTTATTTAAAACCAGTCAACAAACATAGGGTTACGTGTCATGCTTTAACCCCATTTAGTTTTCCAACCTGGCATTGTCTTATTGGTTGCTTTACCTCCACAACGGCTCTTAAGATGGGGCCCCACTTTTACCGGATATATTTCGTTTTGGAAGAAAAGTGGGAGTAAATGTGGGGAGAGGTGTGAAAATTGCGTGAACAACTCTAGGTTGTAATGCAAATTTATTGAGCAAATATTTTACATGTGGAGGCTTGAAATTTTACAAATCATTGCTTGTGTTATCTTTCTCTATCAAAAATTATGTAAATTGTGAAACTTATTAAAGTTCATCTTATAAGATTTTAAGAATTAATTAAGATGGATATGTGAACTTATCAAAACTTAACTCGTTTTATTTTAGTAATTTGGTAAGAACATATTTTCTCCGTTTTTTTGTTTGTCTCGTTTACAGTTGTTTCAAATATTAAGAAAGATGATGCCATAAACATGTGTGTGGCGATAATAATTAAGGAGGCCACTTATTTTTTTCATATATAGAAAGATGAAAAACATGACAAACAAAAAGAAACATACAAAAACGAAAATTAAGACAAATAAAAAGAAACATAGGGAGTATTTTATAAATATTATTTTAAAAAAATAAAAAGGTTACTTATTGTAGCTTGAAAATTAAAATCATCTAGTATAAAAATAGTTTATTCAAGTGACCGTTACTAGAATATATATATATATATATAGTCCTAACTAAGGACTATATTTCTTAAAAAGCAAATGTTATACATAGTCGTTAGCCCTAAAGTGCTTGACCTAGTGGTTAAGGATTTGGCCTCATAACTCGAGGTCATGTGATCAACTCCCACTAGGGGCATTTGGGAATGATGATTCTCTTACCATTTCCCCTACTCCAAATGTCGGGCCTGCATATACCAGATTAAAAAACTGTGCTAGTTGAGATATGATCAGGGTCCTCCCCATCATCTTCCAAAAAAAAAGGGGTATGTATAAATATTTAATACTTTTCTAAAGTAGTAAAAACCAATAATAACTAATAAATTTTCAAACTAATATTATTTTAGGTAAAATAGTTAGGCCCCGTTTGGTTCACAAGGTGGTATGGGTTTGGAATCAGGAATCAAACCAGGGTGGTATGGGGTTGGAACTTGATTCCTGATACCATGTGTTTGGTTCAGTTTTAGAATGAAAATGATACCTTTACTAGTTATTTGGTTTAAAACATTTTCAAATCAAGAATCAAATAAAAAATATTTTACATATATCACGAATATTTTTTTCCCCTCTACTTTTTATATTATCTTATAATATTTACATATGTAAGGGTGAATTTTGGTTATATTTTTCCAAGACCAACAGATTATGAACCATGCTACAAAATAATAGCATTACAAATTCGCACAAGCTTAGAAAATAAAGTAAAAGAAACTAAAATTTAAAAAAACTTTTGTAGATATATCATATGTATTCAATGGTTGGTGATGAGCAAAATGAGAAAAAAATCATATAAATTCGATTCTTGGTGATTAGAAAATTGATAAAAAAAAAAAAATCATATAAACATGGTTCTTGGTGATTAGCAAATTGAGAAAAATAATATTTATATATGAATATACTTGTGTGTGTGGCAAATTAGAAGAAAAAAATATCATCATATGAATGTGGTTCGTGAAGGAAAATTTTCAAAAAAAACTAGTTAGGATAGGAAAAATAATCATAGCTTACACACCTTTGTTAGTCATTGTGTTTCTTAAAAGATGAAGACTAACAGGTAAAAGAAAAATAAATCGTACAAACACAAACTTAATAAAAAGAAAAAAAATGTAAAATTATTTGATTACAAGAAGAAAAAAAATCTCTACCATCAAAGCTATTTTAATTAACTCATAATTAGAGAAAAGGAATTTTTTTTTTACATATTTAGTCTTTATGGTACATCACGAAAGAACGTTGAAGGAGCTTATTGACTGCAATATTTGTTAGTCTTTTTTGTTGATTGATACTTAGGGGGTTGGAATTAGCCATACCCACCTCCCCCAAGGGTTTCTAAACCCCATACCTCATGGGTTTGCGGTATGGGTTTCAAAATCATAAAATTTACAACCAAACACATGGTATGGGTTTAGCTCATTCCAAATCCATACCTAATACCTGAATTATGTGAACCAAACGCCCCCTTAATGTTTATACATAAGGGTTGTGAATAACAAAACTCTTCCTATATGGTAGTTAGGTTGGAAACTTGTGTCAAAATCACTCGTTAATTGATGTTATAATATTGATTTTATGCACTACATACATTTCCCTTTTTGAAATCTTATACATATCCCTAAGGGATACATTACTTATACATATGTCATTTTCCTAATTGAAAATAGCATAAGGATTATTCACTTCACTTCCCTTATTTTACTGATTGAATTTGTATCCAATTGAACTTATTTGCACTGAATAGAGCTTATTTTTACCAATTGAGCTTA
Organism: Patellifolia procumbens; assembly: GCA_947645195.1. Classification (NCBI taxonomy): domain Eukaryota; kingdom Viridiplantae; phylum Streptophyta; class Magnoliopsida; order Caryophyllales; family Amaranthaceae; genus Patellifolia; species Patellifolia procumbens. Next base: position 1,041,296 of record CANSGD010000658.1, read on the forward strand.
TATTAACTAAAACTATGTTTTTTTTTGTAGCTACTTAGTTTTATTAAATTGAACTTAATTTTACTAAAGTAAACTTATTTGGTTGAATTAGGCTTATTTTTTACTGAACTAAACTATTGAGTATTATTTTTTTGAAGTGAACAAGCAAAGGACTTACTCCAAACAATTAACAATTATTAAGATACTTTTTTGCAAAATAATCTTATAAAAGTACAATTTTTCCTGATTTAATCGTTATTAAAATATAATAATTATAACAAATCGTTACTCCCTTAAGCCTTGTTTGATTGTACTCCCTCCGTTTCTTTTTGTTTGTCCCATTTACTGTAGCTCCAAATGCCAATATAAATGGTGTCATAAGCATGTGAGTGGGGACAACAATTAAGGAATGCACTTATTTTATAGTAAATGTGAGGGTTAAAATAGGTGAGAGAAAATTTTAAGGTACATGTGGGACCAAAAAGTGATAAAGTAGATAGATGTGTAATAAAATTTTCCCATAAAAGGAAAGATAAAAAAGTATGACAAACAAAAAAACGGACAAAAAATAGAAAGTAGGACAAATAAAAAGAAATGGAGGTAGTATATACGAAGTCATACTTCATAGGAAGTTGTTTGTCCCATCAAATTGAAATGTAAACTTTTATTCGGTTGATTGTGGAAATAAAAGTAAAACTTTCCATAAGAAGTTCTACTAACTAAACCTAGATACATCACTTCATTCATTTTGTGGGTAGTAGAACCATAGTATCCAAATTGTAAAAATAACCTAATTAACTTATTGAATGGATAAAGTTGGTCACTAAATGCATAAAGCTGGTCGATAAATGATTCATAAAGGTGATTATTGAATTTATGAAGCCAATCCGAAAGCTATTGAAATTAAGTAGTAATTGTCTTAAAAAACGCGGTCCTTCTTGATATTGCATTTGGGCTTTAAAAGTAGATCTTACAGTACCTTTAGCCCATTATATCACGATCAAACTGGCCCATATGATCATGGTTGAATTTCACAATGGATAGTCCTATTTCTTTTGGGTTGAAACTAAATTGAAATTCATTAGGGGAAAGTTATAGAGAAAAAGTAACTGACGGCAGATTGGATCGCAAACGTGGGGAATCTAATAGACTATTAGGGGGCGTTTGGTTAGAAGAGGGGAAAGGGAAATGAATCAAGAAAGGATTAGATAAGGAAAGGAAACCTAGCTAAACCCCTTCATTCCCCTATACGTTTGGTTAATTTTCAGGAAAGGGTAACACTTTATTCAGTCTTCCTCCCTCAGCTCCCTCCCTCCCACCACTTTCCTTCACCACCATTATTATTGTCTTCTCCGGCCAATTTTCCGCCAATCGACACTGTGGCTGCCACCATACTTCATCTTCTCCGGCCCATTCACACCACACGTTCGTTGTTCTTTTAATAACCGCAAGGGTTCTCTCAATTTTCGTTTCTCCTGCGCATTCATCGCAGATCTGTGGTGGTGGGTTGTGGGTCGTGGGTTGCGGTAATGGTGGACTCAATTCCTTGTCTGAATTGGTGTTGGTATGGACTCGTCGTGGGTGGCTTGAGGCTAGGACCTTGCTCGCTGGGTTGGGTGTTGGTGGTGGGCTTAACGTAGGTGCGATAAGGTGGGTAGAGCACTGGTGGTTATCGGCTGGGGAGGGGGAAGAAGGGTGGTGATGTGGGTATTGCTCTAGTGGGTGTGAGGGTGAAAAAGGGTTGTGGTGGGTTGGTGCCTGTTTCCGGGGTGGGAAGAATGGTGGTGGTGGGTGCAGCGACGGTAGGGGTGCTTACAGTAGTGGAGTGGTGGTGGTGATATGGTGGTCAAGGTTGGTCAATGGTGAGTGTGGTGTAGAGGGATATGGGGAGATAGAGAAACCTTGGGGGGTAGGTGATAAGTATTTTATTGTGCTTATCCATGCTGCATTTTTAGTGTCGATGCATATAGATTTAGAGCATTTTAGTCTTGCATTGCATGTTTTTGATTACTTTGAGCTAAATGGTTGCTTCACTACTCGTTTAGTTGTTTTGGATGATTTTCAAACTAACTAACAGGTATTTGGAACACTTTGGGTATTTAGAGACCCTTGAATGGAGGCTAGAGCTTGGAAGGTCTTGAAGCAGTTCTACACGGTCGTGTGGAATTGGCCACGACCGTGTAGCCTTTCACTTGGAGGATCACTTTGCAACTGACTAGCAAGGAATATTGGACATCAGGTGTACACGGTCGTGTCACTTTGGACACGACCGTGTAGTGTTTTGAGCACACAAGCAGAAACTTTGAGGAAGCTGTGGGCATTTTGAACGTCAGGTCTACACGGTCGTGTCAATCTGGACAAAACCGTGTAGTGTTTTCTACACTAAGGCAATAGCTGTTAAGGAACGCTAAGAAATTTATGTAACAGGTCTACAAGGTCGTGTCGTTTTTGACACGACCGTGTGGACCTGCTTTCGGGCTTTGACCCGTTTTGTCCGTCAAACTTTAATGACTCTTTTAATTAGTTTTCTTAGCTTATACTCGTCATTATCTCACACACTTAGTTTCTAATTACATTCTCTTAGCCCTAAACTCTCTCTAAACACTAGTTATCTCTTTTGTTCATCTTTGAAGATCGAATTCGTTAATCAATTCAAGTAATTTTTCTTCAATCTCTTTCCTTTAATTCTATTGCTTTGTTTATGATGTTTAATTTATTGAATCTCAATTGCTTTGAATCCATGGTTAGTGAGTAGTTCCTAATCTAGGGTTTGAGTGAAATCATGAATTAGGGGCTAATTAAGATGTTCTTGTAATTGCTTTATTCATGTCTAATATGCATTGTTCTTGGTGTTTTGACACCTTAGCGAAGACCTTGATCAAATTTATGTTAGGGCTTAGATTTCAATTACTCTTAATTGATTGTTGTTGTTGTCTAGTCATTCCCATGAATCAACTTAATTTCTAGACCAAGAGATTGGGTAGAAATTAAGAGGATCCTATTTAGGGCTTTTCCAATCAAATTGAATCCATTAATCAATTGGCTAGAGACCATTCGAGAGAGGATTTAGTCGATTGATTAATTGATTACTCTTGAGGACCATTCGAGAGAGGACTCAAGTACTTTAGAGGGAAACTTAACCTTGCATGTTATTCTCTATAGCTTCGTAGTTGCATTTGTGTCGTGTCTTGTCCGAGCTCATGCGAGTAACCCAAGATCTAGTGTTTTCTCTATCATATTAATTCTACTATTTAATTATTAGTCAATATTCATTAGCTAGTTAATTAGTTGGTAATCTATTCAATCTCAAACCCAAAAACCCTTCACTTAGGTAGTTTTGGACTTAGTGGACTGAACTCGATCCCAATTTTCTTGTGGTTCGACCCTTAACTTGCCATTACTACGTACTTAATAGTTGCTCGTTAGGTTTATAAATTGTGTTTGCTAATCGGTTCTTAGTGCCTTAATGACATACTAAAAACTTCTTATCAGTAGGAGGGAATCAACCTAGAGGGATATGGGGGTAAGTGATACTGAAATTGGGGCAAAGGGAAAGCAAAAAAACACCAAACAAACATTATCTAAGGGTAACAAGAATTCTCATTTCCTTTTCCTTTCCTAAAACCCTCTATCCAAACGACCCCTTAAGGTGTTATCAATCAATATACTAAATCTTGCTTAAACTCTGTATTTGTAATGATGCATCAGGAGCTTTATCGAGAGATGATATTTTACCTTTATAATAAAAAGTCACTTTACAGCCTTTTTTCTTTGCCTTTGAGAGGAGCAAATAATAATTTTCATGGTTCAATATCTATCTCTTACTGTAACTTTTATCCTTTATCGGACGTATTATAATTTAAGACAATTTTCTTGGTTGTTGTTCATGTACAAAAAACAAAATCTATATATAAAAAGGAAAATAATAAATACGATCCTCACGTATATAAGGAGCTAAAAAGGAAATTTACCTAATATTTAAATATTAACAACACTGATTTACACACAATTTTGACATAAATTTCTAAAATAATACTACCATGTTAGCCAAGATATCTATTTTTGTAGTACAATTCTATATATCATTCCCATTTAAATTTAATTAAGAAAAATAGTATTGGTCTATTGGATATGGGATGTGAATAAGTTGATGGCTTACACGTAGAAGTAAATGATGCAATTGGTGTGCTTGAAAGTCTCTCTCATAGAACGGTGAGCTTCAAGCCTTCATTACAGACAAAGCAAGTGCTTTGGTGTAATAATTGCTTCTTAGATAATAGTTCCAAGTGATAAGTCAATCAATTTTAGCCGTTTTGTTTCAACTATGTAATTTCATTTATACCCCTATTAATGAATATTGTAGGTATAATTCAACTTTTTTTTAGAGTGTCCAGCTAGTTACATACTCTCTCCGTTTCCTAAAAATCGTTACACTTACAAAAACACAAAAACCAAGGAAGTGGGTATAAAAGCATGACAATGATAGAAAAATTAACTTTATGAGAGAGAATAAAGAATAAAAGATTAACTTTAGGAGAATATAAAGAATACAAATTTGGTGGGGCCATATATCCCAAAATGGTAAAAGTAAAGTGTAACAATTTTTGTGAAACGTATTAAAAAGGAAAGCGTAACAATTATTGAGAAACGGAGGGAGTAATTAAGAAGTGGAGTAATACTTTTCTCTATCTTTTGCTAATTAAGGTATATTCTTTTGAATTGGAATGAACCGAACTCAAAAATAAACTGAAGTGAAATGTTTTGAACTGAAATTAATGGAGTTGAAATGAAATATTTTTCAATTAATCCAGTTAAAAGAACATAGCCTTACTCTCATTAAACACTATTCATATATATTTCGCTTATCATCTATCCTGATTTATGTATAATGATAAATATAATTATGTGAAATCTTATTAGATTTATGTTTGTATATACTTAAATTAATAATCAACTTTTTATAATTTTTACTTGTCATTTCATATTCTACCTGGGTGTATAGTATATTCATCCTATATTCAATGGTACTTTTTGCTCATTTGCAACTCTTCTATACTGTCAATATTATTCATTTAAAAGTTCTCAATGAGCAATTAAAATAATATAACCTTATCTTTAAGGATAGAATGTTCAACCTACGTCCGGATTTAGAATTAAAATTTGTAGAATACATATTATTTTTCTTGAAGTTAATGGATTAGATGAAAATATTACTCCTAATATTCAGAGTTTTATATTGGAGACATAAAATTTCATTCAGAGTTCGTTCTTTTCAACTTATTTTCAGTCTTTATACGTTTAATTAAGTTCAGCTAAGTTTACTATGCTCTAATATGATCTAATAAAGTTTCATGAATTATCTAATAAAGTCTAATAAATTCACATTTTCTCTGTTTCTCAATACTTGCAACATTAATATAGTAACCATTATTAATCTGTCAATTTTATGTTATATTATATCCTAAGTGTATAGTAAAAATATAATCAAATAAGATCTTATTTAATTCGTCTTAATGCATACTATTAAAATATCAACTTTTTACAATTTTTATTTATCAATAATTAAATACTAAAGTTTAAAAATAACATTAAATATTGTGCAAACAATAGACATTGCAAGTATCATAAACTATAAAATAACAAACTATCTCTTCTTAAAAAAGGGGTGTAGGGAGGAAAACAAAGGTCTTCAGTTGGGACCCACCTGAAAATCTGTAACCAGAGTCTGCAGTTTCATTACCCTTTTCCTCAACATCTTCAAAGCTTATTTAAATCACACCCTACTTCTTTCTCTCATTTCTCTCTTTTCCATTTAAGCCCTTCTTTATCTCTCCTCTCTCTAGACTTCTTTTTTTTATTTTTTGCCTCATGATTTTTGCTACCCCTTTGATTTTCCCCATTTCTTTTTCTTGTTAGGGGTCAAATTAAACTCAAATGAGTGATTAAAAAATCCAAAAAAAAAAGATGGGAAATCTGTGCTACCCCTTTGTCAGTGTGAACTGTTGAGCCAAGTTAAAGTCTTTTCATTCACACCTTCAACAAATCTTGAAGAACACCTTCTATGGGTGGAGAATCTAGGGTTTGAATTTCATACTAAAGGTCTGTCTTTTCTTGTTTAAATTCTCTAACTTGACTTTTTCATTCCATTTCCATTTCTGGTGCGAAATTTCCATGTTTTCACTTTGATCTTAATCTGGGTCACTTTCTTTTTGTGTATCCACGGCCGATAGTAGTGACTATTCCCTTCGTCTAGTACGAAGTTTAATTAAAGGGTAAAGGGTTAGCCGAGGATCTATGAGTCACTTTCATCTTTGATTTTTTAAGCTTTTCTTCCATTTTGAATCAAATTATGTTAGTCTTATGTTAATTGAAGAATTAGTCTTGTTTTTAGTAAAAAGATTGAATTTTGTTCTTGGAATTTGACTCTATAATACTTAAGCTTAAATGGGTCTTTGAAATTATGTTGTTTTGCTGATTTTTATGGTAGTAATGGTTGAACTTTATCTGCATTTTTGGGGGTGGGAGTTTAGGGTTTAGAGAATATTTTGAGCTTGTTTTAGCATAAAAATGGAGGGGGTTGAGGAAGCTAACAAAGCGGCTGTTGAAAGTTGTCATAGAGTTCTTAGTATTATATCTCAACCCCAAGATCAAACCCAGTTTAGGAATTTAGCTGCTGAAACTCACCAAAGTGTGACTAAATTCAAAAAAGTACTTTCTCTACTTAGCAATGGAATAGGTCATGGGAGAGCTAGAATAGTGAAGAATAGGAGTACCCCTTTACCTCAAAGTATTTTCCTAGAGAGTTCGAATGGTGGTCCGAAGATCGAATCGAGTAGTCAACCTGTTAAGGCTCTTCAACTGCTGAAAAACAACTTGAATGAGAGCTTTATTCAAGAGAATGGATCTACAACTGGGAAAAGTTGTTTGTCTTTGGGTGGAAATTTGTCATTAGAGATGAGTTCGAGTGGGAAAACCCCGCTTCAAGTTAGTCATCCGGCTTCAACGGCACATTATCAGTTGTTTCAGCAACAGAAGCTTCAGCTTCAACAACAGCAGTTAAAACATCAAGCTGAGATGTTGTATCGGAGGAGTAATAGCGGGATTAATCTGAATTTCGATAATTCTAGTTGCACTCCGACAATGTCATCTACTAGGTCGTTTATTTCTTCGTTGAGTGTTGATGGAAGCGTGGCGAATTTGGATGGAAATGGGTTTAATTTGATCGGTGTGAGTCATTCGTCGGACCAGTTGTTGAGTCAGCATAGGAAGAGGTGTTCTGGTAAGGGTGAAGATGGGAGTGTCAAATGTGGGAGCAGTGGAAGATGCCATTGTTCCAAAAAGAGGTTAGGCCTTGTTAAATTCTTATTCCTTGCTTTTGCATTATTAGAAATTTAACATCTGAGAACGTTATTGATGATATGTCCTATTTATGGTGAATGTAGGAAGCACAGGGTGAAAAGATCAATCAAAGTTCCTGCTATCAGTAACAAGCTGGCGGACATCCCTCCAGACGAGTATTCTTGGAGAAAATACGGGCAGAAACCAATCAAGGGTTCACCTCATCCTAGGTGTGTACATGTTCTGTTTGATTCTCAGTTTTTACTTCATTACTTTGTTAATCAACTTAATTTCCGTTGTTTCTCGTATTCGTGAAGTTTTATTAATAATGTAAAATTTTAGATTGTCAAATTGTATAAAGTGTTCTTTGATGGATCTCTCATGTCAAATTCCTTTTACAGCTGAATTCTATATTGGTCACACTATGTTTGTATAATTCCTTGGTGCTTAAAGTGAGAAAGCTTGTCAATAACACCTTTATTCTGAAACAACCTTTTGTGTTTCCCAAAGTTCAGGTTACCTTAAGCTTAATTGTTTTCAAAGGTTAAACTAGTTCACATTTGCACTTTGGAGTATCATTAGATACACTTGATCTTACTTCTTATAGCAGGAGTAGGTTGGAGCTCCTTTACTTTATCTTTATAAAGTTTTTCGGCTAGCCTAACTTCCTTTCCTGTATGATAGCAATTAGAAAGAGGAAACCCAGTATTAGGATTCCAAATTTATGTATATGGCCTCTGTGATTTAAAGATGCAATCGTGCTGGATTTTCTGTTATTAGTTTTGCTGTTAGAATTTATTCTCTCTGTAAGCCCAATAACTTCTGCTGTGGCTTGTAAACTGATCTTTTTGGATTGCTAATAGATAAGATACTAAGCAATTGGTTAATGCCCATGTGTATATTTAGTATCGAGAAGATGCAGAAGAGCAGAACTAGTAGACAGCAAGGCCTCGTTTTCTTGCTCAGTAGGATTAAAATGTCTTGTTGAAAAACCATGGAAATTGACTGCTGCTGCTAAAATAGATGCTGAAAATTGATTCATGTTCCTTTCAAGTAGTGTAGCTAAGAGAGTGTTTGGTCGGGAGGAATCGTTTTCTTGAAAAAGTGGTTTTCTCATTTTCCACATTTTCCATTGTGTGGTTTGTGAAGGGTGGAATATAATTGACCAGGGTGGAAAATATCTCTCTAAGGATGGAAAATATAAATTTTATTCATTTAGTATTTCTTTCCTATTCTTCACCATTGTCTTTCTCTTATCCTACTTTCCGACCATTTTAAACCTTTCTTGTATAGATCTTAACTAAGTAAACCAATTTTTTTAAAAATTCTACAGAAAACCTTTTCCTATTGAAAATATTTTCCGACCCACCAAACAGATTTGGTATGTTCCTTGGATTTGTTCATAATATCGTATTATCATGCTCTTGTTCATAATGTCATATTATCATGCTCCCAAGCATTATGTAGTACTGCAAAGATGAGTTCTAACTCTTCTCTGATAATGTACAGGGGTTACTATAAGTGTAGCAGCATGAGGGGATGCCCTGCAAGGAAGCACGTAGAGAGGTGCTTAGAAGATCCATCAATGCTTATTGTTACTTACGAAGGTGAGCACAATCACCCCCGCCTACCATCACAATCGGCGAACACATGATTCAATGAGGCGGAGTTGTTGCAATGATGAAACCCTCCTCTTCTGTGGAACATGATAGATTGATCTGAATTGCTCCTGTATATAGTTCCTTTGACTCAGGCAAGTGCAAAAGTTATGGATAGCCTTTCGGTATTTTGGGAGCATTTTTTGGGGGGAGTTTTCATAGAGATCATTGTGTTGGCATTATTATGAGGAGGTTTCGAGGCTGGGTCTTCAAAGTGTAAAAATCTCTTCCATCTTCTTTGACATTCTGGGTTTATTATAGTTGGGGAGGTGTCTATATATGGTTCAGAACTTGTAGCATGTCAAATGTTTCGCGTTTCAATCTTGCATTCTTCATATCTTTTGCCATGCTTCCTTGCATCTTATCGTCCAATAAACGAGTTAGAGTAAACATAAGTTCCAATCTTTAGCTCTTAGCTCCCTTTATATTGATTTTGTTGTCTCATTGCCCCTACCGTTACAGCGAAGAATTAAGACCATTTAGTAAACGGTTTGGTAGCAAACTCGACCCATTTGCCCTTACCTGATAGTAACCATTCTCTTATTTCTTTCAGCGTGATCACTTATCATTAACCATTACAATTTTACAAACGACGATAACTATTTTCCTTTACATCGGGCAACAATATATGTGACTACTTCCTCCGTTTTTTAATAGATGCAACAAAGGGGTAATTTTTGAGAGATATAAAATATTCCTTTGTTGCATCTATTCGAAAACGGAGGAAGTATTAATTTCCGACAACGCGAGTACTTCAGTTGTATGATTTTATAGCTAACCAAAATCTCTGGGAAGTTTCTTGGTTTTCACTAGTCTGACTTATCCCAATTATGGCATCATATTTTTGGATTTTATGAAGACTTGGAAGCAGAGGCATGATTTAACATGTATGGAGGGGGGAGTTGCACTTTTATTAGTGTTAATTGATGGGTATGTTGTATTGTTTATAACAATTCTGGTATCTTATCTGTTTTTTGACTTTTTTGTGGGGGTGAGCTGTCTGTCTTTTATCATTGATCAATTCTTTGAACTTTGCTTCCAAGCTTTAGAGCTGGGGGCCATCTTTGAAGCAATCATTTTGCATCTTAATAACCCCTTTACTTTTATTCTTTCTCTCTCTCCCTTTCATCCTCTAGGTTAGGCCATATATTCTGTATTTAGATTTTTTTGGATATCCAAACTTATGATACTTATCTTGTCATTATCTTAATTAAGAAGTTGGATATTTCTAATTGAATAAGTCTTGTTGCCTAACAGTTTAGGTATATTATGATTCTCCCGTTATTAATGAATATAATGCAGCACTTTGATTTTAGCATTATTCTCGTGTTTTACTTTAACCATTGTTTGTGATATGTACGTTAGGAAATAAATACTTATGTGTCTCGATATATATATAAGATATTAACTTTTTTTTGTTTTTAGTTATTTATGATTAGAGAAATTAATTCTGTGTTGAAAATGCATTTAATCAAAGTACAACTTGAATCTCCTTGATAATAATCAATAAGTGGTGCCTTTCAACTTTTAAGGGCATTTTTGTCATTTTGTTACATGTCATATACTTCTTCCGTCCCTTTATAAGTGACATATCATACATTGCATGTTCACACGCTTGCCAATGCATTATTTTAAATATTAATATCTATAACTATCAATTGTAAGTATATAAAAAAAATTATAGAAAGTTGATATTCAAATATTACATTTTGAGACGAATCTAATAAGATTTCACATGATTATGTTTTCCCTAAAATGTAAATCATCAAAATTAGTAAAAGTCTGAATTGTGAATGGGAATACTATGCAAGTGTGTCACTTATTAAAGAACGGAGAAAGTAGATAAATAAACATTAGGGTCTAGGGATCTTACCACTTTCAAATATGTAAATCAAGATATTGAAGTGTAAGTGCTCTTTACCGTAAAAAAGAAGTTAGGATGACCAGTGACGGATGCACATATTGAATTGTTCAAATCGTGAAATTTCATTTAATACTCCTGCTGTGATACAAAGCTAATTCTAATGGAAGATCAGCTGTTTTGGTTTAAACTGCGACTACGCCAGCACCGGTGCTGTCGCGGAATTGTTATAGCATTGAAAAGCCAAGCTTTGCTAGTGATGAATCGCACAAAGCTCCTAGCTAATTAACATATCTTCATATCTAGTAGGCATGTCATCAATGGAAAATTCCTAAATTGCAAGTAACTAATCTTCTCTTGACTAATTTGACAATCGCAGTAAATAAAAAAGTTTCATACGGAATTGGGTGTATTTAGAGAATAGTTTAGGTAAATTTTCATAGGAGATGGAGGCGTAGAGAGGGGTGGATAATGTAGAGCAGGCTGCAAAATTGATGACAGATGGGGTGGAGATGGAGACGCCTGTGGTTGCCGGAGTTTCTGCTGGTGGAAAATGACTTTTTTAACCTAAAAACATTTTCTTAATTAAAAATTTACCTTATAGATGAGAAAATGTTATTTTAAAGAAAGAAAATAAGTTGAGAGTCACCAACACCAAAGTGAATCGTATTTCACTATATAGAATTTTCAAAACCTAAAGGTCACCATATAGAATTTCTCAATAAATAGAGTCTAAAAATATCTGATGAGTTATAGTGATTCAATTTAGATAAGTTTAGTAAAAATCATGTGAAGAGAAAACACTCTAACTTGGTTTTTGGGTTTTGTCTAGCCAGGTACCAAATTTCGTTGATTTTTTATTTCCAATTTTTGACCCTATATGGTATTTTCCCTTTCTTTGCTTTGGGTAAAGGGTTTTCTTCATTAAGACGAAAAAGGTTTAAGCATAACCTTTGTTTGTCTAATCGCTATCCCGCACCAACTGGTCTTGTAAGAGGATGCCTACTTTTAAAATAAAATTAGGCAACGGCACAATAAGCCCAATAATAAAAAGAGAACAAATCAACAAGCCGTCTTCTGAAAATAGGGACCAGTTTAATCGATTTCGTGACCTACTTAATTCATTTTTGACCTGTTTAGTTCATTCAATACTCACAGTTTTAAATTTATCTAGTGATTAGTTTAATCAATTTAGTGACTAGTTTAATTCATTTGGTAAGATATATGTTTTTTTTAGGAATCGCTTCTTATATTTCGAGACTAAAATTGAAATAAAGAAAGGAGAAGAGAATGAACAAATGTATAGGAATACTGTTGGGCTAGGGTAAGATATAATGAGCTTGTTAATAGAATGTGTGGCTTTATTTGGTCTAATTTTATGTTAAAATTAGACCGGCTCTTTTAATCATTTGTCATCCCACAAGGGTAATGAGAATAGTCTTAGAATGGGTTGATACCTACGCCTATACTTGGCTAACGGGCTGGTTTTAGGATTTGTAAAGCTAAAATTTTGAATATATAAATTATTTTTGTAGTCGTTGTGTTGTGAGATGTGTAATAGTATTCTCTTAACCCTGTTCGTTTTTAGATTATGTACGTTTCTTGAAGAAAAGGTAGGTCCCGTTTCGAATATGTTAGTCTTAAGTCTCAATCTCCGGGTTCGAAGTGTGTTTTTTAAAAAAATCATGAACTTCCAAATCAGTATAAGCTTCGAGTTGCTTGACAATGGTTAGCTCGTCCAAAACACTTGAGCCGAACTTGCACAAAAGATTGGGTATTCACTATTCATTATTCGCTTCAACCATTGAAATGCTTTATCTATTGAGGATTGATAAACATCTAACAGGGACATGTTGGTCATTTTACATGTGAAATAATGGGTAAAAAGATCATTTTACATATTAAATGAGGGGTAAAATGACCATTTAACATCTAAAATGAGGAGCAATATGGTGAACTCAAGTATAGGGAAACACTCCTTATTTAACATGGTATATAGTATATACATGGAAATATAGTGTCCAAATAATGTAAAATAATGTATACATATAGTAATATAGTGTCCAAATTAAAGTATTGGTGTTAGATGTTTATCATTTCGCCTATTGATTTCATACTCAGCTACAATTGTCGTTCCTTTACACCTAATAAATAAGTAGGAAAAGGACCACTGGAGTCACGGGCCGTGCGGTAAGTAGAACCAAATCTTTTGACATGGGCAGTTTGATCATAGGCCTATAGTCCCACATTTCCCTAAAGAGGTCATACTACTTCTATGAAATTTTGCTATATTAACTGAGCTACATGGAAATTTTACTATATTTAGTTGAGCTACATGGACCATAATAAATTTTTAATCATAGGATTTAGTTTCAATATTAATGGGGGCTCAAATGTCCATATTCATGTTTACAATCTGTGTGGGAGTTAGGTTTAGGGCAAGAATGGAGTCTCAATATTGGATCACCCACGAATCTTAAGTTCTAACGCCAGTAATATTAGGGCCCTAATCGCATGATTAGTACTAAAAGATAGGGTCTTTTTTTCAACAAATTGGTATATACGGTAATTAAAGGCTCATTTTGCACAGATTTATTCCAAATGTGGGGTTATTGCGGTTATTTCAAATGTTGGGACCATTTTAAATAGTCCAGTCAAAGTGGGGATTATTCTCATGATCTCATCAATTCTTCCAGTTAAAATCAACAACATATTATATAAGAGATAGCTCTATGATAAATATTATAGAAAAACAACTCAACGTTATATAATAATATAACATTTGTGCATTGTTCCTTTAAAGTTTAATCACATTACATTATTGTTTAAAAGAGGTTTTGTTTATTTCATTTCATTCTTTCCCATAAAAAACTAACCCGACTTCAATTACCTCTTCTTCTCATAAACACTTCAAAAGCAAATTAGATAATAAAAAAATAAGATAGTAATATGTGATTGTTCAAAGACGAGTTTAAATTAAATCCACTATTATTCTGGTACTCAAGGGAACACTTCTTTTTGGAAAGATAAGGAAAAATGACTTTAAGAGACTTCCCTTGCAAGGGGTAACCTAAAGCATCAAATACAATAGAAGATTATGATGTTGTTAACCTGTGGAAAATCTTAGCAACGTTAAAGGCTCATTATTGTAAGTTTTAGCATTGCGATCCTTCCCAATGTTCCATATGAGGAAGGCTAGTTACATAGCAATTTTGCACAATGATTGTGGGAGGAGGTTGTGCAGGTTTATGGTGGATAACTAGATTTCTACGCACTTTCTAGTTTCCGTGGAGTTTGAAGTGGCAATTACGAAATAGGTGATTTAGTATCACTGGGCCAGGTTGCATAGCGTACAAGTATTTGAAGAGGGGATTATTCCTTTTTGCTAGTGTTTATTTGAGCGGAAGGTTGTTGTGGAAGATCTAACATATAAAAATTTGGAGTTTCTAGATGATGTCAAGTTTCCATATCCATTTGTGATCCCAATTGGGTTGAGTCCCATACATATAGTGTGCAAGCCACAATGCCCTTTCTAAGTTACTCAATTGTAGAATATTACTCCGTCCACTGCAAAATAGTCTTCAAACTTTAGTTATTACAATTAGGGTTGTGCACAGGTCCTAAATCGGATCGGACCGGAACCAGTTGGACCTATGGACCTGAATTTTCGATTTTGGTAGACCGAGGACCGGACCGGGAAATTCAGGTCCGGTCTAGGTCCAGACCGGAAAATTCAGGTCTGGTCCAGGTCTGGACCTATTTTGTGATTTTTCATATTTTTCCTTTAAAATCTTTTGTTTTTTCTTTTTCGAAATTTTCGACATGTTTCATGAATATGAGCATAGTACTGATATGTATCTAATGTCACAAACTCCGATGTAGACACAAAAAGACAAATCATATTCACATCTTGTAAATATGTACTAAAGTTTTTATATTTAACGAATTCTTGTATGATTTTTTAGATATATATGTATAATAACCTCTAAATGAAAATATATCTTAAATTTATTAATGCAATGTAACATTACAACCATTAAATTCATCAAAAAAATTTAAAATATAATAAAATAGATTATTTCAGGTCTTCAGGTCCGACCCGGTTTTTTCAGATCTTGGACCAGACCGGACCTGAAACCCGGAATCTCAATATTTTGCGGACCGAAGACCGGACCTGAATTTTCGATCCAATCTGGTCTGGCTCAAATTCAGGTCCGGACCGGTCTAAAATCAGGTCTGGACCGAATTTTGCACATTCCTAATTACAATGCATCTTTCTTTCTTCTTTTGGTCCACTATTATTATACTTCAATACTGTAGCCTAATCATTCTGTTAGAACAATACTCTTCCCCTATATAAATGAAGATAGGCACACAAATTGACAACTAGGGAGGAACATGTATGTATAATGTTGATATTTATCTAAATCGATAGCTTTTAAGTGGTCATATGAATGGGCCTATAGCTTTTAAATGCTTCATCGCTTGGGCCTAAATACTAGTGTAACTTTCATAAGTAAACATATGATTAGGGAACTCAAGCTAATAAATGTTTGATCCAAGGTGAATCTTTATGGAGCACCAATTGCGTGGATACCCCAAGTTTAGTTAGAAAGGATAGGGTCGTCTATTATGATGTCTAAGGGACTTCACACGACATGATCTTCTGGGCCTTTAAATATTCTAAATATAATTTTTAAAAATTTAATATATTTCTATACCATCTTATATCTTATGCTTAGTATTAATAAACTTTTTTTATCAAAAGATGGATGACTTATATTATGGTACCTAACCTATATTAGTATGTCATTTCTCATTTTTTTTTTGACAAGCTTACAAGCAAAAAGCAACAAATAGAAAAACAAGGGCTCTTACCTAGCTCCATCAGCTAGATGCAAAGGGCCCGAGACACAAACACAACTCAGACCATTGGACTCATGATAACTAGGACGCAACCTACTAATACTAAGACTACGAGATTTCTTGCGAACGTGAAGACAAATGTCAATCGCTGGTGGAGTGGAGGTCCTCCTTTTCACTCCGAGAATAGACATGGTTGATGTTGAAAGCACCGTCATTGAGATGGCTCCCGAATTGGCTATAATGCAAGCACCCTTGTCATGGCTGGAGCATGTGGATCTTCCTCTGGCAACACTTACAGAAGTATACCGCCTTTTGGATCGAATCCAGCCCTCGTCCAACAACCTTGGCCATGCTTGTCGCTTTCGTCCAATGGGCATTGCCCGTTGTTGTACCTGCGCAAAAACTAACTTACCTTGCCTCTGTCGGGTGTGAGGAGACTGCTTTGGAAGGGGAGTATTTTGTCTTGGGCGCTCCATGATACTCAGAACCGGCGCCATACTTACCTTATTCCCGTCTACGTGATCCGCTAGGATAGCCTCGAATTCTTTAGGTGGCGAGATGCTCCTCTGTGGTTCAGTTACCCCTATACTGAATTCAGGTGGTGGGGTGAAAACCATTGCTTCCCATGAGTGAGTATCGTTGTTGGTTTCCGTCAGGAATCTTGACGAAGATGAAGAAGGGGACTCCGCCGAGATTGAATTTTTTGGTGTGAGGATACACACCCTCACAAAAGAAAATGAGAAAGACTGGTAGTATTGGAGCTCTTTCCCATTACGCAACTTCTCAAAATCCTTACGACTCATACTCATGCCGTGATCTGGCTTCCTACAATGTTTGAACTCATACTTTGCTTGCCCCTCCTTAGTCGCATGACGACCCTTAATGTCGCTAGAAGGACCATCATCTTCATGGTTGGAAGTGACCATGATCTCCATACTCTCCTCATCCTCTAAGACAGTTTCCATAGACGCACTATGAGCAACGGATACCTTACTTGAGCAGAAAGAAGGTTGCGGACTTTGTATATGAGGGATAGCACCCAATCTCGACCCGCTCTCTATTGTCGTCATGGTATCGACTAGAACGTCCTTAGTCTTGACAGGGGGTAAACCTTGACCTAACCCTTTAGGTACACACACAACACTACTACTACAACCAGCACTACAACCAGACGCTACCTTCGACCCCTTGTCAAGTTCATCCTCCACACGAGCTAATTTTGTGGTAATATCTGTGTTACGCGGCTCTATACTTCTCGCCACACGAAGATCCTTAACAGCCATACCGAGGTTTCCTAATTGAGCATAAGACGAACCTCGTCTAAACAGGGCCTTAACATTCCTCTTATCAATTCTCAGAATCATTGAACAAACTAATATGACTTCATCAAAAGCAGCCAATTTCAAATCACAAGCAGCAACGTTTAGCTGTAGAGAAAGAATTAAGTCTTTTATAAAAGGGTTATTCTCACAATCCTCTACAGTTTCACATAAACAAGTAGCCGCAAAACAGAGAAATTTTATAGCTCGTTTGTAATTGATAATTGCATCATTAAACTTTTGGGATTTGAACAACAAATTACCTTCTTCTTTAAGCAATGAGACTAGGGGTAGAACTTCATCCGGACCATTCAATTGATGAAAAAGCCCTTCGATTTCACTGTCTTCCGCTTGAATACAGAGCAAGTGCGCAGAAATCAAAGGCCCAATTGAAGAAACTTGAATTAAACTTTGTGAAAATGCCATAACTACTGAAAGAAACCTCAACTTAGCAAGAACAGAATAGTAGAAGGAAACTAAGAAAAGCTAAAGCAAGAAAGCAGAGAAGATAGGCTCGCCGGCGTTAGATCACAGAGAATTTGCTGTCGCCGGCGAGCCTGAAATCCAAATTGATGAGCGGTGCGGCAGGGGATGAGAAGGGGTTTCCTCCTGATGGGGGTTTTCTCTCGGGCCGCTACCTGCGGGATTGAATGATTGAATCCCATTTCTCATTTTTGTGAGCCCAATGTATTACATTAGCACAGGGTCACCTCCCCATTGAGATGACCCTGGAAAAGGGGAACATAAATTCAAACTAGAGGCTATAGTTTGTAAACGTATGTTTGATACACTTTCTTAATATCTGAATCGACTTTCTATTAACAAGAGCCACATAATAGGGAGAAAAACATACTAATATTCAACACGAGTTCGAGTTGTTTAGCCAGAATAGATGATTTGTTCAGCATGATTCATTACAACCATGTGTTCTCCTTATAGATAAATGGTGATATAATCATAGTGGGAGACCTATTATTGAGACAAATGGTGTCGGTTGACTCTTAAAAATATTTATTTACCTCTTGGTGACTCACTTTAAATATACAAAAACTGTATAAAATTGCTATTCCAACTTCCAAGCCCCAAAACTATCTATCTCAAATCCTACCAGTCACAGCCCAAAACTATATCTTGGCTCCGACATTGTGCAACCATAACATACTACTTATGTCAGAATAGTGAAACAAAATGCTAAGTTGAAACTTTTACAGCTTTATAATTTACAAGTTCATATTACAATTTTTAAGTTCCAACTACTCATTATATTTCTGCCTAGATCACCCCCCTGTAAATCACAAAAATTACAAGCACAAAAGAAATTTGCCACAACGAATTCTGATCAAGGTACTTAAACATGCAAATATACAATGATCATACCATATTAATTATTTTCCTGAGCAAAGCTTTGGATCTCAAAACCAATATTAGAAATGAAGCCCAAGACCATAAAGGATACGGCATCCCCTTCACAAAGCCCAAGCCCAAGCCCAAGCCCAAGCCCAAGCCCATATGCTTAGCATTTGGAAGGAAGCCTATGTATATTGTATTGTTAGCTGGTCGGGTTAAGTAGTCCAGAAGGCCTGTGAGCTTGTTGATGTGAGTTCACAAGGAATTACGACACTCATACTTGAAAACTTACACTCACTAACACAAACTTCAGCGCATCTGTAATCATCATCACCAACCTAACACTCGTACAAAAGCACCTCAAGCTCGGCAAGCCGGCAACTTTAGATAGCTGGTAGAACTATGGTCATCAATGCTCAAAAATTAGCAAAGATTGATGGACTCTCAATGACGGACCCAGGATTTTACTATCGAAGTGTCTAATTACAGATATCGGGGTCGGTAAGTTGAATTACACAATCGAAAACTAACCCAAAACTTTAATTTTTTTAAGTAGTCTAATGAATAAAAAGTTAAATTATAATTTAAAATTGAGGTATTAATTGCAACCCTTTACCTCAATATAAGTCCTCCACTGATGGACAGTTAACTGCTAAATTGCTAATGTTAAGAGACACATACGTTGTAAACTTGGTAGGGCACCACCTGGTTCTAAGCTCTTTTTTTACAAGATTGCTTGCCTTACAAGATTGGGCGATGAGAGCTTGTCTAAAGGTGCCAAATAAAAGGTCTATTTGAAGACTAACAGGTTAGTGTTAATATTTGCATTTTATCCAAACTTATGTTAGTTAATGTCCCATTCAACATAAACTCGGTCGTGAGCCTAACGGAGGTTAGAAATTGACGAATTGGTAGTGTGGACAATTCAAATCGATGGTGTTAACATCACTATACGTCATAAGAGTTAAATTGGACATTGGATGGCAGAATAAGGAAACATTCCAAACAACTCAACAAGTTTCAGAAGAAAATACATCCAAGCAACAAATGAATTGCAGGAAGCTACGATTGCATATATCATTACCAAAGTTTGGTCATAAAACCAAACATGTCCCCGAGATGGGAAGGGTCTACACATGACTCACCATATAAGCTATTGAACAAGATAGGCGGAAGCTAGTCCGTACCGCCAGGACAAAGTGGGCAGAACCTACTCTGTGCCGCATTGCTGCATCTACCTTGAGTATTTCAATTGTGAAAACTTTATCGTCCTCGAGTATTTCTAATGTGAGAACTTGAATAACTAGAACATATAACTAATGGCTGATGCATCAAGGGAGATTTCTATCTTTGCAGGTCCATGGATGAGTCTAAATACCATTCTCAAACACTTCACTAACTAGGAATGTGGAAACTAATCAAATTTCCCCTTCAGTATATATTTGATGTTAAATTTTGTTCAACAAACTTCTCGCTCATTTCACAGCAATTCCCCGTCAAGCAGAGTAGCAATTACTACAGGTTTATAGCGTCGCATCAAGCAAATTCCCTAAACTATACTTTCGCATGTTCAGTGTAAAACAATACAACTCTCCAAATAGCCTAGACCATTTTGAATTAGTAAGAACCAAGAAGTCCGTCACAAGACCCTAAGTAGTCTGCATGGAAATTCATTTGCTCCTTGGATGTGAAGGGCGGAATATTAGGTCTTCTGCAATGATGCTACATGCTTGTGGCCACAACAAAAAACAGTTCATCTTCTGCTCAATGTGCTCATCAGTTTAGGATGATGTACTCACAATTGTGTAACTCCTGTCACCTAATATTGCTCTAAAATGTTATTCTAACATCATAGCTAGCTGAAGACTACCAAGACATCTCGTATGTAAACCTGTTTGTTAGATGTACTGGCTCATGTGTGGATAACTTCTTTGCTACTAATAACTGGTAGCTAGACTTGCAAAAAAAAACCGTTACATCAACAACCATTAATGTTCAACAAAACTTAATGCATTGCCTTGATAGAAGTATAATCAACACGCAAGGGTAATGGAAACAGCTCGCAAAAATCTTAGTACTCTTTAAAGAGTCATTGAAGGATAAATTTAGAAAACAAAAACCTAGCTCGACTGAGTTCTACAAGCTGAGAAAATGTAACAGGATTTCCTCACTTAAGAGGGATGAACCTTGAAGAGTGGGTAGCACCAATACCGGGTCTTCCGTGCTTCACAGGCTTGTATGAGATGGAGAACTCTGCCAAGTAGTGGCCAATCATCTCAGGCTTGATTTCAACCTGGTTGAAGGTCTTTCCATTGTAAACACCAATGATACTACCTATCATCTCAGGAACAATGATCATGTTGCGGAGGTGAGTCCTTACTGGCTCAGGCTTCTCACCAGCTGGAGCCTCACGTTTCTGTTTCAGAAAGACAGAAAGGGTTAATACAAATACAGTTTCGATTCACCTAGTAAACGGGAAAGTGAGCAAGAGACTACTGAAAAAATCATTCTGTTTTATCATTTACATAAGCTCAATCAAAAAAGAGCATAAAGTTCAACCATGAAGTCAATATACTACAGATCAACACCTGACGCATACGACATTCTGAAATAATTGCATGAGATTCAACACCATTAACAAACACAACCAGAACATGAAAATATAAGTATCAACAAGCAAGCAAAATTCAAGGAACAATTAAAACACAGCATAGCTAGCATAAACAAGTAGGTTCAGTTGCATTACACCATATAAGATTGCAGCATGCTCTAATATTGAAAGAAAAAAGCCTTTTGCAATCACATAAACAAAAAAAGCAACAATCATGGACCACCATGCATCCAGCGGCAGTTTAACTAATCGGTCAATCCTCACAAACACAATCAAAGCAACACTTTGAAAGAGCAAACACTGTTCACATTGGGTTACTAATCCTTCTTCAGATCACTGGATCAGCAGACTCTGCATAAAGGACCTATGATTGGACTTTGGTCAAAACTATTTCATCTAATTCTTAAACACTAATATCAATATAAGGCAACAAAAAATTTCACACAATAGACCATGATGCAGTCTGCTACTGTTTAAATAAGACATGATTCTCATTACAACATTGGAAGAAACCCCTTGAGATGAATACTGCTGTTCAAATTCGGCACCTACATTAATCCCGTTAAGATGGCCTTGTAATTGGTCTTTCATTCAACATTCAAGAATTGAGCTAATCATCACGGTTAAACCACACAACCTCAGCATACCACGATTAAAATTCCCAAAGAACTGGGAGGGGAACGAATCATCGACACATTTCTCGCACAGTATCAAAATAGTAAAGGCTTGAGATTGAACTCCAGTCATGAATAAACATTACCACACAAATTCCTCATTCGAGAACATTCAACACATCAATACATACAATATTAAGTGGATCACTAACGCATCGTTTGCAACTACATCTACAATCGGGCCACATTCTTAGAATTAACAAAACCCTAATGCATTAGCATTATAATTTGCATATCTAAAATCCAGATATAATACGAAATTTAAATCAATTCACACATTAGAACAACAAAATAAAACTACGTAAATCAAAAGCATAAACATTAAAAAGAGAATAATAATAATATACCGCTTTACGGAGCTTCTTGATGAGTGCCATAGGCTTACGCTTCAAACCCCTTGACAACCTAAAAAACAAAAATCAAATAAAAACTCAAATCAAAAACCCTAATTAACACAAAAAATGAATCAGAAAATGGATTAAAACAAAAGATGAAAGTACCTTCTGCGAACGCGAGCGGGGTAAAGCTTAACCATCTCATCAGTAGACATATCAAGAAGAGCATCGAGGTCGATACCTCTGTAACTGAACTTCCTGAATGTTCTCTTCTTAGGTGCGGCTCCTGCTGCTGCAGCTACATCTCCTTCCACATCCGCCATGGTTGCTGCTGTTGAAGCTCTACGAAGAGAGAGAAGAAAGTGCGGCAGAGAGAAGAGGGAGAGTGAAAATGGGAGCGAGAGAGGATTTTAGGGTTAGGGGAGTGAGAGTTAGGTTTTTAAACCAGAGTATTGACAGGGTTGTATGGGTTCATGGATTTGTATTGTTTTTTTAGGCCCATAAATGATATGGCCACATTGACAAGGGGGGGACTATAAATGATGACAATTGGGTCGGGTCAACCCAACCCGTCTTGTAACCTACGATAAAATTCTTAATGACCCGTTAGTTTTTTTTCGAAATTATTAGGTTGTCTATTAATGCCTAATAACGACCCTATAATATTAGATCAATAAGAGCCCGGTCATTAACTTAAAAACCTTATCCATAATATAATAAATATGGCCTAGTCCTGTACCCAGTGAGCAAACCCTACCCAATAACCAGGCCTACTCGTAGGTTGAGCGGGCTCAGTCTATCTCGATTAAATGCAACTTGGTCAGCCAGTAAGATAATGAAACCCGCACTGCTGGTCTAAATTTTTCCAATCCAACCCATTAAAACCAAACATGCACGTTAACCCGCCCAACACATGAATTCACCCAACCCACCATGAACAACCCACTCAAATCTACGCAAATCGGTGGCGCTATCTTACGCTATCACCTTCCGGACATAGTCTAAAATACATAGAGTAGGTGATGTTTGTTTACTTAGGTTTTAGGTGAAAGCGTACGTTGTGTTATTTTTGGTAAGATAAAGTATTTTAATTTGTCATAAACGATCGAAACGAACATTAAACTTGAAATTTATTTATTTGACCATAAATTGACCTAAATAGTCAAAGATGCATAAAGTCGGTGATACATGTATAGTTTAAATTTTAATTGCGAGAATTAGGTTGTTTTTGGTAAGGAAATAGCTTAATTTGGCCTAAAACAGTCTCAACAAACCCTAAACTTGAAACTTTGTTCAATTTGACCATAAATTGACCTATGCACTTCAGATATGCATAATAAGGGTTAAATGTGTTTGTTTAGCTTTTAATTCTAATAGTTAAGTTGCTTTTTGTAAGGAAGTAGTTCAATTGTCCTAAAACAACTTAAAAGAACCATAAACTTAAAACGTTGCTACAAGTGGACCTTTAATTGACTTAAGCACTTCAAATATGCATAGTGAAGGTGATATAAGTTTAATTTAGCTTTTAATTGCAAGAATTTGGTTGTTTTTGCAACGAAAAAGTAGCTCAATTTGTCTAGAACGACCCAAATGAATCTTAAACTCGAAATTTTGTTATATTTGACCATAAATTAACCTAAACACTTCAAACATGCATAAAGTGGGTGATATATGTTTAGTTTAGCTTTAACTTTCAATAGTTAGGTTGTTTTTTTGATATAAAGTACTACCTCCGTAACACATTACTTGCAACGATTTGACATAAAGTGTGAGTAGAAAATGTCTAATCGTTGCAAGTAATCAGTTACGGAGGGAGTAGTATAATTTGGCTTAAAACGACCCAAACGAACTCTAAGCTTCAAACTTTGTTCTATTTGACCATAAGTTGGCCGTAACACTTCAAATATTCATAAAATTGGTGATGTATGTTTAGTTAGATTTTAGGAGCATGATTTTTTTTTAATGATTTTAGTTTCTTACCCCTTAGGTAGTGTAACAGCCTGTGGAATCATGGATTCTTCAAATAACCTGTAATACTAGCAGAAGCATACTATTGTGGATTGCATAACTATTACTAAAAATACTTCCTGGGAAGCCAATAAAGTTCCGAGCAAACATTTAAAAGTTAAGGGTTAATGGGTTATAATTACAAACCAAAATAAGTTTATCAAAAATATTGTAAAATTCCATCTTGAATATCACATTACAACAGAAGTGTTATCTAGACGTTCCCGAGCAATTGTGCTACACACGAACACTGCTCAAAAGTTCACTCCAAGGCCACGCATAAGAGCGCATGCTCTTCATTTACCTATCAGCTCCTGCAACAACTAGAACTCTGCTCCCACCAGGACAGGTTCAAGAACAAAACATCAGAAGAGTACATAAAACCATCTATGAAACTCATTTTTGGTGGCTTTTCATAATATAGATAATACATTCATAATTGAAGTCATAATTAAACAAGTGTTGGTTTGAATAAACATAGTATTAACTGTTACGGTAGTCACAAAATAATTTAAGTATTCCATTCATTTAGGGGTAAGAGAGCACGAGTAGAGAGGGGCTCCCTCTTTAGGTCACCGTCTGTCTCTAAACTTTTGGAGGCCATCGCCTCACAATTTTTATTATTATGCTTGTAAGCCTTTTATTAAGACATGTCTTGATATTATTTATTTGCCAGGAAATCACCCATCCTGCAAGGGTTTATTCGTTAGGAGATCACCCATCCTGCAAGGGTTGTTGTTCATACAGTTCCATCTGGTAACGGCTTCCTCTTAATTCGTTTATTCACAATTCTATTACACACTCCATTCTCATGTTTCAAGGTATTTAAAAATTGCACATTCTCGTTTAAATGACCATGAATAACGAATTCTTGTAATTTGATCTTAACATTTGAAAATCCAAGAAGACAGTCATATATGTATATGGGGTTTGAGCTATTCTAGTAGTTATATTAGTCTTCTAGCATCACATGAAAAAGAGTTGTTTGGGAAATTGTATTTTCAATTTGGAAAAGAGATAACGTGTTTCTTGATTTGGAATATTTTGCAAAAACCTTTAACATTTGAAGTACGTAAATTGTTTTGACAAAATCCGGAATTTCCAAGTGATTTTAATTTATTTCATAATCTTTCCATAATAAAATGGTAACTTTAGAAAGCCATAAATTTCTCATACAGTGTCTGTTTTGAATAAATTTATGTCCAGATTTAAGATATTTTCATAAGGAATACTTTTGTTTGAAATAGGAAAAGGCTAAAAACAACTCTAAGTGGCTTTAAAATCGACTTTAAGTAAACTGGGCAGTTTGTGTACGGAATTAATTAAGTTGGGAAAAATAATTTATTTCTCTTAGTACTCCATCCGTTCCCAAATGTTGTTCCCATTTCTCGATTTGGTGCTCCTTTAAGTTGTTTCCATTTAAAATCTTTCTAAATTTAACTCACCTAAAGTCAAATCACTTTACAATTTCATTGGTTGAAATAAAAGGATGATCTTTATGTTTTGCATGGTAAGTTGTAACTTCTTTGCATTGATGACTTTTTTTTCACTTTTACTATGCTTTGATAAGAAAAATTTCAATAATAAACCTATTAATATGTATGCATTAGATGTCATTTCATCAAAGATTCTTTTTTCTTAATCCTCTCCCTGATTCCAAATGGGAACAACATTAGGGAACGGAGGGAGTAAAACTTTTCAACTTAGTATGAGAGCATAATAGAGGCTAGTTCATAGCTAAAAGTGCAAGATTTTAAATATTAACACTAGTATTTAGACCCGGCGATGCTACGGGATCTTTGTACATTGAATTTAATAATAGTTAAAATAATTGATGTCATGTAGTGTGAAAAATTATTAAAAACAACTAGTATTTAGGCCCAGGCGATGCTCTGGGATTTATATGTACTCCCTCCGTTTTTTTAATATGTATGTTTTACCATTTTTGGATGTTTTTTTTAATATGTACATTTCTTCCTTTTTACATAAATGAAAGGTTGGCCCACCTAATTATTACATTTCTCTCAAACTTTTTCTTTCCTTCTCTCTATTTTTTTTCACTTTTTTCTTACTTTTGCTAACCTTCTCTCTTACTTTTGCACCTTTTCCTTGGTCCGCGCGCAAAAACAAACATACATATTTAAAAAAGCGGAGGTAGTATTACACTTTAGTATTTTTTTGACAGCTCTCTCAAGCTTTTTCTTTCCTTCTCTCTATACTTTTACTAACATTCTCTCTTACTTTTGCACTTTTTTCCTTGGTCCGCGCGCAAAAGCAAACATAC
This sequence comes from Patellifolia procumbens, assembly GCA_947645195.1. NCBI lineage: Eukaryota > Viridiplantae > Streptophyta > Magnoliopsida > Caryophyllales > Amaranthaceae > Patellifolia > Patellifolia procumbens. The sequence continues at coordinate 1,067,575 of CANSGD010000658.1, forward strand.
ATATTTAAAAAACGGAGGTAGTATTACACTTTAGTATTTTTTTGACAGCCTAGGACCCACTTTAGTAATTTAAGACAACTATTTTGTTGTAGAAAAAGATTAATAAAAAGTTATAAATTAGTATTACTCATAAATACTATTAATGTAACTTAATTATTGTTTTTCATTTAAAACATAATATGATTATTAAAATTGATAATAGAAGCAACAATAATGTGGTAGCGTAATGGTTGGAGCATTTATATTTCATACTCAAGGTCAAGGGTTCGAAGCTTCTCATGGACGCTTTTTTATGAGAATAACGTTGATAAACATATTGTTGAAAAGAAGGGAGAGTGACACGTGGCAGATTGCAATCTGTGCTTACGCTTTTTAATATATATAGATTTTAAAACAATTTTCCCTTTTAAAAATTTATAACTTAACTCTTGGTTTCTACTCATACATCATTATTGATTTTCATAAAAGAACCACTAATAACATGTTGGAGTAGTGGTTGAAACTTCTTAATGCATACACAAGGTCATGGGTTCAAGGCTTCACGATGAAATTTTTTTAATATATGAGAATGAACTGGATAAAGTGTCATTCAAAGATGGATGGTGACACGTGGCGGATTGCAATACTTGCTTACGCTTTTTATTATATATATATAGATAGATTAGTCATCAACCAAGAACTCAACCATCCAAAACACAATTCAAATGCTAGTAAAAATAACCATAACCACTAGCTTGCTTCTTCCCCAAAATGAACTAGAAATCAATTTAGCAATACATGCATCAATATAAAACCACAAATTCAAAAGTATCAACATATATCGTAAACTTTCAGTAATTTAAATCAACATGCAAGGTCCAATTTAACAAAGACAAGTTGTCACCTCTATTTAAAAAAGGTGGAATAACCTTATATACCTTAGTTATGGCTTTAATCTCCTCTAAAATGACTTCTCTTAACTCCAACTCTTGATTCCTCACTTGTTGAAGGTGTTAGACGCTGCTTTGAATCTTCTTAGCCCTTGTTTGGTTAGTAGATTTTTAGAGATGGAAAGGGAATGAGATAAGTGATTCCCTTATATTGTGTTTGGTTTGGATGATGGGATAACCATTTCCCTTACTTGCCGTAAACTAATACCACTCAAATGATACCGCTCTCAAACCTGTGGTAACAATCTTGTTACCCCTCTCTTTCCTCCTTAACTATCAACTCACTTACAGTCCTCCACCGCTCCACTCACAAGGCGTATGAAGTTGTGCTTCAATTGAAGATGCAACTCCAACAAAAAGTTCTCTCTCCTAGCATACCCATTCATTAAAGTTTCTTCAATTGATGATGTTTGATGATGATATGGAAAATGAAAAGCTTTCACCAACATTATTTTAAAAAAACTAGGGGGGCGTTTGGAATTGGGGTTTTAAGAAAGGGAAAGGGAAAGAAAAGCCCCAATTCCCTTTGTTGTTTTTTTTACCATTTTTCTGATTCCCTTTACCCTTTTTCCTTTTTTTACTAACCCCCAAAGTCCTCTAAGTTGATTCCCCAACCCCTCCTCCACTTTCAAATGGGGTAAGGGAAACCCCCATTGACCACCCATTGACCACCACCATCACCTTGAACTCCAAGCTCACCAACGGCCACCACCTTGAACCCTAGCCACAACTCCGACCACCTCTGACCCGTCGTCGAAGAACACCAGGATGTCACCGGAAACCATCAAATTTTCGCCGGAAACCACCGTAACCCTACAAAAAAATACCACCCAAAATTGACCAACCACCACAACCCTAATAAAAACCACCATCCGTCGCCGGCGACCACCACTAACCTTCAAAAACCCCTCACCCATCGCCGGAAACTGCCCCTACCATTCGAAAATCCCTCACCCAGAACCGACACCGCAACCTTTCACAAGAACCCCACCCAGAAACGAAACCACCGGAACCCCATCCACCCTTAAAAAACGCCAAGAACACCCTCGAAAACCCTTCATAACCGCCCAAAAGCTCCAGATCTGAGGGCGATGATGAACGCCTGCGAACCAGATGATGATGCGGCAGCGTGTGGGGGGGGGAGGCGTGACGAAAAGGGAGATATAGAAGATGAAGGAGGAGAGAGAGAGATGGAGGGAAGTGGGGACGGCGGCAAGGTGGGTGGCGCCGAAAAAGAGAGATGGAGGTTATGGTGGTGTTATGGTGAGAGGAGGAAGAAGGGTGGGACAAAAAAATCTTACCAAACAACCTTTTACATGTAAGGGTTTGGGTTTCCTTTCCCTTCCTACCCCTTTCTTGATTCCATTCCCTTTCCCCTGGCGAACCAAACGCCCCTAGTTTTTTTTTGTCCCAAACGATGCTCTGGGATAATTCTTTTGTGTTATCTTTTGTATACAGTTTTTTTTATATATATAAAGTATAGACAGAGTATAATGTAGAAATAAGAGGAGAGTTGGAATATACAAACAAATTACAAATTGAAAAAAGGGACTGTAATAAGAGTTTTATTTTCTTTTGTAATATAAATTGTAGAAAGAGAATAAAGATGAATATTTAATGTGAAATTAGATTGGACAACTAAAGCAGACGCACATTAGAGAAACAGTTTGAGGAGTTTATTTTTTTTATAACAAAAATAAGGTGATGGGATATACTTCCTCCGTTTCGCAATACTCGCAACGTTTCTTGTTTGCACACTATCCAATGCAATGCTTTGAAGCTTAATATCTCTAATTATTGATAAGTAAAAATTATAAAAAGTTAAAATTATAATAGTATGCGTTAAGACAAATCAAATAAGACCCCACTTGACTATATTTTTTCGCATATACTTGTGAAAAAATATAACATAAGATTGGTAGATGAATAGTGGTTACTATTCTTATGTTGCGAGTATTGCTAAACGGAGGAAGTATAACTTAAAAGCAAAAGTAGATCACAAAAAGAGGTGAAGCCTAGAGGAAAAGTCATGGAATTCTACTTGATAGGTCACAAGTTCAAATCTTGTTGTATACATTTTGTAAACATGTTTAGGTTCTGCACAATAAATGACATGGAGTGACATGTGGCGGGTAGCAACGCTAGCTTACGCCTTTTAATATATATATTGATTACTCCTTGTTGATAATTTTTTCATTGTAGTAAGATCTCATTTTCTTCATTGTTGATAATTATTAATTACTCCTCCTTTAATTCTCTCGCTTGCTGTAAGGTCTCATTTTCTTCACTATTGATATTTTTTGTAGTATATGAATTTGCTTTTTTTATTGTTTCTTATTTAAACCTTATCTCAGACATGCAATGACCAGATTTTATATCAATAATCTAAAATATATTATAATTTTCAAGTATATAGCATATAATGTAATTTTGATTATCAAGTGATTACCACCATCATTGATTACACAATTAAGTTCACCATGGTTCATTAATTTGCTGATGAGCAATATTTTAGATTGAAAATTTTGGTGTTTGAGAAATATATATACGACGTATGAGATGACTCTAGAAAATTGTTAAATTTTTTATAGTAATTTTGATTTAAAAAAATTGTTTGAAAAAACTGTGTGATTTCCTTCAACTTTGTGATTCTTAATTGTAATTTTGATTTGAAAAATTGCTTTATTTTTGTTAGAGGATGAACAAAGAAACAAGAGGGAACCGGATATGGCACCACTTCAAGGCACGGAAACTACGCTTTCCTTTTCGTTTATTTTGCCCCTCTTAGGATCACCGGGTTACACAAAATAACTAATGGGATACAATGGAGTAAACAATTGATAAGGGGAAAATTAGATCGTTACTAATCCCCCTAAAATCAAACTAATACCTAACTAGACCACTAAACTAAGTAAAGTGGTAAGTAATGGTCATTCTTCCACAAAGACTAAGGAACATTGATATGTGTTAATTTAACGATAAGCTAGGCCAAAAAGGAATCGAAAGGTGTCAACTACCAACTAAAGTCAATTAAACTAAAACTAAGTACCAAAGATCAAATAGGATTAGGGAAAGGGATCCAACACCAACCAATCATGATTTAGGAAATTTGATGGGTGAAACATGGAGGAAAGAAAACCAAGCAACTAATTGAGGTTATTGACTCTTAACTAGCTCTAAGTCCTCTCTCAAGGGTGCATAAAACTACCTAGATCACATAATTAAGCCACTCTCATGGTCTCAAACATGCAACCAAGGGATAATCACAATGTCAATCCACAAAACCCTCACTCAAATCTCACTCTCATGAGTAATTAAGCAAGATAATAGCATAAATGTCAACCTTAATCTCCTCTCTCGATTTGATTAAGGCATCAATAAAACAAACATCCAAGTGGCCAACTAGAATGCAAGCAAATAGTAAACATGTCATTAATCAATTAATAAGCCTAATTAAACTCCTAATTTCATATTCTAACACCCAAAATCAACCATAGTTGGGTTTTCACCCGAACCCTACCCAACAAACTACTCCATAAACACAAAAATGAGAGCTTTAGTAAAATTAACAACTAATATCATGATACTGAACATTAATCTAACATTAAACTAAACAAAATAGACCATAAATAATTAAACTGAGCATGAATAATTAATCTAAGAAAAACAATTAAGATAAAGCAATAAAAGAAGATATATAGAGAAAGAAATGCTCATTGATGGATTGTTGAATCTTTGAATACAAGTTGTCACCCTTCAATCTCCCATCTTCAATCTCTCTTTGAGTTTTCTCTCTAAACTAAGCTATGGAGGCTAACCCTCCCTAAAACTAGGGTCTTCAAGGTTCTAAGTTTGAAAATCAGAATTTCCCTCTAAGTTTAGGTAAAAAGAGTATTTATACAACCCCCAACTAAGGGCAAAAAGGTAAAAAGAAATAAAAATAAGCAATCCCGCAAACCCGCAGTGATCGGGCGATCCATGATGGTGATCGCCCGATCACCATGAGGCAGGAACTCTGGGAAAAACCACAGACGTGATCGGGCGAGGCTTTGGGCGATCCACCCTATCCGTCAGCACAGGACAGTTGAACTTGTAAAGGTCATAACTCCTTCGTTTCTTGTCGGAATCAAGCGTGTGAACTCTTGTTGGAAAGTTATTGAGATGAACTTCAATCTCCAACTTGAATCACTATCAAATGATGTTTAGTTTGTGAGATATGAGCTTTTGAAGTCAACCATTGTGCAAAACATGAAGGAAACTTGGTGGATTTTGCTTCCTTAACCTCCTTTTGCCTTTCTTTCTTCATTACTCATGCTCGAAACCTTATATATGCATTCTTGGGCTTTTATAGATAAATCAAAAGCTTACTTTGATAGTACCTACATGCAACACGAATGAAATGGAATAAAAAGGTCATAGAAAATGAGCGAAAAGACTAAAAATCTACAAAATAGCTACAATCACTAACAAAATATGAATTGAGCAAAGTGAAACTATAAATTTTAAGATAATGGAGAAAAATTATTCAAATCAAAGGAAAATAAGAGGTTTAGAGTGATATAAATATCACTCATCAACAATTCCCTTTTATGATCTTAAAAGGAAATCAATAAGGACTTTGGTAGGAGTTTTATGTAGAACACAAGAGAAGAAAATTTTGTACCTCTTTTCATCTTTGTAACAAGTTATTTATAGATGAGAATAAATATCTCTCTTTCCAAAGGTTAGTAAATAGGGTTGGTATATGTTACAATTCTATACTCAATAGAATTCCATAGGATTCCATACTTAATAAGAGTCCATACTTAATAAGAATTTCATGGGATTCTCCATACTTAATAAGGATTGAATATGTAACATTTTAATCCTTAATGTGGATTAAAAATGTAACAACTCAATACTATTAAATATATAACATCCTAATATTATTAAGTATGTAACACCCAAACTTTGATGAGGATTAAACTAAATGTGTAACCACTCAATCTCATTAAGTACTAACATTATAATCCTTAATTAGGATTAAACTATGTAACAATTCAATCCTTAATTAGGATTTAAACACACCCTTGTCATCATACTAGTACTTCCCCACCACTAGTATTCAACCTTTGTAACAAAGCCCAATACACTATAAATGTACCAACAATTTTTGGTATGATATTCTCATTGGATTTTATTTAAAGTTCATGCTCAAACTTTTGGTTCAGTTCTTTAGTTCCAGAATATTTTATCAAAACTCATTTTTTATTTTGATGAATTTGTGACTACATTGGTAATTCTGTTGATGAAATTTGAAAATTAACTTAGATATTAGTCCCTATGTTCCTAGTGAAAGATTGAAAATGGAGGGTTAGCGTTTCCATTACTTTGTTTATACAAAACAAAAAGAAAGGGAAATAAGGTTAGTGTTTCCCTTACTACTATTATACCAAATAACAAATAACCTTAACCTTTGTCATTACATTTCCCTTCCTTAACCATTCCCTTTCCACCTTTTATGCCAAACAAGGGCTTAGTGTAACCACTTATTTAAGAGTGATGGTTTACATTCTCATTCTCAATACCACACCACCCGCATATAGTATGTACATAGTGGCGGATCCAGAACATAAATATTGGGCGGGCCAAATACATATATTATATGTATATTAAAAAAAGAATACTATGATTGGCAAATTTGTTTAGCTACAAAATATTTAATAAATAACAAATTTCTATTGATGGGGCAGGCCATGGCCTAGGTAGGCCCGCCCCTTGATCTGCTCCTGTATGTACAAGTGTACCACCATTTTCGTTGATCAAACAATCAAAAGTACCCCTGCAGCTGATTTTCCGTTACGCAAATATTGTCCTTCATTTTTACCATTCGCATGGTTTATCTTTGGTATTTTGTGCGCATTTTGGGGGTGTTTGGTAAATGGCTTTTGGGTGGCTTTTTCATTGGCTTTTGGCTTTTGCCTTTTATATCTTGTCAAACAGCCAAAAAAAGTGTTTGGTAAACGGCTTTTGGAGTAGTTGAAAAGCCGGCTTTTAAGCCAAAAGCTAAAACCCGCTTTTACCAGCTTTTGTTGCTGGCTTTTGGCTTTTGCTTTAATTTTGTACTTAACAGCCAACACTAACAGTCGTTTTTACCAAACACTTTTATATACAGCCAATAATTACACAGCCAATCAAACAGGCCACTAAAAAAGCCGGTCAATCCAGCCACAACAAAAAGCCACCAGCCACCAGCCACCAGCCGATTGCCAAACACCCCCTTTATCTATAAAGAAATAATTCTTGTGTTAGATGTTAAAATTAGTCTTTAACGAGTCGAAGCTATGATCTCAATGTGTAGGGGATGGAGGATGACATAGGGGTGGGACTATGGGAGGGGTGGGAGTTGGGACTGTGGGAGGGGTGGTATAGTGGGTGATGGGGTCAGCAGGTGTGTCTGGGGTTGTACAATAAGGGGAGGTTGGGGTGTTCAATGTATAGTATATATTGGAAAAATTGGCAAGAACCACCTAATAAAGACACTTTTTTTGAGAAAACCACCTAATAAACGTTTTATTATAAAAAACCACCTAATAAAACACTTTTTCTTTCAAAACACCACCATCTGAGACCAAATAAGTAACTTATTTAACCTTGTAATCAGTTCCCTCCATTTGCATTCAACCCCAAGTGACTCTCTAGAGTTATTGATTTGTCGATAAGTGGTTACGGGGCTAACAGAGTTATTAATTTGGTTTCACCCATGACTCTTTATATGGAGGGATTTTTTAAAGTCTGACACTTTAAACTTGGGATTAGTCACCTATTTATAACGTAAGTAGTCATGAAAAAACTTACCACTAATTAACACATTAACCCATGATCTCCACTAATTTAATCATTAATTAGATTTCTTAATTAAATTACTTACTTGGAAATTAATAAACTAAACCACTAAAATAAATAAAATGTTTGACAGTAAACATTACGTGGTTTGTGTTTACTTGGAGAGTAATTAATCCATTTTAAATAAATTAATTTAGGAAAAAAATCTTTTTAATATATTTTAGATAAAATTGAAAACCTGATTTTATTCAACAATAAAATCTTTCAACTACTCAGTAATTATCCAATTAAATGTATAGCAATAAAACATTACGTGATCAGTGGTTGCTTGGAGAATAATTAAACCATTTAAATTAATTAGTTTTAGGAAAAATATCTTTTAAATTTAATTTAAATAAAATCAAAAAACAAATTTAATTTGAAAAGGAAAAACTTTTGTTTTATTTAAAATAAAAGGATAAGATTTTAAAATTAAATATTATCCTTTTCAAAAGAGAAAATCATTTTAAAATCTAATCCCAACAAACTCCTAACTAATTCCCTAAACTAGTGGATCTAGTCAAACTAAGCTAAGACTCCTAAACAAATCAGTTATGCACTAAGGAAATGTAAGGTGCACAATACCAAAACATTTTAGGTGTTCCTAATTACGTTTCTAAGTAAGTTCCCAACTAGTGTTCCCAAACTGTACCAACGTTTGTTCCCAACATAGGAACAGAAGCAGAAGCCAATTTTCAATTCTCAAACTTTGGAAACATTGATTAACATTTAACTCAAGTTCCTATTTGTTTGTGTGTGTTCCTATATTACCACCACAAGTTCCCATGCCAAGGAACTTGTAGACTTAATTAATAGAAACTGACACAACCTTTTTTACCTTTTAGACTCAATAAACCTAGGAACTTACCTAGAGACTCTAAACCGTGGAACTTACCTAGACACTCTAGACCTTCATTCCAACTTTACAACTCAAATTTTCTTACCTTTTCGAATCTCATTCCCTTTTTACATTTATAAACTTAAATACAAACTCATGCATTATAAACTTCCTTCGTGTTAGGATAGTTGTTCCTTTGAATATATTCACTTCAATCTTCAAGTCAAGCCTCTTCATTTCAACCTTGATTGTAGTATTCTCTTTATCTATAGGAACAATGCACCTCGTACACCTTTCTCAACAAGCTTCTCAATGCTATAGGCACATCCTTTTACAATGAATCTTGCACACATAGAACTTACAAACTATGTTAGTTAATTACTTTAATTCGTCATCATCAAAACCATAATGAGTCAACAGTTGCAGAGCATCCGATGCCGGTGCCAGTGTCGATGCCATAACAACGCTTCTTTTGCTTTCTTCAATGACAGCAATACCCCTTCCTCTTCTATCTTTATTTATGCACTCTTATCTTCCTCCTTTTCTCTTCCTTCTCTCCTCTGTGTTAAACTGTTCCCATGTTTTGTATCAAAGAAGACCAAGTCTTCTCTTTTTAATTTTGGTTAATTTATTTTACAACCTAAAGACTTTTGTCTTTTTGAAGTTTGGAATGAGGTATCTCTCTTCTAATCTTTATAAATTATAAGATTTGAGATGTTTTGGAAAATTATTTTGATATCCGTTGGCTGACATTATCTTTTAATTTGGTTGAAAAAGTTTGGAAGAGAAGGAAAATATATGTAAAGATGATCATTATTATGAAATTGAGGAAAAACATAGATAGTGAAAACTTAAATAGTTGGGTTTCAGCTTTTTGTTGTTTTTTCTGTTGGTTTTTATTTTTAATAATTAATCCTGCAAAAAAAAGAGGTATGATGAGTTTGTTGCGAATTTGTTAGGGTAGTTTGATCCTGTTGGTTTTTTGGTGTTAGTATGGTAGGTTTCATTCTGTATCATTCTGTTTCTATTTATTAATTCTCTTTATTTTGTAGTTCTACTGTTTTATGCTTCTAAAATGCAAATTGCCCGATTTTTGTTGGGAATTTTAATTCACCTTAATATTTTACAGAAATATTTTCTTTCTCTTAAGTGATAAAATATTGTACTGATTTGTGGAAATGACGAATTGTATGAATTCTATAGCTTTTGATTCCTATTTTTGTATTAATTTTTCTCGATTATGCAGGTTTGAACATATTCAAAGAATCAAAGTTTAGCAAAATCTGAAATCATCATTGATGATTGACACAATGGACCCAGTGGATGTTATACATTTAATCTACATTTTTAGAAACATAGTTGTCTTTGTTTAAATCTATTTTTGGGTCTATTTGGTTTGAATTGTATGTAATTTCAATTATTCAATCTTATGATAGTTTAAATATTCTTGATGGTTATTTTCTTAAAATTGGCACCAGTGAAGAAAGCACATCTCTTAAGAGCAAATATTTGGGTGTTTATATTTCTAAACAATAAGGAAAAAGAAAATATTAGTAGACTTTTATCTCGAGTGGAACTTCGATGTAAATATTTAAATGTTTGTAAGGAAATCTTTAGAAGCTCTTTTGAGGTGCATTAGCAATACTTTCAATGATTGTCCATATTTGGCACATTTTATGTATATAGTGGAGTTGTAGTCCATATATTTACTAGACGTTGTAGTACAGTGTGTCCATAAGAAAAATGTTGGAATTTATATGCTAACAAGTGTTGGTTATGGCTTATGAGATTTTACTTTTCTCGCCAAGTCCCAATTTTATGTACATATTTCGTTAGCTTAAGGGGACTTCTATTATTCTGTTGCATGTTATGTGCATATCCTTTCTAATTTTGTACTTCCTTCAACTTTTTTTCTATTTTATCATATGAATCTCGCATTTGTTGATGCACATTTTAATCATTGATACGAATTTTAAGACATTGTAAAAAGTTTTCTTACATATTATTTAAGTTATTATATGTAATTTTGTCCTTAATTTACCTTTCTACATACTGGCGCACGCATCGCGAGCATATAAGACTAGTAACAAAATATGCTAACAGATAAGCCCTAACCATCCAACGTGGTTAACTGTTCCGCACGTCCACTTAAGTTCGGATCAGATAAGATTAAGATAAAAATCTTATCTGATCCGAATTGGGTCTAGACCTATTTTTTAAATTGTTCATAAGCTCACTTATTCGACCCCAAAACGAACTTGTTAAGGCCCAAAAGGCCAAATCAATTAATCCCTCCATTTTTTTTGGTTACATTTTGCCCTTTTGGGATATTTTTTTAAAATTGGTATATTAGTACATGTTATATATGGTAGGGTGACCCATGTGATGATTCTCTTGAGTTTCCCAAAAGTGGGGATCTTTCTTACTTTTTCAATTTCTCTTTCTTACTATTTAAGATTCTCTTTCTTACTTTTAGGAATCTCCTTGGTACTAGTGCAAAGTCTTACTCTATCCGTTCCTTTTTTATGTTCCCATATGGAATATGGGGGAAAACCAATGCAAATTGATGTGGATGAGAATCTTTTGAATTTTATATTGTATAAAGTTTACTTTGGTACTTTTTGCTTTTGAAAAAGTGAGTGATTGAGAAATAAATTATTCTAAAGTAGGCCCATGTGTAAGACAAAAAGTAAAAAGTGTTGTAAATATTTGGTTGTTGAAGGGTAAGATAGAGAAATAAATTTTCTTAAAATGGAAAAAGATTCAATATGGGAACAACTTTTAGAAACGGCCTAAAACAAAAAAAGGGAACATCAAAAGGGAACGGAGGGAGTATGTACCAATTTAAAAAATGGAGGAAGTAGTTTTTTTCTCACTAGTGAAATCCTTTACTGAAAAACCTTTTTATTGGGTATAATTCTATATTATTAAAGCAAGAGTATGATGAATGAGGGTAGAACAAAAGGAAAGTAGGGTTTTAAGGATAGAGGGTGTATAAGGTACAAATTGTTAACTTGGTGTACTCAAACTGTTTTACTTAGTTTTTTTTAAACATTTTAAATAAATTGTGTTTTAGGAAGAGCATAGTCTGGTAGAAGCCTTCAAGGAGTCCAAAAAGTATAATCCCTACTTATTTTGAGACTATCATTCTCACATTCAATAAAACACCAATTTCATAAACCAAGCTCACACTTGTGTTGAGTGGAACAATGTTTTTTTTCTTACATATTGTTCTAATATGGTACTTGGGGATGAGGTTATAAACTTTCAATTTCATAAGCACAAGAAGGATTTTAAGCCTAAATTAGGAATCAAAGCAAGAGGAATAGACTAACATTGGTTTAGTTTTGGCTTCCTTGTAACTATTTGAGTATCTTACACTTATATAAGTACATAGGTTGGTGATCAGGAATTTACATATTATTATCACGGTGAGAGGCATTTTCTAAGTGGTCTTCCATAGCTCGGTTGAGCATGATTGTGATATAAAGAGATAACTTGTTGAAAACTTGTCTGGTTATTTTTCCTTTAGTAGATACGTACATCAGTATTTGAGTTGTTGAATGTCTTGACATGATGTTTTACTCCCCCCGTTTTTATCTAATGGGGATTTTTCATTTATCGGCGTTTTTATTTGATTGGCACAATTCTACCTTTTACCATAAATGGTAGGTTGACCCACCTAATTATTACACTTCTCTCATACTTTATCTCTTTACATTTTTCACTTTTTCCTTACTTGAACCATCCTTTTCTCTTACTTTTGCACTTTTTCCTTTATACGCGCGAAAAAACTAACGTCCCTATTAAATAAAAACGAAGGGAGTATTTCTTTATGATACTCGATATCGAATTGGGTAAAAACACATGTTTCAAGAGTTATTTTGTATTGGAATTGAACAATAGTGGATTGTGATGACTCGCTATAGATCACCATAATGAAAAGTGAAAACCTATAGTCGTAGTAAAAAGATCATGAGTCGGAAAAAACACTCATCATGAATAAAGTTATTGGTGCTTGACATGACTTATGGTGGGAGGAGACCTTTTAGATTACATGATGAGAAATAACCTCATGATTATACAACAATTCGCATCTAAAATAAGGGAATAGAGGTTGTTTTCAAATTGAAATTAGATTTTTGTTCTTTCTCTTGTAATTGAAAGGACTTGTCTTCCTATCTTTTTCTTAAATTTTTTCTTGCATTATATTCATATAAAGACCGAGGTAAGGACGAGAAATAGTATGAAATTATGCCTAATTTGCTTATTTGAATAGAGGGTAGAATGCATTTGTGAGAAATTGTTGAATTATGATGGTCCAACTAGTAGCAGTGGGATAAGGTGGTGTGGAATGGCAAACACAATTACCTTTTAAGGAACAAAACATAAAGAGGTAGATCTATACCGAATGGATGAAAATCATGAATTAGGAAGACCTAACAAAAATGGGGGCTTACCACAACCAGGATATTGTAATATGAAAAAGTTTAATACTCATCCTTTAAGCTAACTCTTGTTCGTGTAAATTGTTCACAATGCGGAGGAGAATTTTACTTTGGTGTAGGTTACGCAGTTTCTTAGAATCCATAACCAGAATTTTGCTTTTGTATAGATATTTGATTGGATAAATTAGCCCAAAGATAAGTCATATAATTTGGAACATAATAAAAGGTTTAAAACGCCTAAACTAAAGTATGCATGAAAAACCCTGTTTAAAGAGTAAGATGAGAGCCATAGATTCATAGTGAACAAAATAAAAAGATGCTTATCCCAATAAGTTATATTCACAACGATTTAGACTCCATGACACAAGGCTTAGATTTAGTCAATAAAGTTAATTTTCATCAATAGTTTAAACACTTTAGGTTAAAAGTAATCATACTTATATTATCAACTATCATATTGCTTAGAAAGACATCCTCAATAATCGTATTATATTTACACCCATTTACATGAGCTAACTACTTCATATCCCAGCATGGTTAGTGAAATGTAGGGCACCGGGTCATTAAAAGCTTGACGTTTTGAGCTGCGACAACAAGGAAATCTTAGAAAGCAATATTAAAACTAACTTTTCATGTTTATGGTTGTACGAGTCTTTTAAAACATACTATAATGTTTATAATCTCGTAACTCTAAATTTGGTATTGCTTCTTTCATAACTAATTGATGATAAGGTTGTCAACAATATTTTTGTGCTAGTATGTGTTAAGAATGAGGAGGGATTTGCATAATAATGTACTTGCTATGCTATTATGACTTAAGCTTATTATATTCTCAAACTTGTGAATTTGTTAACAACACTACAAGCAATTTTTAGGATTCACTATTAATCGAGTATCAACGCGTTTATTATTTTTTTCACTAATAGAAGGCAAACTATGCAAGTTTTGCTTAACCTACCAGCTTTTTTATGCTTGTTCATCTTCAGTAGTCTTTATGACATAATATTCTATTACTTTACGATACTCGATATCAAATTGGGTAAAAACACATGTTTCAAGAGTTATTTTGTATTGGAATTGAACAATAGTGTATTGTGATGACTCACTATAGATGACCATAATGAAAAGTGAGAACCTGTAGTCGTAGTGAAAGGATCATTAGTCGGAAAAAAACACTCGTCGTGAATAAAGCTATTTGTGCTTGACATGACTTATGGTGGGAGGAGACCTTTTAGATTACATGATGGGAAATGATCTCATGATTATACAACACTCTGCATATAAAACAAGGGAATAAAGGTTGTTTTCAAATTGACATAAAATTTTCGTTCTTTCTCTTGTAATTGAAAGGACTTGTCATTCTATTCTTTAAAAAAAATCTTACATTATGTTCATGTAAAGAACGAAGTAAGGACGATAAATAGTATGAAATTATGCCTAATTTGCTTATTTGAACAGAGGGTATAATGCATATGTGAGAAATTGTTGAATTATGATGGTCCAATAGTAGGATAAGGTGGTGTGGAATGGAAAATACTTTAACCTTTTAAGGAACAAAACATCAAGAAGTAGATTTATACTGAATGGATGGGAACCCTGAATTAGGAAGATCTTACAAAAAATGGGGGCTTACCACAACAAGGATCTTGTAATATGAAAAAGTTTAATACTCATCCTTTAAGCTAACTTTAGTTCCTTGAACTTGTTCTTAGTGTGGAGGAGAATTTTACTTAGGTTTGTAGGTTATGAAGTTTCTTACACTCCATAACAAGAATTGTGAATTTGTATAAATAGAGCTTGATATTTGATTAGATAAATTAGCCCAAAGATAAGTCATATAATTTGGATCATAATAAAAGATTTGAAATGCCTAAACAAATGTATGCGTGCTAAACCCTATTCAAACAGTAAGACGATAGCCACGTAGATTCATAGTAAACGAAATAAAAAGATGCTTATCCCAATAATTTTTACTCATAACGATTTGGAATCCATGTCATAAGGCTCCGATTTAGTCATTGAAGTTATTTTTCATCAATAACTTAAACACTTTAGGTTAAAAGTAATCATACTTATTTTATCAACTATCATATTGCTTTAGAAAGGCATCCTCAATAATCGTATTATATTTACACTTGTTTATATGAGCTAACTACTTCGTATCCCAGCCTGGTCAGTGAAATATACGGCACCAAGTCATTAAAGACTCGACGTTGTGAGCTGCGACACCAGAAGGAAACCTTATAAAGCGATATTGAAACTAACTTTTCATGTTTATGGCTGTATAAGTCTTTACAAGTCTTTTAAAACATATTATAATGTTTATAATCTCGAAATTCTAAATTTGTTACCGTTTCTTTGATAACTAGTTGATGATAAGGTTGTCAACAATACTTTTGTGCTAGTATGTGTTAAGAATAAGGAGGGATCTGCATAATAATGTACCTGCTATGCTATTACGACTTAAACTTATTATATTCTCAAACTCGTGTATTTGTTAACAAGACTGCAAGCATTTTTAGGATTCACTATTAATCGAGTATCAACGCGTTTAATAAAATTTCCACTAATAGAAGGCAAACTATGCAAGTCTTGCTTAATCTACCACCCTTTTTATGCTTGTTCATCTTCAGTGGTCTTTGAACGAACATTTCAACACCCAAACGATATCCGATTCCCAATTTTTTTGATTCTCCACGCTCCTCCATTACCCTACAGCAATCCCAACCCAAAAACCCGATTTCAAATCAAAGCATTAGCCTAGATTTCACTAGAAGCACGACAAACTCAAACGAAACCCTGTTCATGACCACCGTCGCTTCCCGACAACATATCTCCTCGCTCCCTCAACCAAACAACCCAAATTACCCCTCATATGAAAGCTTACAAAATCCCCATTCCAAAAAACCAAACCTCATAAGATTTCATCAACTACATCTCTAGATATACCCACATTAATCCGAGTAAGAAACACACCCTCTCAAACCCTCATTTATGAAGCAACCTATCCAAAAAATCCCACTAGCTCTCCCCTTAAATCCTTCACATACGTTTCTCAAAGCTATTAACCGTTGATACCACTACATCCAACGACCGTCACTTGTAATTACAATAAGAGACTGCGATCCGTGTGAGGGTCCTCTCAACCAATCAGCGCTCGACTTTTGGATTTATCTCACGTACATTTCTGACTATTTAATCCCTGTAAGATTAACGTTCATCTCGCTCATAACCAGATCTTAACGTCGGCTTTCATTTTCCGACAGATCATTCTCTCTATTTTCTCTTTCTCTCTCTAGATTTCCTAGAATTTCTGAATTCGAAACCCTAGCGAAGAAGCATTAATTTCTGCTGAAATGGCGGCAACTGAGGATACGATTGCGGCAGCGGTGGAGCAAGAGGTTGCTTCTGCACCAGCGGCGGAGGAATCTCCGGCGGAGGAGAATCCCGGCGGTGCTGAAGAAGTTGTTGGAAAAGCTAAGAAAGTTAAGGAAACGAAGGCGAAGAAACCTGCTGCTCCGAGAAAGCGGAATTCTAGTCATCCTCCTTACTTTGAGGTATGAATTTGGAATAATGTGCTTCAATTTGCTTAAAATTGCTTGAATCAATGAATTGTATGTTTATATTTGAGTTTATTGGATTGTGATTGATGTATGATATGGAATTGTGGAATTATTCCAGATGATGAGCGAAGCGATAACGACTTTGAAGGAAAGGAATGGTTCAAGTCAGTATGCGATCCAGAAATTCATTGAGGAGAAGCATAAAAATCTTCCGGCGAACTTTAGGAAGCTACTTTTGCTAAATTTGAGGAAATTTGTTGCATCTGGTCGTCTTGTGAAGGTAAAAGGATCATACAAGCTTCCATCAACTCGTTCTGCAGCTCCTAAACAAGAATCAGCTCCAGCGAAGAAGACAAAGCCTGCAGCGAAGGCGAAACCTGCTGCTTCTAAGGCCAAAACTGGTGCTTCTAAGGCGAAAACTGTTGCTGCGAAGCCGAAAGCAAAGGCAAAAACTGTTGCTGCGAAGCCGAAAGCAGCAGCAGCTCCTGCTAAGGCGGCAACAAAAGCTAAACCAGCAGCAACAAAGGCGGCAAAAGCTAAGCCTGCTGCTAAGACGAAGGCGGTAGCGCCTGCTCCAGCGAAGGCGAAAGCTGCTGGTACTAAGAGGAAGGCGGTGGCGGCTGTGAAGCCGAAGGAGAAACCGGCTAAGGCTGCTAAAACATCGACTCGATCGACTCCGTCGAGGAAGGCTGCTCCTCCTCCTAAGAAGGCTGCTACTCCTGCTAAGAAAGCGGCTGCTCCTGCCAAGAAAGCTGCTGCGGTGAAGAGTGTGAAGCCGAAGAGTGTTAAGTCGCCGGCGAAACGAGCAATGCCGAAGAGAGGGAAGAAGTGAAGTGATTGAATTGAGCTTTTTTCTTCTTCTGTGTTATTTTAGATAGATTTGGGGATGTGGTTGGGGTGTTTGTAGGGTTTGATTGGATGGGATAGTTTCTGTAAATGTTCCGATGTTTTAGTGGGTGTAATGTTGAGAGATTAATCGCCCATACGATACATGGATGTTCCAAGTTCTTTTTTCTTTTTCTTTTTTTAACTTTTGGTTAAAATTTTATCTGAGATGTTATTTAGATTTAGTGTTTAAGATGATGATGATGAGTATTAATGAAGTATGAGATGATAATTTTAGATTCACAATTGCTGGTATAATGGTTACTGCTGTATTTTATGTTTGTGTGTTCATCTGATTAATTGATGGATTTCTGAAGTCCCAAGTGTTAATGGTATGACTCTTTTCTTCTATTATTGTGATTATCAGCTTTGATTTCATTATATTTGAAAGAGTATGGGTGGTGCTGTCTGAGCTAAATTTGTTCTTAATGATTTTCAGAGAACAGCTGGTTTCCGATTGACGAGCTTGAAGCACACATGTTTTAGATTGAAATGTGCAGCAAGGATGTAAGTGAAATTAGTATGATGTAACTTAAGTATAACTGTGCAATTCGATGTGTTTGATTGTTGAAATCTTTTAAATTTCTGTGTAAATTGATATATGAATTGGTTATTTGTGATTGGATTTTTAGAGTTTTGAATTTGATTAATTTAGAAGCAATGATGCTGTGTTTCCATGGGTTGTGCATCTTCGTTCTCAATCCTTTTCATTACTTAAGAATTGTGTTTTGTGTGGGGGCGAATTGTGATTCTATTCTCATTGTGTTCAGATGTGTGATTGATCTCTTGAGTTCATGACTGATCAATTGGGTTTGATTTGAGAAGCATAAAAGAGTACTTCTTCTTGAGGAAGAAACGTGCTTAGAATATGTAGTTGAATCTTGCATATATGACAAATTACCCTGTCAAGCACTCCTTGAATGGAAGCCTGGAAGGTTTCAATAGTACTCCATTGAAGTGTTGACTGAGAAGAGGTTTTCAATATGCTGCCATGTTACCACTACCGGCTCAGCTGCTATGAGCTCGAGGCTGTAATCTGGCATATTAGTGCTTCCTAACCTGGCAAATGGCAATGGCTGTGTTTTTCTGAGGATCTAAAATTTTGTTGTCCCTCATTACCCCCCACAAGTATGTTCATTGGGCTCGGGGTGTTTGAGAGACTTTATTGTGCTGATAAGTAAGACTTGTGAGGAGAATTGAGGTTATGCAATAGCGCGAGAGCATGAGATTAGCCAAGACTTAGCTTGACTAGAACGTTTATTGACCATGACTAGATAAAGGCGATAGCACGGGAGCGTGAGTTTGAGTCTGGTTAGGAAAGTCGGACCGAGCTCGGGAGGAGGGAAGAACAATAGGAGGTCAAGACTAAACCAACACATTTACACTCAATTAGGTTTCCTGTTCATTAGTCATAGCAACATAAGAAAGGCGAGAGGTGGATCTACAGCACTTAAAAGAGTTCTTAGACATTTTAGCCATCTTTCGAAATCTGGCTGTTGGCATCATTCCACACCAGCCATCAGGGTGCATAAAATCTGCATGCATGCTTAGCACTTTAGCAGGACACAGCTCATAGTCTGTTCAGCAATTCAACAGAATCTCAACTATGAATCCATCTTCTTTGAAAGCCTGAATAGTAGTAATAAGAGGCTTAAGGATTGAAGTGAATAAATACAGGCTGTAAGAGATAATTTGTCTTTGAAGTCTGATTTTCCTTAAAACAAATCCATGATCAAGATCTTCCAAAGCCAACACCCTATGTTACTCAGACACGTATTGAGTGTCTACTCGGATACGGGTGTCCAAGTGTCCGATTCGGCTATTTTGTAGAAAAAAGTCAAGTTTTTAGTTTAAAATGAAGTATCCAAGTAAAGTGTCGTGTCAGACACGACACGACACGACACCCGATTTTTGCGGTAAATGAAGGTGTCGGAGTAACATAGCCAACACCAACTTTTTTCCCTTTTCGAGCTTCAATCCTCTCAGGACTTGGAAATCCTATACTTTTCTCATTCTTTAATCTCCAATGGCCTATACTTTTCCAAAATGGACACAAAAACTCGCTTAAAAACCAGAGACACTTTTCTCTTTTCCTCGAATGAGAATGGGATTCAAACTAAAAGTGTAGGGACGCTGGACCATCTTCAGTTGACAGAAACACACTTCCATCACTTGCTAATCCAAGTTTGCACAACTAGAAATACAGGTTTTATATGCAGATAATTTTCTCAGATAAGTAAGCCAGCCTCTTAAAGGTCACTCAAAATTTAAAACGATTTTTTATTTCAAGGTTCTATTCTTGCCTCAGAAGTTAAAGCTCCTATAGAATTGCACCATGTCACTGATATATCTATAAGAAAGAAAGATAACTGTCTGAGCCTGCAATGTTATATTGAATTCCCAAAGAATCTATTCTACAAGTATGGAATATAGATTGCACAAATTACATTCGAAATCATATCAAAGGATACAAGGAAGATAAACAAGATTTAACAGCTAGCTTCTAAGTTTTAACAGTCTATACTCCTTTAATTATGAGTATAATGGTTGGCAGTTGTCAGATTCAAGACCGCTCTTAGTTCATCATCCATGCAAATGCCAATTAAACTGGTAACACCAATTCGAAAAAATCTGATATGTTGAGGTGAAACAATGATGAGCAACCAACAATTGTATAATGCTTCTTTCAGCAATCTAAGCTGAACTAATTACACTTATCAATTTAATAGAAGTATAAACTCTTAGATAAGAAGATCTGCATTAAGAACAAGACGTGAAATAAACCAATTTCAAGATAAGAAAAGCTAAGAGTCCAATCAAGTTATACTTTACAAAAGGGAATGCCAGGAAAATCACCACGAGCATAGAATTCGAAGAACAATTAACAGTCAGATTACCAGTAAACCATCACGTATAGTGTCAAGAGCTTCAACAGGGAAGGAGAACCTCTGGATATTTCACACTTTACTGTAAAGTTAATGAGGCTGAATTTCGGCTTGTATGTTAGTTTTACCCAAACTTAAAAGGTGATCCTAGTTACTAACCATCATGAATCTGTCATTCTGTTGTTTCAGCATCCTACAGTCAAAAATGTAGGAGATCAAGGGCAGAACATATTGGTCAAGACTCAAACAATGTGAGAAGAGAATCTGTTCTATGCCTTGGTCATATGATAGAGCAATAAAATCAGGTTAAAAATTTGGCAAGATAAACAGGGTTAATACAGGGAGTGTGATCAGTGGATTTTAGACTCATTAATTAGGATTAGTATTGGGTCATTTATTTGCATTTTAGACCATGTAGCTTCCTTTTCTTTTCCATTTGCATCCTTTCTCATGATTTCGTGTTTTGCATTAGTTTTTAGAGCATTTGCATCCCCCTCCCCTTATCTAACCTCGTTTCAAGTGTTGCTTGCTTAGGCGTGATGAAATAGGTCAAGAACAGGGGAGCTGTTGCTCCATTTGCTAAGGAATGACCGCTCCGTAGCCCAGAAATTGAAGCAGGGAAGCAGGGGCTGGAGCGGTCATGGAGCGCCCGCTCCATGTGTTTCGGAGCGTGTCGCTCCACTGTGCCGTCGTGCGTCTTTGTATTGCTGTTTTTACTTATTTGCCCTTACTACTTGGGGTATAAAAACCCATTTTGTAATAATGATTAACTTGGATTTAATTCCAGATTTTAATTAGTTTTAATATAGAGAGAGTAGAGAGAGAAGTTGAATGTTTAGAGAGAGAAACTAGAGCTAAGAGTTGAATATTGATGATTGAAGCTATTTCAATGGAATTTTGCAATTGATTTTCATCATTTTTTGAGTATTTCTTCTTACTCTTCCATTTATTTGCTTTAATACTTGCTTTGTTTTGATTTAGCATTGATAAGTAGTAATTAGTTGTTTATTAGCTTTGTTAAGATGATTTTCACCATTGTTGAATCACCATTATTGCTTCAATCTTTATTTTACCTTTTTCATGGCTAGAGAGTAGATTAGTAACTAGGGGAATGGGATGACATTGCTAATCATGAGCTGACCTAAAAAGCCAAGCTTAAAGGTTAGACCTAGGTAAAATTAGGTTGTCTAGTTTGAATTAATTGTTATGTTTAATTGATTGATCACCATTTAAACTATTTTGGGTATCTTAGGTGAAGGATTGGGAAATGAAGCCAAGATTGGCCTTAAGCTAGTTGATGCGTCGAAGTTATTCGCCAATCTTAGGCGATTTTTGGATGGTTTTGTGTGTCGGTTTGTGTTTAGAGTTCGGGTTTTGGTTTGGTTTGGTGTTAAAGAGATCTAGAGAGTCGTGTCGCAAGTTTTGGTGTTTGTCTTGGTCGTGCAGCATTCTATCATCTTCCGAAGCATCAAGTCATCCAAATTCTCAGCGGCACGTCATTTCGAAGCCTTCCGAAGTCCTTTGAAGCTTCCGAGCCAAGCTCCAAGTCTTCCGATTCCAAGCTCCAAGCATCGAGCCATTGCAGCGGCCAAGCCACCTGAAGGAGGATCTTGCAAGGCTTCCAATTTCTTTCTTCCCCATCCCCTTTATGTTATAGTTCTTGAGAAGGGGGGGGTGGCAGTAGCCTGTCGCGGGTTGCGACCTGCCACTCGCACCTCGCGACAGTGGTTGCGGGTCGCGACCAAGCAGTGCCGCCCACCTCTCTTTTCTTTTATCTTTCCTTCTACGAATGGTTTTTATCATATGTTTTTAGATCGTTTTTATTTGTAGAGAGAGAAGGAGAACTGAAAACACGAACAACTCTTAGAGATCTTTGGTGTAAATCATGTATGTTCTAGCGTAAACTTGTTCTTGGATCCGGTTAGTTGAAGCTTTCAACTCTTGTATGTGAGAACTCTTGTTCTTCTCATCTCCATTGGTTATTGTAAGGTCTCTTGAGCTTATTTCATTGATATTTGCATAATCTTACTAGGAGTACTACTAGTGTAGTTGTGTGAATAATCAAATGCTAGAGTTAAGAACATGACCGGTTACTTATGTTTTTAGTTCTTTGGTAGCACACTAGGTGTTTGATGTAATGCTGATTTGTTGCTTCAAGTACTTAGAGAGATTTTAAGGAATGAATGTTCATACATTTGCTTGGAGGCTTGGAGCTAAAGCTGTGTTTCTGATATAAGGTATGATTATTTTCATTTCTTTCTTACAAGAAAATAGGTACCTTTTATTCCCCGTTACTCAAAATGACTCTCTAGAAGTATTTTATTCAAATCGGATGTAGAAGACAAATATTAGAAGTTTAGGGCATCTGCTACTCTACATGCTAGATATATCTCCATAAAGAATGTGATATAGGATCTTGGATGTGTCACTTGAATGCATCAGGCAAATGTCAGATTTTGAGATAAGCTATATGAACATCGTGCGGTACTGGTGATTATTTTGTTGATGTTCATGAATTTGAGGGTTGACATTTCGACACATGTGAGTAGTCTGTCATAGTGTCATTGGTGGTTGGGTTGGGAGCCTGATGCAACCTTTTTTGGAATTGCACTGTGAATTAATAGCTTGTTGTTACTTGTGCTTTATTGATCTGCATTCTGTATACTTCCCAAAATGATGTTGCAGCTGTAAAAATCTAAATCGATATTAGCAGTTAGATGATGTCCTTGGATCTACATACAAACTTGTAACATTGTTCTATAAGCTTCTCCTGGTATTTCTGGTGTCAATTGTCCCTTCAACTCTTTGGATTGAATACTTTAGTTCCTGTTGCACATTTAATCTTGAAGGTGAAGATACTATGTCATTCCAAATAGAGCCGTCTTGGCATGCTGGGTTTGGTCTTTTGTAAAGTTCATATATGTTGTCTGCTTCCTCATTTAACTCCGCAATTATCTTCACACATTTGAATTCCTCTGGATCAACAAGTAGAGTCTTATCTCTGTCCTTCCATCCTATCAACTTCAGACAAAAATGGTCTTTAGTATGATCATTTTTAATAAAAAATACAGTCCTAGCAGGCTATGTGGGTGCAATTGTATTGTGCATTTTGAATTTTTGATCTCTGCTTTCATCCAGACTACAATAAAGCAGAGGCTGCAGAGGGAACAAAACTAATTTAATGCTGTGTGAACGATCTTAAGTCTAGCATACACATCGATGTTAAACTTCCTCATGGGTGCATGTACATACTGTGCAAGCAGCTTATGCACAGATTCAGATACACACACACACACACAAGGTTAAGATTTTGGTTCATCTGGAACTGTATGTGTTCAACACAAGGTTAAGATTGCGTACATCCGACCCCCCCTTATGTTGCCTTATGGCGGGAGCCTTTGAGGCCATTGGGGTAATGTTGTTGTTGTTGTTGTTGTTGTTTGGATAAAAGGTGAATGAAGAGCGAAATAAGTAAGAAATAGTACCTTCGGCGGGCCTTCCAATGTATTTGTGCAATATAATCTGGCCTGGTCTACTAGCTGGCAATATGCTGGAAATGCATTTGCAAATCTTTTATGAGATTTAAGCTGTGAACTCACCCTCACACCTCTTCCACACAAGATAGCCCTCCTGCATATACAAAAGGAAACAGTTTCTTTAGTTTTACTTGATTAAGATCCTGCCAGTACATGAGTCTATGACTGATGGTAGCCGTTTCAAAGGACATTGGTTCATGCTTACCTTATGCCTCTAATCACAGCTAAATAGGCATCACACATGACACCAACCAGCTCTATTCGGTATGGCCTTCTTTTGTTAATGGTTATTGGCTCGTCCTCTTCATCTTCTACTTGTTCCCAGTAGTTTTCTGTTACTGTTCCATCCTTAGCCACATGATAACCAGGTCCCATACGGTACCGTTTACGGTGGACATTCCTGGCCATAGTTATTGTCTGCACCACGAAGGGCAGCCAAGATAGGGTACCATCCATGATCACATCCCGGCCCTCATTCAGTGCTGTTACCAGTACTGAAGCTGCTGCATCTGCGGATGATTGATGAACCTGTTTGAAAATAGAATCTTTACCGAAATTAATATGATTATAAAAAAAATACTGTAACAAAAGTAAGGAATGAGCGAGATTGATTGTTGATGGCCTAGGAAGTATTATGTATTTTGATCTTTCACTGTCTGTTCTGCGAGAATATAGCCATGCCATGTCAAATTTCTGTGTGATTCAATCACTATAGAACATACAAGAACTGGAGTAATATGAGAAATGATAAAAAGTTATGGTGTCCTTGTGATGAAGGCACAAAGGTTGGAGTCGACTAATAGTTTGGAGTCTAGTGCCAATGTTTTTCAGGGGAGTACGTCATGTAATCAAAAGAATTAATTTTTTTGATAAATCTATGTCTTACTCTGATGACTTTGAGGAAACAAACAAGAGAACAATAGCCTGACAATTCGTTCTAGTTTGGTTATGTATGTTCAATTCACCTTTCTCCTGATGCATTTGTGTTCTTTAGTACTGTCTCAATTGTTTGATGTGCACTAAACAGCATGGATGTGAACTTTATTTTTTCTGCAAAAGTAATACTCTCTATTTCACAAGTTTTCTGATTGTTGTTTCAAGTAAAATCAGGTTGTAATGATTTTAGTACACTGCTTAAAAAAATATGATTAATTATACCTATATGTATCATGATGCTTGTATCATTCAAAACATAAAATAGGTACTTATGTCCAAATTGTGTTATTGAAGAGTATATCTGCACAATTTACTGCTGGAGTGAAGAGAGATTTTTTTCACAAGATGTGTAGTTTTTACTTTTAAGCACCGTGATGAGTATGAGTGTGAATCGATCCAAGCGATGGAGCCATTAGAAGACTAGATCATGTAGTTGGAGGGTAGGAGGAGATAGAGACAATTACCAGTTCGGCTGTGTGGACTGCGTCATGATGGCCCCTGGAGCTTAGGGCTTTATAAAATAAATCTGTTTCTTTGAAAGCATCTGCTTCTATGACTACCGCTTGTCCTGATGCCTCTTGCCAAAATGGTCTGCATGGATGACCAAGATAACAACGTTAGTTCCTAAAGGTGTCAATACTTATTAGTAGAGCGATTTCGTTTTAATGAAACACTGTTTTCGAGTCGTAGATGACCAAATTGCAACAAGAATCTTGTTTAAGTCCAATGTTGTTGTGGGAGAGCAACCATGCATGGTGAGTTGTTGAAATAGAGTATGGATTTTGTGGTGAGTTTTGAACTCTGTAATAACCACTGCCATAGCATCAACATCTAGGATGATTTTTATACATCAATTTGGTGAATTTTCTACCGATTAAGACATTATTGTTAAAGGAGTATCCTGGAAAATGTGTGCATGCTGATTAGTAATCATTTTGTGCACCTCAAATTGCTACTCCATCAAGGCACATTTGGTATTTTCAAAAGTATATATGTGATTTTCAAGCATATAGGTGTTTTCACATCGTAGATGGAAAACACGTACTTGTTAAAACACTTAATGTACCTTGTTGGAGGAGTGCTCCATGGTGCGCAGAAAAATTATGCTGATTGCTCATTATATAAGTAAGAGTGGACGCAGGAATGGACAGCTATACTCTAGAGTCGTCGATGTTTGCCAATACTAAACAGGGAATTATTTTCTTCACTGTTCAATCCAAGTTTGTTAATTTAATTACTTGCAGAGTGAATTTATAAAAGAAAAGCAAATCTTACTCAATGAGGATGTCTTTGAGGACAGTACTCTTTCCAGCCCCCATTCCACCACCCATGAAGAGGAGGACTGGACTTCTATCTTTGAAAGCTACTGGTGCCATCACATCTGTACATTCAGACTCATCAATCTCTGGTTTTGGCTGAGCAAGTCCAATCGCTTTCATTTCTTGTACCAACGTCGTAAAAACTCTGGCTACCTTCAAATCTTTGGTCACCTTCTCTATTATCTTCTCCCTGAACTCGTCAAATTTCAATTGGCAAATGTCTCAATTCTATTATGTATATAGGTTACTTCATTCATTGCACCCCAAAAGGAAAAGGGCATGAAGCTTATCTAGTTCTAAAGCTAATATATATTTTTCTTGTTTCATATGATGCATGCTAGCGTTTGTATTTGTAGACCTACCTTGATGCTGCAAGCAATATATTCTTGAGCTTCTTTTTTGGCTCGTGTTCTGGTCCCTGCATCACCTGGAAATTCATACGAGTGTAGAACGAATAAGATATCGATCATGTGACTACATACATACAAATTCATGGGCTTTTTATTTGCAATAGATTTCACCTGCTTGAGGGCAGTTTCTGCATAACTCCAATGAAAGGCGAAGTAACTGAGTATGCATCGTTCGAATTCCTCCACTAGCTTGATGAATAGCGAATCACAATCTGGATCAAGGGCGAAGAACGAGTACACACTATCCTCCCAACCATCCCTCTTTTGTATATAATCTGATGCCAATCTGTTTAGTTGTGGGCATAGCCTTCTGTCTGAGAATCCTAATTGCCTTGCTGCCCATATCATCATAACACACATTTATTCATAACATATTATTATCAGCTCTCTATAATATGTTATATGTATGGGGAGATCACGATTACTATTCTATGTTACACACTTAAATAACAGGTTGTACGTAGAAGATATATAGTATAATTTACCTACGTAATGGGAAAATCGTTCGAGCTTCACCACCCTTTTAGAGCTATCAAATTTGACCCTAGGGACGAGTTTGTGGTGTTGAAGATCGCGCTGATGAAGATATGCAGCTGCAGCTATTATTAACCCAAGGGAAGACGCGAAAAGGACCGTGTAACTCGATTTGCCATAGCCATCTGAGGATTTATTATGACATTGAGCATTGTTAGAATAATATGAGTGAGAGGAAAGGATGGTATTATGAAGGGAAGTTGTTATCAACGTTAATATTTCCATTGAACAAGAAAATGATACATTGCCAAAACTAGTACAAAGAGGAGTTAAAACTATATTTATTGTGTTTTGTTAGAACAGGATCTGATCTTACCTTGCTGCATTTCTCTGAATGATTGGGCATAGGAGGAGAGAGAAATTCATGTTTGTGTTGAGATGGCAGATAAAGGGGGGTCATTTAGTGGAAGAGATCACTCTTTGCCATGCAATTCGTTGAGATTAGTTTTTGGGTTAATCTAATCTTCTAAATGTGACATGTGGATTGTGTTTGTTATAGGATTTTTTTTTTTGTTTTTGCCTAGTTTTTATTATAGGATTTCTGTTTTGTAATGTAGATATATTATGCTAATTATTGATGATCTTCCTTTGCTCAAAACTAATACACTCAATATAAACTGCACTGCTGATTAGTTAAATTGTTTTATCTGGTGATTTTGAATATGGGTAGATTTCTTCTAGCTATTTTGAACATTTTGTTTGATAGAAAATAATATGCTTCGGTGCTCGTTAGTCGTGACTATAATAATAAGCTATTTTGTTCGTGAATTCAATCATGAACATACATTTTATATTAGTAATATTATATCTTTAAGAAGTTATAAGAACATTAATGTTGTCGTATTATTTAATATTATTTTATGGTTGTTTGCAAACTTTGCATAGTTTAGGTTTTAAAATGCCGCTAAATGCAAGTATGAAACTTATGAAACGCGATATACTTTTGGGATCCTAAAAAATCACACATGTTCTTTTGATTTAACTTGGTATGTTTTAGTTATAAGATCTTCATTGTGATAGTTATATACGTCATGTTTTATTCTTTATTGACTACGTTTTGACTCGTACGTAGGATACTTACCAAGTTTTCATGTGGTGATATCGACTCTTTGCTTTTGTGGAGAACAAATTGTATATTTACATTATTCATCTCTTGCCTTATTTTTTGTTGGTAAAGGTGGGAAAGTCAATAAATGTATAACAATTATGTGAAGAAAACTCATTTCCAAAGACTTAGTTATAATCATGTAATACTTTATTTTACGCACTTTTGTTCCTATATTTTATGTGATTTGAGACCTTTTCCTGTTTTTCAATTATTTTAATATACTGAATAAAAATAATACATATCTAATCTTATAATCTATGATACAACGTGTATATAATGAGAGTCTTTAGAGACTATTTGCTTTTGTACAAATTCCTAAGCTAAGTTAAGTCAAATAAAATGTTCTATATAGTTGTTTGAGTAAAAGGATAGCATGACTCTTTTGGGCATCCATTCTTCTAATTAATCTTTTAATCTAATTTGTACAATATTTGCCAAAAATATATATTTCACGATCAAGAATTACTAATTGTGTTACTAAGCCACTTTTATTTAATTTAAGAAATGTATTGATCTTAATGAAATGGTCTTTTAGATGCTATCATATTATTTAAGCTTTTGTGATTAATATTTGCTTAAGATACTTTTCAAGTAACTCTACCAACTCAAATATTAAGATAGCCGCATATATTGACATATGTGCTACTTAAAAAATTAAACTCTGAGAAAGGTAAAAGTAGAGAGGAAAATTATAGGCGACTCCTTGTGATATTGGTGACTTAATGAAAAGAAATCTAACCTATACTTTACTCCGGCCCGCCCCCCTCCATGCTAAAACTATAAGATTTGGACACTTCACGCTATTTTGAAATATAATTTCCAACATAGCATCTACATTCGAGGAAGTCTGCAAATTTTATATATATAAATTTTACTAGGTAAAAGTTGCAAAATTTAAAGGCTTGTTCAATATCTTGATCACTTTTTTCTTTTTATTTTTTGAAATTTAAAGAATCATATGATATAGGTGGCACAATAAATCTACAATTGGTCCTAACTTTCTCTAGCCTTTCTAATTTTCAACACTGTCAACAAAAAATTGAAAGCTAGTTCTTTTTGGATTTCATAAATGTTAGTTCTCGGAGACCTTTCCCGTCGGTATTGTTTTTAATTTTCAACTTTCATTTGTTGAAAACTAAAATTAAATTTATGAAAACCAGATTATACCGAAAATAAAAAATAAAAAATAAAAAATTATGAGAACCAGTTTAAATAGTTTCTAATTATTTTATTAGTTTATAAAATGGATCGAGAAGAGTAGACACAGAACTACATGCGTACTCCAGTCTTCCATCACTATAGTAGGCAACAGTGTGGTAAGTGCAATTCAGATTTTTTTACAAAAACTTATGTTAGAAAGTTTTATCTATATACATATGGATGGACCGTATACAACTTTAAAATAAAGCTGCAAGGTTTTACCATTAAAGATTAGGTTTTCAAAACATAACACCTTAAGCATTTGTGTAAGGTTTTAAGTTAAAACGTTATTGTTTTAAGTTAAATTTTTAACTACAATCTATTCATAACCATGTAGATAGACCGTCTACCTCAAAACTTACTCAAGATTTTTTTAACATTATATAGTAAAAGATTCTCCAAAACCTTATCCAATTTGACCGAACCATTTCCATTGATACTGCCCAATCAAAATATTTTTCCACTCTATCATGTATTACAAAATAATACCGTCTAAGTATCAATTTTTTTTCGAGACCTGAAAAAATCGCTAATTTAATTTTGGTTTTGGTGGGTGACTTTCTTTTTCTTGAATTTTTTCTAACTACACATGTCAATTTTCAAGGAAGCTAATTTAAATTGGCGTTTTTTTAAAAGTCATTCATTCAATTAACGATTTTATTTCACTTGTCCTTAATTATGATGGTTCAATTACCAAGACGGTATAGTAGATTTTTTATTAAAATAACATGAAAATTATTTTCTGGTGGAGACCACTACCTTGAAAAAGATTTTAATTTTTTTGGATGAAACCTAGGGCTAGTCTACTAACCCCCGGAGCTCCAATTGAGGGTAAACAGTTGACCAATGATATCTTTTCAATTCCAAAGGCCGGAGTTCCGATCTCGACCAATTAGTTGAGGTATAAAGTGAGCTACTAAGAGCATCTACAATGGTTGCAAATATAAAAATACTTCAAGCTAGTAGCTGACAATTGGACATTATAACTTATTTGAGTTAGGCAGCCTAAACAAGCTACTAGCTCAATTGAGATCAAAGAGGAGAGAGCAATAAATGCTCATGATTTAAAGAATAAAAATTGATGTTGGTAGAAAACATTTAGCTACATACATTGTTGCTTACCAATGGAGGAAATGATGACTTAAAAGTAATATAACTAGAAATTGTGAGGTGGCATTGCTAGCAAAAGAGAGTAGCTAGACCATTGTAGATAAAAATATATAAAAATTTAAATTTTTTTGGTGTACCACGCGGTTCACCCTTTGGATTAATCTGCATTCGGGGATCAGTTCTGGACAGTTAGGTTCCAGTCCCCTCTCATTTATTATTACGACTTTTACAAGGAATCGAACACGTCCTACCAAATGCAGCCCCAATCACCACTTACACCAACTATCAATTTGCCAAAAAAAATTCAATTGTAAAAAGTTCCTGGAATAAAATTAGATGGCAAAACTTGTTGAATTGATATCACCTCAGTCTCTTACCCCGGTCACTAGCTCTTCCACTAGCCGGTGGTGTTGCTAACAATGGTTTTCATCAATCAAAGAAGTTTTGCCACTGTTGTTGCTCAAGCAACATCAATGGCAGCATCTTCATCTTCATCTTCAACAGGTAAAAAGCTCTCATCATTATTTCTTGTAAACCCATTTGAACCCACTTTCCCTAATCCCAGAATTACTACACTAACTTCAATTTCCAAAACTGAAAACAATAATACCCAATTCTTCAAATACTTAAGAACTACTTGCAGGGCAGGTCAAATCAGTATAGAAGAAGCAAAGTCTTTGTTTGATCATATGCTTAACATACATCCCATCCCACCCATTTCAGCTTTTAATTCTCTGTTGATTGCTATGGTTAAAATTAAGCATTTTCATCATGTTGTTTACTTCTATAAGAGGTTGAATTTTAGTGGGTTGGTTCCCAATTTTTTATCCATGAATCTTGTTTTGAATAGTTACTGTAGTTTGAAATGTAGTCGTGCCGGGTTTTCGGTTCTAGGGTTGATGTTGAAATTGGGTTGTGAGGCGAATGTGGAGACGTTTTCGTATCTGGTTAAAGGGTTGTGTTTGGAGGATAAGATTGGTGAAGCTGTAGGGTTGTTTAGGAAGATATTGGAATTGGGTTGTAAGCCAAATGTGGTTACTTTTGGGATTTTGATTAATGGGTTGTGTAGGACTGGGAATGCTAAAGCTGCGTTGCGGTTGCATCGAGAAATGGGAAATGAGGGGCTTGGTTTTAGGGTGGAACCTAATTTAGTGTCTTATAGTGCTCTTATTGATGGTCTTTGTAAAGAAGGGTTTGTCTCTAAGGCTAAAACATTGTTCATGGAGATGAAATCTGAGGGAATTTCTCCTGATGTTGTTGTTTACAGTTCTTTGATCGATGGGTTTTGCCATTTTGGGAGTTGGAATGAGGCGAAGGGACTTTTTGACGAAATGTGGGACCGAGGCATCGAGCCTAATGTGGTGACCTTTAATGTGCTAATCAATGAACTTTGCAGAAAAGGCAAAGCAAAAGAAGCAAAAGGACTGTTGGAGTTGATGATAGAGAGAGGTGTGGTTCCTGATACAATTACATATAACACATTGATAGATGGCCTCTGTTTAGTTGGTAATGTTGATGATGCGACAGAAGTGTTTGAGTTATTAGCAAGTAGTCGTTGTGGTTGTGACGTAATTAGCTATAATACATTGATTAATGGGTATTTTAGACATCGGGATGTAGATGAAGCATTGAAGTTATATTCAAATATGATTAGTAATGGAATTCGGCCAACAATTGAAACTATGAATACCTTACTGACTGGTCTTCTTCGACGTGCACGAGTTGAGGATGCAGGCAGAATTTTTAGTGAGATGGGGGATTTTGGTCTCACACCAAATTTAGTTACCTATAACATATATTTGGATGGGCTTTGCAAAAACAATTATCTTCAAGAGGCAATGGAACTCTTTCATAAGTTAATAGCTCGTGGATTAAAGTTCGGTATCAGAACCTATAACTGCCTCATTAATGGGTTTTGTAAGGCGGGAAATTTTGAAGCTGCCAAAGAGCTGTTCTCTGGATTATCTGCTGTTGGTTTGAAACCAACAATGGTAAGCTATGGAGTCATGATCCATGGGTTATGCATGAGAAGAAAATTGGAAGAGGCTTATGCTTATTTTGAAGGAATGGAAGGGGAAGGATGTGTCCCTAATACTTTTATAATCAATACACTATTGCATGGGTTCTGTAAGAAAAATGATAGCAAGAGGGTGATGGAGCTTCTTCAAGAAATGGAGAAAAGAGATCTTTCACCAGATTTATTCACTGCTTCTGTAGTGGTAGATTTACTCTCTAAGAATGAAGATCATAAGGAGTTGCTTAATAGTCTACCAACCTTCCCAATGCAAGCTATAGCCAAATTATCAACATACAAGTCCTGAAAATCTGACTTAGCTGCAAAATTTTCTCTCTTCCTTTGTTTTACTGAAAGCGAGACTTGTCCGACTACCGAGTAGCAGAGCAGCCTGCTCTCTCTTGCAGACTTTAGCCTATTTAGTATTTTCAACAATTGGCTATGGGCTTGCACACTTGCATAACTGAGCACCTGAGTCTACTTGGAACAGACAGTCTTGGAGCATTTGTGATGTATATTGTCATATGATATATATGTGGCATATGTAGATACACATGAGCATCTTATTCACGGACCATTTGACCAGAGCTGGTAGGCTGCCAAGGCTGGTACTTGATAGCTGTCACCTTTACATTTGACTTCGAGTAATATTGTTGCTATTTTTCTCATAGAAGTATGTTACATGCACAAATGGGCTTCATGCTGTAAAGATGATACGAAGATCCCAGAACAAGATCAGGTGACATTAGGAGCAGCACCATAAAAATCCTCATTTGGAAGCATTTCGATTCCTTGGGAAGTTAGTTTAGCTATTGGACTTACTAAGTGCTGAAGGCCTCAAGCCAAGAGAGAACAATTGGAAGCTGTATATTGTTTGAGCTGCATTGGCATTAGACGACGGCAAGCAAGCTGTGGTACAAATTATCACTTTTCAGCCCTCTAGGTATGACAATTTTCTGGCTTTCCTCGCATGAATGTGGTGAAAATTTCCATTTCTATTGTTACCTAGACACTTGCAATACAGCTCACAGAAAACATGCTAGGAGAACAAATACTTGATCACACTTGCAAATCTATTGGTTCTTTGAGCATAATTCATTCACTTCTTCGAATATTCATTTATGACAAGTAGGAGCCATCTAAGAAGACGGCTCAACCAAACCCTTTTGCATACAATGTATTGCACGTTTTGTGTATGTCCCTTTTACCTGTAATTTTCATGCAATATCATCTGTTATTAGAGTTGATGGCTAGCCTTTTCTGTGATTTGCAGTCGTTGTTGCATCGTAGCAGTAGGAGCCTTATTTAGTTGTTTAAGAGATGTGATTACAATACGAGGCAGGAATCTGCTGAGGATGTTAATCAAGTAGCATAACTACTAACTCTAAGGTTCACAAAAGTATTTAAGTTTTTGAAACATTGTAATGCAAAAAGATTCTTAAAGCTAATAATGACCCTAGTGGGAAGCACAATCGAGAAGATATTTAGAAACTGAATTGAGTGCCTGGTGCCTGGGTATGATGTCCTGCTCATGCCTATTATAAATGGCAATAGTTGGTAGTAGAAGAATGGAAGTGTTTGTTAGACCTTAAAGTATCCATACAAAGATTAGTCAAAGCTTTAATGATTGCTCTTAATCCCTGTAAGCTGGCAGGGTAAAAATAGTACTTCCTCCGTTTCAAAAAAAATGACTACACTTTCCGTTTTAAGAAGTTACAAATTAATGACTACACTTCTCTTTTTTCCTTCTTTTGGTAACTTTTTCTCTCTATCTCTCTCCTACCACATATCTTACCCCACAATCTCTCACACAAACAAAAAGTGCCTAGGATTCCGCAAAAAAGAAGTGTAGTCATTTTTTTGAAACGGAGGAAGTATGCAACAACAACAACAATAATACTAAAAGCCTAAATTCCAATAGCATGGGGTTAGCTGTATAGTCAAGATTATACCTCGGTTGGCCTCCTCATAGACCATCTTCTCCATTCGCTTCTGTCAAGTTCTGTATGCTGTCACAAACCTAATTGTCTTATGTCATTCTTAATTTTATATATACAAATTATCTTTAGCTTATCCTGACTTATAAAATCTCCATAAACCTAACTTTCCATTACCCTTACCGGTGCATTATCTAGTTCGCGTCTCACGTGCCCAATTAAACCAGCGTAATGGTTCTCTCTTATCTTATCATCAATAATTCTAACTCCAACCTTTACAAATATCTTCATTCCAAATTCTATCTTTTGATAATTTCCCACACATCCATCACAACACCCTGAGTCTCTGACCCATACAATAATGTTGGTACTTATAGCATGTATATAGTAATCTTGTAGAGTCTAGACTCTAGACCTTAGAGTTTAGATGGGCCCTTGGGTTCCAAAGAGAACCTAACCCTCTTGAGCGAATTTGAATCCTTGCAAGACTAGCTTCTAGATGTGCCTGTGAAATGCCCTTATGCTTCCGAAAGGCTATGTTTGAAGTCACACTTCCTGTGTTCTTTCATAATCACTATATTTCTGTTGTATATTCATTATGAATCACTACGTACTTCCATAGCCAAAGTAACTTTTCCCTCTTACATACTATTTCACATGGTATTGAGGACATCTTGTATCTCACATGTGTCTACTTTTACCATTTCCTTAATATGTGTGACCCAAGGGTATATAGTAGATTATTTCAGAACGGTGTAAGTATGTACTTATTCAGTTTCATAATAAGTGAAACATAGAGGTATGACATTATTCTGTCTGCACTGCATGAATATTAAGATTGACTTCTGGGGTATCTTGACATCTTGAAAGAAAAAAATGTTAGGAAAATGTTTGAGTTGGTGTCTACTATCAAGTAACTGAAGAGGGCAGGCTGAGGTTCCTCAATTTATAGTCACTACACGATCCTTCTCAGTTCTGCTTCTTTAGCAGAGCTGGTCACTTCGATTGCAAAGCTAATAATATTGTTTTAGGTTTTTTTTTTTGGTTCAACTCTAAATATTGAATCGAATGATCTTAGATAAGGTGAAGTAAAGAAATGCATCTAACCCATTCCAGTCTCTTATTATAGCTGCTGGGTTCATTTTCGATTATAACATTTCATGTTATTTCCTGCCATTGTCAATTAAGATGTGATCTAGATGTAGAAGATAGATAAGTCAAGTGGCCGGTGGTATTGGTCATATAAGAAGTTGCTGTGATCGTATAATGATGGCTAAGTGGGCAAAGTTTTGTCAATTTTCTCCATCTCTCTTCCCGAGGCACTGATAAATTGCACACACTATAGCATGTAAAGTGGATAGGGCATTATAAGTTCTACACTAAATGTCATCCATTTGTCCCCATATTAATTCATATGTGAGAGGACACATTCTAATACTATTCTTTTCCCAAGATGGGGCTAACATAGCCCATATAGTAGTGGCAATGGTTTAGGGTGAGAAGTGTACTGGAGTTTAAACCTTAATAATAACGGAACTTTAAACTCAGCACTTGATAAGGAGTCTAGCATTTTAGAGTATTTCCAAATGCTTCTCATAGTATTTGTAATTATCCACTCGTAGTTCTTTTCATGTTGTGATTCAAAATTTCCATAACCTGATTATGACTTACAATGGTTGGAACTTGGAAGCTTCATTACATCAGATGCCATTTTCTTAGGCTACAGTCAGCTGAAACAACCAATCCTTTTGGTTATATAACTGTAACTCAGTTTGTATTCAGATGGACAATATGACCTTGTTTCCTCACTTATTGCTGATAATTCTTTTTGAAGAAACATATAGAAGATCAATTTCTTAGCTGCATATGGGCAAAGGAGAAGAAATTGCTCGTCATTGAAGATTTGTGATATTGTGAAGGTGCTTTGCAATTTGGCATCTACGGGAAAGGAACCCTGAGTCGAGAAAGGTAGTGATACCAATATGACTGGGTACAATACATTCGTCAATCATTATATAGGCATGGGCCACAACGGGATCTGAACCAAGTTTAGCTTTAATCATTAAACGGGTCTAGGCTGTACCCATCATCCTGAGGAGTAATTTCTGAAGCTTATAAAGTGGTTTATTTCTCTCATACAACTCAAGTGGGTTTCTTCATGGGATCTCAAGTTCTCAACCAATGCTTTTGAGCAATTTGGAGGATATTACAGCGAGTGCGGATGGTGGTCGTTAATACAGATGATTACTCCGTTTGAGGATGATGATAACAGACACAATAGCCTTGTTCGGAGCTATGCGTAAAAATCCCAGAAATTTTGTGCAATTCTCTAATGGATCTATGGGGCAATTTTCTAATGGGACGCACTTGTCAGATCAGGTGCTATTTTTATCTTGCTTCTCTAAGAATTTGGGTTATTTTTTGCACTTTGCATGGAGTAAATTCTGAGTATGATCTGAAAGCTCTTTCCCTTTAGGTATGTGGTGTTTTAGGCTTTACACCGTCTAGGGATGATTGGTTTAACTCATTAATAGTGGGCTGGTTTCAATGCAATATCTCTTTCTCTGCAGGACTGCTTGAATCTAATTCGATGCAGCTCTCTTGTGTACCAACTGGTTTGCTAGTAGTGAACTAGTGATACACTTTTGTTGGCGTTCTTTGTTCAATTGAAAATTGGTTTGCTTAATCTTGCTAGCCGACCTTTTTTTTTGGTAAAGTAACGTGCTCAAACTAGATATAAGGCTTTGCAAATTCTATCCCCAAGTCATTAGAAACTAAATCACCCCTCAAGCAGATGAGTTGAGGAAATATATGCGATATTGATGGCATACTGTAAATCACCCTTAAGACAGTCAAAAACTCAAATGCATTATGTGGCAAGGAAATTACTTGGTGTAGTGTGAAAGGATGCATCAGATTCTTACTGGTCACTTAATGCTCTATGTTTCCGGATGTTTGTTTAGAGTCCACCAATTATCGGAGTCAGAGAATGTTCTTACCAATACCAATTATCAGAGCTAGAGCTTATAGGATAGAACCTGCTATTAAGGGCATCGTTAAGAAGATGGTGGATTCTTAGGGTGGGTCAATATACTTTTCTTGTTTGCTGATCTTATTGATGAGGCTATGCTTCTCTGGATCGTTGTGGTTTGTGCGTAGACCTACGCA
The DNA here is from genome assembly GCA_947645195.1 of Patellifolia procumbens. Classification (NCBI taxonomy): domain Eukaryota; kingdom Viridiplantae; phylum Streptophyta; class Magnoliopsida; order Caryophyllales; family Amaranthaceae; genus Patellifolia; species Patellifolia procumbens. Next base: position 1,105,259 of record CANSGD010000658.1, read on the forward strand.
ACGGGATGGGGTCCGTTTAAGGCCGTGTCCTGACCCTCTTCACAAACAGGCCGACCTGATTCTACTCATAAACCAGACGGGCCCTTTCAAATTGTGATTATGGACATACATGCAGTTGTTGTTTTTTTCGTGTGTAAGGCCATACATGTTTGCGTAAGCCTCACGAGTCACGAGTCATGGTTCTAGTGAAGATTGAATCTGGTGACGCCTCTACTATAAACCAATGAGGAGTGGTGCCTATGATAAAATGAAAAGTCAAATTTTTACGACACATTAGAGCCAATACTGTGCATCTTTGGTCGTTATTATGCTATTGTTTGCTCTTGTAACTAATAGTCGTGTTTTTTCGTGCATGACGCTGATGCATCGTCTGAGAAGCTTGTAATATGCGTTGAATACTTATCATCACTATTTTAACTCTCCTTCTACTAAATTTTTAATTTTCAGTTTCTAAATTAGTTGTTTATCAAGTAAATGTTTGAATATTTAGGTGAGCAATAAGCAAAATGAAGGCGATCAACTATAGGCGTCTCATCATATAGTGGTAGTCGGATTTTACTAGCTAGCTATTGTGACTCATGTATGTGCATAATGTACATTTTGATGAAGGCATGATTCTGCACGAATTCTGATTAGTACATTTTGTGTGAAAGGCTCAATTTTGTCATAATTATAATTCTAATGTGTTTTGGTAATAGAAAAGAGCCTATGATTATTTATTTTGGCATTTCAACAGCTTATATTTTATTGTCTTTAACTGTATATATATATTATATCTTTTTGAATTTTTCATTTTTACATCAACAGAAGTATAGAACTAAAGATACATGTGTGTACATATAAACAATAGCCGTTGCAATAGCTTGGACTTGCATTATTTGTTTGAGACCCGTCACAAACACAACCATTGCATTTGCTAATAATCTAAAGCAACAGTGTGGGTATCTAGCAGATGTCCGCTGCATTAGGTTCCAAGAGTTGTTGCATTAGATCCATTGCAACGCTAACAACTGCGAGCGATGCTCTGATGTCATTGCATAAAACTTGACAAAATGGTACATAAGCCTAACACAATAGTAACTGAGTGTTGCTTTTGCCCCTTACTGTAGTAGTGAGTCTCAGGCTATGGGAGCGGTAGGGAGAGCACAAGCCTAGCATGACTAGCTACCATGGCGCGTCTCATAAGGGTCTAATCATCCAAGTCTCTACGATTAATTGACACCCCTCTTATCGTCACAACGGGGATCGTTATTCAAGTGTTTGGTCCACCCTTTACGGATTTCTTTGGACTTGCCATCCTTAAACGAGCATTCCATAAAAGCAAAGGGAGAGGAAGGGGGCGAGCAAGAAGGATAATTCTAAGACAAAATTGGGTCATCGTACGACATTACCACTTATGTTTCGGCTGTAAGATCTATCATGCATAGGTATTGTTCTTTTGGACAGAATTTCAATTCACTTTACTTAGTTTAGTTCAATTAGATATTTCTTTTATCTTTCCCTTAAATCATTTCAGTTTCAGTTTAGTCTAAAGAAACTATACCATAAGTCCATAAGTGGCTAAAATATTACTTGCGAAAGTAAAACAAAAGGGATGATCACATAACAAATAGCATGAAGAACATGAACACCACAAAGTGAAAATGGCGAAGTCCAAAAACAAGAAAAGAACAAATACTTGAGAAAATCAGAGGGGTCCACACTTTTTGCACAATTTCCTTTTTGTTGAGATTAGTTGAATGAATAATGTATTATACGTGTATAGTGAGATGAATAGTGAAATATGGCTATAAATATGAGGTTTCGATTTTCACGGTTTGTGAAACTAGCCTTTTTAATTGCTTCTCCAATTCATCTCTTCTTCAATTTTTTCACCTTTTAACTGTTAACTTTTTAAACACTTTGAGGTTCTTTGGTTTTGATACCTCCATATTTCAAAACACTATTTTGCAACTATACCAAGTCTATTAAGTGTCTAATTGAGTGTTTTAGTTTTTTCAAACTTTAATAATCTCTTCAAATAATCTATCAAATCCATCTTTATCTTTCACTGAAATTCAAAACGCCAAGAAAAATAAAAGGAAATGCGCGCTTCAGTAAAATAAAGCGGTCAAAACAAATGAACATCGTGATCAGTAACAAAACGTGAAGAATAAAAAACATGTAGTTCAATTAAAAGAGCATCAAATAAAGTAGGTTAATATCTACATTTATTAGTGTTATGTTGTTTTAGTATTGTTTTCATCTCAAGATGTGAAAGCGAACATGTGTTTTTAAAAACCAAATTCCCAGTTTTAAAATTTATAGATGTTAATTAAGCTAATATTCTATAAATGAACTGAATGTTCTTTTGCGTGCTAGTCTTACATACGGTTGCCCATTTTCTTTTTCCTTTGACTGCATTTGGACTTGTGTGCAAGTTTCCTTTACATAGTACGTGTACCACCAACAAATGAGCCTTGGGTATACCTTTTTCTAGATACACATAGATGTACGATTATGTTACAAGTCGAGTCATAAAGGCCTTGTCTTTTCATACCCGCCAAACTTTTTGACAATTGTTTTTGGGTAGTATGTAATAAAAACACTTTTGATGTCCTTCACCTTTACAACTTTGTCGTTTAAATTTCTAGCTTTCGCTCCCTTCACTAATCTCACTTCCAATGTTTTCTTCTTCTCTTAGCTTTGTTCTTCAAGTTTTATCACGCCTCAATCTTAGTACTACACATCATTTTCTTATACTACCTCCGTTTCTTTTTAAATGCTACATTTTGACTTGTAATACAATTCATTCATTATAATTTGACCGGCTTTTATGATATAGGCATAAGGAAAAATATAGTCATGTTGGATCTCGTTTGATTCGTCTCGATATATATATTTTTAATATCTAATCGTCATAATTTTTACAAATGCATAATTAAAGATAAAAATGATAGAAAACATGTCTCGACAAGCGTGCTAAAGTGAAATGTAGCACTTATAAAAAAACAGAGGAAGTATATACGTGCATATCTTTGAAAATTGAAAAATAAGGGGAATATTACCTAATAGTGTAAGCTTACAACATTATTGGCGATCCTCATTTAGTGAATTCATTTACTTTAAGTGAGATTTCTCCAAACTTAAAATAGCTCAAACTTTAATAAAAGTTGCTTTGAAAAAAAAAATTGGAAGTCAAACTATAGCAAGATCAGATTTTATTTACAAATTTTTTCCATGTGAATAATCAATGCAATAAAGACTATTGAACAAAAGTATGCCTCAAACGCTCAAAATTAAAAGTTCACCCACCTTTTATCTTACTCGTAGAGATATAGTATTAATAATATAGTAATTAAAGCTTCTTGCAACAGTTCAAACTTTTACTAGCAGATGTTCACAATCTGGAAAATCATAACTCACGAATCCTCATAAAAAAACTAAATAAAAAATCACGAAAAAGAATACAAAATCCAAAGCAATTTTTAATTAATGATTTTATGCGTATATTTAAAAATCACCAAGTCAGTCATTCACACCTTAACCTAAGTTACAGTTCTTGCCAAGTTTGATTAATGTAAAAAAATACTTGCAACTAGTAGGGAGATATATTAGAGTTCTCAATGACCTAATTCAAGAAAACAAAGAAAATGAACTTTGAGAAGAAAAGCAAGAAATAGAACTTTTGTTTGCCAGAAACTTACTTTGCTTTACTTGCTAATAGCCCCTACTTGCGTTTGTAAGGTTGTATACATCTGAACCTTCAAAATATCTGTAAAAAGACGGGATTTATACTTGATTGTTTTTCTTCTTTTCTTCTTATTTCATTTGTTGCTGGTCACTCAGTAATCCAGAGCGTACAAGACTCTGACTAACTTGAACTGGAGCTAAGACATGCTCAATCAAGGAAAAGCTAATCTAACAAGTATTGTTGCATCTCTATCACCACTCCCTTGAACCGCAAGACCTCTGATTAAGTTGAAACAACTCCTTTACCAGCTGATCGATTAATCTGTATGTTTATGTTGAGGGGAATGAAGCCTGGTCCGGAATCATTCATGTTAGGGAACGGTGTATGAATGACTTCGAGCCAGACAACATTCCCCTCAACCCATGATTCACAATAAGGAAAAGAGAGGGGGGAAGAGATGGAATGAGAATAAGGTTGTTTGGGGGTGTATGTCCTCTGTCCATGCATTATAATCAAGATCAAGCTGCAAAGGGGACCTTTATTTATATGTAAGAATATGTTCTCTTTTATTTTGGGACACATGAAAACAGATGCAAGTCCACTTTCTACACCACCTCATAAAATGCCCTTTTTCACACACAAAAGTACGTTGTTTGTGTCTTTTTAGATACCTTATAGATAATTCAGTTGGAAATTTCTGCATGAGAAATTTATTATACTTGTTGACATAAGGTCAAACTTCAAATATTATATTATTACATAACTCTATTTTTATTTGCAACACATCTTCCACTATTCCATTTAGATAGTTTTAGAAGGCTAACTATAGATCATTAGGACTCATGTATTTAATTAGAAAGGGAAAATTATATAGTCCCATATCATAATAGATGATTATTCTTTCCTTCAAAAAGGAAGATAGTACTTCCTCGGTTTTCTTTGAATTGCTATAATTTGATTTTTATGTTGTCAATGTAATAATTTGACCACCAAAATTGTCGATAAGTTAACGTTATAAAAGTTTATAGCTTCAAGATTTCTATACAGACATATCTAATAAGATTTTACACAATTGTGTACTTTCATATTTATAAGTTATGAATGATGGTGAATGGAGTTTTTAAAGACAGTGAAAAAATGAAACTGTTACAACTAAGAAAGAACGAAGAAAATATAGGTTTCATATAGAGATATAGGGTCAAGCTAAGAGGTTAGATTAGTTGCTATCTCATTGTCTTTTTACTGACTAGAATATGTATTAGGTAGGATTCAGAAACCTTTTGCTTAATGACCAAATTTTGTACGTTTACACCTTCAAGCTATTGTCAAAAGTATACCCTTTTTTTTCTTATTCATGTAGTTCCATTAACAAATTATAGTTATAGATTATACTCGTATACAATCTATTATTCCCTCTGTTTTCCTTTAATCACTTTGTATTATTCACACACGGAGTACTACACTTTGATATTTCCTGTCATTTACCGATTTATACACAAGTAAAAATATGTTCACATGAAATCTTTGTTTAATTAGTCTCGATATATATATATATAATCTCCAAACAGTAAGTTTTTTTAATAAATTGTTTGTTGTTGTTGAAATCATTCAACAATAAGAGCATATATCTTTTGCTTCCCACTAAGAGTAAAGAGGTGGAGATGATGAGCCTTCAATAAACAGGAGAGAATATAAGTTATGCCAAGCTTACGCCCCAAGCTTAACACTTTAAAAATCCTTTTTTCAGGTAGGCCAACATGATACAAGTCCCAAACAGAAAGGGTAAAAATAAAATAGATGATAATTAGCTTTATTCTTTATGTTCTAGTATTTTTTTTTTTGGTTAAATTCTTTGTGTGTTACTGTATTTATATAATTCTTAACGACTTTATATTTTAGCTAAAGATACTAAAGTAAAGTTTACCTTCTACTATATGACTATATTTTGGTAGTAGAGAGCCAAAGAAAGTCCATCAATATCTACATCCGGATTAACTTCTGTTTCAATTTCTGTCAAAAAAATTGCCGGCGTTGCAAAATTTTCATTCTGTTCACTTGCAAAACACTTATCCGAACTTATTTTTTCCAATAAAAAAGATATAACTTAGTAGTTTATAAGGTGAAAGAAAAGGTCAAACTACAAGTGTGTAGTTCTTTAAGTTTCCAATAAGTTGAATCAGCTTATGGGGTTGTTTGACAAATGGCTTTTGGGTGGCTTTTTCATTGGCTTTTGGCTTTTAGCTTTGGTTTCTGGTCAAACAGCCAAAAAATGTTTAGTAACTGACTTTTGCAGTGGCTGAAAAGCCGAAAGCTGGCTTTTGGCTTTTGTTTCCTTTTTGTATTAAACAACCATCAATAACAACCAGTTTTACCAAATACCTTTTTTAACAACCAACAATTATACATCCGTCAAACAAGTCACTAATAACAGCCGGTCAAACCAGCCAACATAAAAAAACCACCGGCCAAATGCCAAACACCCTCTATCTGTTGCTAAATTAAAAAAAACTACTAAATCAACATTAACCATATCACCCCCAAACAAAAGAAAACAAAATCACTATTTTACAGAAATATTACTTTTGATTTGTACAAATCAGTTGTGAAATTTTGATCTTACTCAGTTCAATGAAGTTAAAATCAGTTAAAGAGAACATGGGTTAAATGACGTTTATGAATACCATTAATGGACCGACCTGATAAAATTAAAGCTTTTAGTTTGAGCATCTTAGCTGCTGCATAGGGCGATTTGGTCAATATGCCCTAGGGCGATTGAAGAAAAATAAAAAGAATTGTGCAAAAATAATGCCCAAGGGGGGTAAAAGAAAGTTATGCTCAAGTAAAGCTTTAAAAGTCGAAAAGAGGTTTCCATCTGGATTGAATTCTGCTTCCCCCACACCAAGCATGCACTGTAATTTCTAGAAAATGAACTTTAAATCTGTTTCTGACATGATATTCCTACAGATATCATAAATTCGAAGTATAAAACCTTATAAAAACATGTAGCATTTGATACTATTCACAGTAATATACCTCCACATGAAGATATGGAGAAACAAATGATGTATTAGCTTCGGAATTTTAATAATGCACGGTCCACAAAGTGCGCCACAACCAAATTCAACAACCTAATAAGTTAGTTGAATGAATTGAAATACAATTGCCGTTAATATTTGATGATCATGAGAAGCAACTGTTTTAAACACAATTAAATTTGCCAAATTTTAATGTGCAATCGGATAGATCTTTTGTTGTAGTATTAGAACTAGGAAGAGTATACAGGGTTACTGCCTGACTGGAACATATGTGATGTCGTTGCATATGATGAAACTTGAAAGGAACAGAGCCTCGTACTGAACTAAGCTGAACTCTATGAGGTAACTACATTTAAAGTTTAAAAAAAGAAAGCAAATAGTGGAAATACCTATATAGGAGCTGCACAAGTAGTCCTAAAATGCCCCGTTTGATTGCACCGGCTACAATGAACAACTCGCTTCACTGGGCCCCTGTTGTCATCTGGTCGGACCCGCTTTTTTCTGGGACGTGGAGGTGGGCGCAGTGATTTGGGTGGATTCATGATGATACCAGAAAAATTACTGGTATTACCCTCGTTCCATAGGGTCTTATCTGGAATGGGGTGAATGGTCTGAGAGTAAGCCTTTCTGTAAGTAGCTACTGTGAAGCAGTTCTCAGTATACCTGTGAACATTCTGCCTACAAGAAAGTAAAGCTGCTACAGCATGAGCACATGGCAGCCCATATGCCTGCCATCCATGACAAAGGCAACAACGGTTTCTCACATCAACAATATTGGTTCCTTCTTGGGATATAACTTCAAATTCAGCTTCATTAGCTCTAAGCAGCTGGTAAGCTCGAGCTTGCTCAATGGCTTCTGCTACCTGTCTTTCTGCATTTGGTACCAGTGTGCTTGTCCATTGCATACTCACCTCACGCCGTTCGTTGAACCAAGTCATGAGTTGTCTTCTTATATTCTCCATCATTTGCACAATTGGAAGAGAGGAGGCTTCAAGAATCCAAGGACTCACTGATTCAGCCATACTTGCTGTCAAATGGCCAAATCTTGTTCCTTCAAAATATGCAGTTGCCCATAACCTAGGTGGAAGACGTCTGATCCAATACGCTGCATCAGCCGATATCTCCTCAATTTCAAGGATCTTAGTCTCGTAGTCGATGACAGTAAGGGCACGAGCAGCCTCCCAGAACAGATTGACTAACATGGTGTTGTTAAACTCTTTACGAAAGCTTTCACTAAGATGTCGCATGCAAAACCCATGGAATGCGGTGGGAAAGTTTGCTTCCACTCCATCAACTATACCCTTTTGCCTATCTGACAAGATGGTGAGCCTCGGCATATTCTCTGTGTTCAACTCCAGCAGATTATGCAACTCAGAGAGGAACCACATCCAATTATCATCAGTTTCTTCATCAATCACCCCAAAAGCTAAAGGAAATAGAGCTCCATCCCCATCAAAACCAGCAGCAAGTAGCAATGTCCCTAAGTATTTACTCTTTAAAGCAATTCTATCCAGGCCAAGAAGAGGACGGCATCCATTGAGAAACCCATAAATTGATGCTTGATATGAGACAAATAACCTCTGGAAACAGCCATCCTCTGGATTTGCATAAACTACTGCTATACTCCCTGGATTTGTTCGCTGAATCTGTTCTACATACTGGGGGAGGAGGCGATACCCTTCCTCGAAGGATCCACGAACAGTGGCCATGATACGTTCCTTCCCTCTCCAAGCTTGCTTGTATGACAAAGCAATTCCATGAACCCGATGTATCTCTTCCAATATCTCCTTTGGCTTGCAATTTGGATTTTCCCTTAGTTGTTGCTCCACAGTATTAGCAACCCATTCTACTGTCGCTTGTTGATGGCCAAGGTGAGTTAAGCCATCACATGTATGATTATTGTTGAGGGTTCTGATTGAGAATGTAGGAACACCAGGAAGCTTAGCAGCATGGATCCTCCAAGGACATCCCTCATTCACACATTTGGCAGTGAAACGAGTTTTATCAGACTTGACAGTCTGTATCTCAAAGTGAAGGGCGATGGCCGCGTCTCTAAGTGCCCTTCGACAGCTCTGCACATCAGAAAATTCTTGTCCCACATTCAATTCATGGGTAGGCGCTGGAACAAGACAACGTGACTGCAAAATAGGAGCTGGGTAAACCAGTTCGGCCTCCTGAACTTCAAAACTGGGAACCATACTAGACTCTTCTTGAGTATGATCAACATGATGCAGCTCTATGCTTCCATCATAATCATGAGTATCTGATAAATCTAACTTATGATTCTCTTCTATAGCTACCAACTGATGATCATGGTCCTCAATATTATCATTATCTACCACCTGTTCATTGGAACCTAGATTTGATCCAACGTCATCTTCATGACTATATCCATCTCCATGATCATAATCACGAGTAACCAATTGCAACGGACTCATATTGTCCTCATCAATCTGGCTAATCGTCAAATGATGGCTATGATCATGTTCTATACCCAAATCATGTCCATGGTCATGTTCCACCTCTAACCCAATGTGGTCATGATTCCCTTCTAAAGGTAAAGAATCCCCATGACCCAAATCATGAGTTTCACTTGAAATAAATTCATGATTCTGAAAAAATCCATACTCTTGCTTCACTAGCGGAAAACTATGACTTGACCCAATAAGCAAATCACGATTTTCCATGAATACGCCGCAGGAAAATAAATATCACTCACAAAGTCACACAAAGCAGTAAATTACTCCTCCATATCACTCTCTTACTCGAACTTCCAAAAAGAAACAAGCCAATCCTCTTTCGTGGACAATAACCCAAAAATTCAACACTTCAAATCTGTTTGTTTAGTTGATACCACCAACCAACTGCTAACCAATATAAAAAAAATCCAGCTTCAAACACTAGGTTCCAGAAAATGCCGCTGAAAAATCCAATACTAATCAAATCAACTAACAGCAATATTACAAACAATACAAAGATACTTCATTAAGACAGCATTACATATGATCTAAATGTTCTAATGGAAGAAATATAAAACCCGGAAATAGAAGAACACAAGAATTTGACGAGGTTCACTATCCAACCAAGTTCCTAAACTATGTAAGCCAAAAAAAATCATGATTTTGCAACCCCAACTACACATTCAAGCATCATTTAAAGTTCAAATTAAACATCCTAACAAATGAAACAACCAATTGGTAAATTACATTGATGGGAACTTCAGAAAATACCCAAAAAAGTGAATTCCAGAGGCAGAAATTGCAAAATCTCCCAAATCTCGATCTGGGTCAGGATAAAATTGAAGAAAAATCCGATCTTTATAAAAACCCACCTCAGAAATCACCTGCAAAATTGAAAAACAAGCATAATGAGCCATTAATTGAGCAAAAAAAACACAGATCAAAGAAGCTAAATCAAAATAAGACAGAATAAGATCAGAAATGATATATGAAATGGCATTTGTGAGTGTGATAAAATAAGAATTTGAGTTTTGGCGGGCACAAACAAATTGAAGAAAGAAAGAAAGAGTGAAGAAGAAAAGAAAGAACCTTATAGGAAGGGTTAAGGGTAGAGGAAGGGAAGAGATAAATTGCAGGGGCAAAAGGGCAGAAAAAGATTTGAGCAAAGATTGTGGGTGTTTCTAAGAACATTATTTTAGGGCATATTGAATTACAAAAGGGGGTATTTTTGGGTCATCCAACTACTCGGTCCATTTTTGTACTGTGCTTTGCCTCAATTACCCTCGCCAATTTATTAGTAATTTTGTGGAATTTTTCTATAGCATGGGTTCTCTTTACGTTTATCTGAACTGAACTTATTATCAGAACTGGATTTATTAGAGTATATTTATTGGAACTTATTTAAACGTATTCACCGTCATTTCATTAGGTGTTGGAGCTTATTGGAGTATATTTGAACTTATTGAAATTTTTAGAACTTATTATGGCTTATTTGAATTAATCACTCTTGAAACTCGTTTTTAAGAGAACGCATACTTAATCTTTAAGGAAGATGGGTTATTATTTTCAATCACTAAATAATGTTTCATCGAGAGTCATTTGAACTATATCGCTGTTTTAAAGATAATTCTCACTCTACTACTAGTATCCAAGCTAAAAATCGCCGATTCAACTAGCAATAATTTAACCAACACCGCTAATTCAATTTGCGGCTTTGGTAGGTTAAATACTCATCCAACTTCCTTTGTAAAGCGACTAGAGGAATGTTTTTAAAAAAATTGGTTACTCGCTAATCCCGCTAGCTGAATTAATAGTTTTGTCGAGTCCTCAAAAACTTAATACGTGGATGGTGTTCTTTCAAAAAAAAATACGTGGATGGTGTAGTTGAATTTATTTTATGAATTAAAATAGAATAAAATTACTTTTTGGTGGAGCATTATTGTGGGAAAAACTCCACCCCGAGCAATGAATTGTTACTTCTTTCAGATTTTTAGGTGCAACAAATTGTCTTTTAACAATGTTTAGTATTAAAATTTAACAGAAATATTTTGACTTAATTATGAATCAAGTTCTTAGTGTAATAAGGATCTAATACTCTTTTTAAGCGCTCAAAAATTGAGAGTATAATTGCGGAAAACAATAACAAAAAATAACAAGAACAAAGAATATATAACACTCAAAAAATCAACAAGAAAACTCAATATCCATGCAAAAATACTTGTTTTGCACCAGAATTTACAGCCGTATGAGATGACTCTTACAGAAGAATTCTCAATCTCTCTGGGCTCTCAAATGTCTGTTTAAAAGTTTAGACCTCTTTACATTAAGATCTAGTTACAAAAATTCAATAGCTGGGTATCAATTTCACCACTATTGATATCGGCAAATACTTGCAAATTCTTTACAACGTGTAACAATGATCACTAATGATCATGAACAGTAACCAAAATTCACCCCAACTGTCCCTAACAATACAAAAGGGGATAGAAAGGGGTGTAAAATGGAGCATTGCCAACAATCAATACTAGAATGTACTCGTGATAACTACGGTTCGGAAGAGAAGATTTTAGTGAATAACTTGGCTGATTCAAGTTTACTCGTCAAATCAGGAATTATCTTTTCTAAAGGCACACAATTCAATTCACCGTCTATTTCATTTACTTTCTTAGACAGCAAAGAAAAATCCTTAGTCTCCATGTTTTTGTCAAAAAGATCCCACCAAAATCTATCGTTTTCGTTTAGAGCACCGGCCTTGATGAGTTCCATTGTCTTTGTAAAGGTTGCAACGTTCCTGCCAGCACCACAGCCCGTAGCTGTAGCAGCACCAACTGCATTGGCTATAGCTAATGTATGGATCATTGGCATCTGGTGCACGAAACCAAATGCCACAGCAGCCACAAAACTATCTCCACAGCCAACAGTGTCAATCACCTTCACCTGCAAGGTCCAAGGTAATCATAAGCAGGCACTAAACTGTGAGCACATCATCAAATATTCACAAGACCCAATATACCCAATATAATTGTTGCATCAAATTTTTAAGTTTCACGGCCGGCCTAGTTCAATAAGGTGCAAACAAACATAAGGTGAAATGAAATCTAATAACTTCAGTTTACATAAGTTTAGGTGAAAAGAGCGCACCCGAAATCGGAAAGGGATGCAATACAATAAAGACAACCTCAACTTACAATGTACAAAAAAGGAAAAATTGCGAGAAACCCCTTTAAAAACCACGTTTCTGCGAGAAACCACCTTTTAAAACAGTTTTTCCAAAAAGAAACCTAAAACAAAATTTTATTTGTGAAAAGAAACCTCGGGCATTCACCTACCTTTTTTCTAGAGGTATAGTTTGAAACATAAAAAGAGGGAGAAAATAATTAAAGTATGCTAATATTAATTTTTAAGTTGGCTCACATGAAAAGAGGGCTGGTCAAGGCTTGATAAAATGTAACAACGCCGGATTTTGCCTCAGAATTTCTTTTCACAAATAAATTTTATTTCTAGGTTTCTTTTCAAAAAAAAATGTTTTGAAAGGTGGTTTTTTGCAAAATCGTGGTTTTAAAAGATGGTTTTTCGTAAAATCGTGGTTTTAAAAGGTGGTTTCTTACAACTTTTCCCATAAAAAAATGTAACTTTGGAGTTTAATAACGATTGAGCTGCTAAAGAGATATCAGTAAGATTAAAAAAGTAATTACATGAGGCTAAGATTCGCTGTTCCTCTAGAAAGCTAAAAGCAGGCAGCTAACTTATAAATAATTCTACAGCCATTGACAAGAAACTCTACTGGGATTTTCATAATCATGCAGCACATTGTTAAGCTACTTTTTTTCATGATAGAAAGGTTAAATTAAATTCCTATGCCTAGCATCTTCAGAAAGTTTAACTGCTTTCCGACTCCAAATTTTGTGACATATCTTACCCGCTACTTCAAATTCAATTGAGTTTTCAATTTTAACAGTGCCGTCACAATATAGCTGTTCTGCTTGAATGGTACTGTTCTTTTATATTCCTCAGTTCTTTATGATCCTTAGTAAAACTTCTTCCCGACAACGGCATTCACTCACAAATGAACTTCACAAAAGTATAAAGGAAAATACCTAATAAAAAACAGATGCACAGCAAAAGTAATGAGAATATGCAAAAAAAAAAAAAAAAAGAAATAATAGTGGAAAAAGAAGCTGTTTTCATCTGAATATGATCCAGGGTATGAATTTAAGAGGGTAAAAACGTAATACCATTTTGGGTTAAACATGAAATGTGAGCAATTGCAGCCAATAAACATTAATTGTTTTAGGGGACCTCACACTCCAGGTGGCAAGAAGATCCAGAAATAACTTCTATAAAAAACATCAAAAGATACAATAATGACCCAATTACTACCAGGGTCTAAGGTAATCATGATGTATACAGCCTTATGCAAAACCTAAAAGTTGATGTTGTGGTGTTACCTCATACGATGGGGCATAGGAGGTCCCCGACAAAGTGATGAGTAACGAACCCTTAGATCCCATTTTGATGATAACCCATTTGGTCATTGACCCTCTTTTCAGCAACTCTTTCCCAGCTAATATAGGATTTGCAATCCCAGTCAAGGATTCAGCCTAGATAAACATTTGTAAATTTACATTAAATGTAGGCAGATATGATACAAATGTAAGACACAGGCAGCGCCGTTTCGTAAAGCTTATATAAAAAGCAAACAAATCCATGACTAAAGCCTTGAACAATTCCAATATACCATTAGACAGGCAAAAACAACCATATGAAGTTTAGCAGAGAAAGCACTACACTCAGAATAAGAAAAAAAAAATAGAATATATCATGTTGATTATTATAAAGTAATGAGCGAAACCTCATCTGAAGTTAGAAGAAGAACATCACTCATCTTCAAAAGCTCATTAAAGGCCGTTTGTTCTTCAGGAGTTCCAGTAGACAGAGATTTCCCCTTTGGCCCAGGATCAAAGAACACAGAAGTCCCCGCTTCCACAGCATACCTCAAAGCAGACACTATAAAAGCAGGGGAGAGGTCATCAAATCCATACCCATTGACCACCAAAATCTTTGACTGTTTGATAGCCAATTTTACATTCTTTGACAGGTCATTTATCCAGCTAAATGCAGGCTCTTCAGTAAAATCTGCTCGACTGATAAGAAAACACATGTTTATTAAAACGAATAGTAAAAATGTAACATCAGATAAAGATTTCATCTAGTTTCTATTGACCTTTCTCAACAAATAATCTACTTCGTAACATGTAAAACAAATTACTACCAACCTTCTATCTATCCAGAATAACACTCAATTACACAAACCTGCAAAATCCATGCCTTTGCAAAGGATCCACCAAAACCCAACAAAGGAGGGTTTTATATGCTTCAGTTGCATTCGTAATAGATTCAAGATCATCAATCATCTCGACAAAACTAACTCCCTCATCTTGTAGTACATCCAGAAGGAAACGCCCATAGATTTCTTTACCCACATGACCAATTGAGAGGCATCGAAGTCCCAGTCTGGCTGCTGCAATGGCTGTATTACAGTGACCACCAGCTTCCCAATATTGCTTTGGGCCAAACAATATGATCACCAGCGTAAGAATTCTAATTTAAAACCAGATAAACAACTAAAAAGAAATTCGCGCAACACATAGGCATTTAGCAACAAGAGATTCTGATAAAGGAGTAAAGGTACACCAGCACATCATTCTGGATATGAACAAGAAATTTCCAGTAAAAACCTTATCAGACGGAGAAGAAGACAAGGTCTCCATGCAAGCTTCTCTCTCTGGGCAGCTGTTTCGGATGAAGCTAGGGGACACTAAGAACAATGTCGACGAAGAGATTTCCGAGCGTCGCAATATTGACACCTTTAACCTCTACATTTATCAAATTCTCACTTCCAAATGAGCCAGAAACCATTACCGGAATAATTGAGTGAATTTAAGTGGTTGTTTAGTACGGAGACTTCAAATCCTCTGCAATTAACGATCATATTTCTAAGAGTCTTAGATGAATTTGATGGAAATAAAAGATAGTTAGAATTAGGGTTTGACAAAGGGAGGAGAGATGAGAGGAAGGCATTGGGAGAAATTAGGGATTTGGGATGTAAGATGAGGTGATGTAGTCATAGATTGGGGGAAGAAAGGAGGAGAAGATGAATGCAGAAAGAATTTTGAACAAACAAATATGCAAAAAATAGTATTTAGTAGTGCTCTTCAAAAACAAAGTAGTAGTGAAATTGTTGTTGTTGATGTTGTAGTTGTTGGCCTTGCCGCCGCCTTATCCTAATTAGAGCAATTATGATGGGTTGGTTGGTGTTATTGGGTTGAAGGGGTTATTTTAGAAGGAAGGTGAGAGGTGAGAAGTGATTAAAGGGTAAAGATAGAAGTAAAGAAGAGAGGAGAAAAAGAGGAATGAAGGAGGCAAATGTAAAACAAAGAGGAAATACCGGAGCAAAAGACTATGTATGAGGAGTTGGCATGGTGGTGGAAGGGAAAGAGGGTTAAACGGTGGGGTCTAAGTATGTATAGGCTGAAGTTGTATTGTGCAACTATGGCCTCTTGTGTAATTGAGGTTTCTTCATCTTCCACCTCAAATATGAAGGAAATACTGAAATGATTGAATTTGCGGAAAGGAAAACAAGGGATAAAATGATGAGAAAGACAAGTCTCTATTTAGAAAAATTATTTCAACTAATTATCATCGGAAGCAATATGTTGTAGTTAAGGGCTTGTTTGGGAGGTAAGGCCTTGTTTGGTTGTATAGGAAGTCATACTTCCTCGGAAGTTGCTTTTCCAGTGTTATTGAAATTTCTAGGAAGTGTGAAATTGTGTTCGGTTGATTATGGGAAGTTCTATTAAACTAGGGACCTAGCCACCTGTTACGGACTGATCAAGGATCCACATCGACCGTGTGAGGTTGGTGTGTGGTTTATATAGGACAATGGGCTCTCCTCCTCTTGAGCTAACTTTTGGGAAGTGCATTCCTATTGTTCAATAACAAATGGTATCATAGCCAAACCTCGGAGTGGTGCCCTTGAACCAGCCAACCGTAACCAACATGGTCGTGACCAACGAGGACGTTGGTCCTTATGGGGGGCGAATGTTATGGACTTATCCCATGGAAAGAATCCCACATCGACCGTATGGGAGGTTGGTGTGTGGTATATATGGGCAATGGGCTCTCCCGCCCTTGAGCTAGCTTTTGGAAAGCGCATTCTTATTAATCTATGACAAATGGTATCATAGCCAAACCTCGGAGTGGTGGCATGTGACCTGACCAACGAGGACTTCGGTCCTTATGGGGGAATGTTATGGACTGATCCCAAAGAAAGGATCTCACATCGACTGTATGGGAGGTTGGTGTGTCGTTTATATGGGACAATGGGCTCTCCTCACCTTGAGCTAGCTTTTGGAAAGTGCATTCCTATTGTTTTATAGCACCACATAGGTGAGAAAGTTGAAGGGTGGTTGTGTTTCGAGGTCCCCCTATGGACCTTTAAGAGACGGTTATTGGGTCGATGTACTTTCGCACATGCAAATTTACCTCTCTCAAAGTCATTTACAAATACAATTGTATATACCCCTACCAAACATTATCTTCATCTATTGTTTTAGGGCACGATCAATTGGTTGTACTAATATTATCAAATGGTGAGAGGGAGTGTAGAAAATTGGACTAAGAGATGAAAAAAGACTTACTATAGCATCAGTGCTGGAGAAGGAATTCCTCTATTTTAAGTTTTGCAAACAAGAAGACTTGTCTTCAATCTTTAATTTTCTTATCTAAGCTTCTAGTTATAACACTATACAAAAACTCGTGCTGGACGGTGTATCCATGAGCATATGAATAGACTGCATAAAACTTCGAGGTTCCAAAATATTAACACAATAAGATTTTAGGTCAAAACCTTGTTACACGCAAACATATTAATCATGGTAACAAATAGCTATGCAAGTTCAGAAATCATATCTAACAAAATGACTAATTGCTGAAACTTAAATTCATAAACTACAAACATAAAGATATGAACAAGAAATAGTGAGCAAAAACCTTATCAGGAGGAGAAGAAGACAAGGCGTTCATGTAAGCTTCGCGCTCCGGCAGCGGTTTCGGAGGAAGCTGAGGAACACTAAGAACAATATCGACGCAAAGATTCCCAAGCGTCGTAATATCAACATCTTTAACTTGTACATTTCTCAAATTAGAACCATTACTGGAAGAATTGAGTGAATTAGAGTGGTTGTTTAGTACGGAGACTTCGATTCCTCTGCAATTAACGATTGAATTTCTGAGAATCTTGGATGAATTTGATGGAAATGAAGGGAAGATGGAATTAGGGTTTGAGGATGGGAGGAGAGAGAGTGAGGGGAATGCATTGGGTGAAATTAGGGATTTGGGAGGTAAGGTGAGGTGATGCATTCAGAGATTGGGGGGAAGAAGATTGGATTAGAAATTAGAATGAAGAAATTGTAAGTTTGGAAATGTGTGAAATGGGAAAGGGGAAATGAATGCATGAAATTGTGTACACTAAAACGAATATGGAATGTTTTAGTAGTGCTCTCCAAGAGCAAATTAGTAGTAGTGAAATTGTTTACTCCTTTTTTGGGTGGGAAGATTTCTATATTGTGTGGAATTACTTCTTTTTCCTTCTCCTTTTTTGGCTAATTTGTGTGATTTTCTACCTATTGGTAATTGAGTTTTTGTTTATCAAAGATTCAAAGTGCTTGCAACTTTGATATCGGGGTGTTTGCCAAGTATTTGTTGTTCTGGGCTGGTTTACTTTAGTTTTTGAATTAGTTTTATTAGTTGATGGTGTATATAAATGTCTAGTAAAATTAATTATTGGTTGTTGTTTCTGAGATAAAATATTGGTGAACGAGTCAAAACTCAACCCAAAAAGTTACTGAAAGTGTTTTTTCATTTTGGCTTAAAGTGACTTTTCAGTTGCTTTCAAAGCTACTGTGATTTATTAAATAAGTTTTTGGGTTGTTTAACCAGGTTAGAAACCAAAAGTAGACTAAAAAATGGCAAAAAGCCATTTACCAGGCATTGTTAATCCGTTATTGTATGTTCTTGGTACAAGTTTTGTGGTACTTAATGCTTTACTAACTTTTTTTATCCTACTTTACATGTCACTTAGAATATCAATGTTATATCACTTGATCTATAGTACTAATGCAAAGTTATTTATTTCTTTGAATTACAAGTTTACAACAAAACAACTAATTGATCTTTAAAGTTTGGGTGCATTCTCTTCATCTTAAAGCTTTGTTGAGTTTAGATTGAATATTTATCAAAATTCAAGCTCCATTTGATTGGATGAAAAACATTTTTAATGGAAAGATGATATTTTCTGACAAATCATTTTTCTATAGAGAAACTTAATATACATTAAGAAACAATGGAAATAAGATGAGGGTTAGATGAGAGGAAGGTAAGAAAGAGAGAGGAAAATGTGTTTCCCCGAAGGAATTTTTTTTCCACTCCTAAGAAAACAATTTTCCAAATTAGGAAAACTATTTCCACTCCATATAAACCAGACAAAGGACAATGAAAAACTATTTTCCAAGAAAATGTTTCTACACAACCAAAACACTTTTTAAGACTTTGGCTGGAGAGGTGATGCATTGTTGTAGCAAGGCCTTTACTTTAGTTGTAAATTGAAGTGCAGACATTGATGGGCTTGGTTCAACCATTGTAATGGGCAATTATGGTGAATATCACTAGCGACATGCCACTTTCTAAACATGGTACAAAGAATTGAAAACAAGAAATGGCATTGGTATATTGAAATTAGTATGGTTAAAAGGCTAAAATTCAAGATAGTCTGAAGAGGTTTACAACAAAACTTCAAAGTGTAAATATGAGAGTCAAACCGAAGGAGTAACCGTGTATTTAGAAGCACAGCAAAAAACCATGAATACACAGGGAGACTAAACAGGGCAAAATTCTGACTGCACATATAAGAGAAACTATGATTGGCTAAATTAGGTTAACAATAGATACAGGAGCAGTACAGAGTAAAGTTAAATAAATACCCTCGCTAGACTCACCGGAAAATATTTAGCTAACTAAAATATAGCCAAATAGCCATGATGCCTACAAACATCCCCTCCAAGAAAGGCACGAGGTCGGCACTAGAAAATCAGAGCGAAATTTCAGGGTGAAATTGCTTCTGTGAAAGTTCCTCTAGTCGTTTCACAACTTTCTGAGCCACATCAGTATATCCTCTGGCACTGTTTGAATCTGGTGATGATATTACTATCGGGACACCTTCATCACAGCAAGTTCTAATGTCCATCTCTATTGGTATCTGCATTAGTGAAAAACATAAACTCATAAGAACACCTGTTTTAAGGTAAATTCATGAGGTTACTGCAGAGAAGTTTAGGATCTTGTTCTACAGCAGCACGTAGTAGGGTAATGAAATGCTCGAATGAAACAAAAACGTCACTGAAGACTTGAACGACCCATTCACCATCATCAATCTTTCCTCATGACCAGCCCCAAATACTGGCGTATGGACATCAGAAACAATGCAAATTAATAACAAACAATGCAAATACTGGCGTATGGACATCAGAAACAATGCAAATTAATAACAAACACATCGACTTACAATTGTGTGTATGCAAAGATTACACTATAACCAAGCAACACTTGGTCAAGTGGTTAAGAGAGAACCTTCCACCCTTGAGGTTAAGGTTGGGGGCTCAATCCCCACTATGGGCACTTTAGGGTATCGATCCCCCTTATCCTCCCTCCTACACTCAAAGTGCCTGACCCGTTTATCCGGGCCAGGTTGACCCGTGGGGGGTTCCGGCCTGATAGGGCAATTTCTTCTTACCATCCTAAAGAAAATAAGGTTAACACTATAATTACTTAGATTCTTCATTTTGGGCCAACATCATAGGAACTTTCCAAGAAATAGACAAGTCAGGCACTTAGACAATGCCTCGTATCCTCGACACGGGTACCAAAGTCCGAGTGACGTAGGTTGCTTACATCCAAATTCCCCAAACCGACTCTTAGCGAAATTTATATGAGTAGTGTGTGTTGTTGTTCTACACGGTTTTTTTGAGAATAATCTCGGCTAACAAACAAGTTGTTAAAAATTTGAGCTCTCTGTATGATTCAAGCAATAATATTGCACCAAAGCGATGAGCCCAAAATCCATCTGATACATGTCTTCATTGTCCGCTACACATACATCAACTTCAAATCATGGTGTTATTCGGGTGTTTGATGATGTGACCAGTTTGAGTACTAGGGAAATCCGGGCTGTATAATGAAGACACAAAACAAAAAAATTTATGTTGGCAATTTGGCAATGAGAAGTGAGAGCACATAAGAATATTCTATTGGCAAGGCAATGCTGTGGTCGGAATTGGGAGATCATTAAGTGGTACAATGGATTTCTAGAGGATAAGGTTGTATGAGACTTCGTATAATTTCCTTGTGAACTCCAAGCATTAGTCTACTGTGGGTGCACTCAGACGTCTTCCTCTTCTGATAGTAAGTAGCAAGCAAACCACAACTGGAAGGCAGACACCATATAGGAAAGAAAGTTTTTCTAGCAAATATGTTGAATGTTTACCATCGCCGACATGCAACAAATTACTCATATCCCACACCGGGGGGGGGGGGTGTTAATCTAAAGTGACATGCAATGCCAACATAAGTAATACAAAAACAATTTCAAGTTTTAAAATTTTTCGGGAAAACGGACTTCAGGCTTTTAGAGTAGAAAAGCAAAAGAAATTATGCTAAGAGTTTAGTTCTTCTTGATTTCAAAAGACTAATGTGGTATGTCGCCATGTAGCTTTGCACATATTGAATTTTGCGAATAGAAAATGTGTCACTTACATCACCAAGGTATTCGAGAGAAAGTTCAGCTGCTGTCCTCTTTGCTCCTCCTTCCCCAAAAATAAATGAAGGCTGGCTACAGTGGGGACACATAAAGCAGCTCATGTTTTCTATGATTCCTATAATCTGCAGATAGAACCAAAGCCCACTGCATTAAATGATATTACCATGTCAACCCCATACAGTTAAAAACATTACAAACACTGTCTATGTACAGACTCGAACGCATGACCTCAAGTATGGTTGGGAGAGACTTATCCAACTACAGTCTTATTGCTTAATTTTTCAAAGATAGAAGTCATATTATTCGCTTTTGATGGTAATCAAGTGTTGAAGTTAAAACGGTTCCAATGCATGATACGAATCAACTGACTTATTCCCTTCTATTAATACTCACAAACCCAACCTAACTGAACAAATAAATTGATCACAATAACTGTTAATAACGCAACAGGCCTTAACGTCGAGCGGCCAACTCACTATTAACTAACAAGCAACATGGAGGTAAAGTCAGCTAGCCTAAATGGCCCTTCAAGACAATGGTCAAACAGTGATAACGTGACATTTTGGTTTTTGTCATGGAGATATGGCTTCAGTTCGACCAGAAGACCAACAAGCACACAAATGGTTATATTGACCAAAGTGCAAATCAACCATCAAACCCAAAGGTGGAAACATATAAGCATTAGAAGAGAGATAGAATTAATTTCCATTATTGAAATTCAAGAAGTCCTACTCTATAGTGTTTCAATGATATCAAGTGCTATCGTATTTCCATATATGCTCCAACATAATCACATTGAACAATTCAGGGGAGTGCTCAATTATTTCAAATTTCGCTAATCATACCGGAACGTTGACTTTGGCAAACATGTGAGCACCTCTTCGAGCATCAAGTAATGCAATATCTTGAGGAGTGGAGACAATTATAGCACCTTTCAATACAAGAAACCAAAAAGGTCATATGTTAGGGAAACAAATAATTCAATCTCAACAGCTAGTAAAAAGTTACCAAAGGAAGTAACACTGACTAGTTTTTAACTCCATGATAAGGGACCTCAGCACTCAATAAACAATTGTGGCATAGGCACCGACTTTGCGAAACAAAATATAAAGCACAAATTAAAAAAATTGAAAGCTCCAATCAATGGCATCATGTTCGGACTGCACATTTAGTCGCCTCTCTCCACCCCCCAAATTGGGGAGGGCGAAGGCGTAAAGGAAGAGTGACGATAATTTCAGCTATGAAACAAATGTGAGTTTACTGTCTGGTACTGTGGTAAAAAACGCAGAAAAGAATCAAGTCTTCACAAAGAACCCAATATGTAGATTAGATTAACCCACAAAACTATTAGGCTTAAAGATTGAGGAGATGGGGCTATGCATATGTCTGCAAATGAATGTTGACTTCCTACACTAGGCTGTCGGCAGTCTAAACTTTTCAAGGTACCTGATAATTGCAGCCGCTGAGAGATGGTCAGCTGAGCATCACCAGTTCCAGGTGGCATGTCGACCACAAGAATGTCAAGCTTACCCCACTCAACTCCTTTAGCCATTTTCTCCAGAGCACTCATAACCTGAAAGACTAGAGTCAAACCAAGATGAAACCCAGAGCTTGAATCCAAAAAGTCACATAAGCTAATGCAAGCATATCACATGAAAATATGTACCATGGGACCTCTCCAAACAATAGGCGCATCCTTTTCCACAAGCAATCCCATGGACATGCACTTTACTCCATGATTCTCCTTTGGAATCATCTTCAAATCTAATAATGGGGAGAAAAAGAATACCAAGTAAAGTGATGAGATTATATGTACATAACAAACAGAAAGAGTCCTTCAGGACCTCAACCAAAAAAGGCGAGGGAGCATCAAATTGTTTCTTCTTTGTGTGATTTATATGATGCTGATAGAAAGGATCCAACATTCAAACTCTCTTTTTAGATAATAAATTGAAAGACAAAAATCTAACATATTAAGCCAAACAAAATATAATTGTAAAGCATTCTCCTCACCCTCAGTGGCTTCAGGCTTTCCTTGAAGCTTCATCATTGTGGGGATAGAAGGGCCATAGACATCAGCATCAAGCAAACCAACAGCTAGTTGACATCTATTAGCAAGGGCAACAGCCAAATTAACTGCAATAAAGTAATCATACATCATCAGCTATATTCGCAAAAATTCTTAATACAACTCTATCCCTACGGCACATGATGTCAGAATGTCAGTTATAGCACCTATTTGAAAAGAAAGATTATACTTGATGTAATCCACTCATGCCAAGTTGCCAGCTGTTGGTACCTCTATTGTATTCACAGGTATACGTATGGGTATATATATGTTAGGAGTTGAGGTGTATATAGTACGTATAAGTCGAAGGGGAAAGTCGTGTGTTACATGAAAGAAATGCATGTTGGGTGGGCAGGCAATGTTCTCGGGCAAGCTGTGCTTCGACGAGCAATAAGTGCTCAGCGGGCAATGGAAGCAGTGAGAAGCCAACTCCGTATTCCATGTATCGATAGGGCTGGGAAAAGCTCATCTCGCATGCTAACCCGACCCGAAATAGTGGATTAACTAATTAAACCGTTCAATTAGACGGATCAGGTTATGGTTGGATTTCCCAGTCCGAAATTAGACCACCAAAACCCCTTATAGGCTATTCTTAAAATTGGTCTAGTTTTAGGAGGAAACTCGAATAATTTAGGTCCAACCAAAACATGACTAAAAACCCTAGAAGGCTAAAACACAGCCCTAGAGAACCTTAGTCTAAGAAGCAGTTATATAATTCTCATTTCACTCTCTTTCCCACAGTAAAACCCTAAGGCTCTCTTCTAATGTGATCATGTAGTTTTTGGAGAGTTCTCTCAATTTCTCTATTCTCATCTATCAATTCAGGTGCTCATCTTCTCAATCCATTCTAAATTTTAGAGTTCTAACACATTCAATGACACAATCAATATATATACACGGTTAATAGTAGTAAAGAAACACACACAATATCCACAAGAAAACACAACAGATTCCAAACTCTAAGTACAAAATCATCAATCAGGCAATTACATTAGTGTTTCATTCTCAACAATACATCAACCCATTACAATAATACTTCATATAATGAACCATCCAAACAATCATTCCGAGATCTCAATCGCCAAACGTATAATTTCCTACACTCCATTAACCCAACAGCATTTTCTTTGTATTAAGAAGAAAGTAATACCTGCAGTAGTTGACTTGCCAACTCCACCTTTACCAGAAGCTACAGCTATAATATCCTTAACTCCAGGAATTTGTAACCCTTTAGCCTTTCCAGACAAAGCAGAAAAACCCCTAACATATCTCTGCATCAATAAATTGATTACACCATTAAGCAAGTAATACCCACATAAGAAAACTAATAATAATTCTTATAACTTGTAATACGAAGAAAACCCAGAAAATTTTAATTACCCAATTGTTAAAAACATCATTGAACCTGAATGCACCTCTCATTTTCCTCTAAAAATCAGAGCTTTGCCTACAATCAGTGCATCACAAGAACTATAATCACATTTAATTCCAGAATTAAACAATTAATGAACTATTTTTCTCATTATTTAGCAATCAATTTCAAAAAACATAGAAAAATCAGAGCTGAAAACATTAGTCCATAAAGGTACCTTCAATGAACAAGTAGAGATAGTAAGAGAGAAAATGTGAGAGAAATGGAAAACCCTAATTTATTCCTTCTGCGCAAGGGGGATATGGCTATGGAGTAGAGTTTCTCCCTCTGAAATGGGTGATGTCCTTTCTCTCTCTTTGACTCTTCTTGAATATGCGGCAATGGCGTTTGTCTATTCAACTCAACTGGCTGGTTTTGCCTAAAATGGTCGAGGACGAGGAGAGTGTTGATTCAGGCCACTTCTCTAGTTCTCTTGGACTAGATCAACATTTCAATTCACTTCGTCTCTATTAATTTTAATTCACTTGGGTTCGATTTAATTCTAATTAATTGACTTCAGGCCTGTTCTCCCCAGCCTATTTTCAATTCAGCTCAGTTCAGTTTAGCTCCAATCGATTTAGTTCAGTTCAGTTTAGTTCAGTTCAGTTTAGTTCAGTTCAGTTTAGTTCAGTTCAGTTCAGTTCAGCTCTAATCAGTTCAGTGCAGTTCAATTCAGTTCAGTTCAGTTCAATTCAGTTCAGTTCAGTTCAGTTCACCTCTATTCTTTTATAATTTATTTTACTAATTACTCTTATTATTATTATTATTATTATTATTATTTTATATCATTATTATTAAGTATTATCATTATTATATCAATATATTATTTTGTTTATTATAGCTTTACTCATTATTATTACTATTATCATTAAGGAGGAACATGGTTTAGGTCAAAAGTATAAATCAATCAAATCACGTCAAAACGGTTTATGATGCAATTTTGCATGATCCGACCCAATCATTATTTTATTACCAAATATTATTAAATTTATTATTAAAATAGTAATATTAATTTACTTCTTAGATATTATTGTTATTATATAATCATCATCAAATATTAATATATTAATACAAAGACTATAAAATAATTGTTATTAATTATCATTATAATCATTAATCATCATCATTATTATTATTATTATTATTTTTAATTTGTGATTATTAATATTATTTATCTATAACTATCATTTAAAAATATCCAAAATACTATTATTATTATTCATTATTATTACTTATCATTATAATTTTATTTAATATTCATAATATTATTGTTTAAATATTATTTATATATTTATTTAATTCAATTCAATTCAATTCGATTCAGTTCAGTTCAGTTCAGTTCAATTCAGTTCAGCTCCAATCAGTTCAGTTCAGTTCAGCTCTAATCAGTTCAGTTCAGTTTGGTTCAGCTCCAATCAGTTCAGTTCAGCTGAATTATGCCGAAGAGAACATGCCCTTCAATTATTTTAATTTAATGCTATTTAATTTTATAATTTATCATTTATTTTACTATTATTAAAAGGGAATATTTTTAATTATTATACTTCTAGATTTGGCCTTTTTTTTCCTTGTACACCTCCATCTTTGTGACTTCTTGTTGAAGTACATAGATTTTAGGTTGTTAAAGGTTGTTAGTAGCTCCCTTAAATCAAGCATAGTTTGTTAAGTGTTGTAATTAGTATAAATAGGTTGATATTATAATTGTTCATTAACCATTCAATTCATAAAACAATGTAGTCTCTCAATGTTGCTCTGCTAATCTCTCTCTTGCTCCGATCCCTTTACTACTTCTTTAATTTTTCCTTTCCTTAAGCTTCATTATTTCATGAATGGAGTTCAACCTCCATCTCCATTCATAAAAACTGGCGCTTCTTAGTGATATATCTTTAGTTTGAAATCGTTCGTTACCGTAACATTCTGTTAAATAAAAGGTTAGTTAGGGTAGGAATTTGTCAATACAAAGTTAGTTTCGGTACCACAAATATCTTTATAGCAGAAGTCACGATACTACACGAAGAACTTCTACATTATTATCCATGATTTTATCAAGGTCATCACTGAAGAAAGACAACCACTTGGTCGTCAATGCAATAAAAGACATTTGGTCTTCCTCACGACAAATAGAAAATATAATTGAAGTCATCCAACAATTATTAGGCTAATTACAATAATAAGAAATTCAACACATCTTCAAAGAAGCTAACCAAGCGATATATTGGATCGCCAACGTCAATCACCTTATTAAAGACCAACTACATATAATTATGTCTCACCATTCTAAACTATTTCCTATCCTTAAGACTGACGTTGTAATGCATTAGGGGAAACCTTTGGGTGAAATGGCTCCTAATGCTTTCTCTTCTTTCTTTACCAATAAAAAAGAAAAATTTGTCAGAAAGGACCTTTTAAATGAGTTCTTTTGTGAGAAAGGACCTTTTAAATTTTTTTTGGCTTTTAACAACCTTAAACAAAATTTTTTTTGCGAGAAGAGACCTTGAGCTTGTTTTCCGACGTTGACCACCGAAAACCGGCGTTGACTAATGTTTTCTTCCTATTTGCAATCCTAATCTGGTCTTCTTCCTCACTTCTTCCATAAAGAACCACAACATCAAACTCACCATGTTCTTCTAATCTTCTTTTTCACCTCTTCCACAAGACCACCACCACAATAACTTATCAATGACCAATAAAGCACAAATAAAGCACATTTTCATGAAAATCCATCAATGACTACCTTAATCTCACCAACAACAAAACCCTAACTTCATCGTCTTCATCATCTCAATCATAATCTCACTCTTCAACTTCAAATCTGGGTCAACAATAGTTAAATATAGAAATAGGAGCAACAACCACAACAACAACGATGTAAACGGCGGCAGGGGAAAGGGTAGTTTGAGTTTTGGGTTTGTTGATTTTGAAAATGGAGGAAATTTTGAGAGAAAGTGAGTGAGGAAGAAGATGAATAGAGGATAGTTGGAGGGGAAAGGGTAAAAGGAGTATGTTTATAATAAAATTAGATTGCAAATAGTAAAAAGCAGTGGTCAATGCCGGTTTTCGGTGGTCAACGTCGGAAAACAAGTTCAAGGTCTCTTCTCGCAAACTTTTTTTTGTTTAAGGTTGTTAAAAGCCAAAAAAAATTTAAAAGGTCTTTTCTCACAAAAAAACTCTTTTAAAAGGTCCTTTCTGACAAATTTTCCATAAAAAAAAAACATGGTTTGAGTCGAGTGACTTATTATTTTCAATGTAACAATGAGATTTGGACAAGATTTCAGAATTGTGATTAAGAGCACAAGTACACTTGCCATCATCATTAATGGCTAACAAAAGCAGAAAAGGATTAGGTGGTTGACAGCATAATTAGTGTACTTTGAAGCATTTGCAGCCATGATTACGCTTCATCTCAATCTACTACATAGACTGTGTTTAATTTTTTTTTTTGGGTGAATGAGAGGGGCATAGACAGTGTCTAATATGATGGAGTAATATTATATTTTATCCGTTCTTATATAAGTGCGATAATTTGACATTAATATTATTTACGTACGTGTACATATATTATGCTTGACTTTGAACATTGTTTATGATTTGTAGATAAAAATAATATATTGATCCGACATCTTATTAAATTCGTCTCTATATATACTTTCAATATAACAATTTTTTATAACTTGTATTTATTTTTTAATTTTTTTCTAAGGAAAAAGATTATGTAACCCTTCTTTCAAGGTTGAAATCTAAACTATCTAAAATAGAAAAATGATACAAAAGTGTATCCATTTGGACATTGAACTCCTGAGTTATAACTTTTATTTATTGTTAACTAGAGACATTATGACTTAAAATATTAGATTAATAGATGTGAAAAGCAAAATGTTACTCGAGATGGGGTAAGTAACTAAGTACAGGTAGGGGTGGAGTCGGATCGAGTTTTGCATGACTCGACTCGACTCATTAAGATCTCAAACTCGATTTGAGTCAGTCACAATCGAGACGAGTTTCGAATCGAGTTTTGATCAACTTGGACGAGCTCGAGTCGATCTCGAGCTATTTGCGAGTTTTCCAATCCGCTTTACACCCATAAGATAGATTTTATATACAAATTGAATATTTAACCCTATATTATATTATTCGAGTTTCTGGCGAGTCTTGGAGTCTAGTTTTGTATATCTCGACTCGGTCTCATTAGTGTCTTGAATCGAGCTCGAGTTCGATCTGATCTAAATTGAGTCGAGCGTTGATTGGACTTTGACCGAATCAAGCTCGAGTAGCTCACAAACTGTCTCACTCAATTAGCACCTCTAAGTACAGGATTTGTTCAAATTTTAATTTATCCCACGATACTACAAACTCACATGCAACGCCTGTGCTGCTAGTACTAAAAAGGACTTATTCATGTCATTTGCTGATATATGGGTACCATCATGGCTTTACCATATATTTATATTATTATGGAGACCTTTAGGTATCTAATATTCCACTATTCTATTAAGTTTGAGAGACAAATCAAGCTAATTGGGCAAGAGAGTTAGATCTCGTTTCACTTTCCATACATTTATAGACATGTGAGTATATGACAAAGACAAGGTAAAGTAAGTCCAAAGGGAAGAAAAACTTGTACAATCCTAATGATAATACTTCTATTAGGTAATTTTGATACTTGTTAAGAATTCACATGTGAGTCCAATCTCGAAGAAAGGGAGGAAGATGACTAATATATAAATCTAGTGGACTACTCTATATATCATCAAATGGTGTTAGGGTGAAACCTATAAATTTTGTATGTATGTAGTCAAATTCTCATCCAACGAGAAACTTGTATAGACGGGTTCATTGAAGATTAATCTATACTAGCCAATAAAACTGTTCAATTTCTCTTGGGATGAGATTACTCCCCCCCAAAGTGCCTGGTTTTCAGTTTGGTGGAGTTACCCTGATAGCAGGGTCTTAGAGATTGCACTTGCACTTCTTTTGAAGCCATCCAATCTCTCAAACTATGTGTAACCTATCGTCATCGACCCCACTTTTACAAAAAAAAGGGGTACAATTAAGAAATGAAAGTTGTGATTTTACAAAGCGGAGGGAATAATAATATAAGAGCATAGTTGCAGGGATGAACATAACCGGATACTAAGTTAAAATACCCGTAACCGGACCCGAAGTCAGTTATAGCCAGAATTTGGAATTCGGAACCAAAGTTGGAATTAGTTAAACGGGGTCCTCATTTTACGGAGATGGTCCCAATTGATTGGGACCTGAGCCAACTTCGGAGACCTAGTTCTTTGTGAGAGTGATGCAAATTTAGTTTTAACTGGATGTGCCTTTCAGAATTGGTCTAGAAATGAACTCCGATATCGGGTACCCAATTCCAATGACATTCAAAATCTGAATTTGTATATTGTTTAGCTAAGAAAGTTACAACATATTCGTAATTAGCATCACATTTCATATACTGGGTTTCCAATACCAAGTCAATGATTTTAATATCAAAAAATAGAACCAGTTGCAACGTACCCTTGTATTTGGACCAGCGGTTCCAAGTCTAGACGCGTTAGCTATAACTCGTTATGGATTTGAAACTGGATATCCAAATTTTCTACTCAACCCTAGATGCATGTGGACGCTAAAAAAAATAAAAATGCCAAAGCCAATTAATTTCTTTGTCTTAATATATTTTGGGCCAATAAAACTGTTGTTGGTTGAGGTTTAACGGTCAGTCGATTTTCCCATTAGCCCAAAAAATGTCTTTGTCATTCCACCCCACCATCAAATTTCTTCACTTATAATCATCTTCATCCAATACTTGCATTTTTTCTTCGCCTTTCCCTCTTCTTCCTTGTATTTCGCTCATCTCCGATCCATCCTCAACCTCCATTCAAGGTACCCTTTCTTTCTCTCTCCTCATTTTGCCCTTTTCATTTCTCTCTACAATTTTGCATTTTTTTGTGCATTTTATTTGTGATAATAATTTGATTTGGATATGAAATTTCTGGGTTCTCACCATTTTCATCACTCCTGTTATTAGAAACTTGTGGGCATTCTGAAAGTATTGATTTTTCATTTGAAAAATTCTGTAATAAAAATTCAATCTTGGAACATTTTGAGGAATTGGGCATTGTTGTATTGACTTTTAATGCTTGGCAAGAATTGGGTATTGGTTATTTTCTTGTTTTGATGGGTGTGAATTGAGGTGGGTTTCGTAGCATTCGGGTTTTTGTTATAAGAATTCAATGTTGGTTAGGTGATTGGTCATTTGGTTGTTTATGCTATTGTGGGTAGAATTTGTGTTTAGCTAATGATATATTGGTTTGTGGATTGTGAATTTTGGCATTTTTGGTGATTTTAGGGTCTGAATTAGGGATGGGACCATCAGTTTTGATCCCGGAAGCTCGGAATTCAGGTTGTTATCATAAGCTGGATTGTCATTTGGTCTGCTTAAGTGGAATCTTTGGTTCATTTTAGGAACCTTGTGTTTTAGAACATATGGCTGTAAAAGGAGTCTTTCCAATTAAAGTGGATAGTAGTTTACACGGGTTTGCCCACGTGCTGAAATCAGCTGCGTGCGAGTGGCTATTGTTGTTTCTATTGCTACTTGATGCAGCATTTTCGTATTTGTTGACGAAATTTGCTCAATATTGTGAGTTACAATTACCTTGTATATTGTGCTCAAGGCTTGATCATGTATTGGGGAAAGAAAAGCCGGACTTTTATAGAAATTTGCTTTGTAATAACCATAAATTAGAAATATCATCTTTGGTTTCTTGTCATAATCATGGTAAGCTTGTCGATGTTCATGCAATGTGCGAAGAATGTCTCTTGTCATTTGCAAAGAATGAGTCAAGTGAAGAAACTTACAAAATCTTGGTGGGTAAGTTGGGATCAGAATGTCTTCAGAAACCATTTTTAAATTTGGAATCTGGTTCTGCTTCTTTGACTACAAAGTTGTGTTCATGTTGTTCTAAGCCGTGGAGATCTAGACCGAATGTGCAGAAGTTGGTTCAGTCAAAACCATCGACAACTGTTTCTAAACCTGATATCCCTTTACCAACATCACCTGGACATAGATGTCTGAACCGTCAAGAGGGCCTGAAGAAGAAAAAGGACCGGTCCACTTCACCTTTTGTCCTAGGAGGTACAGATTTTGATTCCTTGTCTCATGTGGGATACACTGAGGTAAAGATCAATTCAGACTCTGACTCAGATTTCCCATTTTCTGATGATGATGACACGTTCAATGTGCCTCGGAACCGGAAAAGAGAGGAATATCTATCATTACAGGGTTCCAAGTTCATACCGAAGAGCCAGTATGATGACGTTTTCCCAGCTCTGCAATTTCAGAAATCAACTCCTGCTGCTAGCAATCTTATGTTTCCACATCTGGAGCCGGAAAAAGGTGAAACGACCACTCCAAGATTTGTCATTTCTAATGGTGATTTAAGGCAGGGTCTTGGAGAGATAAACTGGCAACACATGGTTAAGAACGCAACTCCTACACCATCTGTGTCTGTTCCATTGGATGATATTCCTCTTTCATCTACTGCGTCGGTGGGCTCACTAGCTATAACAGCACATGAGGGTGACAGTATTCCTTTCTCAAAGAAGTTTGGTGCTTCTGGTTTTTCAGATTTTATTTCTCATGAAAATGTTTCACCACCCAATATGCAACTGCCTGCTAGACTAACAAAACAGAAGAGTAAGTTCATATTGCCCATCCAGGCATTCCTCAATCTTTTTAGTTCAACATGTTTACTACATATTGCATTCTCCTTTGGTTTGTAAGTTTGTACACTTTTTCTATACCCCTCATTTTTTCGAGTACTGATTTTGTTATTTGTTATTTGTTATTGTAAACTACTTCCAGATATCGAAACTAGGGCATTTGGTTATAAGGGACATGCTTTTCCCATGCATAATTGGGAATCCATTGATTTAAATAGCACCTCAACGGTTTCTTCAAGGAAAGATGCTGCATTGGTGCCCTATAATAATTCTGCCATTAGTGCAAGAGACTTTGCCTCAGGTAATGTTAAGGACATTAAAGCTTCAAAGCTTTTCTCAGAGGAACTTGACAAAAGAGATTGCAATGGTATTGGATCAGATGAGGAACCAACTACTTCAAGTATATCAGACCCTCACTCAGATTTATCATCAAGCAATATAAATCATACAGGGAACGGTCACATGGATGAGCCACAGAAGATTAACAGTCCTAGTTCCATTGAATCTCTGATGCCTCTAAAATCACCGACTATGGAGAGGTCTCAGTCCCTTGAATCTCTAGATGAAAGTGTTGGTGAAATCGAAGGTGAAAGTGTTGTCGACAAGTTGAGACGACAGGTTGAATATGATAACAAACGCATTAAAGATTTGCACAAGGAGCTAGAAGAAGAGAGAAATGCAGCTGCAATTGCTGCGAATCAAGCTATGGCTATGATAACCAAGTTGCAAGAGGAGAAGGCTGCACTTAACATGGAGGCTCTTCAATATCTGAGGATGATGGAAGAGCAAGCAGAGTATGATGTAGATGCATTGGAAAAGGCTAATGACATGATTGCTGAAAAGGAGAAAGAAATACAAGACTTGGAAGCAGAGCTCGACTATTTTAGAATAAAATATCCAGAAGATTTTCCGGAAATGAATGAGGAAATTTTGTTTGCAGAGGAGGATCCAGAAGCTTCCCATATTGAATCCTTTGAAACTGAGAAATCATAGAATTGGAGATAGTATCCAGCTGCACATCTTTAAATGTCTTGCAATATTTGGAAGCTTGCAGGGTATGTCTCTCCTGTCTTGATGACTTTTCTTTTCTGTTTGTATTCCTTGTTCCTTCAGTTATTCTACATGTTTTTTGTGTGTTAATGATGCAGTATACTAACTTCATATGCTTAGGCGTTACCTGGCTTTGGGACAACCCAGCTACAAAAATGGCTTCATTAACTTATGCTTATTATGTAGTACTATGTTGCCTTATTTTTCCTCCATTGCAACCTATGCTACTTGGATGCGGGTTCGTGTTTGTGTACAAGTGACTCTATCTTGATAACTGCCCTTGACCTTGACTGAAAATGAAATGCCCATGTTTGAGTGCTGAGGACCCACATAGATACCTAAGGTGAAATGAAAAGTCTGGGTGACACGGGTTGCAACGTTTGCCTTTTGAAGGCCAAACGCTCAAACTTTATAACCTTTTGACCATACATTTTAACTAGTGTTTTATTACGTGGATCTTGTTAGGTTTTTCTCAATTTTGATTATTAAAATATCACACTTATATTTATACCAATATCTACCTATAGAATTTTAAGGGATAAAGGTGTGCATTGGATACCATGTAAAGACAGATGTTGCAGCTAATATAAAACAAAGTTAATATTAGCAAACATAACTGGTTGCTTCAATCTATCACGAAGCTGAAGCTATATGGAGAAATTATAGACATGTATACTTTATAAATTGATACGAATTTGATTTTGCTCAATTTATAGTGAACGTCCTAAAGTTCATACACGCTGTTACGCTTGGCATTGAATTACTAAGTCAATAGTTTTGCAATTGACCCTAATTTTTCTCTACAGGCAGATCTGTGGGGGAAGCAAAATGACTGGAAAATTGAAGTATCATCAGCTTGGTTGCAAGTGGATTTCAGAGAGGAGAGGCCATCACCAGCTTCTTAGTTTTTAAGATGGATTGTCACGATGAAGGGTCTTGTTAAGGTATCTGCTCGATACTCGATAAAACTGCTACCAATCTCACATCTATTTTTGTTGGGGGTGTTTATACACTTTGCTTATTCATTGAAGCAGAGGTTGCATCTCCTGTAGATATTCTCAGAACCAAATGATCAGATTGTATGTAAATCGATGTGGATTTTGTGATATGTCTTCAATTGTTTTTTGAGCTTTAATTCAATCGGCGAATGTAAATTTTGATCCAGTTGATTTGGTTTTCTTTGAATCCTCACAACCTAGAAATACCATTGTTTTTAAAGAAACCATTTCCTCTTGAATTCCTTGAGTATCCGAGATTCCAAGTTTTTGGGAACTTCGAAAATATGACATCCATTGGAGTTACAATGCATCCAAGCTTCCTACTATTTGACTTGCAGCGTTGGGTTGTTTTGCAATACTTATTGTTCTAATAAAAACACTGCGTTGATTGCGATTATGTTTTGAATACCGAACTTATAATTCTCATTCAAACGAAGAAAAAATTGTCACAAGTCATGAGATCGGATGAATATACTAACTGATGCACATGCAGAGGAAGTCTTGAGCCTTCAGCAGTTATGTATACAAGATTCGATTTTTAGTTGCTAGCTTGCTATCCACATATATAAACTTTTAAATGGTACTATAAACTTCAAATAGGTAGTACTATGATGAGTACCAATGAAACCCACTTAAGAAGGGGGAGGAAGGAAGAAAGCGAGTGGGTAACACAAAAGTTTCATCCTCACATAAGTCCTTTTTGTGGATAATTTCTCAGCGATTATGTGTACAATGGAAAAAATACCAATCTGTAGGTCCAAGATTATTTCTATGTTCTTGAAGGAAAATTAGTAGGATATAAAAGTAAAATAGTGAGCAAGAATATATAATCTTATTGCTCCAAAATGTGCTTTAAGAAAAAAGATTGGTTTGTGAACTCAATTAAGTTTAAAACAAACCGAACTTTAACATAGAAATTCGAGTTTGTACATCCTATCGAACTTTGTTGAAACTTGAAAGCTCGGGATCAAATTAGTGCTCAACTAAACTAAGTACAATTCAAGTAAAAAAGGTAGGCTTGGCTCGATGTATACCCAAATGTGTACAAAATTGTTTTATATTAAGGTAGGCTTGGCTCGAATCTACCTTAGAGCTTTCACTTGCAAGAGACAACTTGGGTGATGATGAGGATGACGAAAGTTTGTGTTCTATATGCCGCGAGAGTATATCCAAGGAGGAGCCAATAGCCACGTTGGTTCGTTGTCATCATACGTTCTATGCTCAATGTATATTCAAGTGGCTCCCGAAGGAAAATACATGTCCTTGTTGTCGATCGAGTAGCTTGACCACTATAGTGTATGAGTTTGTAAATTTCGAGTTTGATGTAATTAGTAGGAGATTATAGAGCAATTATATCTTTACTGATTGTTGTTTGTAGTAGCCAAGCAAGTTGGAACATGTATATTTGAAGTCAATAAGAACTTCTGTAAGTTGTGCTGTTTTTAATTACTTACACCAATTGTTTAAACATAGTTGACTTATATATATAGACGCAGTAATGAGTTGATCTTCAAACCATCATCTAATTTATTTCTTATCAATAAATTTCTGTTTTTCTTGATCGATATGATCAGAGTGTATGTAAATTTGTGCATTTGTAATATGTTTTCAATTGTTTCTTTACCTTTTAATTCAATCGGTGAATGTAAATTTTGATACATTTGATTTGATTTGATTTTTTTTAACCCTCACAACCTAGAATACCACTGTTTTTCCTCAACTATAAAAAGGGAAAATTCGCAATAAACACCTAAGAGGGGTATCTTGTATAATAAGAAAAATATTGGGCACCAATGATAATTTTAAAACGTTTTTGATGACTAATAAGAATTTTCCTATCTTTATATTATATCTAACCTTTAATTAAAATAAAAAAATTCGAAAATTCACTATTAATGTCATTTAACAACAAATTGTGTAGATGGGGTGGTTTTTACTTTTTTTTATTTTCAGTTTTAAACATTAAAGGGTGGAATTTCCAAGGTTTGAGAGTAGTAATTTCTAATTCTGAGTACCAACTTATATGTTTAGAATTCAACTATATTCAAACCTAGGAATACTACTGATTTCTAATTTTTATCTAGTTGATTAGGTTTTTTTTGAATGACTATGTTCAAGGGCTAGTCTAATCATGACTTTAAAAAGGATATATATAGGACGTTGAGGCGATAAATGACTTAATGAAGTGTTTCATTTTCCATTGGCCCCATTAATTGACTACAATTTACTCTTAGTTTACTTCGATGTAGGACTATTCAAAAACCGGCTTGGAGTAGACCAATATCAGACTAAAGTGAACATATTCGGTTTTCCTATTGTACATCCAGGTTCTAGTCATGTATTGGTTTTCTACAGGTTTGGAAACTATTTCAATATCCACCTATAAACAATGTGTAAGGTGCTTAAATAATTAATTTTCTTCTCTTATATACTAGTATTTGAAATCTTAATATTAACTAACTGAAAATGCCCGTTGATAAATGTTGATGGGATGAAAATAATTTTTCTTATTGAAAGTTAAAATTTCCTTTAGTTTGTACCTCTTAAGTCATAAATTCCGATATTTTACACACACTTCTACTTTATTAGAGCATGTACAATGGTGTGGTTTTAATTAGTCTAACTATGCTAAGACTAAGTCTTATATAGCTTTGCCATTGTGGATAATTAGTTTAGCTTTGAGAAAAATGGAGTTGGTCCCAAACTCCCAACTACTAGACCAACCCAAGCCTAGGATGGAGTGCCTCCACTAATAATATGTGTACATGTGGCGTAGAGAGATGCTTTCTCTCCCTTCTCACGTGTGGCTGGGCAATTGTCTAGGCAAATTGTTGCTCTCTGTCTTGCAATGCTTAATTGTATTGAATGTTTTAACTCTTAAGTTTTTTGAACTACAAACTTTGTAACATTAATTTAAAAAAGTGTGCCAATAATTACTAGAAAAAAAAATCACCAATGTTTATATTTTATTTTTGTCTATAAATTGAGCCCAAATTTGATACAATTTCACATACTTTTTTCTAACCTATTTTTCTTTCTACTCATTTTCTCCTTTCAAAAATTATTTTCTCCTACCAAATATCATGAAAAGGACCACTAAAGATGAATGGGATACTTACTATAATTATCGAGACCCAACCGAGTATGAACAAGTTTAACCTCAAAATGGAGCGGGGCTAACCTCAACCGAGCCAGTTATGTTTAATCGAATTTTACGTGATGTAATTATATAACGATTTTTAATATACAAATATTAAATTGCATAATTAATAATTAAACTCTCGCTATTTAAAATTTGAATATAAATAATCTAGTCAATATAAATAAAAAGTTGTTTTTTAATATTATTGGCTAAGAAAGAGATCATATGGTGGGGTATAGTAAAAGTAGGAGAGAGAAATAAAAAGACTAATTAAAACTAACCCACCCATTGTGAGTTTTAATGGATGAGTGAGTGTAGAGTTAGTGGAATATGAGGCGTAAGAAGGAGGAAAGGAGAGAGAAAGAGAAAAATGACAAGACTAAGGGGTTGTTGGTCTTGCCATTGTACATGCTCTTAGTGATACAACCTGTCCCATTCAGTCCCATCCAAGTTGTAATCAAACCAGTATTCAGGCTTCATTTGTTTTTTGGGCATTTGGTAATGTTCGATGGGGTCCGATCCGATCGGTTTTGGACCAATAACCATCCCTGCTTTGATGTTCGGTAGATATTCAATAGTTTTGTCCGTTTCTAACCGAGGGGCTTTAATTAATTTTTAATATTGAAATATATGCCAAAATCACCGATAAATCAGTGTAATTATTATTTATGTTAATTTATTATTTCCACTTTTAACTATCTTATTTAAGTATCCGAAAAGATTCGTTAGCTTTTGCCTTTATATTTACCGTTTTACATTGTCGGCAAAGTCAAATTATAAAATTTGCAAAGGGGGCAAACGTTAACCAAACTGCCATTGGATAAGACTTAGGAAGCATATGCGTCTTCTCCTTAAGACTTGTGTTATTTTGATAAATCCTTACCTATTCAGATAAGATATAGATATATTCTTAAACATAAAAGTATTTTGTAGTTATTCTATGAATTGGGTTTCCTAAATACTCTAGATTTCTGTTTCTAATTACGTAGCAAAGTCCTAATAGAACTAGGTCTTACCGATGTGTATATATACTTGCACATGTTATTAGTTTTGAGATTGAATCTCCTAAGCCAAAAACAAAACAAGTCGAAAAGATGAGTGAAACTAAAGATCAACTTACAAAATTAAGGCTTTTTCGAATGGAAAGGAAATTCTATTCCTCTTAAAAGTGGTGTATTCGTCTTCAATTCAACCCATGATGATCAACAACATACCACTCAAGACGTAGTAATTTTTAGCCTCGAGTATCTTTATTATGGTAATGTTTATGAGTTCGTACGTCGAATTCTTGCTCGTTCCAAATATTTCAATAACCAAACCCAAGCAAACCTAGATCTTGCGCGACAAGTCAGTAACTATATCGAAAGTTGTTTCGAGTTCGAGTTCAATTTCATCAGATATAGTTCAAGAGCAAGAGTTGTTTTTGTCGCGGATATCTCTCGGGTTCTAGTGGTGAGTGATCAAGAGCAGAAAGATGAAGGAGTATGGTATGGAGATAATGTGTATGTTAAAGATGATGATATAACAGATGATGAAGACGATGAAATATCTTGCAATATTTCTTATGATAATATAGATTATCTAAAGACAGCTATAATGAACTTCAATGAGGAGCATAAGAGTAGTTTGGTTGAAATCGAATCTACCTTAGAGCTTTCACTTGCAAGACACAATGTGGGTGATGATGAGGATGACGAAAGTTTGTGTTCTATATGCTGCGAGAGTATATCTAAGGAGGAGCGAATAGCTACCTTGGTTCGTTGTCGTCATACGTTCCATGCTCAGTGTATATTCAAGTGGCTTCCGAAAGAAAATACATGTCCTTATTGTCGATCGAGTAGCTTGACCACGATAGGTGTATGAGTTCGGAAAATTTCGAGTTTGATGTAATTAGTACGAGATTACAGAGCAATTATATTTTTACGGATTGTTGTTGTAGTAGTCAAGCAAGTTTGAATTTTTAAATGTGAGGTCAGTAGGAACTTCTGTAAGTTATGCTATTTTAATTACTTAAAACCAATTGTTAAACATAGTTGACTAATACATAGAGGCAGTAAAAGAGTTGATCTTCAAATCATTTTCTTTCTTATCAATCAATTTTTGTTTTTCTTCTCTATATTTGTTAATTTAGTAAGTCGTTGTAGCGAGTTCTTGATCGATATGATCAGAGTGTATGTAAATCGATGTGCATTTAATTCAATCGGTGAATGTAAATTTTGATAAATTTGATTTGATTTTTTTTTGTAACCCTCCTAACCTAGGAATACCGCCGTTTTTCCTCAATTATAAAAAGGGAAAATTTGCAATAAACACCTAAGTTTAATCCCTTTGTTGAAATTGATTTAAGTTCATTGCAGATCAAAAGAACAGGGTCTACAATTGCTTCATTCTTTTTTAGATCAATGCCAACTAACTGATTTTCCCTAAAACTTAAACGCAATTCGACATACTCTGACATGTATTTCTTTCGTGGGACTCGATTCTATTTTTCCTTCCATTAATCAGTTACGGAAAATTTTCCGATCCGGTCTATTTTTCAGGTTTGGACCGATTTTTAAAGTGCACTATTATTAGCACCTCAAGCAAATTTAAAAGTGGAATTTTGGAATGAGTTTTTTTATTCCTAATTGAGATTCAAAAGTTCCCAAGAAGAATAATACCTGACATATTGGAATAGAGTCACAAACTTGGAATATGAGTTAGAAAATTTCTGAGTTTCATGTAACTACGAGACTATTTAGCTATTATATTTCTACTGGTCTTTGTTTATAGTAGCCAAGCAAGTTGTAATTTTAATATTTGAACTCATTAAGATCATTTGTAAGTTGTGTTATTTTAAATTACTTGAATGAATTGTTAAACACAGTTTGACCAATATATAGATCAATGGATGCATTACCAGAGTTGATCTACAAACCATCATCTTCTTTCTTATCAAATTCTGTTTTCTCCATCTTTGTTGATAAACTAAATCATTGTAGCAACTGATCGAAACCATGTTTGAGCTTAGCAAATTCAAGTTGTTATACTCATTGTTGCTAATCCCATTTGTTCTCTTGTTCTTCATCAATAAGATTTTCTCCCCTAAAACATCAAAAACGTGCCAATCTACATCCACCCAAATCCCGAAAGCTTACCCTATAATCGGCCATTTGATCACCGTCTTGAAACAAAAAAAGGACGAGAGATTCGGATGGCTTACGAGTCTCGTAGTCAACTCCCCGTCCTCCACCTTCGTCATCCACCGTCCGTTAGGACAGAAGAGCATCATTACAGGCAATCCGGCCAATGTGGAGCACATCTTGAAGACCCGGTTTTCATACTACCCAAAAGGCCCTTTCCAAAAAACCATTCTTGAAGACCTCCTAGGGGATGGCATATTCAATGCTGATGGTGAAGTATGGAAGTTTCAAAGGCAAGTTGCTAGCCATGAATTCAACACCAAGTCCTTACGAAAGTTCGTTGAGACGGTTGTTGATACCGAGCTTTCCGATAGGTTGATACCAATCTTAGCCGATGCAGCCAAGAATCAAACAGTCCTTGATCTTCAGGACATACTTCAGAGGTTCACGTTCGATAATATTTGCAAGATTGCATTTGGGTATGATCCTGAATACTTGTCACCCTCTTTACCAAATGCTAAATTTGCAGTTGCTTTTGAAGATGCTGTGATGATTAGTAGTCAAAGATTCAGAACTTTCTTCCCAATTTTATGGAAAACTCGTAGATTTCTGAATATGGGGTCCGAAAAGAAGCTCAAAGAAGCAGTTTTAGAGATCAGAAACTTTGCTAAAACAGTTGTTAGTCAGAAAAAACAAGGGATTATGAAGAATTTGGAGGGAATTTCCTCATTCGAACCGGAGGATTTACTGTCAAGGTTTCTTAAATCAGGCCACTCTGACGAGAACTTCGTTATAGACATCGCTATCAGCTTTATACTTGCAGGCCGAGACTCAACATCGTCCGCTTTAACATGGTTTTACTGGCTCCTACATAAGAACAAGCATGTAGAAGAAGAGATCATTAGAGAGATTGAAAGAAACAGGGGAAAACAGAATAAATTAGAGCAATCTGTATTGGAAGAAGTTAAAGATATGGTTTATATTCATGCTGCTTTGTATGAGAGCATGAGGTTATACCCACCAGTGCCTTTAGACACCAAGGAGGCTGCCGCCAACGATGTATTGCCCGATGGCATGCGAGTGAAAAAGGGTGATTGGATAACTTACCACCCTTATGCTATGGGGAGAATGGAAGGGATATGGGGCCTTGATTGGGCTGAATACCGCCCTGAACGATGGCTAGAAGTGGAGGATGTAGGAAACACAGGGGAAGTGAAGTGGAAGTTTGTGCCAAAGGACCCATATTCGTACCCGGTTTTTCAAGCCGGACCTCGGGTTTGTCTTGGTAAGGAGATGGCATTCTTGCAAATGAAGAGAGTGGTGGCCGGTATCTTGGAGAGGTTTCGGGTTGTTCCAATAGTAGAAGATGGATTTGAGCCACTTTACGTTCCTAATCTGACCGCAAAGATGCAAGGTGGTTTACCAGTGAGGTTTGAAGAGAGGGTACAATGATAACAACAATGATAGACGAGATCCATTTTCAAACCTTTACACAACATTACCATCTAAGGCTTTGATACCTTAGATGGCATCTATACGTAATGTTTTTGTTAGATTATAAAGCTTTGATACCTAGGATTTGGATGTTTGTGATTATTGATAATGAAAGGTTTACAATTGAAAGAACTTGTATTGAAGTATGACTCTAGTTGTGTTCATTGTGTATGAAGTTCTCTATAAGCAAATTTCAGTACAATCAGCTATTTATCATGAGATTGTACAATTGAGTTCGAGAACAATATTCTTCGTCTTGTTATTTATATTTTTTTTGGTGGTTTTATGGAAAAAAATATAATTACAAGGAAAAATTGTCAGAAAATACCAAGGTTTTAGCACTTTTTCAAAATAAATACCAAAGAGTTGCGAAATGTAGAATAAATACCAACAAGTTATGTTTTTCTTAGAAATTCTACCGTGAAACATGATGCTTTTTTTGTTATGTTATGTTTCTGAGAATAAATACTTCATAACCTCATAAAATTCTACCGAGAAACATGATGCTTTTTTTTGTTTGGTTCCATCAAAATAAACTCTTGCTCCAAATCCCAGAAATTTGCAAGAAAAACAAATATCTACACTACCAGAAATCATGTTTGAGCTTCATAACCTCTTACCTCCACTCTTGTTCATCCTTCCATTGCTTCTCTTACTTATCATCAACAAGATCTTTTCATCAAAAACACAAAAAACCTCAGTCTCCAAACGCAAACCTCCCTAAATCTTACCCTCTTATTGGTCATTTGATTGCCTTCTATCAACATAAGGATACTAATAGACTTCCATGGCTTTCTACCCTCATGGCCTCCTCTCCCACCTTGACTTATGTCTTACATCGTCCTTTTGGACGGCGAAGTATTCTTACCGCCAATCCTGCCACCGTGGAGCACATCCTCAAGACTCGGTTTTCGAATTATCAAAAAGGCCCCCACCAAATAAACTTTTTAAAAGACCTTTTAGGGGATGGCATATTCAATGTTGATGGTGAGAAATGGAAGTTTCAGAGACAAGTTGCCAGCCATGAATTCAACACCAGATCGTTGCGGAAGTTTGTTGAGACCGTTGTTGATACTGAGCTTTTCGATAGGTTGATTCCGATCCTGTCTGATGCATCTGAGAATAAGACAGTCCTCGATCTCCAGGATATACTGCAGAGGTTTGCCTTTGACAATATTTGCAAGATTGCATTTGGGTATGACCCGGAATACTTGTCACCCTCTTTACCACAAGCTAAATTCGCAGTTGCTTTCGAAGATGCTACGATGATTATTAGTCAGAGATTCAGAACCTTTTTCCCATTTGTATGGAAAATTTGTAGGTTTCTCAATATTGGGTCAGAAAAGAAGCTCAAAGAAGCAGTTATAGAGGTACAGGGATATGCCTCTTCTCTTGTCACACAGAAAAAACAGGAGATGATGCAGAATTCAGAGGAATCTTCTTCATTAGAAGCTGAGGATTTATTGTCAAGGTTCCTTAAATCCCGTCACTCGGATGAGAAATTTGTTATCGACATCGTGATCAGCTTCTTGCTCGCAGGAAGGGACACAACATCAGCCGCATTGACATGGTTCTTCTGGCTTCTTCACAACAACAAACAAGTTGAAGAAGAGATTGTAAGAGAGATAGATGAAAAAAGGGAAGAAAACAGGGACCAAACAGAGCATTCTTTTGCTTTT
This sequence comes from Patellifolia procumbens, assembly GCA_947645195.1. Taxonomy (NCBI): domain Eukaryota; kingdom Viridiplantae; phylum Streptophyta; class Magnoliopsida; order Caryophyllales; family Amaranthaceae; genus Patellifolia; species Patellifolia procumbens. Next base: position 1,148,981 of record CANSGD010000658.1, read on the forward strand.
GAAGAAGTAAAAGAAATGGTTTACATTCATGCTGCTCTATGTGAGAGCATGAGGCTATACCCACCAGTGCCTTCAGACACTAAGGAGGCTGCTAGTGACGATGTGTTTCCTTATGGCACGCCTGTGAAAAAGGGTATGTGGGTGACTTACCAACCCTATGCAATGGGGAGGATGGAGACGTTGTGGGGCCCAGAGTGGGCCCAGTTCCGGCCAGAGAGGTGGCTGGAAGTGGAGGATAAGAAGTGGAAGTTTGTTCCCAAAGACCCGTATTCATACCCGGTTATTCAAGCCGGACCTCGGGTTTGTCTTGGAAAGGAGATGGCATTCTTGCAAATGAAGAGGGTGGTGGCTGGTATCTTGGAAAGGTTTCGTGTGGTACCGGCAGTGGAAGAAGGGTTTGTGCCAGTTTATGTTCCTTACTTGACAGCAAAGATGCAGGGTGGTTTGCCTGTAAGGATAGAAGAAAGGTATAAACAAGGTGAATAGGTTTCACCATGTATCATGAGTACAAAACTACAAAGTTGTACTTGTATACTCTGTTTTAAGCCATTAAATGATCCTTTTTCATTATATTAATCAAATAATAAGAAACTTTCTGGGTTATGTACAAATAAATAGGTTCAATGGCCGATAGCTTAGAGCAATTAGAACAACATTAAATCTCATTTGTCGACAAATAATCAAAATCAAATCTTATCTCCCACCCAACCCCTCACAAACTGTCGTGAAGTTTTTTTTTGTTTCCATTTTCACTCTCAAAAACCATTACGATGGTTTTTTTTTTTCTTTCAAATCTTCCTTCTATATGGCATCTGGACTTCAGTTCCATTTATTGTTCGTCGGATTGATGTTGAGCGGTATCAATTGAAATGATGAGATTGCAGCATTTTTTTTGAAAAGATGTGAAACCGGTTTTTAGCAATAAATGGTGTAATACATTGGGATAAGAAATGTGTGACATACAATGCCCGGTTTCTTAGGCTTAGTAAAAAACAAATTTACACTACTCAGAGACACGTATGGGAGGGATGTAACCACCGATTTCTCACATAAATCTATGAAACCGGTTTTAGTACTCGGTACCTAAGCTTAAGACACCTATGAGATGTAGAGCGGTTATGGTGTGGTTTGAAAGGCCTATTTCAACCGGTTTCACATCATTTTTTGTAGTAGTGAAATCTTATAAATAAACCGATTAAAATATACAAAACTATGCATTGGTACCAAATATTAAGAGATAAACATCATTATTTATAGTGAATCAAACACTATTACGACAAGTAATAAATCAAATTATGTGAAAAACAAACTCAATCACTCAAACAACAATAGGTTAAAACAGATAAAACTAGCCAAAAATAACCATCAATAAGCACTTTAATGAATCTCGCAACAATGACTCATGCGACAATAGGTGCCAAGATCATCCACTATGTTGTATAAATCCTGAGCACTAAATATGGCAGCAGTATTTTAGGTCACGTAAATCTCATAATGGAGGAAACGAGAGAGGTAATCACAAAGAAAATGCAGTTGAATTTGATCTTGAAAAGCTTCAGGAAACTATTGTAAGTTAAGGGACAATTATTAGTAAACAAGTCTACGATAAAGTCCCCAAACCTGGTCACTACCATCACGTACAATCAGATTGTGTCTCCCAAGCTGCAATTAGCCATTTAGCAACTAAGAAGTAGTAGAGGTAGAAATTAAAAGACATTGATTCAGCTGATGACAGAAATGTGGTTGTCGATGCGAGGTTTTATAGGCATATATTTGATAGAGTCCAATTTATCAAAGGAAAAATTGATAAGAATAATCCGACCTTTGGCCGGTCTTCCATCAATGGTACCACCTTCAATTAATCCAGGTATAATCCAACCTTTAACAGCCATATTCTCTCATTGGTCCCTCACCTGTTGGTGACCTACAATTACAGGTAATCTTCCTAATTACGTGACTAATAGCTAATTAAGTATAGTTTAAACTTAAATTTTTAATTAAAGTTTTAAATCAGATTTAATAATAATAAAAAAACTTAAAAAAACCCACCCCACCCCTCCCCCTCCCCCTGCCACCCTCCCCAACCCCCGCTGCCTCCCCTCCCCTTCCCCTGCCACCCTCCCCCTCCCTCGCTGTCTTCCCTTCCACTGCCACCCTCCCCCTCTCTCGCTGCCTCCCCTCCCCTTCAACTTCCTCCTTAACCACCACAAAACGTCACCCCCTAAACCCTAACCACCGCAAAAACGACACTGTGACCACCGTATTTGAAGTGGGTGGCGTTGGGTTGGGTTTTCAAAGCAAGATAAGACGGCCTTGGTCGCTGGCGAGGCTGGCGGCAAGAGAAAGAAAGAGAGAGCGGGGCGAGGTTGTGGTCGCTGCCGGTGAGCTCGAGGGGGTGAAGAGGAGAAGAAATAAATGATCACCGACTGCTAGCCGCCGGTCGCCAGTCGCCGGTTAGCTCGAGGGGGTGAAGGGGAGGGGGTGGGGTGGCACGTGGCAGCAGTGGGGGCAGGGGGAGGAAATGGGGGCGGGGGTGGGTGGCAGTAGTGTGAATAGGGGGAGGGAATGGGGGTGGGGGTTTCCTTTTTTTTAAGTTTTTTTTTTTAAAAAAGTCAACGCTCATTTTAGCCGGTCAAACAGGTTGCCATCATTCCATACCAATGAGAGAATATGGGTGTCAAAGGTCGGATTATAAGTGGATTAATTGAAGGTGGTACCATTGGTGGAAGACCGGCCAAAGGTCGGATTATTCTTATCAATTTTTCCAATAGATTGGTACCCATATTTGTTCAATTGGTACCATGAGAGCTGCAAATGACATTAATATGAGACCCAATCCAAAGGGTTTTAGCCTTTTAGGCACCATTTCATGTCAAGTTTTTTCTTGCAATTGGACTCTATCAAAAAGAGACCAGCAAAGGATTGTAAATCTGATAACTACGTAAGAACTGGTCATCTTAAGTTTCTGTATAGGATTTCTGTTAAGAGTTCATCAATTTAGGAGTAAAACGGCTTAACCCTTCATTAATGAGAGAGAGTGTATATATATACTCCCTCCGTCCCCCAAAGGATTTCCCATTTTTCCATTTTTGTATGTCCCAATTACATTTCCCATTTCCTTATTTGGATATGGCCCACCTACTTTAATAATATTATCCTTACAAAAAGTACTTGCCCCCACACTCTCTTTCTTAATAAACAATTCTAAAAAATACATACTACCTTACTTTTTCATTATAAAATGAAATTTTAGACCCCACATCAACCTTACTCCTTAAACTTTGTGCCCAAAGGAAATGGGAAATCCTTTGGGGGACGGAGGGAGTACAACCTAACAAACCCTAACTCCTATCACAAGATAAACATAAGATACACAAAGATAATATTTGCTAACCAAAAGATAATACAAAGATAATGCAAAGATATTTCCTATAACCAGGAAATATCTCGCCTAACACCCCCCCAAGTTGGAGCATGTAGATCACAGATGCCCAACTTGCGAAGTAGAAAACTGAACTGTCGTCTTCCAAGTGCCTTTGTAAGAATATCAGCCAACTGATGCCCAGTAGGAACATAAGCAGTAGAGAGATTAATAGCCAACAACTCATCTCGAACAAAATGACAATCGGTTTCAATGTGTTTAGTACGATCATGAAAAACCGGATTCTTGGCAATATGAAGGGCAGACTGACTATCACAGAAAAGACGCATAGTAGTAGTATGGCGAACACCAAGAGAAGCCAAGAGAGACTTTAACCACTTCAACTCACAAGTAGCAACAGCCATAGAACGATACTCAGCTTCAGCAGAAGACCGAGAAACAGTAGGTTGTTTCTTGGTTTTCCAAGAAACAAGAGAACCACCTAGGAACACCAAGTAACCTGATAACGAACGCCGAGTAGTAGGGCAAGCAGCCCAATCACTATCACAAAAGGCAGTCAAAGTTAAGGTATCATTAGAACACAACAAGATACCTTGACCAGGACTTCCCTTTATATAACGTAAAACACGAATAGCGGCTTCCCAATGAGGAACCTGTGGGTCACTGAGAAACTGTGCCAGAGTATGAACAGAATAGCTCAACTCTGGGCGAGTGACAGAAAGATAAACCAAACGTCCCACAAGACGATGATAAGAATCAGGGTTATCCATAGGCACCCCTTTTACGAGAGCCAAACGATGATTCTGCTCCATAGGCGTGTCAATGGGCTTACAACCCAACATACCAGCTTCAGTCAAGACATCTAAAGCATATTTACGCTGCGACAGGAAAATACCATCTGCGCTGCGAGCAACTTCAATACCCAAAAAATACTTCAAAAGACCCAAATCCTTCATATGAAAACAGGAGTTGAGGTAACTTTTGAAGCGGGAAATAACACCAAAGGAAGACCCAGCAATAATCAAATCATCCACATAAACCAAAACATGAAAAGAGACATCTCCCTGAATATAACTGAACAAAGACATAATCAGCATAAGACTGAGTAAAACCGTAACGCCTTAAAGCAGAAGATAACTTGGCAAACCATTGCCGCGGAGCCTGTTTCAAACCATATAAAGACTTGCGTAACCGGCAAACTTTGCCGGGTTGAGAGCAAGTATAACCTGGAGGAAGTTTCATATACACCTCCTCAGACAACTCACCATGCAGAAAGGCATTGTGGACATCCATCTGATGAAGCTCCCAATGCCGGACAGCAGCAACTGCAAGAAGAGCACGAACAGTACCCATTTTGGCCACAGGCGCAAAAGTCTCAGTATAGTCAATGCCGGCAACCTGCCGATTACCATGAACCACCAGACGTCCCTTAAGACGTTCAACTGCACCAGTAGATGTATATTTAATTTTATACACCCAACCACTACTGATAGCACGTTTGCCCGGAGGCAAATCCTCTAAAGTCCATGTCCCATTACGCTCTAAAGCGTCAATTTCATCCTGCATTGCCTTACGCCAACCAGGATGAGAAGCTGCTTCGTGATAAGACTGAGGTTCGATACCTTTAGTAACAGCTGCCAAAAAACATCGATGATGGACAGAAAATTTATTATAATCAACACAACAAGCTATATCAAAGGGCTTACCAGAAGAACCAGATGAAGAGGGAAGAGCAGTTGAAGGAGCGGGGTCTATGTGCTGAAGAATGATAGTATTGCTCACATACGGAGGTTGGAGCTTGACAGAAGGAACCTTTATACGATGTCCACGACCTAACAAATTTTCAGCATTATCATCACGACGAACCTCATGGGCCGAAGAACTCCCCCTCAAATTGGAGGGAGAAGCATCACACAAAAAATCACCAATACGTACGGCACTAGGCTGCGTAGCCCCAGCATCGTGTAGACGCACATGCGACTGCTCAGCAGTCCGCGGCGAGGAAGGAGTACGCTGCCCAGCAGGTGGGGGCGGAGCAACATCCTCCGTACACGGGCTAGCAACCCCGTCAACAACATAACATTGGAATCCCCATAAAACTCATCATCCCATATACGTGGTTGTGCCAAATAAGTATCCCATTGTTGTCGATCATTAACACAAAGAACATCACAATAGGGAATGGAAGACTCAAAAAATTGAACATCACGGCTCACAAAGAATTCACGAGTGTCTAAATCAAACAATCTCCATCCCTTTTTTCCAAAAGGATAACCAACAAAAATGCAGCGTCGAGACTTAGAATCAAACTTATCCTTAACACGAGGACGATTAGTAGCATAACACAAACAACCAAAGACTCGTATGCTATCATAAGGCGGAACCACACCATAGAGAAGTTCATAAGGACTTTTGCCTTTTAGAACGGGAGTAGGGGTGAGATTAATAAGGTGAGTCGCGGCCATCACACACTCCCCCCAAAAGAATTTAGGTAAACGGGCTTGGAAACGCAAAGCACGCGCCACATTAAGGAGATGACGATGCTTGCGTTCCACACGCCCGTTTTGCTGAGCCGTGTCTACGCAACTAGTTTGATGCAAAATGCCCTTCTTATCAAAGAAACTCCTCAAACTCAAGAACTCGAGACCATTATCACTACGCAACATTTTAATTCTCCTTTTAAATTGCGTTTTGGCCATAGAATAAAAATTTTGTACAAGTTGTCCAACCTCAGATTTATGAACCATCAAAAAAACCCAAGTAGCACGAGAAAAGTCATCGACAATAGTGAGGAAATAACGTGCATCACAAGAAGAATAAATCTTATTTGGACTCCAAATATCACAATGAATAAGATCAAAAATGTCACTAGCTTTATTGGTACTTAAAGGGAAAGAGTTTCGAGGTTGCTTGCCCATAAAACAAATCGAACAGTCCAAATGACAAACAGAGCTAGTACTTCCTACTAAATCAGGCAATAAAGAAATAACTTTAAGAGACGGATGACCTAGACGACGATGCCATAACAAACTTGCATTATCATTCTTGGTCACTTTATTCGCTTGAAACCAACGAGCACGCACCGGCTTGAACACATAGACCCCATTACACTGCACTCCCGCTCCAATCAGGTTCGTCAAAGTGAGGTCCTGTATAATACATAGCTTATTAGTGAAGAAGACAACAAATTTTTGTTTCTCTAACAATTGAGAAATAGATAACAAGCTATAAGTAAGAGCAGGAACATAAAGAACATGATCTAATACAAAACCATCTCCTAAAACAATTGTGCCTTCCTTAGTAGCAATAGTACTTTTGCCGTTAGGCAAACCAACAGAAGAAGAAATATTTCGCAAATTAGAAAAAAAATATAGATTACCCGACATATGGTTAGAGGCACCGGAATCAATTAACCACTCATCGGAACCATACATACCACTCAATTTTTCGATGGAGGAGGAAGTCGAGCCACCGGACCCTTTTAGATGTGTCATGAGCTGCTGCCACGCTCGTCAGTGAGTGTAGGCGCGGACCGTCGATCATCATCACACACCTCAGCCGAGCCCGCACCATTACGCGCACCCCCAACAGCATTGGCTGCAAACGCAGCACCTCCCCGCGAACCACGACCACCACGCGGACCCCTGCCGCGTCCACCACGTCACTCTGGAAACCCATGTAATTGAAAGCACCTATCTTTCACATGTCCGGTACGACCACAATGACTACACAGCCGCTGCTCAGCCCCGACAGCAAGAGGAGGGCGTGAGACAGCAGCAAAACCGACAGCATCTGGGCGAGAATCATGGCCCTTAGAAACCAATTGTTTCCTCTCATCGGAAATTATTTTGGCATAAGCAACATTGAGAGATGGAAGAGGATCCTGCATCAACAAACCCGACACCAAAGTACCGAACTTTTTGGCATCCAAACCAAGACAGAATTGATGAAGATGCTCGGTTTCCTGCAATTGTAAGTATTCGGCAGCAGCAGTACAAGAACAAATTGGCAACTTACAATAACTCATTAATTCATCTTGCAATTGACGTAATTCACCAAAAAACACAGCAACTGAACGTCCATTTTGACGACAATCTCGAATTTTATTTTTAAGTTCTAAAATTCGTGGACCATTACCAAGAGAGTATCTATCCCGCAAGTCATCCCATAAAGCTTTAACATTGTCAGGAAAACGCATAGTGGATCGAACAGAAACATCTAAAGTATTAAAAATCCAAGCAACAAGCATAGAGTTAACAATACCCCATTGAGGAAGATCGGGAGACGTTGATTCGGGGACAGAAATAGTACCATCAATAGAACCAAGCTTGTTTTTGGCACGAAGATTGTTGCGGAGGGATCGTGACCATGACTCATAATTATCACCAGTAAGCATAATTGGACTAATAACAGCCCGGTGCCTTCACTCGGATGTAGGTAGTACTCGGAGAAAGGCTCATAGCGGGGTTTAGAATCGGTCATGATGAAAGAGAAGAAACAGCGTGGTAGTCACGCCTACCAGACGCACAGCGGAAGAACGAAGAACTCACTCGGAAGACCGACGAGTGAAGGATCGAAAGAGAGGGAGAAAAAAAATTATTTGTGGTTAGAGGCTCTTGATACCATGTTAAGAGTTCATCAATTTAGGAGTAAAACGGCTTAACCCTTCATTAATGAGAGAGAGTGTATATATATACAACCTAACAAACCCTAACTCCTATCACTAGATAAACATAAGATACACAAAGATAATATTTGCTAACCAAAAGATAATACAAAGATAATGCAAAAATATTTCCTATAACCAGGAAATATCTCGCCTAATATCTCGCCTAACAATTTCAATACTTTTGGAGTGTCTTCAACTTAGTGGAGGACCACCATTGAGCAAGGTGCTGCACTATTTTTTACTTTTCTCTCTACCCGACTACTAAAATTTAAAAGTACTATGTTAATTTTCAATTTTGCAACCCCAATCAACCAATCTCAAAATCATGGGTCCGCCACTAGTTCAATTCAAGTGATTTTACCTTAACCAATTTAACCTTACCTAAACTTATTCGAACATATCCCAACTTATATGAACGTATCTGAGCTTATGGATCAAGATTAGTTAAAGTTAAACATAACAATACCTTAACATATATCCTCACTCCCATTTGGGTTTTCAATTCTTTCATCAACCCAAGTTGAATTCTTGAATATAATTTCGTTATTACTAAATAATGCCTAATTCGTTTTCTGGGTTTTCATCCTGTCACCAAACCCAGTAAATTTTGTAAGTAATAGCAATGGAAAACGAACAAGAACAACAAAAAGAAGAAAAATGTGAATGCAGTAGCTCATCAATCAATTGTAATTCATGCTAGTATAGCATCAAGTCAATCAACATTCATCAATTCTGAGAATTTCTAAAGCTAATTAAGTCACAAAGAAACTCAAAAATGAACGTAAAGATGGTTAATTTGGCACATTATAATCAGTGCATTTGAAGACGCAGAAGAGAAGACGCAAAAGAGATCTTACCGGGATTTGACGACGTTTATTTGCGCATTTGAAACTAGGAATATATTATACTTCCTCCGTTTTTTAATACTCGCACCATTGAATCAGTTTACGCAACCCAATGCACAATTTTGATGTTAAATATCTTTAATTATAAACAATGAAAAATTATGCAAATTAGATTTTAATAATCTATACATTGAGACGAATCTAACAAGATCCCACATGACTATATTTTTTCTTACATATAAGTCACAATATTGATTTAAGTGGACATGTGTGAATAATGTGAAAGATAGAAATGGTGCAAGTAAAAAAAAACGGAGGAAGTAAGTGTTTGTATAAGATCAGAGCAAACAAACTAGCAGATGCTCTAGTAAAAATGGCTAAAGAAAGAACATATGGTTTTAATAATCTTTACATTTTGTCTTACCCTCCCCGAAAATATATTAATGTGTATAAGGCGGAGAAACAAAATTGTATTAATTTTTTGCAAATTCTTACGAGATTACCCCCCCAATAACCACCGCCCGGCATGTAATGAACTAAAGTATTAATCCAAATTTTCTCCTCTTCACCCAAAAAGAAACACAAATTTAGAATGCATTATGTGTTCCTTGATTTTTTAGGTCTAATATAGTATTAATTATAAGGTAAAATTCTGTTCAATTTAGGTGAATAGAATGCACTCTAAGACGTGGAGGTTGAGGAGTTCTAGTTAAGCAAATTAATAAATGAGGTGATGAATAAGAAATTTTTAGTTGGTACTAGAATTTCATAACCAGTTACACGTCCAAACGTTCGGGTGAAGAGATAAGCCCATCCTAAAACGACCAATTCTTCTTCTAAAAGCCACCAGAATTACATATTCAATAATATTTGAAAATTCATGTGAGATCAATATAATATGATCTATTTGACTATACATTTTCTTAGTGCAAATGAGAAATAAAAGATAGTCAAACTAGAGTATGTCAATAGTGTCAAAAGTCAAAACGGGTTGTTAACTAAAAAGAAACATAGGAGGCATGCGTTAGTGTTTATTTGCTACTATAGCCTTTTGTTCTTGACACAAGAATAACATGTAGTATATAGGTATGACTATTTATCAAGAAGTTTGTTTATGTGAGAAGTCAAAATTCCTTTGAAATTACAATAATATATATACTTCTTCCGTTTTTAAATAAGTGACACACTTTCCTAATATGGAAATGTCACAATAAGTGACACCAAGCTCAAAATAGGGTATTTTAAATGACAAAGTTACATAATTACCCTTACTCAAGCAATAGATATCCAATTATTTATTTACTTCAAGTACCCTTTCTCTTTTAAATTGTAGTCCCAACTTTCTCTCTCTAATCTCCTTGGTTTCCCCCCACTTTCTATATGTTCCACTTATTTAGAAACGGGGGAAGTATGGAATAAGGGCCTGTTCTGTTCAGCTTATTTTCAGTTCAGTTCAGTTCAGTTCAGTTCAGCTCTAATAAGTTCAGTTTAGTTTAGTTCAGTTCAGTTCAGCTCTAATAAGTTCAGTTCAGTTCAGTTCAGCTCCAATAAGTTCAGTTCAGTTCAATTCAGCTCTAATAAGTTCAGTTCAGTTCAGTTCAGCTCCAATAAATTCAGTTCAGTTCAGTTCAGCTCCAATAAATTCAATTCAGTTCAGTTCAGTTCAGCTCCATTCATTATTTAACCATTTGTATAATATTATTATTGTTGGTCTAATTTATTTTACTTATTATTATTGTTATTAAATAATAATAATAATTATTATTTATATGCATTATTTTTTATTATATCTATACTCATTTTTATTGCTATTATTATTATTATGGCTGAGCAAAGTTTGGGTTGGTGCACGGTTTAACCAAATTTGATGTCAATACGAGTATTCTAATTTGCAATTGTTGTTTTATTTTACTGAATAAAAAACACTATTACATCATACAAATAAGCTACAAAAAGCTAGAAGATATGAAAAAATTACAAAGTTGCTAATAATACTGCAGTACTATTTAAAATACAACATTGTCGTTACGTTGTATATTAAATATACTTTGGCGGTTTGATGTATTTCTATCATCGACCAACCCACCACAAATCGTGGTTTGGTTAGAAGCACACATCAACCCATGTTTTAAGCTAATTATTATTATAATGGTAATACTATTAATTTACTTCTTAGACATTATATTATATCATCATCATCAAGTATTAATATATTAATACTAATAATTGTAATTACTCATTATTAATTATTATTATTATTATCAATAATTATTATTTTTAAAATTCATTTATTATTATTATTTATTTATTTATAACTATCATAATAACATCAAAAATAATATTATCATTATTCATTTGATATTATTCTAAATTATTAATGTAATTATTATTACTTAGAATTATTATTACTTATTATTTAATATTCATAATAATTATTATTTACTTATTATTCATATACTTATTATAATTTAATTCAATTCAATTCAGTTCAGTTCAGTTCAGCTCCAATAAGTTCAGTTCAGTTCAGTTCAGCTCCAATAAGTTCAGTTCAGTTCAGTTCAGCTCCAATAAGTTCAGTTCAGTTCAGTTCAGTTCAGCTCCAATAAGTTCAGTTCAGTTCAGTTCAGCTCCAATAAGTTCAGTTCAGTTCAGTTCAGCTCCAATAAGTTCAGTTCAGTTCAGCTAGAATTAGCCGAAGAGAACAGGCCCTAAATTCCTTAATCAAATTCATAGGAATTTGATAATAAAGTTATATTGTTTTGTTGATAATGAAAAAAGTAAATTTCCATGAGAATTCTACTTACTTCTCTCTTGGTTTCTTAAACCGAAGTTTTTGTGGCGAACCATGTACTCTCCAATCAGGGATGTGGATCTCTACACTATTCATCCCTCTACTTGATTTGAAGGCGTGCAACTCAACAATGGACAAGAAGACAGAGACAAAGTACAAGAAATACAATACTATGTGTATACGCCTTTAAATGAAGTCAGCAAGAAGAAAATCAACATGATTTGTAAAGCTATGGAGTTTGGAACATGGCCATTACTAGCTATCTGCAATACATGTTACCAAAAATCTCCACCAAATAGTTATATTATTCTCATATACCAGTATCGAAATTAAGAATTTTTTTTTATTATATTACCTTCGTTTTTTTAGCTGCAACACTTTTGAACATTGCGGATGCCTATAATTTTTTTTAATGAGGTATTAGGTGAATGTATGGGTGTAATTAAGGAGAGTGGAGACCATTGAGTGTTTTAATTGTGCAAAAAGTATGAGAGAGAGTGTGTGAGGACCACAACAAAAAGTTTTTTAATTATGTTTAGTATGAGAGAGAGTGTGGGGGACCAACAACTATTTCCCTATTAGAAAAGTGTTGCAACTAAAAAAAAGGAGGTATTATATTTTTTTGTCTGGGAGAAGAGAATTCATCATAACAGTCATATAACATTAAAAACTCCAGATAAGGTAGTATAAATGATATTTCAAATAATTTTTTTTGGTTGCATAAAGAGCTACAAAGAGTATAATATGAGAATCAATCATAGGATTTACTGAAATCGGAAGTAATTCTTTAACTAGTTAAGCTATATCTCACACTCAAAGAAGTTTTATATAAGCAATAAGAAAGAAAATTACCTCCAACTGATAATCAACATGAATGACAAGGGAATGAGAGACGATAGGAACCCTAAACCACTTACCATCTTTGAAGACTAGGATCCCTTCAATATCCTTGTCTTGCAACAGAATGGTGATGATGGATCCTTCAATACCATTGTTAGAATATATATATGTAAATATTTTTATATTTAGAAAATATGCGATGAAATTCCAGTATGGTATGCAAAAAGAGCATAAGTAAATGAAAAAACTAATACTTGGAGGAGATTTATTTTGTAGATATGTGAATTTAAACCAAAATTATGTCTAATACTGGTAATAAATTATGATTTAAAGTGTGGCAGAAAACATATAAATTATGTTGTCCCAATTAAGTTGATTACAAGGAATCTGAATTATTTACATACTATCCTTTGAGTTTTTTTGTTATCAACTTTTCAATACATGAAATCAATAGTTTGTAAAATGTCGGATTTGGTTGAATGTATATTTACAGATATCTAAAAAATATATTCCATGCGTTTCTTTTTGTTTGTCCTATTTTCCGTTATTATCTTTTTTTGTCTGATCCTACTTTCCGTTATTGTCCGTTTCTTTTTGTTTGTCCTACTTTTTCGTGTTTCCATATATGTAAATTACCCATCTATCAATTCTTTATCACCTTTTGGATCCTATATGTACCTTACAATTTTCTGTCACCTACTTTATTCACCATATTTACTATAAATTAAGTGAACTCCTTAATTGTTGTCCCCACTCACATGCCTATAACACTATCTTCCTTAATATTTGGAGGTATAGTAAATGAGACAAACGAAAAGAAACGGAGGGAACATTATTTACTAGCTGTTGGATAATGCTCCAAAAGTAGTTCCTAATAGGTAGCATTAGTGGCTAGTAGTGAGTTAGTGGGTAATTTATTTTATAATTAAAATGTGATTAGTGGCTAGTAGTTATGGAGGATATGGTATGAGACATGTTCTCTGTACGAATATTATGAATGAATAGCTACCTGTTTAGGTTGCCTGGCATGTTATATATATAGAGATAACAAAATATCTTTACAAAACCCTACTAAGAGTCTAATTACCAAATTACCCTAATACACCCCCTCAATCTTTACGGGGAGGAATCACGGATAGATTGGAACGATGTTTACAAAACAACTCAGAAGAAAGACCCTTAGTAAAAATATCAGCAACCTGCAACTGTGTCGGAACGTGCTTGACCTGAAGTCCACCTTTAGCAACCATCTCACGAACAAAGTGATAATCAACATCAATATGCTTACTACGATCATGATGAACAGGATTGGCAGTAAGATACATAGCAGAAACATTGTCACAATAGAGAATGGTAGGCCGTCGATGAAAATACCCTAAATCAGCCAACAATTGACGTATCCAAATTGTTTCGGCCGCAGTGTAGGCAACAGCACGATACTCAGCTTCAGTAGAAGACTTCGAAACAGTAGGTTGCTTCTTAGAGCGCCAGGAGATCAAATTTTTCCCTAGGAAGACAACATAGCCAGTAGTAGAACGCCGAGTGTCAGGACACCCAGCCCAATCAGCATCAGAGTAGGCAACAGTCACAGTAGGAGAGCCAGTACTATGAAGAAATAGCCCATAATCAGAAGTTCCCTGCAGATACCTGAAAATTCTTTTCACAGCATGAAGGTGAGTAGTACGAGGCGCATGCATAAATTGAGAAACCGAATTAACAGCATAGGCAATATCAGGACGAGTCATAGTCAAATATTGCAATGCACCAACCATACTACGATAATCTGTGGGATCAGCAAGAAGTTCACCATCTAAGAGAGAAAGAGTGACACGAGAGACAACAGGAGTACGTACGGGTTTGACAGTATGAAGATGAAATTTCTGAAGAAGATCAACTACATATTTGTTTTGAGACAAAAGCAAACCCTGAGGAGTACGTAAAACCTGAATGCCTAAGAAATAATGCAAATCACCCAAATCCTTCATAGCAAACTGGGCAGAGAGAACACTGATAAATTTCTGAAGCAAAGAAGAACTACTACCTGTAAGCACAATATCATCAACATATAGCAAGAGAATGATAATATGACTACTGTGTGTGAGAGTGAACATAAAGGTGTCACAACTGCTGCACTTGAAACCAATAGAGAGAAGAAAATTGCTGAAACGAGAGAACCAAGCTCGAGGAGCTTGCTTCAAACCATAAATGGATTTTCGTAACCGACAAACATGATGTGGTTGAGAAGGGGTGTTCAAAACCAGGAGGCTGACGCATATAGACTTCCTCATTGAGGAAACCATGAAGGAAAGCATTTTTAACATCGAGTTGACGAATAGGCCATTTAAAAGTAGCAGCAAGAGTAAGAACTAAGCGAACAGTAGTAGGCTTAATGACAGGACTAAAGGTTTCAAAGTAGTCAATACCTGCCTGCTGATGATTACCATGTACGAATATTATGAATGAATGGCTACCTGTTTAGGTTGCCTGGCATGTTATATATATAGAGATAACAAAATATCTTTACAAAACCCCACTAAGAGTCTAATTACCAAATTACCCTAATATTCTCCACTACTTAGATATGTGTCTATCTTTTAGGTTAGTTGCTATATATTGTAAGCCTATAAAAGGCACTTATTGTATTGAGATTAATTGAGCAAGTTTAACACAAAACTTCTCCATATTTTATTTTACTCTCCTCTCTACTCTAAAAACTAACATGGTATCAGAGCTTTAGGTTAGATCCTTGGAGGCCGAAAAAGAGAGAGAGAAGGAAGTAAGCCATTGCAGGCCATCTTCTGTTTATGAGTGAAAAAAAATGTAGGGCAACCACCATGGCAAGAGTGGTTGAAAAAATGTTTGTGATTATATGCAAAGTGGTGAAGAGAAGTGCTTCACAAAGTTGTGGTGAAGAGAAGTGCTTCACAAAGTCGTGGTGAAGAGAAGTGCTTCACAATGCAAAGTCGTGGGTGAAGAGAAGTGCTTCACAAGATAGTGCGGAGAGAAGTGCTCCGAAAAATAGGGCGTTGATATACTGTGCATCAATAAATTGAAATTTTGACAAAGTGGGTTAGACATGACGCAATGTGGAATGTTGCAAATGACTCATAACACTTTTGGAGCAAGGGGGTGTGTTGGATAATGCTCCAAAAGTAGTTCCAAATAGGTAGCATTAGTGGCTAGTAGTGAGTTAGTGGGTAATTTATTTTATAATTAAAATGTGATTAGTGGCTAGTAGTTATGGAGGATATGGTATGAGACATGTTCTCCACTACTTAGATATGTGTCTATCTTTTAGGTTAGTTGCTATATATTGTAAGCCTATAAAAGGCACTTATTGTATTGAGATTAAATGAGCAAGTTTAACACAAAACTTCTCCATATTTTATTTTACTCTCCTCTCTACTCTAAAAACTAACACTAGCATATAATTACAGATAAATAGTTACTTATCTTTGTGAAGTTGTTTACATATTATTACGATTGGAGTTTTACTATGATCTGCAGGTTTTACATACTTTATCAATAAACTAATAAGAAGATCATGATTAGAAAGGGAAAGATAAAAATAATCTAAACCCAATTCCGCTCAACATATTCTAAAACGTGTGCATGGTTGTTGTTCTTTCCTTTTACTTTCTTCTGCTCTCTCATCCATATCCAAAAAAAACTATATATATATATATAGTTCTCAAACCCTCAGTCTTTGAGGTTGCGCAGTTAGGCTTGTCATGGTGGTTTTATTCCAACGATTCATCCCTACGATTTATTCCAAGGCGTGGAAATCAATGGCGGAGAAGAGAAAGACACGGTACAAGAAATAGAACGCTATGTGTTTACGCGAGTAAGGGAAGTCAGCGAGAAGAAAGGGAAAGGCAAAGGCAAAAAGAAAGATGGTTCGTAAAGCCATGGAGTTTGGAACATGGTCAGGAGATTATGCCAACGAGATTAAGGGGCATGGAGATAATGTTGTTATTGGTTATGATAGATACTTTAAGTTTGCGGAGAAGAAGAAATTTATAGAGGACCCCAATATCACATTGGAGTGGAAGATGCATGAGTTCTCTTTTAATCCAGATTTCTCTTTTTTACTTCTTTTTTTTTTTTCCTTTGGGTGGATCCTTAAGAGGCTTTACTCTAGTGATGTATTTATTTGTGTGGAAATCTTATTGATATTTTTCCCACATTATTTCTTCTTTTTATATTTTATATTTAAGCAAAGTCCGTTCTATGTGTATAAATTTATTATATATATATATATATATATATATATATATATATATATATATATATATATATATTTCTCAAACCCTCAGTCTTTGAGCTTGGTCTAACGCAGTTAGGCTTATTAAGTTATTATGGTTTTGAGTTGATTCTTGTTTAGTGTCAAGGTTTTATACCCAAGTGTAAATTGCTCGCAAGTAGAGGTCGGAGGTGTTGTTTGAGTTGCTTCGTAGGGAAAGCTTTGAGGTGTTGCACTGTTTGTTATGGGTCTGATTTCTGGTTGTTAGCCTCTGTATTCATTAGATTTCTTTTTCCAGAGTCTTCTCTCAAGAAAAGAATGCTATTTGGATTCCTGAGTGTAAGATCATGTATTTGCATTTGCAGTGGGTTGAAACCATTAATGCTTTTGGAGTTCGAATCCCACAAGGGCCACACAACACCTGCTTTATTAGTTTTTGTTTTTCTGTTTTGATGCTTTCATAGTTTTCGTTTTTATGTTTTGATAATTGACTTTATTTTCCTATTAAGTTTATATATTAGTGCCTTCTCTTAGTTAGATTCTATAATGTTTGGTTGATTAAAATTGATCTTTTATGGCAAGAAAGTGCATAGTCCTTATAATGTCTAGCCAAATTTGATTCTATTAAATCAAAAAAGTCGAAAATTAGATAAATATATATTCAATTGATTAAGAATTATATCAAGATTTAATTAATTTCATAAAGTCATACAAACATGATCGAAGTAAAACATTAGAATAATTTTATTAAGGAGGCAGTTGAATCCGATTTTAATTTTACGTATTAGTCAAAACTATCATTTTTAAGTTATATTTCTCTCTATTAGTATTCCTTTAACCTACCTTAGTCCTTATTATTAGAGTACTCCTACTAGAATAATTATTTTACAATATAATTTACACGGCCCTTAATTGCTTATTCTTTCCTAGGCCTCGAAAAAACCAGGAACGACCTTGATAACCACTTGTGAGTTAATTAGTAATTGTTCCCTTATATTTTTTTTGTCAAGCAACTATAGTTTAATGCATATGATCATCTGTTTATTAGATATTACTTAAACTATATTACATAGGTAGTTTAAGGCTTCATGAACGTTTGTTCAATGCCTTTAAATTACTATTAGAGATTCCAATCTTATTAAATTGATGCCCGTATAGGTATATATGAATATGACTATATGACAATTTTAGTTGCTTTAGAATAGGAAGTCAACCTCAAAAACCACCATTATTACCAATCCCAAATTTCCAATGTGTATGGAGGTCCTTGAAAAGTTTAGCCATTAGTTATTACATACGAACTTGAATTTAGCGTAAGTTTTTTATTGATAAATTTGACAGTTTTGTAGAAAGTTTTAAAATTGGATTTTCTTTTTCTTTTCCCTTTTTGAAATATCTTTGAATTAGGTGAAAAGTCAAGAGTACAATATTCATATAATTTCTGTTGTTGACCGGTGTCTTCATATTTAAATATCTTATGAGTATAATTTCTGCAATTGGTTATCACATTCATATAAATGTTAGTAACACAAGTTTCCTGATTAATGAGGACTATAGCGTTGATGCAATCGGTGTAGAGCACGATCCCCTCGCAATTCCTGTTATTTGCATGGAGTAGACCTTCTTGGATACTCAGAAGTTCCGCATAGGTGGGGTCTAGAGCATAGGTTTTCCTGGAGAAGCCACTAATCCACTCGTAGTCATTGTCTCTAAGCACACCCCCCAAACCACAAGGTTCACTAATTGATGAGAAAGAGGCATCCACACTTAAGGAGGTCCAGTTTAGGACCTAGGTACAGTATATTGTCAACGGGTGAGTCAAGGATGTTCTTTGGTGATGTTTTTAGAGAGGAAGTGTACGCCATAGCAAATTCCCGATTGAGGGCCTTGGCTTTTCTAAGAGTAAGGTCTGGCTGGGCCAGGTGGGACGAAGGGTTGAAGACCCGATGATTTCTGTCTTTCCAAATTTCATGGCAGATGAAGGAGAATTCACTTGCTTTGTCTGAGTTAGAAAGATTAGATTTCCACCAGCTATGGAAGTCCCTAGAAAAAAGGAAGTTTTTTGGGGGAAGTTAATTCCCAAACCTTTTTTGCATAGGGGCATAACCGCAAGGCATGGTTTGAGTCTTCAAGGGGGGCTTGGCACCTAGGGCATTCTAGGCTGGGGGTGATGGATCTTTTGTCTATCTAGGAAGGCTAGCCACAAGAAGAAATTCGTTTTGGGGGGCAGCTTGGGGTCCAAAGCCAGTGGAGGTTCTCATCAAGGGCTAAGTCTTGCTCGGGGGTGTACAACTCCCGGAACGCTAAGCTGAGGGAGAAACCCTTAGCATTCACGCATCTCGGGGATAGGGAGTCTAAGCCTAGGTTCTCGTTAGGAGGGTTCAAGCTCAGGATACGGTCTCTGATGGCCCTAGGGAGGTCCATAGAGGAATTTTGAAGGTCCCACTCACCATCGGGGGCTAGGTCACACACTCTTGCTTCATCCTCATTCGGCCCTAGAGGTCCTTCCACTAAATCACGAAGTCTTCCGATTCCCAACCAGTTGTCCTGCATAACCTTATACTCCGACCGTTCCCCACAGACCAAAGACAACTATTGCCAAGGAGGTTCCATCCCTTGCCCAAATCCCTCCACAAATGGGATCCCTTTTTAAAGGAGTATTTTGTCCATCCTTTAGGTATTTCGCTTGGATACAGGTCTTAGCTAAGGACTTTGGGCCTTGCAACAACTTCCAGCCCAACTTAGCTTGGTAGGCTCTGTTCATATGAATTTGGCTTCTAATACCCAACCCTCCCTTATCTTTCGGAACGAAGGTCCTTTCCTTGCTAACCAAATGCACCTTTTTCTTGTTGGTTTCATCACCCCACAGGAAATTGTTACAAGTCGCGTCGATACTCTTTAGAATGGAGATAGGGAGGTGTATAGTTTGCATGAAGTACGGGGATAAGGTAGAAAGGGAAGACTTGATCAGGCACAGTCTTCCAGCCTTGGAGAGGAATTTAGTTTTCCAGTTGGCTAGTTTGCTTCTAGTTTTTTCCATCACGAACTGTAACTGACTTTTCTTGGGCCTATTAAAAGTTATGTCCCCAATTCTTTGCTTTCCCTTACGTTGATAGTTTCTTGGAAGAGGTTCCTGTCTTCTTGGGTGGTATTAGGGGAGAAGAGAAGTCTACTTTTTCTTCATTAATCTTTTGTCCTGAGGATACACAAAAACTTTTCAAGACTTCTCTCATGGTAAAGGCCGTATCTTCGTCTATTTTCCCGAACAACAGTAGGTCATCGGCAAAAAGAAGATGAGATATGGGAGCTTTGTCTTTTCCTAATAGAAAGGGGGACCATCTCTTCTCCTCACAAGCTTTGTTAATTATTTTTGTAAGGGATTCAAGGCAGATATTGAAAAGGTAAGGTGACATAGGATCCCCTTGTCTCAGACCCCTAGAGTGCTTGAAAGCGGGGGAGGTCTTGCCATTTATTATAATGGCAGAGGAAGCATTGGTGATACAATTCATGATAAACTCTATGGACCTCTGGTCTAAGCTAAGGAGTTCTAGATTTTCCCTTACATAGGCCCACTCCATCCTGTCATAAGCCTTTTCTAGGTCCACTTTCAGAACAAACCATCCCTTTTTTCCTTTCTTGCTTTTCATGGAGTGAAGGATTTCAGTTGCAATGACAAGGTTTACATCCGTTCCTCTTCCCTTTAACGAACCCATTTTGGTTTTCTGAGATCCATCCCTGCATGAACGGTTTCATTCTATTGACAATTATTTTGGTGACGACCTTGTAAATGGTGTTGCATAGACTTATGGGTCTAAATTGCTTTACAGTTTTCGGGTTATTGGTTTTGGGGATGAGGCAGATGAGGGCTTTGCATAGCTACTTCGGGATAAAGCCCCTATTGAACCAATTTTGGATATTGTGGGACAAATCTTCCCCTACAACGCCCCACATTTTTGGAAGAAAATTGGGTGGAAGCCATCGGGACCCGGGGCTTTGAGGGGTTTCATGTTAAAGAGAGCCTCCTTGACTTCTCTAGAGGATGGGGGAGTGCAAAGATTAATAGTGTTTCCACAAGTCCTCCCCGTACCTAAGGGTGTCAAGGTGTCAGAAGTGTACAGGCTGGTGTAGAAAGAGAGGATCCAAGATTGTATCTCTACTGGGTCATGGGTCTCCTTTCCTACTTCATCTCTTAGGCAGAGGATTTGATTTCTTTTTCTCTTAAAAGAACGCTCTTGTGGAAGAAGTTCGTGTTTCTCTCCCCATCTCTCAGCCTCTCCATGCGGCTTTTAGATCACCAAAAGGCTTCCTCTTGGTGAAGAATTTGTAGGATTTCCTCCTGCAGCTCATTCTCCAACTCATGCAGGAAGATGGAGTAAGGTTTTATTTGCCTAGCCTTCTGAACTGAGTTGTTTAGTTACTAAATTGTGTAGTGGGGGTGCTCAAATCCGAATGACGCTGTGCGTCGAACAACTCCTTTGATTGAGGCTGTCTCTGAAGGACAAACTGACATAATTTTACTCTTGCTTGCTCTAGGGGCTGATCCTGATGTCCCCAACTTCGTGAGTACTGAATTCTGTAACTTGCACAAATGCAAGTTTTCACCTCTCCCAAATATTGTTTTTATTTGGGAAGTCTAACTTACAAAAATAGGGTCTTCTCCTTACGCGAGCTTGTTTTTATCCGTATATCTACAAACTTGTTATTACAGGGAGGCCGTATTAGATTTGCTCACGGTAGAAAAGTACAAGAAGGAGCACGGCATGCCCTCTATGTATGACGTTGATCCACACGAAGAACACTATCAAGAACACATTTCCTCCTGCTTTAGCCATGGTGTGTGGACAGCAGGATTTTGTTTTGTTTGGCTACCAAAGCAGCAGGCTGCAATATAGTGATTGTGCTACGACCTTATTGTACAAGAAGTAGTTCTTTTGACTTTCTGATACTTATGTTTGATAATGTACTTGTTTAATTTTTGTCGTCGTTTCAAAATTGATGCTACACTTGTATTTTTAAACAATAAGTCTCAATCATAAGTTCTTACTAATATATAATGGAATCACCTCTAATTTCGGTATCGAAGTAAGTTTGTGATCACTCTCGGAAGGCCACCCCACGGAGGAGTAGGGCGTTTTTCCCTCCTAAAAATTCTTAAATATAAGGGTTTTGCGTTCGTGACCTTCCCAGCCTTTTTTTCGACAAAAGACTTGCTTTTCCAAGTATACATACAAGACAAAATCAATTTTTATGACTTGGTAATAGGTCAAATTGTTATGAAAAAGACATCCTATTCTAGAGTAGGTAGAGTTAGAGTTGGTATTGGGAGAAAGTATGTGATGCTTCAAAAGATTTTAAACAGTGGTATTCGAAGTCCCAGATGCTTCAAATCACCTCCTATTCTATTCAAAAGGCTTAGAAACAGATATAGCACATATCATTGGAGCAAGGTTGTGTGGGCTAGAATAATGGGTATTCCTTCTTTTTGAGGGAATGCTTGGATTGCTAGTCAAAAAAGAATGCATACTAGAGAATTCTTGAACAGAGTTGGCATTTGTCAGGAAATTTCATGTCTCTTTTTGTGGTTGTTTTGATGAAAACCAACAAATTCTTTTCTTTCTAATTAGGGATTTTGCAGGGAAGTTAAAAAATGGTTAGGCATATACAGAAACAATTTACTTTCTTAAGATGTATGATTGGGTGGATTGAGTGACAAAAGTTAGCAAATTTAAAAGGGTGTATATGGTGCAACACTTACCAGTTTAGTTTACAATATTTGGGATGAAATGAACAATGATCTATGGAATCATGTAGATAATAAGGTAAAAAGGATTAAAAGGGCATCCAACTACGAATTGGAGGGTCCCCCCACCCTCAAAAAAAAAAAAAAAAACTACGAATTAGAGGCCTTATCCCAAAGAAAATTTGTTCACGTGCTAGGGTACAGTTTAATTTCTCTTTATTGTGAGTGCAGTGGTCGAATTCTATATTTTGGTTGTAATTAGGTTGTTGTTGCCTTGGTTTTAGTCTTATGGTGTAGGGGTTCTTGCTAGAAGGTTTGTTTACTTCACAACACTTTTTAGTTTGTACAAAAATGTATACTTCTTACCTATATAAAAAGACGAACGGGTCAGTTAGGTTAGGCTGATCCAAATATTAAAAAAAGTGGTCCTGAGATCGACAAACATCTAACACGAAATAATGGTGGGAGGCTATCGCCATCTTTATTTTTATTGAAGGAAAGTGTTACAAGTAATATGAAAAACGTAAAAACAATGAAAACTCTAAATTAATATAATAACAAGATTCAGGTGACTTGTCAAAAAAAAAGTAACAACGAGGGAGATTTCTTTTATACATGATTTACCTTACACAAATAAAAATGATTTTAGTCGGTGATTAAAATAAGAGTGTATAATGTTTATTTTTTCTATAGTATCATGGTTCTCTCAATATATAGATGGAAATGAGGCATGTTATTTTGAACTAATCTAAACAGTAAAAGATTTGATTGGACTCACAGATCATTTTAAGGTACGTAGTAGTCGTTTTTCAAACGACCACTATAGGACTTTGGCTATGTTTAAGTTTATGGCCTTCAATATAATAGGACATTATCTTTCTTGATTGGTTATGTCCTTTAAAAAACTTGACATTTACCGTCATTAATTTTAGTTACATATTTATTGCCGCTAGTGTCCTATTTTGTTAAAGTACATAACCACGTAAATTATGATATAAATAAGGTCTTATAATGGTCATATTTTAAAAGATAACCATAAAATTTTCATAGACTCTATAGTATTTATTTCGTCTTATATATCCACCTGGTCGAATTTAATATAACTAAAACTTATTCAATAAAGATGACGAGAACACACCATTGAAAATGTTCGTCTACACAAGTACTATTTACTCCTAACTCGTAAGATATGGTGTCAAACCCTCCATTGTCAAAGCGCGGTTTGCATGAATTCAAGGCTTTTACCTGTTCGTACTCAACAAAACCTTATAATATAACTTTAATGCAAATTGTATGCAGACCCCATACATACATACGTACTTTTCAATGGTCCAAGTCTCATGTCTTGCCATTTGACAAGAAAATTCTTAAGTCTATAATTCTACCCTTTAGCTACGACAACACATTATACAATTCACACCACACTATAAATTATAATCCAAAGTGATTGTATTACTACAAGCTAACTCTCAAATCTCGAATTTTATTTGTTATTTCAAGAACGAGCTAATTCATCAACATTACAGTTTACAACATATATATACACATACATTATTATTTCCACCAAAATGAATTTTAAGCCTTTGATAATCTTAATTTTGTTGCTAAGTTTTAACATTGCTATACAACAGGCAAGTTGTAGAGTGCTAAAACCAAGATTACTTGATCATGAAGTTAAAGATGAAAGCAACCAGATACGACTATTAAAGGCGGTCTCTAAACTTTTCTTCGAAGTTAAAACTACTGAAAGATCATCTCCTCCATCGGGTGCAAATCCGGCATGCAATACTCCTGTTTGTGCACGTAAATGAGTCTTACTCCCCCAAAGATTATAAAAAGTTGTTCATGCAGAAAAATATAATATAGGAAAAGAGTAGAAATAATTTAACTATTTAATTATTATTCTTTTATGTATACTAAAAAGTTTCCAAAGAGAGATTCTTTCAAGCACGTGTTGGTTTACAATAACATTTAAATATTCATTTAATTCTTTTACTGTATAATAAAATATGTGGATTATTATTACTTGTCTAGTAAATTCAAACCCTTTTCCATTCATCTTTGGTCAATGGTAATTATATAACTAATACATGGTCGTCTTTGATATGGTTGGCTTCTTTAAATGATGTGTGGGTTGTGTTCGAAAAACAAACCCATCCTCCATTATTAGTTGCAATATTTTCTGATAGATTATGTATTTAATTATGCAAATAATTTAATTACTAATTAGTTAGTTTGTTACAAATAGGAAACTGCATATATTTAGTTCCTTGTAATTAGGGATTATGATTGACTTGTATTGTATAGCTAGTATTTAAACATAGCTTGTACATTGGTTTAGTCAAGGAATATAATCATAATATTCTTCATGGTATCAGTTTTAGCCTAGGGTTACTGTTTCTAAACACTTCCGCTGCCCTAGCATTTCTGCCGCCCAGCCGTCCACCGTGCCTGCCCACACGCCTCCAATGGCCGGCGGCTCCTCCTCCTCCTCTTCTTCTTCTTTTTCTTCCTCTTACTCTTCTCTTTCTAATTCTAATATCAAACAATGTATCCCTATCACCCTTGATATGGAAAACGTGCAATACTCCACGTGGGCGGAGTTATTCAAGATTCACGCACGTTCAAACCGTGTGATTCATCACATAATTCCTTCGACTAAGGTCAAAGGACCTACTACGGATGACGAAAAAGATGAGTGGTCCACCGTTGATGCAACGGTATTAAAATGGATTTATGGCACGATTTCCGATGACCTTCTCAACACAATACTTGAACCCGACTCCACGGCCATGGAAGCGTAAGATCGTCTCCGTGGTATTTTTCAAGACAACAAAACTTCGAGGGCGGTCACCCTTGAACAAGAATTTTCCAACACTTCCATGGAAGATTTCCCGAATGCGTCCTCTTATTGTCAACGTTTAAAAATGTTGGCCGACCAACTCAAAAACGTTGGTGCACCCGTTTCTAATAATCCTCTTGTGTTGCAAATGGTTGCGGGACTCACGGAATCATATAATGGTGTTGGGACACTTCTCCGTCAAAGTGACCCCCTCCTCCTTTTTACCAAGCACGCTCCATGCTTGTTCTTGAGGAAGCGGGCTTGGCTAAAAAGGCGGGTGTTGGGTCGTCTAACTCTGCCATGGTGGCAGAAACATCACGCTCCGCTTCACCACCTCATAATCGTGGCTCGAATGGTGGCCACAAAGGGAAAAATCACCACTCTAACAAAGGGCGAAATTCTGGCGGTGGCAAGGGTGGTGGTGGCGGTGGCGGCAAAGGCGGCCGACAGTAGCCGTCCGGTGCTGGTGGCCGGAACACCGGCAGTCAGCAGCAGCAGCAACCTGGGTGGCAGCCTCGCACAGGTTCTTTTCCAATGCAGTAGTGGGGCGGTTGGCCTTGGGGATGGCCCATGCCACCATGTCCATTTCCCACATCAGGCTGGGCTAGGCCCAATTCCTCCTTCCAGCAGCAACGCCCCTCATATCAGCAGCAGGGCAGCAGTGTCTTGGGCCCTCGTCCAAGCGCTTTTGTGGCAGAAAATCCTCAGTACTCACCAACGGATATCGAGGCAGCAATGCACACATTGGGTATTACTCCACCTGACCCAAATTGGTATATGGACACGGGTGCTACTTCTCACATGACCTCCTCTCAAGGTAACTTCTCGTCTTATTTTAATTTGAGCAAAAATAATGGAATTATTGTTGGAAATGGCCATAGTATTCCGATTCAGGGTTATGGAGACTCAACCTTAAACACTACTCACCCATCTTTGACCCTCAAAAATGTTCTGCATGCTCCTAAATTGATTAAAAACTTGGTCTCTGTTCGTAAATTTACAACTGATAATTCGGTGACTGTTGAATTTGATCCGTTTGGGTTTTCTGTGAAGGATTTTCACACGGGGAGACCAATCATGAGATGTGAGAGTACGGGGGCCCTCTATCCTATCACTTCTTCCTTCCAACCTCGAGTCCATTCTGCGTCTAGCTTTGCTGCTCTAGCACCGTCCCTTTGGCATGATCGGCTGGGTCATCCTGGTGCTCCTATCTTAGATACTCTTAGGCGAAATAAAGTGATTGATTGTAATAAACATTGTGATTCCTCTGTTTGTTACTCTTGTTGTAACATCCCGTCCGAAACAAAGAACAAAAGAGACAATAATAAAGTAAATAAAGTACTAGTGGTAGCGGAAATACCACTAAGACGGAGATGCCACTCTAAGGAGTAAAAATAAACTATGGAAATAAGCATAAATCCTCCAAATAAAACTGTTAACTTCCAAGATCATATATAAAAGGGAATGAGGTCCCATACCCTCATTCCAACCAAAGTTCCAAAATACTTAAAAGATAATTCAAAGAAACTTAAACAACTGATCCAAAATCCCAAGGACAACTAGAAATCCGAGGTCCAAAACATAGGATAAATCATTAACGGAAACTACTTAAGGCCTACTAAGAAACTAGTCCTAATTCCCGACTCATAGTGCTCATCTACTATGACAAGCACCACCTTCTTGCTCACAAGACCAAAACGCACTTTCCCGGTCCAAACCGTAATAACCCTAAACAACATCGTCATCTGCAAAATAACAACTTCCACAATCAATGGGGAGTAACTAGCAGCTCTCCCAGTACAAACAGGAATAAATAATAAACTTAAGAAATTAGAAACACACAAGACATACATCACAAGTAACGTAACCCAAACATATAAAACATGCTACTACAAAACATTAACACCAAAACATGCATAAAGAGACAACCAAGTACTCGAAACATATCATCACACACACAACCAAATTCCTACCTATTCAAAGACAACAGACCATACCGCCTGTGAGTAGACTCATTGGACCATACCGCCCAAGGCCTACTATGCATATTCGAGGACCATACCGCCCTGCCGAATAGCAATGCACATCCGAGGACCATACCGCCCTGCCGAATGGCATACTCAACGAACCATACCCCTCGTGAGTGAACCAATGGACCATACCGCCCATGGTTAAGTAACCAAATCCTAGGACCATACCGCCCTCAGGATACAAACAAATTCCTAGGACCATACCGCCCTTAGGAAACAAACAAAGCAACGTATACTCGTCAAGGCATGCAAGATACTTCAAATACTCAACATACGTATACACGCCTAGGTATACAAATCAACCCAAATAACTAACATACGTATACACGTCAAGGTATACATGCATAACTCAATCCATAAAGCAACAATACAAACATGTTGGGGCGTACAACACAAAAACGTTATCTGAGTTTGGGTACGAAGTCAATTATGACCGAATCACAATATTTCCCGTACATAACTCTTGGCGAAGAGATGCTAAGGACAGTATTATCCTCCCCTAAGCATTTCGACGTCGACAACTCAAAGTGTAGACCCACAACACTCAACAAACCGTAAACTAGCAAGACTACCCTAATAACTAGGGCATGTTCCTTAAAGAAAAATAACATCTACCCAACTTAACATGCTCAACGTACTTACATAAGACCAATAGCGTACATGATAACGTGCTGTAAACCAAAAGGAGAATTAACCCAAAAACGTACACAAGCACGGCAGCAGCAGGTCGCGACCAGCGACGACGGTCGCGAGGGGCGACCTGGCTGTCGCGAGTCGCGAGCCTGCTCGCGGGTCGCGAGCAGTCACTGCTCATGGCTTGCGGCAGCTCTCGTCGTCTCTTGCCTCGTCCCCTTTGGTGCACAACTTGACTCCAAACCACAACTAAACACACAAGCACGTCCATACGCAACCCAAGCACATCCTAGCATGCTACTATACATCAATAACATCTCAAACTCAATTCCCAATCAAAAACCAATAATACTCCACACCACAAATCAACGTGAACATCATAACCGACTACACCCATCATTCAAACCAACAACGGAAACACAACAACATGCTCCATACGTATAAAGTACCATAAAACTACGTCCTAAACATGATACTACGCTATACTATGAGCATACAATCAATCGAATTCCACCTATCATGATACTAAGTTCCTCTAACGCGAATCTAACAACCTAAGTTCAAGAATCTATTCCTATCGAACTAGAAAATTGCTAGTTACCTTGATCTTCGCGTGGGAATTAGTGGAACGCTTCAACCGTAGTCTAAACACCTTGAGCAACGTCACCAACTTCGTCTCCTACGATCACAACGGCAAAGAACTTCAACAATAGCTTGAAACCGGTACGAAATTGGCTTGAAAACACTAAGAAAACTGATTTTTGTGTGGGGAAAATGATGAAGGAAAACAAAGAGAACTCTTCTCTATTTTTTTTTGGAATGGGGCGTGTGAAATGGGAGATGCAAAAGGGTGCAAAAATGCTGATTTAAAAAGACAGCAAAGGGGTGTAAAGAGGATGATTAACTGATGGTTTAATGGTGGTTTTGATGGCCATCAATAGGAGGCTTAATGAGGGTGAGTGAAAGGGGTTGGCTCATCAAGTTTTAACGTTACAAAGCTGTCCAAGCTCTTCATAAGCCCAAGTGAAAAATCATATTTTCGGACTCGTAAGCTCAATAGCAACAACGTGCGCAAACACTAGTACAATGCACGTGTTATAAAATGAAATTCAACGTTTAAAATAAATATTATAAATAAATATTTTTATAAATAAAAATTATATTTACCAACGTAATATATCTATACATCTACCAAGCTATCACATTATATGATTCGCACATAAACGAGCGCTACATTGCCCGTTAAAGAAATGGACGCAAAATACAAGCATTGCTCGTATACCACACAATGCCACACTTAAATTCAAAAATAAAATATATAATTATTTTCAAAATAAAATGTAGACATATAATATAAGTTTATAACAGAAAATATATTTACAAAACATAATTTACCGTCTAACATAGTAATGACAAACGCGCGAAATTTTCACGAAAATTCGGGGTGTTACACTTGTTCTCTTGGAAAACATGTTAAGTTGCCATTTGTTGCTTCTACTTCTAGTACTATTATGCCATTTGACATTGTTCATTGTGATATTTGGACCTCTCCTGTTTTGAGCTCTATGGGCCATAGATATTATCTTGTTTTTGTGGATGATTTTACGGACTTTGTTTGGACTTTTCCGCTCTCAAAGAAATCTCAAGTTTATTCCCCATTCTTACAATTTCATAATTACATCCATACTCAATTTGAACGAGACATTAAGAATTTGCAATGTGACAATGGTCGGGAATTTGATAACTCTCCGTTTTGGGATTTTTGTAAGACCCATGGTCTTTCATTTCGGTTTTCATGCCCCTATACTTCTTCTCAAAATGGTAAAGCCGAACGGAAAATTCGCACTATTAATAATATGGTGCGTACTTTACTCGTTCATGATTCTCTCCCCTCATCTTTTTGGCATCACGCACTACAAATTGCTACCTATCTTCTTAACATTCTTCCTTCCAAGAAACTCGCCCATCTCTCCCCTCTTCAACTTCTCTTCCACAAAGAGCCTTCTTACTCTCATCTCCGGGTTTTTGGGTGTCTATGTTTTCCTCTACATCCATCCACCACCATTCATAAACTTCAAGCCCGTTCTACTCCTTGTGTCTTTTTGGGATATCCATCGAATCAAAGGGGGTATAAATGTTATGATATTTCTTCTCGTAAAATAATTATAAGTCGTCATGTTGTCTTTGATGAGCTAAAATTTCCATTTTTGACTCTTCATAGTCCTCACTTAGACACTTATAATTCTTTACGGACACCAAATCCATTGGACCTCCCATCTATTCCCCTTCCCACTACACTTGGACCTCAACCCACTGATATAGGCTCTTCTGGCCCAGCGCCTTCTTCCCCTCCCATACGTCCACTCCCCCTTCGTGGACCTCCTGACGCGCCCAGCCCACCTAGCGTCCCTCTTCCTTCGTCTACTGCCCCATTAGTTGTGCGTGGGCCTCCTGCACCTCAGCCCAATCCCCTTCCCTCCTCATGTCAGCCCCCCTGTTCTGGTCCATGTCCCGCTAGACCATCTCAGCATTCACAGCCCAATCCACCTCCCCCTCCTAAGCCCCCTCGCCGAGCTAAACGCGTTCCTTCCACTCCACGTGCCACTACTCGAAGTCAAAATGGTATTTTTTGTCCCAAACCTGCAGTCAATTTAAATACCACTTTGGCTCGATCTCCTCTTCCTCGCAACCCTGTGTCGGCTCTTCGTGACCCAAATTGGAAAATGGCCATGGATGACGAATTTAATGCTCTTATTAAAAATAAGATGTGGGAGTTGGTGCCCCGTCCTCTTGATGCTAATATTATTCGTTCTATGTGGATTTTTGCTCATAAGGAGAATTCTGACGGTTCTTTGGCGAGGTATAAGGCTCGACTTGTAGGGGATGGGAAGACTCAACGAGTTGGTATTGATTGCGGGGAGACCTTTAGTCCTGTGGTCAAACCAGCTACTATTCGCACTGTTCTTAGTCTTGCCCTGTCTAAAGGTTGGGATCTACATCAGTTGGATGTGAAGAATGCCTTCTTACACGGGGAGTTGAATGAAACTGTGTATATGCATCAGCCCATGGGGTACAGGGATCCTGAATTGCCGAATCATGTGTGTCTTCTCAAAAAGTCTCTTTATGGCCTGAAACAGGCGCCACGGGCATGGTATAGACGGTTTGCTGATTTTGTGTCTACGATTGGTTTCACTAATAGTAAGTCAGATCATTCCTTATTCATATACCGCAGAGGTCATGACACTGCTTACCTTCTTTTGTATGTGGATGATATTATCTTGACTGCTTCTTCTGCTGCTCTCCGTCATTCTATCATGTCTCTTCTTGGCTCGGAATTTGCCATGAAGGATTTGGGTTCTTTGAGTTACTTTCTGGGTATTGCTGTTTCTAGACATGCAGGTGGATTGTTTTTGTCTCAGCGCAAGTACGCTGAAGAGATTATTGAGTGAAGCAGGAATGTCGGCTTGCAAGCCGTCCCCTACTCCCGTTGACACTAAGCCTAAGCTTAGTGCCAAGTGCGATGTTCCGTGCTCCGATCCTTCTCTCTACAGGAGTCTTGCAGGTGCTTTACAGTACCTGAATTTTACTAGACTAGATATCTCATATGCTGTGCAACATATTTGTTTATTTATGCATCAGCCTATGGAGGATCATATGCTGGCCCTGAAACGTATTGTTAGATATGTTAAAGGGACTGTTCACCATGGTTTACACTTGTATCCTTCTTCCATTTCTACTCTTGTTTCATACAATGATGCAGATTGGGGTGGATGTCCTGACACCAGACGTTCTACTTGTGGTTATTGTGTTTATCTTGGTGACAATTTGTTGTCATGGTCGTCTAAGAGACAAGCTACTCTCTCTCATTCTAGTGCTGAGGCTGAGTATCGAGGGGTAGCAAATGTGGTTTCTGAATCTTGCTGGTTACGGAATCTCCTGATGGAACTTCATTTTCCTATTCAGAAAGCCACCTTGGTTTATTGTGATAATATTAGTACGATATATTTGTCTGGCAACCCAGTGCAGCATCAACGCACTAAGCATATTGAGATGGACATACATTTTGTTAGAGAAAAGGTTGCACGAGGTGACGTTCGTGTGTTACATGTTCCACCCCGTTACCAGATTGCTGATATCTTTACTAAGGGTCTTCCCTTGATCCTCTTTGAAGAATTTCGGGACAGTCTCAGCGTTCGTCCTCCTCCTGTTTCGACTGCGGGGGTGTGATAGATTATGTATTTAATTATGCAAATAATTTAATTACTAACTAGTTAGTTTGTTACAAATAGGAAAGTGCATATATTTAGTTCCTTGTAATTAGGGATTATGATTGACTTGTATTATATAGCTAGTATTTAAACATAGCTTGTACATTGGTTTAGTCAAGGAATATAATCATAATATTCTTCATTTTCTTTTTACAGGTCACACCTTACAAAGTTTGGTCAAATATTTTCCACTATGATATACTATTGTATATTATGTCGCATTTTGCTAGAATTATATGCATGTCCTATTAAAATTAATAATACACGTTGGAAAAACTATAATTCCGACTCGTGGAGTACGTAATTAAAAATATATTCATTTGTACACCTGTGGTGGAGACCGCAAAAAAACCAAATGATGCGTAAAAAAGGGGAAAAACTTGGACTACACACCTCTAGTAGGGAGTTGTAATAGCGAAATCTGACTCAATATATTTAATAATATATTAATATTGTTTTAGTCAATTAGTGGTGGGTAAACTACCCAATAGATGATATAGCAATGTCCGTAAAAAGGGATAGTAAAGTAGTTGTGCACAAGTAATAAGGTGGATGATAGAATAATCAAATATCTCGTATCAGTTTGGAAATATTAATTAATTGGTCCAGAATCTCATTTATATTATTGAAATTAAAGGGGCCACTTGAAAGATAGCTTCATTAGCTTGTATAAAAGTGATCTTTTAAAGACAACTAGAGAGCCGGTATAAAGATGAGAACATGAGATTGTCACATTTGAGAATTGGCCAAAAAACATTTTAAAAATTAATTGTTTTAAGAAGTACAATGAATTACGTGATTCTTCTAAAACATAAGTGGAAAAAATGGAGTGCTCCCTCGTCCTCGCTTAAACTTTCCATTTCTCTTTTTCAAAGTTAAACCTTAAGACTTAATATATAAGAATAAATATATATTAGATATTGTTAGATTATTTCGGTGTATAGTACTTTCAATAAATTAACCTTTTGAGTTTTTTATTATTATTACGTGATAAGAGATATTGATATTTAAAATTGCGGTTGGAGATTACCAACCCTTGCACTAATCAGTAATAACTACGCAACCATCATAAGGCCACCTAACGTTCATGGTTAGTCCATTACTCAAGTGAATCACTAAGGAGTACAACAAAAATCAGCAGAGAATCTCAGTACTGTACTATAGTCCCTGCAAGAGATAGTCCTACGCCAAATATCTCGGATACAAGATAAGACTTAATTGAAGTCTTTGAAGTGGATCTTACCCTAGTTTGTCACAATTCCCTCAAATCTGAATGGAAGTTAGACTGTTAGGTTGTTATTAAAACTTATTTAAATTTATATACGAATCACGACTTAGGTATTGTTTGGTTGACCATATATTGTGTGGAAAATGAAAATTTATGAGAATTTATAGTTTGACTTGTTGTTTGGTTGACAATAAAATGCAAAAATAGGAGAAGTCGGAATTCATTGGAATTCCCACAAAATGTAGGAATTCATTTACCTACCCCTCCCTTGGTCACTCACAATTCCTAGATAAATGCCAATGAATTACAACTTTCCTCATGACTACCAAACAACTTAGATTAATTCCAAGGAATTGCATAAGGGAATTAAATTCCCACAAATTCTAAATTCCTATGGGAAGATAATTCCCAGTGCAACCAAACAAGCACTTAATCATTCTACTATTTATTGAAATTCATCTAAAACGTATTGGCTATTTTAACCTTGAAAATATTAGGTTTTAGGAAAAGTTAAATTAGGATAAAATCAAGGATAAGTTTTAAAAAATATAAATAAATTCCAAAGGTTCAAAAACGATAAACTCAGAGTTAATCTGCAACTAAAATAAATTATGATTTATTCAAGTACATTTAATTAAGTAAATTTCTTAACGAATCACAAGTAAAACAAGAGTTATGGGCTCATGTAGAAATTAACAATACTTAACTCTTGAGATTTCAACTCTAGATTTCTATACTCTCTCCATTTCAGAATGTGCTAATATTAAGGTAATAAACATCACTTTAAGATGTTCTTGGATATGATATTCACATTACAAATTAATAACAACTAATAGTAAATTGATTTTACTACAACAACAACTAAGCCTTGTTCCCAAAGTGATTTGGGGTCGGCTAACATGAATTGTCAACTGAAACTGTTGCCAAAAGAGATGGCATCGACAAGAGTGATAAAAAGTTTTTTTAAAAGGTGTTAAGTTTTTAAAAGAGGTTTTCAACAAAAGGTGTTAACACAAATACCAACACAATTGAGAAAAAACAGATAAATGCAGTAATCACACCCTTCCTCCACATGGATACTGCCCCTCCACCCACCTCTATCCAACGTCATGCTCTCCTCAATCCCAAGTAACTTCATATCACTTTCAATTACCTTCATCCAAGTCATCTTAGGTCTTCCCCTGCACCTTACAATTTGATTACTCCTCCACTCTTCAATTCTTTTCACTGGTGCATCACCTAGTCTCCTTTTCACATGACCGAACCTTTTTAACCGATTCTCCCTCATCTTTTCTTCAATGGATGCAACTCCAACTTGATCCCGAATCACTTCATTTCTTAATTGGTCTTTCCTTGCGTGGCCACACATTCACCGCAACATACGCCTCCGCCAAGTTCATCTTATGAACGTGGAATTATTTCACCACCCAACATTCGGTACCATATAACAAAGCAGACCTAATTGCCGTGCGGTAGAACTTTCCCTTCAATCTTTGGGAAATGTAGGGATCACAAAGAAACCCGGTGGCTCTTTTCCACTTTAACCAACCCGCGTTAATTCTAGGAGTCACGTCTCTGTCGAGTTCTCCATCCTTTTGGAGGATGGATCCAAGGTAACGGAACACTTTCGATCCTTGAACCACTTTCTTATCCAAAGTGACCGCCCCTGCCTCGCGCTGCTTGTAACCCTATTGAACTTACACTCCATATACTTCGTCTTACTTCTGTTCAATCTAAACCTAGGGGCTTCCAATGTATGCCTCCATAATTCCAACTTCCTCTCAACACCTTCCTTTGTCTCATCAATCAACACAATATCATCCGCAAACATCATACACCACGGTATATCATCTTGAATTGACCTCGTTAGTTCGTCCATGACTAGAGCAAAGAGGAAGGGACTAAGTGCAAAACCTTGATGCTCTGATCGTAATAGGGAACTCTTTTTTTCCTCCCCACCCTAGTACGCACACTCGTAGTGGCCCCCTCTATGTCCTTGATGATATCTATATATTTTTGTGGAACACCTTTCTTTGCCAACGTCCACCAAAGTATTTCTCTTGGTTTCCTATCATATGCCTTCTCCAAATCAATGAAAATAATCTGTAGGTCCTGCTTTCTATCACGGTAATGTTCCAGTGCCTGTCTCATAAGGTTATAAATTATTTTGGATTTCTCAATATCATCGTGAAAAAACACTTCCACTTTTCTTGGGCTGTAGAGAGCCATAAACACTAATGATCTCTAGCAAAAAATTCAATCTCGAACTTTTAATAATACCTTTATAAAACTTACCAACTAACTTAATTAACATCAATACAATATGGTTCTATTTATTAAGATTATAGAATTATGAAATGCAAAGATTATTCAATACTATTCCCAGTTTCACCAAATTCGTCTTTAACATTATTCACATATTTTATATCGACTATAATCACCATATTTGTGATTTACACCTAAGAAAAAATTAAATTATGAATTTATCTCAATATATAATTTTTGAAATATCAACTTTAATAATAAAATAATTAAATAAATGACTATATACTATAATCAAATTTTCATTAGGAAAGTAAAAGTAAGACTGTAACAATTGAAACAACATGGAAGGAGTATTATCTATCCACAACTACTTCGGTTCAACCCCCTATTAAAATTTTCACCTACTCTTTGTCATGCCCTTTAAACATATCCTGTTGGCAAAGATATTATATAAACATGAAACCTGTGTTTGATTTTGCACAGCCAGAACTTAAGAGGAAACACAACATAGAGAAGAAAAAGAGCAAAGAAAAATGTCAATTTGCCAAGGTAAACTAGCCTTTCAATTTTTCTTCTTTTTTTTGCAATTATCTAAGTTATATTTCAAAAATCATTTTCTTTGCATTAAGCTATATACATATCTAATACTTATTGTGTATTTATATTACTTTATAAAGTTTTAACTGTTATAATATGTGCATTATCGTGATAAGGGGAGGATCTTCTATGGAACACATAGAAGCCCGATTATTGCAATTTTTTAAATAATTACCACGCTTATATGGTCTAAAAACATACATATAATTTTTTTCTTGTGGTTTTGTATTCTTAATCTGAACGGAAGGTTGGAGGTTTAAACCCTCATCCTTTTACTTGTTTAAAATCCGTCACTGCTTGTGATATAGTGTTAGTTTTAACAAATATAGGGAAGCAAGCGTGGCCCGAACTCGTAGGAGAAGATGGAAAGAAAGCAGCAGAAATAATCGAGAAGGAAAACTCAACTGTGGAAGTGATTGTATTACCAGAAGATTCTGATGTTCCATTTGATCTGAGATGTGATCGTGTTTTTGTTTTTGTTGATTCTACCAACATTGTTGTTGAAACTCCCTCTGTTGGCTAACCTATGTTTGCTTATTAATGTGCAACTTAATTAGGTAGATGTGCACTTTAACAAACCTAGTAATATTATTAGTACTAAATAAATGTGCACATTGTTGGTGATGTACTAGTTCATGTACTACGAGCTACAAGGTAGTAACCAATCAATATTAACTGATGGAGTGATTAGTCTTTATTTTCTACGTGTTGTGTTGTGTTGTTTTTTATACTATTTTTGACGGAGATCGTTATATCTACTCAATGGATAGATCATCCACTCCTAATGTTGATTTGGACCCATCATTGTTATTATCTAGCAGATAAGCTACAAACGGAATATACCTAGTTTTATCCGATTTTTACTAGCTATATAGTCTATAGCGATTAGAGTTTCACTTTTACAGAGGACATACTAAAATTTCCGACTTGGTTGTTTCAGATACACCGGTTTCCATCTCAGCGTATATATAGTTTAATGAAGTATCACAGGTTTAGATTTAATTTTAAAACGTACAAAATCACCACTATATGATCTGCTCAGAATACACACAATTAGCACAATAAACACATTTTCGAACGGTTTTAAGATTTCCTGCCAGAAAAATGTGAGCTATTGCACCACCCAATATTGTTTTGTTGATCAACTATGTTGACATTGGTAAACCAGACACAACAAGAACAAAATTATGAAATTGTGCTAGATATTTATTTTCATAAATAAACTAGCAAAAGCAAAAATCTACAAGAGTCAGTTCACAGTGAAAATCCAAGAAATCAAGCCTTGATAGAGAGCCATTTCTCGAGCAGTGTCATATGATTGAAACGCAGGGAACCTTTGCGAAACACCACAGCATAGCACCTCTTCACTGAATTGCTACAAGAGCATACATCCTCTTCGCATTGACGATCACAACGACAACCAGTAGGAAACCAAACATCTAGCACAATATGATACCTTCCGCGTTCAACTGCCTCCAAACATGCTACTATCACTTGGAAGAACATAACTGGATCATCCTGTTTCATGAAGTAAAGTTTTATCGTTAGAGAATGCAAATCAGAAAGATTTAATGAAAAGAACATAGTATTAGTAGGATTTAAGTAAGTAATTAAACCTTGTGTAACGCGTTGTATTGCGCAATTGCAAATTGAGCAAGTGCTACTATATCGTCATCTCTATGTGCATCTTCACAGGGAAGGATCCATGCATTTCCTCTAGAACCGCGGCTAACACTATCATCTTGTGACCAAGGGTTGAAACCCAATTTTTCAACAAAGTGTTCGAGACCTTTTGGAACATGACACGAGTCATCAGCATCTTTTTTTACCTTAGGCTTGTTAGAACAAGTATTCCGGTCTCCAAGTGATTCGATAGCAAGGTTTGCAAAAGACGGTAAATCCATTGAATAATCAGTTGAACGAGCTTCTTTTCGGGGATTACCTACATTTGGGATATCAAGGCCCACAAAGCTTGTACTTGGACTTCCATAAGATGTAGTAATAGGGGTTGCAATAGGCTCCGGAGTATTTGGAGGAGCACCACATAAGTCATCAAGCCTAGAAAAGTTTGGAGTTGGGCCTCCGAATGGAAACATAGTTGGGCCTCCGAATGGAAACATAGTTTGGCCTCCGAATGGAAACATAGCAGGAGTTATATGTGTTCCCATCAGAGGTACTGTAAGCCCAAAAAACCCAAAATTTGGCGCGGGAATTGCAGCTATAGGTGGATGAATGAAATTGACAAATGTAGGAGGACCAAAGAATGCAAAAGGTTGATTTGTGCCAACCGTTGTGCCTTGAGTTGCTCGAGGAGTATTGGCATCAACAGTAGGAGTAGGAGTAGGAGTAGGAGCTGAGCTGGTTTGAGCTGATTTAGGTTGGTGGCATTCGAAGTTAAACCCACTAGACTCGACTTGTGGTTTTGAGCTTGAAGTGCCTGCAAAGATAGAATAAGTTGTTATGCCTACAATCTTAGGCAAATATAGAAAGGGTAATAATATAACTCAAATAAACACTTGGCGTACAAAGCGAAAGAGTTAAAGAACACAGAAAAAATTTAGGAAAGGCTACAAGCATGAGTTTAGACACTGCTAATTGGTGGCCTGATTGTTATATACACCCTCTTTGTAATATCAATATTTATGTACTTTTTTAGGATGTCCAGAAAAATATGGCACCTTTCTCGTCATTCTCGATATAGTAATGGTTTCTGGTTGGATTTTACAAGACACCCACGAATTAAGTCAGCGACTAATGAAGAGATGATAGCATTATACAACTTAGGCCCCTTTCTCGTCAACTTATTTTAATAAGTTTCAGTAAAAATAAGTTCAGTTCA
Organism: Patellifolia procumbens; assembly: GCA_947645195.1. NCBI lineage: Eukaryota > Viridiplantae > Streptophyta > Magnoliopsida > Caryophyllales > Amaranthaceae > Patellifolia > Patellifolia procumbens. The sequence goes on from CANSGD010000658.1 coordinate 1,188,193, forward strand.
GTACTAATAAGTACAGTTCAGTACTAATAAGTTCAGTTCAATACTAATAAGTTCAGTTCAGTAAAAATCAGTAGTGCAAAGAAGGAAAAACAACATGAATCAGTAAAAATAAGTTTAGTTCAGTAAAAATAAGTTCAGTTCAGTAGTAATAAGTTCAATTCAGTACCAATAAGTTCAGTTCAGCAAAAATAAGTTCACTTCAGAAAAAAATAAGTTCAGTTCAGCAAAATTCAGTTGACGAGAACAGGGCCTTATTAGGAAAGATACTCGTAAATTGAGTATGGCTAAACATCAGATTCTTTGTTATTAAACAAGAGAGGAAGCGGAATAGGACACACACAAGTTCAATTAGCAACATACCCTTCGTCTCTCTTGTTTGGTACCAATTGATTTAATATTAAGCTTCAGATATACTAGTAAACTCACGCCTGAATTAACCAGTACCTGTATTCTGGGGTGCATGTTCTAATTCAGATGGTGATTTGCCAAAGGGTGAGTTGCTAGTATTGGATGTGGTCTGATGTACTACTTGATACCCTGCAGGTAGAGTCCAAGGATAGCCCTGAGGAGGTTCCATTGAGGATTCACTGCTCTTTGTAAAAGGTTGTGACGGATTGCTATGATCTTGTTTAGATGGACCTGATCCATGCGTTGAAGGAGGGTATGCTGGAAATAAAGACGTCATTAGAGTCCTCGTAAAACAAATTACTTTGTAACAAAAAAAAAGAAAAAAGAATCAACACTTCATCAGTGATCTTATTATAGCAACAACTTCGACTTTCATGTTTTACAACGCACAACTTTAACCATTAACATTTATAACTACAATCAATCAAGATAAGTTTAAAAATTATATTTTGAAAATAGTCTCACAAAAATCAACTAAGGTATTGTACAGAAGTCAAAAGTGTTGCGATTTTTAAAATATGGAGGAAGTACAACGTAGATCTAATTGAACCTTCATCCTTAGGCATGGAAAAATATAAGCAAACCTAAACGTTCTTTATGTGTAACCATGCAAAACTAAGCAGAGAACAAGACAACCACCAACTCACCAAGGTTACCTTTGTTCCTCTGCAGCTTGTAATACTCTGATCTTAGTTCTTCATGGCTCGTATTATTGTACGTCTTCATTGCTGATACTGACATGAGCTTGTCACGTGTGGGACCCACACAATCTTCATACGTTGGAGTGTAAGTACTTGTGCAACTTCCACCAGCCGGACCTGTACCCCAACCTGATCACAAATATAATAGGATTAAAACTTGTAATGTATATCGATCAAGGCTTAGATAAATCGCCGATCAGCAAAAGTATTACACTGTCTATAACATATAAAGGCCATCACCTCAAAGAGCTAGAATCGTAAGTCATACAACTAACATTCTACGTAAACCTGGTGAAAGAGAATTATATGTATGTCTAAGTATATGTGTGCGTTTGCGTGTAATGTCTTAGACAGATGTTTACCTTCAAAAAATGGAGGTTTAATCCCAAATTTTGATGCCCCAGATGCAGCTGTTGATGGTGTTGATATCGATGAACCAAATACTGATGTTCCAGGTGCTCTAAAAGACGGTCTTGATGCAACAGATGCAGCTGCTGCTGATGGTATTGAATTTGGTGAAGCAAATGCTGATGTTGTTCCAGGTGGACCAAATGGCCACTTTGATGCCCCAGATGCAGCTGTTGTTGATGATGTTGATATCGGTGTAGCAAATGCTGATGTTGTTCCAGGTGGAGCACATGGCCAAGTTGATGCCCCAGATGCAGCTACTGTTGATGATGTTGATATCGGTGAACCAAATGCTGATGTTGTTCCAGGTGCACCAAATGCCAGTGTTGATGCCCCAGATGCAGCTGTTGTTGATGATGTTGCTCGCGATGAATAACAAGTTGCGGCTGTCCCGGGTGCACCAACTGACAGTGGTGACGATGGAGGTGCCCACCCAAATTTTGATGAAGTTGATGGTCCACATTCACCAAAATCTGGTGTTACTTCACCAGATGATCCATCACTTGAACCGAAGTCACTAGTACCATAAGGAGTTTGCTGGTGTGCATAAGCTTGTATTGCACGAAGAAGTCGTGTTCCATCATCAGACACTCCACCTCCTGAACTATAGAGACTATTGCCAAAATATCCTTGCTCGTGTGCAGAAGGTCGTGCAAAAGGTTGTGGTGCACCAAAACCTGGTGTCACTTGACGAAATGCTCCAACGCTAGAACCAAATCGAGTAATGCCAAAAGGATTTAGCTGGTGTCCCATTGCTTGTGGCTCTGGTGCCACGGGTGATACACCAAAATCCCTAAATGCTTCGTTATGTGCCACAGCGCTTAAGCCAGAGTGTGGATATGGAGTAGGTTTTCTATAGCCAACTTTACCTACCATTAGTTACCATAAGCAAAGAGTTAAAGGAAAACAAATGTTTCATCACTTCATGAAAAAGTAGTTTTCAGTTCACTATATACATAAATCTTGTAACTTCTTCATCAAACTTTTTCCATTTTTACATGAATGTATTGGATTCGGCTTATTATAAACTATGTAAAAAAAAGCATCTGTACAGTAAAAGAAAATATACTACCAGTCCAGTATTTCACAATCTATTGTTACCCAACCTTGTTTTCCCCCTTCTTTTTTTTTTACTTAGTTTAGAGATCAATTACAGATTACCTTACGGGAAGAGAGACAAAGCGAAGCAAATACTTAAGGGAAAAATATAGAAGGGTAAAGGTATAATGTTAGCCAAAGTATGCACTTGTAGGATTTTATGTTATATCCCAATATTAGTACCTCTGTTTCTTTTTTAAAGTTAAACTTTAGTGTTTGTGGTAATAAAAAAGTAGCGGAGAATGGAAAACTAGAGCATTTTCTGCATAAGTGGATGAAGAATCGTGAACACCAAAACTTCTGGTTAAGCATGTTCCCATAGAAAACGCCAATTATATAAATCTAACACATGATAGCTTTTTTTACCGAGGCTGTCCAATTCATACAGATGAGTTTCTGATATTTCTAGTTCATCTCAACAAAAGTAGTACTCTAATGTACAATACTGATATGTACTTGCTTTTCAATTCAATCTTCGTATGAACTGGGAATTTCCCACTTACGAACATAGTTAATTGAACCATAGTTTTACAACCAATTCTCTAATATTCCATAATCAACAAGATCAAACTTTGCTTAACTTAAGTGCACAATGCAATTGATGATTAAGGCCTAAAATACATGCATGATAATGATATAACATAAGTACGAATGAAATGTTACATACAATGAATTTATTTTTTCTAAAAAAAAAAAAAATTGCTTACCACACCAGCAACAACGGCCAGGAGTTGAAAGTCCGTTAATCTGATGAGGAGACTCTAGTCCTACAAGATTATAAGAACAAAAATCAAATAAAAATTTTCCATTTTAAGCAGCAATATACCAAAAGATGCAGAATTGTATGAAGGTAAATATCATCTAAGATCAAGTCAGGAAGGTGAAACTGGGCAAATAGGAGTTTCATATCCATAATATGTGGAAGTATAAAAATTCTGCCAAGGAAGCAATAGTTTTTTTAATGACTTAAGTGAGAGCAGATTCATGAAACGTATAAGAGACGACTGAACTAGGCGATGCCGGCCATAATCATTTTCAACTATAAGCTATCGATGCAAAAAAGCAAACAAGCAAATGATATTCGCTCCCGCTTATGGTCGGGTGTCTTCAAAATACATTGTCGAGGGTTACTGGTCCTTGTGATAAGAGTCTTTAGCAACTTACGAGAAATATTCAAAAAATAATAATCACCCGGTAATGTGTTAAGTGAGAATAGTTAAACAACGGATTAATAGAACAAGACAATAAATACAAACATAAATGTGTCACACTAGTGGAAAAGCTCACAACCTTAAAGAACAAATAAGTAACCAAATCAAGCATTGATATTTCTTGTTCATCTCAATAGAAGTGGTACTCTATTGTACTACGTATTGTTATATTCTCTCCTGTCTCCTCTTTTTATTGCTACAATAGCTCTTTCACAATTTTCAAGACAGTTCAAAAATTAATATGTCAATTAGGTATAGTAAAAATTATTTATTTAGAAAGTACACAGTTAGCACGAATCAAGTAAAATACCACGAGTATATTTTCCATTATGTATGAAAAATTTAAAGACACTTAAGTGAATAGTGCTCAAAGTCGAATGTAGCAAATAAAATGTCACGGATGGAGTACTTTTTTTTCTTATTCAATATCGTTATGAACGGAAAATTTCAAGATCAACTTCACTTAGCTTAAAAGTGCACGATTTTCTTGCAATTGATGATTAAGACCTAAGAAACATGTATGCTAATGAAAGAACATAACTACACATATGAAGTTTTACATACAATAATAGGGGAAAAATAAATTATTTGCTTACCACACCAGCCACAAACATCAGGAGTTGATACTGAGTTAGTTTCATAAGTAGGTAGAAAATTTACCCTGTGGAATCACCATCGCTACAAGAGGATAAGGAAAAAACATAATCATGGTGAATCAGCAAGATATGAAATTATATTAACTCCAAAAGATACAGAACTGCATGAAGGTAAACATAACTAAATTTTTACCATACTATTATAATTCAGGTCTACTTTGATCAATTTTAACAAGATAATCATACAAAATTAGGGTCATCTTAAACAAGTTCTGATTATTATGTTCAAAAATAAAACTTAACCAGGTGGAGTATGATTTTAAAATAATAGAAATTTATATTATAAAATCATCAAATTAATGTAATTTACATCAAAAAAACCTATCTAAGGAATGTGAATTTGGACAATGTAACTTCGACAAACAATAAAAATATCGAATTTGGGGCGATGAACTGTGGAGGCTTGTATTGTAGGTTGCTTTGTACATCTTACCCTGACTAGATTGATAAATAAGAAAAAAAATCTTTTAGTTTCTTAAAAAATAGAGCAATTTTTTGTGGGCTTGAACTACAAATCGAAGGAAAATAAGTACCCACAAACATGAGGAAGAACAACGATTGAGATTTCAAGATTGAAGAAATTGACAAAAAAAAAATGGAACAAATTGCATGATGAGTTTTGAAAGAAATTACATATGGAAACAAAAATATGAACATGGAAAATTGATCACTGCATAATAGAAAGAGACAGGGGTCGATGAAATTTAACTCATCCAGAAAGACGAGATCATCAAATAACACCAGAAAATTTGTATGTAATCAACTAATCGTTTATCAAACAGTAGCCTAAGCAATGCACAAAATACATCTTTTGGTGTTTGCATCCGCTTCACCCTTCGGGTTACATCCGAATCGAGACCAAGTTGGGTGGTTAGGTGCTCATTCCTCTCCCAAGGTGTTGCGAAGATTCAAACATGGGTCGTCCTACCAAAGCCAGTCCCCATCACCACCAGGCGAACACTTACGTACAAAATACATCTAGTTCATACTTTAATAGCAGATACAAGTTATCTAATTTGCTTGATAAGAAACTAGCATAATAAAACATTGAATTTCAGTTAATAAGTCGTGATTCAATCAATATTCTATGCCAATGTTACAGTGACACTCTAATTTGAAATAACTTTTTCTTTTCTCCGCTCTATGGGGCGACTAAAAATAAGTAATATGTTAATCTTCAATTTTACGAACCTAAATTATCAATCTCAAAAAAATTATAATTGAGACTCCAACACTAAAAATCCTACATACTATCACTAGCGCTACTACGTTACATAATTTATACTATCCTAGATGAAAGATTGCAAATTTAAATCTAAGATTCATATTACCTTACAGGTAAAACTATCAAACAAGAGCGACAGATTAATAACAAGCAATAAATTAGTTACTCACCTTCAAGTTTCGGAAGTTATGTGTGAAATCAAATAATGAGGGACATGTATGGATTTCGTGGGTCTTATATATATATTTCTATGGGAGATTAGTAAGGTTTAATGGCTTGAAAAGTAAGCAGAATTAGTTATAACTCAAAAATATTAAATCACGGTTAAATCGCTTAAATACGATTGCCATCGGGCCCATCACTGAACAGAACGGTATTAAGCGGGCCAGTTGCAGCATTGTTTATTAGATGTTTGGGCCAGTGGCTATATTTTCATAACGAGAGCCAGTGGTTTCAGGCTGGATTGAACGGGCCGAATTTAGGCCCTAGGGCTAATACTCGCATCAGTCATCCATTGCACCAACTTTCATCAATTTATCTCATAAGTACTGTCACTCATATTCCATCCATTTATCACGCTCAGATGAAGTGGATGGGACTCGGAGATCATTCGTTTAAAAACTTTTGCTAAGAAAGAATAATAAACTTGAAAAATGACAATCTAAGCACAATAAATTCATGTCCATTAAGTTATGATAATATATATTACTATTCAGCCAAGATAGATTTTCAGGAATATATAAGAAATGGATGACGGAACGGATGAGATAGCGGGTGATGGGCGAAATTTTTTCACCCAAATTTCTATCCATCACCCTTCATTCCTTCACTCGCCACTAGCTATCATCTGTCTAACTCGTTTTCCACCCACTTTTATTATCTAGGTGAACCAATGATGCATTATCTTTTTGCATATTGTCATCTCTAGTTGCAGAAGGACGTTGGTTCGAATCCCCACCCTTTACCCTTACATAAGAGTCACAAAGACGAAAGCGTGATGAGAATCAATCTCTAGCACTAACATGCAATTGTAACGAACTAGATTTGGTATTAAACATAAAATAATTTTAATTTAAAATGTTGTAGCGTGTGACATGTGGAAGACAGCAGCACATGTCACATGCTGACTGGCGCTGTTATGCCTCTACGTCACGTGTTGGCCCACTTTACTCAAAAACATGTTAGTTTTTAGAATATTGTTTAAAATTGTGAGTAAAGAGATTGAATCGATGACCCATTACTTACTGAAACAACTCTACCACTATGACACATTCTTTATTGAAATAAATTTTATTTTAAATTCTTAAATCTTTCCAACATTGAAAAATAACACAATGAAATGAGTCCGCGAATTCCTTCATCTTCCTTCTTATACTAGGTGGTCGCTTCGGCGAACTAACAAATTCTTGGAATCGAAAATTCCTTCGAATACAATATTTACAAGTTGTATGATCAACTAAAACATACGTAATTTCTCATTACCACAAAATAGGAGATTGTAATTACTAAGCCCCTTGATAAGTATAAATTTCACATGAACTCCAATTTCTTGCATTAAACCGAATAATTTTTCATTCTTCTAGGAATTGCAAATTAATCGGAGTTGTACATTTATGGGGAAAATTTATTTGCCGCATACAACTAAACAACCACACAACTAAACAACCACCAAAACTCAACACAACTCGGATTCAAAATAAAATAGTTTTCATGTTCAAAACACACTGAACCTTGAGGATTGACTCTACAAAAACTGGAGTCCCTTTCATCCAAATATGACCTAAATATCCCAACTCTAAAATTATTGGGCTGAGGCCATATTACTTATGCACTTCTTCTTGAACTTGTAGCATCTAATACCTTCAAGTTGAGCGTCCAAAATGATCTAATGTCCAAACTAATATATTGGGCTAGGATCTTGAACTTGGGAGAAGTGCTTGGTTTGATCGGTCACAACAAAGTCAAGAAAATAAGAGCCTTCATCTAGGGATTAACAAAATTATGATTAGATATGTAGATTAGCTTATGTGATTTTTGGTTGACATTAGAAAATATGAGAATAGAAATTGCTCAGAATTTGGAAAAAGGTAGATTTTTTCATGGGAATTTATTTTTTGTATTGTCAATCAAATGCTTTCAACAAATTCACATAAATTTGATTAAGGAATCCACCTATAAGTTGGATTTTGATGAGAATATTGATTTGCTACATAAATCAAATGATCACAAAGAATACTATAGTTTATTTCTCTTCCAATAGGTAACAAAACAGGCAGACCACCTCGAAGATGCTTTATATTAGATACATGACTCTTAAATCATTAGTAGAGACACTATAGAGTAAAAACAACCCTCATGCTTTAGTCTCCTACTACCCTAGCCCCATTTCCAATTTAACTTGATGAAGAGACATGCAAAAAGTATAAATAGACGAGAGCCAAAATGATGAACAACTCCCTAATCCCATCCAAACTGCAACGACAAAGCTGACAATCGGAGCCACCAACGCAACCATTAAACTAAAACAATCTAACCCTTACCTATTGTAGCATCTTCACACTTTAATCTGGATCGGATAAGATAAAGTCTTAAATTAAGCAAATTTGTACCTGCAAATTGTAGAATCTCACTAATCTAAATAGTAATACATTATCATGTAGAATATATTATGATCGGGTAATGTGTATTTTACCAATATTGTAAATATTTTATAAATACATAACAAATTATATTTCGAAATTGTGATTATCATAAATATGCAATTGTAATCATTAAATAAAGAGAAAGGAGAGAGTACCTTTGGATTTTTTAAAAAAACATTTTTAGTTTTTGTGTCTTAGAATTCTATAGAATCCACGGTTATCCCATGGGAATAAGTTGTCTCATTCACATAATTTGATTGCTATTCAAAATTTGATACATTATCTATGATTTATATTCAACACTAAAAAAATCTATCACTCACTCCCTTCGTTCTTTAATTTGCAACTAATAGAGTATAAAACCTACTATGTTCCTTCAACCATTATGATGGTGATTTCTAATCCTACTGAAGCGGTAATTCTCTTGACAAACCTGATTCTTCCAAGACAAGCATCGAATGTGCTTGGTAGAACAGAGGAAGCGGATCACTAATTAACGGAGTAACACGCCTAAATCATTGTGGTCTTCGGTGAGACCCGCAACCATTTTCAAGATGAGGCGATTATTCGACACCGGAGCCCGACATTTTTCAGGTCAACCAACATCTTGACATGCATGTTGGCAATACGTCGTTCGTTAGGAAAATTGTAGCACTAACAAAGCTAGAACTAGTGTTTCGTTAAGCTAGAACTAGTATTTCGTTAATATTGTGAAATCCTAACTTTAAAGTTGAGGACGAACTTTGTTTTTAAGGAGGAGTAAATGTAATAATTCTGAAATTTCAAAACTTATTTTATTATTTCTTAAGCTTTAATATTATTTTCCACTTAAATTTATTTACCGATACTTAAAGTTTATTTTATAATAATGTTTATTATAAATGATTTCATTTAGTTTTTGAATTAATAATGTTTATTAAAAATGATTTCACTTAGTTTTCAATTATTTAACGATTTTATTAAAAATAATTTATTTAGTTTTGAATTATTTAGTGATTCTATATAAAATGATTTAATTTAAATATATTGTTTTTACAAACTAATTATTCATTTTATTATTTCTAATTAATTTAATTATTGGAATTGAAACCTTTATTTAGTTTGTGGGCATTCTTAGTTACAAGTCCATCCATATTAGTCAACCATGTTGGAGCCCAAATGTTCAATAATACAAGACAAGCCCAAACTACTAGCAAAAAAAAAGGAAAACAAAACAAAAACAGAAAAATGGAAGATGTCAGTCTTCTTCTTCCTCTTTCCCTCCCTTCACGTGAACAACAAAGCTCAAGACCCAAGCTCAACCAAATCTGTCCATCAACAACTCCATGTCAGAACACTTTGAAAATCAAGCACACCCAACTTCAATCATAACCTATCTGAACAAACATCTCTAAAATCAGAAGAAAAATCACAAACACGTCTTTTCACCATTAATGGTGATTGACCCAACTTCACATTTTCTGACCAAATTTGTTCTATAAATACCAACTCAAACCTATTCAATTGCTCACCCAAACCACACTTTCAAGGTTTGCCTCACTCCTTTTTTAATTTCTGATTTTTAATGTTGAAAATAAAAGAAAATATTATAAATGTCTGTTTTAATCCGCCGGAAGCGGCCCTCGCACACCACCACTGAACCGCCTTCACCTCCCGAAACCACCACCTGATCCACCCCCATCAACTCCTCGAACCGCCCCCCTACCGCGCCTAACACCATCGCACATCACGCTACCCCGTTACCGCCTTCCCTTCAAAACAAACGCAACCAACACCAACGATGCACGCCACCACAGCCCCAACCTCGCCTGAAAACGCTGCCTCGCCTCGCCTGGAGCTGCAGCCGTGAAACACCACCTTCCTCTTTCCCCTTTCCTTCTCCCTTCGCACGTCCCCTTCCCTGTTTTCCCTGCTCTCCCTTCTCTCTTTTTTTCTTTAACTGATTCATTGAATCAGTAATCCCCTCTATTATCACATTTTTATTTAATTTCTTTTTAAAAAGGAATTCTTTAATTATTTAAAATTAATTAATTGCTTAATGGTTTTTGACTTAGTCTTTTAAAGACTTAAACATTATTTCTTATGCTTATAAAATAAAGTTAGTTTTCTATATTTAGAATAATTGTTTAAGTTATTGAAAATTAAAAGTTAAAGTAATCTTTAAGAACTTAAATGATTTCTATAAATAATTTGCAAACATAAACTTTGATTTATGAAACTCTTTTGAAGTAATTGATCAATTTTATTTAAGTTATTTGAATTATTTAAGTTGTTTATTTTATAAATAAAATAAAGGGGTGGTTTGTGAAACTAATTTTAGATCCCGTTTAATTGTAGATTCCGATCTAGTAGAAGACCATCAAGAGTGTGATCAACTCGTGGCTTAACTTCTGGCACGCTTCAAGAGGTAATTTTGGATGTCCATCTAAACATAGAACCCGTAGTATAAAATAATCTAAATACGTGGCTATGTGATTAGAAATATGGATCATAATTATGGAACTATTATGGATTATTATAACTATTGACCTAAATGGGGATTATGAATACGATTAGTAGGATGACTAATGACTATGGATTATGGATATGGATCATGAACATGGACGGCGAACTATGACAATGATTATTATAAGATCGTTAACTTCGTAACTAAACTCGATAACGACTTAATCTTTTATCCTCGGCTTTTGTTTAATTAAAGATTGTTAATGTTATTATTATTATTATTATTATTATTATTATTTATTATGAATATTATTATCACTATTATTATTATCGTTATTATTATTATTATCATTATCATTGTTACTATGCTTTTATTGTTATTAAAGTTGTAAATGGAAATTGTAAATGAATTGATTATAAATTGGAAAATGATGGGTTATTAAATTTACTAGTGATGGTTTTATGAATGAAAATGGGCTTTTTTGGATAAGCTGTGAATAAATTGAGTTTTGGCTAGCGGTGAATGAATATACTCGTACTTGGTTAAATAAGATGATGATATGTGATTTAAGTGATGACTTTCATAAAATATATATTAATCACTTGGAGTGGAATATCGAAAGGAAGTGATGAGGATGTTGCCCTGTATGGGAGTGCTCAGCGGCCACCTACAGGTTCTTTAGTTACTATGCTGATAATTCTGTTGTTTGTCTTCCTGCCATCTCGATGTGCTTCAAGCAAGGGGTGTGCACACTAGGGACTCTGTTTTATGGCTCAATTTGATTTTTTAGGTGGATTTACGTGGTGTATCACCGGCCCACATGTGAGCGGATTTATGTGGTGTATCACCGGCCACATTAGCAAGCGGATTTACGTGGTGGTATCACCTATTGCTAGTGCCCTTCCCTTTCGTAAATGAATTGGAATATTATATTAATGTGACCTTTTAACTGTATATGTTGGTATGCAAAGCTTTTCAACTCGACTTATATATTATTTTCAATTATTTTAACTTAAGTACTTTACGGGATGGAGTTTGAATTACTCAGTTTATCTGATTTTGGGAGTTTGTCTCTCTTTGTCTTTTTCAATGTTCATTTGCAGGGGGCGATCGATGGTAAATATGGGAGATCAACTAGAAGTTGTCATCCACCTAGTTTAATATTATTTTTGCTTTCCGCCTGAAACTCTGGAACTCGTAGTATTTAGTACTTAACGAACAATTTCAATTTGGTTGTAAGGATTAATTAAGTTTGGAATGAAAAGGTTTTAGTTACTTAGCCTTGCACTTAATTCCAAGGGAATTGAAAGGGCGGCGGCGGTAACGCTCCATCCGAATCGAACCTCGTTGATTTTTTCAAACGAGTTTTATTTATATTAAAAAGGGGTTCGGTTTGGAAAGGGTGTTACAGAAATGTTTCATAGCCGTATTGGAAATTTCTCTTTTTCTAAAGTGATGGTACAGTATGACTTAGTGTCTTTAAAATATCTTGTAGTCTTTCCCACGCCTGTTGACTCGTTGAATCGGGCTCAAGAATAGTATCATTCAGTAGATCATCAGAAATAGTAGCATAGATTCACTTCAAGACCATAACATCAGCGGCTTCAATTCATTCCACTTTTTCGTCATCCGTAGATATATGAATTCAGCAAGAATTCAAGGCCCGTACGGGGTTTAATACTCTATCAGCAACAACTGACCAACATTATTCACATACATCACTTATAGATATGTGAGATCTTATTTGATTTGACCTAGACTCTATTCTATCAAACTTATTTTAAATGTATTTTTCAATAGATCTATATACTTATCTGAACTGGTTGAACATCAGTGAATCTAAACTGTTGCAACTTATTGAATTTTATGACATTAGGTGTAAAAGCTTGTCAAAACTAAAGGGAGGTTTGGTTAGCGGCGGTTACAGAGTGAAATGGGAATTAACTGATTCCATTCCCACAAAACTTTTTTCGGTTTAGGGGTTTTGCGAATCCCTTACCCCTCTATTGCCTCAAATCTCTACTGTGATTCCCCACTACCCCCTCGTAAATGGGGCAATGAAAAATTCTTGACCATCACCTTTATTGTAATGTATAAATCAACAATAAAGAGTTAAGAACGAAAGCAGTAAAAAACACAGAGATAATAACGTTGTCCACTAGCAATAAGCTAGCTACGTCCACCAGTCACAAAATATTTTATTATGGAGACTTTACAAACTAAAATTGTATAATCAGTTTTGTAGAGCATAAGTTAAATTTAAAGGTTTATAAATATCATAATAGCTAACCTAATTAGAGTGAGCCAACAAACCCAAAACATAAAATAAGTTTTCTAAACCTTATACAACATAAAAGACTTGGTTATTCGAAACCACCAAATAATTCAAAGAATATTTCGACAACCTTTAACTACCAACCCCTTCATCACCAACCACCTCCACCACCCCACCTCTGCCGCCACAAAACCATCCCTACAACCCCACCTCCAACACCACCTAACCACTTCCACAACCACCACTAACCACTCAACCCCATAAAACCATCGTGCACGCTACCGCAATCCACTGCTACCTCTTTGGAACCACCCCCGTACCACGCCCAAACCCAACCACGTCCAACCAGAGCCTATTGAACCCCTCTACAACTTCCCTACTCCCTCTCAAGAAACCACCATTACCTCATAACAAAAACCACCTATAGCCCCGAAAAACCACTCCAACCCCACCGCAAAACCCATCCTAGATCATGCGACCATCTCAATCTGACAAAAATAACCACAACTCCACCAATTACTATAACCCGTGCCTGTGAGTTTTCATGAAACCATTTCCTTGTTGCAGAGAAAAGGGGGAAGCACCAGAGAGTGTCCGGTAAAAGAAGGAAAGGGCACGAAGAATTAAAGCTCGGTTAAGGGAAAGGTGGCTGCCTAACCTTGCCAGGAGAACAAGAGGGGGAGGAAGTATTGTTAAACCCTTTTCCTTGTTTTACTACCAAACATGTGTTTTAATTGGAGGTTTTGAACTCCTTTCCTCCCCTAACCCTTAATTAATTTCTTTTCTTTTTCCTCTTCAACCAAACGCCACCTTAACTTATCTAAACCCACAAGCATTTATTAGAATCTATTTCCACACCCACGTAACTTTTTTTTAAAAAAATAAGTTAAATATGTTTTAGAGAATGGAACATCAATGTAATTTTCGAGATATATATAAATTTTAAATTTTTATTTATCTGAAATAAGAGATACTAAAGTTATGATGTATTGAATTGACAAACGCGAAAAACTCTATTATTATAGTTGATAGGGAACGGAGCCACTTTCATTGACTTTTTATTTCATTTTGACATTTCACGTTTCCAAATTGGTAATTACAAGTTTACAACTACAACCACAATTTCAATTCAAAGTTTGACAATAGAGATTAACGTGCTCACTTTGTTTAAGCGCAAGTCTTCACATTTATTTTTCTGCTTGCTCAAACTCATATATACTTATATATATAGGTCACCTTAATAAGGTTATGGAGTAAATTATCCAAGAAGAAGAAATCAAATATTTTCAAGAGAGAGGATAATAAATATAAAAAAAGAGGAAAGATCGAAGATGTCAAAAACAGGTAATAAACACACATCTTATGTTTTATATGAATATTTATATGGACAAATTTTAGGCATTATCTCTAAATAAATTTCCCCCTATATTATTGTTGTTATTGTAGGAAAGAATGCTTGGCCAGAATTAGTTGGAGAAAATGGGCAGGATGCGAAAATTGTAATCGAAAGAGAGAATCCGAATGTGGAAGCCACTGTTGCACCAAGAGGGAGTATTGTTACAACAGATTTTATAAGTGTGATCGAGCCTTGTTTGGTCGAAAAATGGAGTTGTGTACCGTCCTCCTACAATTGGTTAATTTATATTAATATGTAGTATGAATAAAAAGATTATTATGCTCATGTAAAAGTATTTCACATGTGTTACTATGTATCCAGGCTTCTAGCTACGTACTTTGATCATATTTATGTACAATAAAATAATTTACACAATAATAAATTGTAAAGTCTTGTTTATTTTATGATTTTACTTGTTGTAGATGCTTGTTTCACTAGGGTGATGAACGCACTATTAATGTAATTCTTTTTCAATAGCATTCATTAGTAAAGAAAATTCTACCAACTTCGACATAATTAACAATTTTTATTAATAATAATTGTATTTGAGAGGCTTAGTTCTAATCTTACATATAGTCAACATAGATGTATATGTTAAAAAGTATCACCGCAGCGTAATCCAACACGTGTCCCATCTAGATTCGAAAGTTGGATGAAAGAGATCCAACCATAGCTCTACCATATTATTATTGCTTCTTTCATAATACGAATAAGATGACTTATTTTTAATGACATATACCAGATAACATTAGTTATCTTCAACAATTACAAAATTAAAACACACATAACTTTCGGATGTACGGGCCTAAATACATAACATGCTTCTTAGTCTTTCATCTATGCTAGCATTAGTCAGGAGTTGACCAAACTCAACTTTAATATGGATTATCTCACTTTGACTTAAGTCTTATAAATCCAGTTCGAGTCTGAAACCAAACTCGTTTGGAACTTAGAATCTTTATTTGAGTTTGACTTGATAAGAATAATTTGAATTACTGCTAGACTCGAGCTTGACTTGTTAAAACGATGGTGATTAGAATTATATATTAGTCATCTTCCTTTTTTATAAAGTGGCACCCATGTGAGTTTCACTCTTAACTCTCATGTGAGCCCATATTTGTTTGCACAATGTGAAGAGATAACACCATCCTTATTGGATCTTTACCAGGACTTCCACAGATTGGTAAATGATCCACTCTTGAGACTATCAATTTTATTGGATTTTATGTTTCACAAAAATTTCAAATCCTCAATGAATAGACATTCATTCTTTGTAATTGGCAAGGAATCAAGAACTTCAGCTCTAGCAACATGGTAATTGAGATGTTTTGTTTTGTAAGATTCAATCAATTCTTCCGATGTTTCATATTGATTACAATATGTAGAACTTTTACGCTCTCAATGCAGGACTTTAAACATATATTTTATATCTCTAAGTGTGTAAGAAAAAAATACAAAAGTAGATATTCATTAACGGTATATCGAGATGAATTAACAAGAACCCACATAGAACGTTAAAGGAGGTTGTGTGCATAGTTCAAAAAGTTCAATTTGCAATTAATATGGAATGGAGGAAATAAATCTTTTTATCAAGTATATTTTTATGATTTAAATTTGGAAATAATTTTTTATCTTGTGGTCCAATTTGTATAATTAGTATAATGTCTCAGTAGAGATTAGTTATATACACTCGGGTGTACTGGTGTACCATGAGCATGATACACCCAAATGACCCAATGCTTTTTCTTCATTTGAACGTCTCAAATGAGTAAGGGGGGGGGGTCAATATCCATCGATGGTAAATAAATTGATCTTATATACGCCATCTTCATAATAAAACTCAGGTAGATATCAAAAATTGTACCAGTCTCAACGTATCTAAAAGATTCCATGGGGAGATGCCAACGACTACTACAAGTAATCGACTATAATTATAATAAGCGCCACTTACGTGTAAAACTAAGTATTCAAGCTTCCATGATAAACTTTTTTCCCTTGAGAAGCGGGGACTATGGCGTGGTTGAATGAATAATCAAGCTTTTGTATATGGAAAAGTTTGTGATAACTGATAATGATTATTTAACAAGTAAGGGTGCATTCTTTTGGTCAAAGTTTGATTTTGAACTAGTAAGTTCTATCTATAACTTATAACTTCTAAAGACTTTTAAACTTCTAAATAATGTATTCTGAAAAACTTGTAAAGATTAGTAATCTTGAAATAAGACACATTATCTTCTTTTAATGGCGAAGATATCAGTCTATATATTTGAAGCTAATAAGTTAGTTCAAAATCGAAAGGCACTCATCCAAATTGATATGGTATAAAATTAGTTGATTAAGAATTAAATTGTTGTCCCATTTTTATAAGATAAGAAAATAATTTTTTATATTGAATGAAAAATTTCATCACGTCATTTTTAAGTCAACTTCGATATCTTAAAATTTTACTCTCTTTAAAATTAGATTAAAATCATGATTTTCCGATTCTTTAATTTCATCTCAACATAGAAAATATCTAAAGTTTTTCAAACAAATGTATTAGTTTAATCATTTAAGGTAGGTGAAAATGAGATATCAAATTTAATCATAACTTAGTCATCTATGGGGTGTTAGGAAAACTATTTGAAGTGACACTGTGTTTTTAGACTTATTTCGTATAGGTACGATAAGTAGTAATACAAGAAAATTTTAACTGTGTAAAATTGTCTACAAATTTTTTTTTTTTTTAAAATTTTACAAGTTAAGATTATTTGAGATAGTCCTAAGAGATTACATTAGATTTACAACTAAGATTATCTATATAAATAACCAAAAAATTATAACAACAAATTTCAAATTAAGTATTACAATGGCAGCTAAGGCAGTTGACCATATCATTTCATTTACTCCACGCAACTTCTACATAATAGATACAGCTAAGGCAGTCTGCTACCAATTTAGTATAAATACTGCTTTTAATCCAAGAACATAAGCGCACTTGCATTTTTGTCCAGAAAAAGATCTAGCTGAAGAAACAAAGAAATACATTAAGAGAAAGATGTCATCAGAATGCCCAGGTAATAATTACTTCAACTTAGCTTTTAAATGATAATTATCTAATTTCACAATTATCAAAGAATGTTTGCTCGTATTCACTAAATTGCTACTTTTATTTTTGTCATACTACCATCTCTATTCTATAAGCGAAGAAGGGGATACCAACCATCAATATTTTTTTAATTGATTATTTCGATGACACAACTCTCTCACTATCATTAATTATTTTTACAGTTTTTCTTTTTCAAAATGAATACAAAACTACCTAAACAAGCTCGCCATATTTTTTTCGTGAATTTATATGCTTTACCACACATCGCTTCCATTTTGACTACTTATTCTGTTAAATTAATCACCAATTCTTGATCTTCTCATTAATGTTCACCACAAATATATATACACAAGCGTATCCTATTCCTACTAGGATACATAATTATATAAGATAAAGATAGAACTAACTCTAAAAACTTATCTCATTATCATCTCTAAAGATAATGATAATATTATCTCTAATATTATCATTATCTATCTCAACACTCCCTCAAGTCGGAGCGTGTAAATCTCGCACGCCCAACTTGCTTAACAAAACTTCAAATTGAGCCTTTCCCAAAGCTTTGGTGAAAATGTCCGCCAACTGAACCTTTGTAGAAACATATGAAGGACAAATAAGACCCTCGTTGATCGCATCACGTACAAAATGACAATCGACTTCGATATGCTTTGTAAGCTCATGAAACACAGGATTATTTCCAATGTGCAATGCAGACTGACTGTCACAGAGCAAACGCATCCCTTCCTTCTGACTCACGCCCAATTCTCCAAGAAGAGATTTGAGCCACTTTAGTTCACATGTAATAGCTGCCATTGCCCTATATTCGGCCTCGGCAGATGATCTCGCAACTGTTTGCTGTTTTTTGGTCTTCCACGAGACCGGTGAATAGCCAAGAAGAACAAACCATCCTGTCAAAGAGCGACGAGTAAGAGGACAACTTGCCCAATCACTATCGCACCAACCTTCTAGGCGCAGTTCACTGTCACTACGGAGCAAAATGCCTTGCCCCGGCTTTCCTTTTAAGTACCTCACTACACGCAGTGCTGCTTCCCAATGTTCCTCTGGGCTGCTGCATATACTGAGATAAAATATGAACACAATATGCTAAGTCAGGCCGAGTCACGACCAAATAAATTAAACGACCAATAAGTCGTCTAAATTGCTCAGGATTCTCAAGGTACCGCCCTTGTGCAAGGCTCAGGCGGTGATGTTGTTCCATCGGAAAATCCACTGGCTTGCTTCCAAGCATCCCTGTCTCTGCAATAATTTCCAACGCATATTTCCTTTGACATAAGAATATTCCTTCTGAACTACGGGTCACTTCTATACAAAAAATACTTGAGTTTGCCCAAATCTTTCATATGAAAACATTTTCCTAAGTAAGCCTTGAAACTGTTCAGTTCAGCTACATCATTGCCTGCAATAATTAAATCGTCAACATAAACTAGAACGTTCATTTGAACATTCCCTTTCGTCGAGTAAACAATGAGTAGTCTGCATATGACCGAACAAAACCATATTTCTGTAAGGCTAGTGACAATTTTGCAAACCAACACCTCGGGGCTTGTTTTAGCCCATATAACGACTTCTTCAATCTGCAGACAACATTTTTCTTTTCATTGTGAAATCCAGGTGGGACACGCATAAAAACTTCTTCATCCAAGTCTCCATGCAAGAATGCATTGTGCACGTCCATCTGATGAACTTCCCAATTTTTCACCGCTGCAATTGACAGAAAAGTTCTAACAGTCACCATTTTAGACACAGGTGCAAAAGTCTCGTTGTAGTCTACTCCTTCCACCTGGTGATTTCCAAGAATAACTAGTCGAGCTTTAAACCGCTCAATGCTTCCATCAGCATTGTATTTGTACACCCATTTGCTGCCGAGTGCTTCCGGCAGGCAATTTTTCAAGTGTCCATGTGCCATTATTCTCCAAGGCTTGTATTTCTTTTGTCATGGCGTCACGCCAACGCACATCTGTCATTGCTTCTTTGAAATTCCTTGGTTCATGTCCTGTAGTTATAGATGCAAGAAATTATCTGTGCCTACTGGAAAAACGTTCACAATTAACAAAATGTGTTATAGAATAGGGAGTACCTGAGGAAGACTGTGTGGCAGGCGATCGTCGCGATGGACTCAACCTTCTAACCGTGTGTGTGATAAAACCGCGAAGCCGTGTTGATTTAAATTTCTCTCTCTTTCCTTTCCCCATGAGCTCCTCACTAGCTTCTATGTTCCTTCCTCGCTCCTCAAACACTACCTCGTCATCTGTTGTGCCTTCATCATGCACAATGCTCTCGCCAACCCCCTCTCCGCAATCCCCCTAGAAAGTACGGGGTCGGAAGGTGCAATTTCCACCACATGCTCCCCCTCGTCATCTTGCCTATCATGGACCTCCCTCTGGACTACTCCGCCATCCCTATTATCATTTTCTATCTCAAAATCAAATTCTTCAATACCTGTAGTAACAATGTCTACGAGATCCTTTCCCACCTTCCAATGGATGACAAAAAGGATATTCGTTTTCGAAAAATTTCACGTCCCTCGAAACAAAAAACTCTTTTGTCTCTAAATCATAAACTTGCCAACCTTTCTTTCCAGAAGGGTAACCAAAGAAAACACATTTTAGGCTACGACTCACAAATTTATCACCTCTATGTTTTTGGTTATGGGCATAGCACAAACAACCAAAGATTTTCATTGCATCATACGAAGGGGCTTTATTGAATAACATTTCATAAGGGTTTTACCTTTAAGTAGGGGAGATGGGGTCCGGTTTATCAAATAACAAGCAGCAAGAACGCATTCACCCCAAAATTTAATAGGTAAATGTCCCTCAAACCTTAAAGCCCGGGCTACATTCAATATATGGCGGTGTTTTCTCTCTACTCTTCCATTTTGTTCAGGCGTCCCAGTATATGAGGATTCAAACAAAATTCCCTTTTCATCAAAATATGCTCGTAGGCAATTGAATTCAGTTCCATTGTCACTTCGGACAATCTTTATCTTATGATTAAATTGACGATCGATCATGGCAACAAAACTCATAAACATCTGTTCTACTTCAGTTTTGCTACGTATTAAATAAACCCACTGATATCACGTATTTATATAGTCTTTTCTCCCTTATTTACAAGCTAATTTGTGCGTCATTGGAGCTCTTGGGAGCTATTTTATGCTAACTATCGTATATAGTTGTGGTTTTGTGTTTTAGTGTTGAATTGCAGGTTTTAGGAGTTTTCTCCCTATTCCCGAATCATTTGGAAGCAACCACGGCTTTACGAGATGTTACAAGGCACGTAGGATGGCTCGCGAGCTTTATGGATAGTTTAGGAGGTCCCAAGACCCCTAAACGTGAAGATTAGAGAGCAAAGAGTCAAAGGAGGTTTCCGTGCACTGATCGGGCAGAAATGGCCCGATCGGGAAATATTTATGATCGGGTATGAAAGTTGCGGACCCGATCGGGAAGCACCCGAAGTGATCGGGCGACATCATGTCCCAGACCCGATCGGGTGTTCACCGCCCGACCCGATCGGGTGGGCTGCTCGTAGGTCTTGTTGAGAGCTGCTGAAGAGAGCTTTTCACTAGGCCATTTTGTTGCCTGGCCCGATCGGGTGGCTGACCAGGCCCGATCGGGTGGGCGTCAGTCCATCTAATGCTGCTGCGCTACTGCTATCCGAGAAGACGAGAAAATGCGAAGTTGTATTTGACCCGATCGGGTGTGCTCGGGCCCGATCGGGTCTGGTAATGACGCGGATTTCGACTTTTGTTTCCGATTTTAATTAGACTTGAGGGGTATTATAAATACCTTTTTCCTCATTATTTAGATTCATCTTTTATTCATCTTTCATTAGGTTTTAGACTAGTTTTATTCTTCATTGCTCTTAGTTTAATTCAAACACTTTAGATTAATTTAGAGGTGATCAAACCTATTTCGATTTCAATAAAAGTTCCTGCTTTCCGTCAATTGGTACTCTTCTCTACTCTTTATCTCTTTAATTACTTTGATTGCTTAGTTTAATTATTTAATTGTTCATGATGCAATTGTTAGGGTTTCATATTAGTTTTGTTGTTGTCAATTCGATTATGAGTGAGTTCTCTTCTAGGGTGTTAGATAGGAAAGCCATGTTTATACCATGATTGTGATTTAGATTTCTATCAATTTCTAGGGCTTGATTAGGGTGATTGTGATGTGGTTTGTTCTTATTGAGTAATTAATGTCATTGTACAATTTCATTGATTGCTTGTGGTTAATAGTTGTTTGCACAGATCCGTCTTACGACTAGAGGCCTAGGACACATCAGTAGTTCTGATTACGTTAGTGAACATGCGGCGTATGTTGAACTATGAGCGTTGAGTCTTAACCATAGCTCAACATAGGCTCTAATCCCGACTCTTGACTTAGGTTTTAATAGTAGTTGACCCTATTTGATTGGTATAAGCATGGTGGACCGACCTAATACCCTAGACTTTTATTCCATAGTTTAATCCTCGATTTATTCAGTCTTCCGTAGTCTATTCCTTAGTTTAATTAATTCCTTCCTGATTTCATCTGGAGTAGCTGAATTGGTTGAATA
The DNA here is from genome assembly GCA_947645195.1 of Patellifolia procumbens. NCBI lineage: Eukaryota > Viridiplantae > Streptophyta > Magnoliopsida > Caryophyllales > Amaranthaceae > Patellifolia > Patellifolia procumbens. The sequence goes on from CANSGD010000658.1 coordinate 1,210,325, forward strand.
TTGATTTAGAAACTCTGTCTCCCTGTGGATTCGACCCTGCTTCCACTGACTACCTAGTTAGAGGTCCGTAGGTTTATTTTTGATTAGGTGACACGACTAAAACCTATCAAATTTTGGCGCCGTTGCCGGGAGACGGCTAGTTCTCTAAGTTTTTATTTAATTATTTGGTCTACTTCTCTGTACCTCATTGGAACTTCATTGTTTCAATCGAGGTACGTTTTACTGCTTTCTTTTGTATGCCCAGGTCCCAAAGAAACGGTTCCCCAATTCCAGCGGACCCCGATCTTACTAGGACAATCAGGCGGATCCGAAAGATAAAGCAGAAAGAAAAGCAGTCTGTTCAGCTGAACACCTCTGGAACAGACACCTTGAGTTCAGTTATGTCAAAGTCACTGAAGTCATATGGGGTGCCCAACCCGGATGATGTCTCTCCACTGGACCTACTATGCCCACCATTGCCGCAGCAAATTTCGAAATTAAGCCTGGACTCATCAGCATGGTCCAGCAAAATCAGTTTGGTGGGCATCCTACTGAAGATCCGGCAAATCATCTGCAACGGTTTCAACAACTTTGTCGAACCGTTAAACATGCCGGCGTCACTCCAGATCAACTCAAAGTCATGTTGTTCGAGTTTTCACTGAGAGATAGAGCCCAAAAATGGTTGAACGATGTGAAAGAAACCGAGTGGTGAGATTTCTGCTGCATTTCTGAGAGTATTACCCACCTACTAAAACAGCAGAAATCAGAAATAAACTAGCCACGTTTTCCAAGAGCCTGATGAAACATTAAGGGAAGCGTGGGCTAGGTTTAGAGATTTACAGAGAGAGTGTCCACACCATAATGGACAAATGGTTCTTGACGCAGACATTCTACAATGGTCTGCAGCCTCAGACGAAGTGTATTGTTGATTCGTCTGCAGGAGGAGTTTTTAGACAAGGCAGTTGATGAGGGTTATGAATTCATATCAAATCTTGCAGCCAATGACCATTCATCATCTAGGAGTTTGACTAAGAAGGTACTTGAAGTTGACGCTATTTCATTGCTTACATCTCAGATGGCGCAACTAACTCAGCAGCTAATGAAGTCTTCTAGTCCGACACCTCCACCCATGAGTATCAATGCTATGTCTGCAGTAGCACCCATTACCTCATCTTACTGCGAGGTATGTGGTGTTCAGGGTCACTTTGGGCATGACTGTCAGTTCAGTCAATTTCAGATGGAGCAGGCCAATGCCCAACAAAGACCACAAACCTTCCCCCTACATAACTACCAAAACCCACAAAACCATCAACCTCCACCTCCACAAAACTACCCTAAACCTTCATACCATCAAACACAAAATTTCCAAAGACCACCACCACAAAACTTCCATCATCCCAATAACTTCCAAACTCCACAAAATTTCCACACCCTCCACAAAACAACCCACAAGAGCCTAGCAATTCTGAACTGATGAAACTGATATTGTCTATGCAAAAGGCAAATGAGGAAACAAGGAGGGCTCAAGAGAAGCACATCCAACTTCTCGAGGCTCAAGTTGCTCAGTTGGCAGAATCTAATGCACAGAGGCAGCAGGGACAATTGCCAGGGCAACCAGTTCAGAGAGAACATGTGAATGCCATCACTCTTCGTAGTGGCATTGCATATGATGCCCATTGATTGATGAGGTTACCCCGACTGCAGGGAAGAAGAGGGTGGTAGAGGAAGGAAAAGAAGAATTCGACGTCTGAAGTCGATTTGTCTGCAGAAGCTGAACAGACAGGGAAGAAAAAGGAGAAGGTTTCTGAAACGCCTTTTACACCAAGGCTACCTTTTCCTCACAGGATGCAACAGTCCAAGGTCGATCAGCAGTTTGGTAAGTTCTTGTCTATGGTCAAGAACCTTGAGGTAACGATTCCATTCACAGACTTAATTACCCAAGTGCCTGTTTATGCCAAATTTCTGAAAGACATGATTACTAAGAAAAGAGACTTTGGTGGGGTAGAACGTGTCGCTCTTACTGAAGAGTGTAGTGCTTTTATTCAAAATAAAACCCACCAAAGTTAAAAGATCCTGGTAGTTTTTCTATACCCTGCCATCTTGGACCTATTTTTATTGATAAGGCTTTGTGTGATTTAGGTGCTTCTGTTTCTGTTATGCCATTGTCTGTTTATAAGAAACTGAACATGGGAGCCCTTAAATGCACACAAATCACTTTACAGATGGCGGATCGTTCTATAAAATACCCTCTAGGTGTTTTAGAGGATGTTCCTGTTAGGGTAAATTCTATATTCCTGTTGATTTTGTGGTGTTAGATATGGATGAGGATGCCCAGATTCCTATTATCTTGGGTAGGCCGTTTTTGTGTACTGCTGGTGCTGTCATTGATGTCAAGTCTGGGTCTTTAACTCTGAGTGTTGGTGATGATAAAGTGATTTTTAAACTAACCAATGCTGTTAAGGCACCTATGCTTGAACAATCTTGTTGCAGGGATGAGGTTTTGGATGAAGTAGGTGTGGAGAAGGTTCCAATTCCACCTAAGGTTGCCTCACCGTCTGGAGGCATTGTCAAGAACATTTGGAGGAGAAAGATGTTTGATGAGGGTGGCACTCATTGCCAAGCCCCTCCTATTTGAGAGAGGGAGGATTATGGTCGTGCGGGACCTTTATAAACCAGCGCTGTGCGAGGCAACTCGTATTTTCTTTTCTTTCCCTTTTCCTTTTCTTTTTATTTTTCTTCCTTTTGTGAGCGAGAGTGAGGGTACTAACATTGTTTTTCCTCTTAGCATAGTCCTTATCACCTTTTGGCATTGAGGACACTGCCAAGTTCAGCTTGGGGAGGAGTTCTGTTGTATTCTGTTTGTATTCCCTATCTCTTTACTGCTTTCTAGGATAGATTTACTGCTTTCAAAAATACTGAAAAATCAAAAAAATATGGTTCCCATGACTGGTTTAGTTGCCTCCCTGTGCCCCTTGTTGTGCTCTATTTGAAATTGATTTGACTTTGTTTTCTGGATAGCTGGGCATTTGTGATCTTGAGGCTATGATTTGATGTTTGATTGCTATGATTTCGAGCATTTTGGATTATATTAGACCACTTTGTGCTGCATACCTGAATTGGTTAGACTGTGAGGCCTCTTTGTAGCCTATTGGATTCATATTATTATCCAGTCTATTCTTGTGTGTTAGTTCCTCTTTAGTGGATTGATCTTGACTTTGACTTCGTACTTGTCTGATTTTAGATGACTTGTAGCATGTGCTTGATAGAGGCGTTCTTTTGTCTTATTCTTGAGCTTCAGAGTGAGTTTTTGATATACTTTTATCCTCCTTAGCCCCGCTGAGCCTAATGACTTGTTTCGTGTTACTTAAACCCCTATTATGAGCCAAAAGCCTTCACTTGATATTATTCCAAGCCTAGCTTGGGGAGCTTTTGTATGGGTTGAGTTTGAGATTGGTTTGTTGGTTTAGTTTGGTTTTTGAGGAATTTAAAAGTGTATTTGCTGTGGTTTGAGAGTGAGAAAGAAGAAAAAAGCAAGTTTAGAGTTGCGTGAATGAAGTTCAGAAAAATGAAAGAAAAATGAAATGAAAATTCAAAAGAATTCTAGTTCTTTCATTCACGTACGTTCATAAAAGAATATTCGCTCCATTGCTAGAAAATTGGGTTTGTTATGAGCTTTTCATTGATTTATGAGAGTTGGGTTACTTTACATGGTTTTATGGTGATTGTTGGGAGTTGTGTAGGCCATCTTAGGCCTTGTTTGAATGATTTATGCTCCCCCTTTCTTGGTTTTTCCACCACATTACCCAAAAGTATCCCCTACTCGCCTAAGCCCCATTACAACCCTATAAAGTCCTCTTGAGCTTATGTCTGCATTGTTCATTTGATTGATTTCGAGTCAGTTTGTCAAAGTTAAAGAGTATTTCTGCTAATTGAGTCGACTTGACTAGGATGAGCGTCATTGAACCTTCTTAAACACATGAGAGTGTGAGTGGGAAGGGTACTTATGGTCGGGTTGGTGAGTGTTCGGGCACATTCTTTGCCTGCCACAAAATTGAGAGGAGTGACACCCTTGTGAGTGCCTTTTCAGGACTTGTATGCTTTGTGGATGCTTGAATTTGATAAATTGCTTGAATGATTGGTGGTTGGATGGATTTGATTAGCCAAACTTGAATTATGCCTGCTTGAACGATTCTTAGTCTTGAAAATGTTTTGAGCTTTGAATTTGTTCTATGGGGTGAGGCAATCTATTCCATGTTCATGTTCTGTTTGCTTGAGGACAAGCAAAGGTTTAGCTTGGGGGAGTTTGATATCACGTATTTATATAGTCTTTTCTCCCTTATTTACAAGCTAATTTGTGCGTCATTGGAGCTCTTGGGAGCTATTTTATGCTAACTATCGTATAGTTGTGGTTTTGTGTTTTAGTGTTGAATTGCAGGTTTTAGGAGTTTTCTCCTATTCCCGAATCATTTGGAAGCAACCACGGCTTTACGAGATGTTACGAGGCACGTAGGATGGCTCACGAGCTTTATGGATAGTTTAGGAGGTCCCAAGACCCCTAAACGTGAAGATTAGAGAGCCAAGGAGTCAAAGGAGGTTTCCGTGCACTGATCGGGCAGAAATGGCCCGATCGGGCGTATTTATGATCGGGTATGAAAGTTGCGGACCCGATCGGGCAAGCATTGCCCGAAGTGATCGGGCGACATCATGTACCCAGACCCGATCGGGTGTTCATCGCCCGACCCGATCGGGTGGCTGATCGTAGGTCTTGTTAGAGAGCTGCTGAAGAGACGCTTTCACTAGGCCATTTTGTTGCCTAGCCCGATCGGGTGGCTGCCAAGGCCCGATCGGGTGGGCGTCAAGTCCATCTAATGCTGCTGCGCTGCTGCTACATCACAGCCGAAGACGAGAAAATGCGAAGTTGTATTTGACCCGATCGGGTACTGTGCTCGGGCCCGATCGGGTCTGGCGCTTAATGACGCGGATTTCGAGTTTTGTTTCCGTTTCTAATTAGACTTGAGGGGTATTATAAATACCTTTTCCTCATTTTTTAGATTCATCTTTTATTCATCTTTCATTAGGTTTTAGACTAGTTTTATTCTACATTGCTCTTAGTTTAATTCAAACACTTTAGATTAATTTAGAGGTGATCAAACCTATTTCGATTTCAATAAAAGTTCCTGCTTTCCGTTAATTGGTACTCTTCTCTACTCTTTATCTCTTTAATTACTTTGATTGCTTAGTTTAATTATTTAATTGTTCATGATGCAATTCTTAGGGTTTCAATTAGTTTTGTTGTTGTCAATTCGATTATGAGTGAGTAGTTCTCTTTCTAGGGTGTTAGATAGGAAAGCCATGTTTATACCATGATTGTGATTTAGATTTCTATCAATTTCTAGGGCTTGATTAGGGTGATTGTGATGTGGTTTGTTCTTATTGAGTAATTAATGTCAGTGTACAATTTCATTGATTGCTTGTGGTTAATAGTTGTTTGCACAGATCCGTCTTACGACTAGAGGCCTAGGACACATCAGTAGTTCTGATTACGTTAGTGAACATGCGACGTATGTTGAACTATGAGCGTTGAGTCTTAACCATAGCTCAACATAGGCTCTAATCCCCGACTCTTGACTTAGGTTTTAATAGTAGTTGACCCTATTTGATTGGTATAAGCATGGTGGACCGACCTAATACCCTAGACTTTTATTCCATAGTTTAATCCTCGATTTATTCAGTCTTCCGTAGTCTATTCCTTAGTTTAATTAATTCCTTCCTGATTTCATCTGGAGTAGCTGAATTGGTTGATTATTGATTTAGAAACTCTGTCTCCCTGTGGATTCGACCCTGCTTCCACTGACTACCTAGTTAGAGGTCCGTAGGTTTATTTTTGATTAGGTGACACGACTAAAACCTATCACCCACACACCTCATGAAAAATCGTCAACAAAATAGTTAAGAAATAGGCAGCACCACAAGATGACTTGGTACGATAGGGACCCCACAGATCACAATGAATTAAATCAAACATGTCATTGGCTTTGTTAATACTTTTGGGAAAACTACATCGGGATTGTTTAGCACGCATACAAACATCACATGCTTTATTGCTTTTCCTACGGAGTCTACTAATATGAGGAATTAAAGCTACTACTCCTTCCACTAGTGGAAAAAACACTAGTAGCACCGGGCCTAAAATGACTTGTAGCAGCGTATTTAGATACACACCTATTGTAAGCGGTTCAATTGCTTATTTATAATTGCAGCGGGCTTGTATGGTGCTAATAAGGGACTAGTAGCAGCGGGCCTTTTGTAAGCCCGCTTCTAATGCTTATTTGTAGCAGCGACCTTTTACTAGAAGCCCGGTTCTATTAGTATCTCCTGAAGCGGGCATGGACTAAAGCCCGCTGCCACTGCTTCATTATTTTTTTAAAAATATCTACTACTGCTACTACTGCACGCCAACAGCTAGTAGCAACAACTCACCATCAGTATTTTGATGACCCCTTTAACCACATACACCTAACACTATTAAAACGAACACCAATACAAAACATCTCCATTGCCAATTAAATCGAATAATAGTAGAAGTACTTCAATACATTACATTTGCATCCCCGAAAAAAAATTAAAAACAAGTTCTTTCCACGTGGTAACATACAAACAAAAATTGAGCAATACAAATTAAAAGTAACTCTATATGTTCCAACAATAAAAAATAAATAGCTAGAGTTTATCTTGCTAGCTTCAAACTTGAATCACCCTGCACAATAAAATGAATAAAATATCAAGTATAAAAACTTGACTATCAATCTATATACTACTATATAGTTTTACACATAAACTCTCACCATTATATAGGAAAATACATAGTCATATGACATATTGTAAGATATGTCTCATCTGCAATTTTTAGTTATCATATTTTCATGAGATTTACTAATACATAATCAATAATATCAATGGATAAAGTAATGCATCGAATACCATAAAAGACAATGTGTTGGAAATATTATAGACCAAGGGAAGGTAATGAAATTGTCACAAGTTCCTAGCTTCAAGTGAATTCATATTGAAATTGATTTGAAAAAAATAATGGACTTGAGATCATCTTGTAATGTATATATTATAATGTATTCTTTGTACTTAGGGTTTTACTCTTGCCTTTTTGCTTCTGATTCCCCCTACACTTTTGATTTCTTATCTTATCACTTCGACATTCCAATGAACTAGAGAAGATGAAACCTAGCTATTTGCAAAATGCACATTACATATGGAAGAGAAGGAATCACCATCTAAACTAAATTGTTTTCTTCTGTATCTTTATCTCTATCATTCAACAACTCTTCTCTTTAGGCACAACCTTTAGTCAAGAAATAATGTCACATTCTTTACCAAGAGGATGAAGAAGATGAGAAAAGAGATGAGTGGGATTACACATCTCATACTAGAAAAAAGCCAAAATTGAATAGGAAGAAGTAAAGGATAAATAAACTAAGAAAAAAGAAGAAAACTTATAGAGAAGAAGAATAAATTAGTAGTGCATTATAATTAGTAGAAGAAATGAAAAAATTTAAAGTAACTAAGGGACAAGATAAGCAAATTCACCAAATATTGGGACAAAGAAGTTTGGCAAAGAGAAAGAGGAACATGATGTGGTAACTGAAACATCAAACACCTGCTACAACCAAAACAACACCACACATCGACAGAAAGAATATCATGTCAGTGGCATGATGCCGGAGTGCTGCCAGCATCAATGACGCAACAACGTCATTACCAACCGTGACAACACCACCAACTCACGAGCAACAAGGTGTCAAACAAAGTTTATATCACAAAAATCGTCCTTAAAATAATACCCAACATGTAATCACAACTATAGTATAGTGAAACAAATATTTAAAACCTAGTTCGGGCAACAACATACATTAACTGTTGTTTTCAAACTCTACTTTCAACCCTAAATACTACAAGCAAATTATAAACATCAAAGTCATAGAATCAACGTTTTGCAATAAAAAACGAACAATACTAACCAAACATTTAATGAAATACTATAAAGATTGTTTCCATGCCCCTTCTCATACATATTATTCACATATCAAGATATTCAAATGAAAAAGCTTTGAGTTTCACCTTTCTGTTTTAGATAATCTTCCAACACCAACATACATTTCATTGTATAAGCTGCATAATCAAACATTAAAATTTTGCAAAAAGAGTTGATGCTACTTTTGTTTACCAAGAACAGTAGATCAATAACCTCATTGAACTATCGCATTCGATCAATTGCTTCATACTAGTCCAGTAATAGTTCAACAAAGCCTCATTTTTTACTACATCTATACGAAATTAAACCTTCAAACCATTAAAAAACCTGTATTGAAACAACATTCATTGAAGTCAATGATAAAGAAGATCATTTCAGATTGTAAACGTACGAAAATCAGATAATTTCCGATAAATTGGAGCATATATGTCGAAGATTTTGGAGCTATATTTAACATTGACAAATGCATAGAAAAAAAAAGAAAAAAGGAAAAAAATACTAAGTCTGATGACATTGTTGGCAAGTTCTCGAGGTAACGTAGATCACAACGACGACACAATTTCTTCAAATATGAAATTAATAAAAAATTTCGAAAGTTGTGGATTGAATGAATCAAACTTCAGCAAAATCTGATATAACAGGCTAAAAAATCAGGAAAGCAAGAGTAGGAAAGAGAAACAAAGAAATAGTACCTCTGAAAAACCTTGAATGGGGAAATGAGGGAAGACGAGTGTGAGTTTCATTTCACCTTCTATTTCAAGTTTTAGAGAGCTAGGTCATTTTGGAATTGGGGAATGTTCGCGGCTGGCGTTTGAAGATCTAAAGCTACTAAAATCAAAAAAGAAAAGTAAAGACGTGTTGCAGCGGGCTCCATTGTAAGCCCACTTCAATTGACCATTAGATGTGGGATTTATTTAGAGTCTGGTGCTATTAATGGTTAGATACGGGCTTACATGACAACCCGGTGCTATTGGGGCGCTGCTACTATCATTTTTTCTACTAGTGTTAGACGGGTGTCCTAACCTTTTGTGCCACAAATCCCACAACTCTTCACTAGATATGTGCAATGCGTTGACCCGACTCACACCACGGAAGAAGTACAGTCCATCTTTGCGTTCACCAGCTCCAATCAGCCTCCTCGTTTGTCGGTCCTGTATAACACATAAAGTTGTAGCACATTGAACAATACATTCAGACTCATCAATAAGTTGAATGACAGGAATTAAATTGCAATTTAATTGCGGAACATAAAGGACATGTTTTAAAGTTAAACCCCCTGAGCTTCACACTCCCTTCACAAGTCGCATCCGCACTTTCCCCATCAGGAAGGCCCACTGGACAAGGTGAAATCTTTTTCACATTCACCATACCCGACAAGTTTCCCGTCACGTGATTTGTCGCTCCTGTATCAACGATCCACTCAAAGTCACCACCTTTGCCGTGAAGTCGATCACTCATCTTTGGTTGTTTCAACAAATCCAGTAAGATCTGCTACTGATCTCTCGTGAGTCCCGAAAGACCTGCTGCCTCGGCCGTCATGCCATGAGGTACACCACCGCCGCTGCGAGCTTCAATTGAAGAGGGTACCACAGCGACGGTGACACGAGAAGCCCCACCAAGGCCTCGTCCACCACGCCCAATTCCACGAGCACCATCCATTACGCAGCACAAATTATGACAAATAGAACTCTGGTATTAAACCGACAGTATTGATTCACAAGAAACAGAGAGATAAAGTCTTTTGCTTGATTTGGAAAAAGTGGCTTGTAATTCTGTAGAAAGGTGGCAGCACTCAAGCTAAACTCAAAGTAGTTGTTGTCTTGCAATCTTGCAATCTTACAATCTGACAGTTGTTGTAGTCTTGCAATATCACATTACCACTCAAGCAATTCTTTAGTCTCGCAATACTAAAGAACAAGAATTTTCACTCGAAAATTTTGAGCCTCACCAGATTATGTTCTATAAAAAAATCTTCTCTTTAATTTTCTCACGCTTGAATTTGTTTTAAATCTCACCAACTCTGGCTCTATCACTATGAAGAAACAAAGCTACTGTGAACTTTGAACTCTCAAAACTGTTGTGAACTCTCACCGGAAAAATATTTCTTGTTTTTCTGTCTCACGTGATCTCTCACAATTTCTCAGATTTTGTTTTCTCAACCTTAGGCTCTTGCTACCATGTTAAATTAATCACCAATTCTTGATCTTCTCATTAATGTTCACCACAAATATATATACACAAGCGTATCCTATTCCTACTAGGATACATAATTATATAAGATAAAGATAGAACTAACTCTAAAAACTTATCTCATTATCATCTCTAAAGATAATGATAATATTATCTCTAATATTATCATTATCTATCTCAACATATTCACTATAATGTATGGAAATTTCATGGGACCCACCGAAATTTGAAAATCTCGAGAAACTTCTTCATAAAATAAAGGATATCATATAAAGCGTCCTTTCATTTTCCGTGTCAGTTACATAATCGTTTCATGTTTCACGCTTCCATGCACATACATCCCCACACTTGCATCCTTCTTACTGCGCCATTGAGCACAACGCCCACCACACTAGTCACGGCAAGACCGACGGCCACCACCACCTACCAGAAACCATCTACTAGACTACTACTCCCTCCGTTTTCATTTGATATTCCCATTTGGAATTTGGGGAAAACCAATGCAAATTGAGGTGGAGTAGTATCTTTTTAATTTTATATTGTATAAAGTGTACTTTGGTACCTTTTTGCTTTTGAAAAAGTAAGAGAGAAAGAAAAGTGGGTGATTGGAAAATTAATAATTTCAAAGTGGGCCATGTGTATGACAAGTAAAAAAATGTAGTAAATATTTGGTTGTTGAAGCGTAAGATGGGAAAATAATTATTCTTAAAATGGAAAATTTGGAAAGAACCTAGAATCATCATAAAAAGGAAAATGATAATATCAAAAGGAACGAAGGGAGTAGTATTTATGGTTCAATTATGGTTTTTTTGAAAAGAATGGTTCAATTATGGTTTACTATTATTTATGACATGTAATTTTTTTTCATTTTTCAATGTAATACTGTAGGGAAGAATGTGTGGCCAGAACTAATTGGAGTAAAAGGAGAGGAGGCTGCTGAAACTATAAGGAGAGAGAATCTCAATGTCACTCAGACCACTGTTTTACCAGATGGAACTCCCGTTATTCTGAACTTCTCGTGCTCTCGAGTTTGGATTTGGGTTGATTGTAATGGATTCGTTGTTCGTACTCCCATGATTGGTTAATATTGCTACAAAAGTACTTTAATGTTTTCACTTTTATATGAAATGTTACCTTCATGCTTCCAAACTAATTTAATTGTGTTATGTGTATGATAAATTGTTATGTATTCAAATAATAAGAGATTCATGTAAATGATTTGGATATTTTATGTTAACTGTCTTACTTTTATTATTGTATCAACCTTGTTTTCTATTTCAGTTTTTTTGAGATAAGGAAAAACCTTTTAGAAAGGACTTTTAAAGCCTCGAAGGACAGGAACAATATCCAAAAACAACAAACCGAACAAAGAGTAAAACTTACAAAAACCCACTAGGCGGGATCGGACAGAAATAGGAAAAACCGATAACTACAACTTTACAGTACATTAATGATTACTTCCTCCGTCCCAAGTTCTATACACTTGATCGGGCTCGTACTTTTACATGATAAGTTATCGTTTGGTTATCACTTACTTCCTCCGTTTCTTTTTAAGTGCTACATATTGACTTTCTTATTCATCCATTATAGTTTGACTGGCTTTTATAATTTATGTATAAGAAAAAATATAGTCTTGTTGGATCTTGTTTGATTCGTCTCGATGTATACATTTTTAATATCTTGTTGTCATAATTTTTACAAATGCATAATTAAAGATAAAAACCATACAAAATGTGTCTCAACAAGTGTGAAAAAAGAAATGTAGCACTTAAAACAGAGGAAGTATATTTTATTAAAAGAGGTTAAAGTGATAGGATTTAGTGGGGTATTATTTTATTTGGATGTGAGAGAGTAATGGATCATGTTTGAAAAGTCAAAAATAAAGTAGTAATGGGTCATGTCCAAAATTAAAAGCGTATAGGAATTTGTAGGACGAATGAAAAGAAAGTGTATAGAGGTTTTTGGACAGAGGAGTAAACCATATATTACAAGGCAACTACTCTTTGTAATCCCCATTTTCTTTCAAAAATTATATTTACAAATAAAAAACTTTCTTATCAAACTTTTTTCTTCAAATTTTAGATTATTAAATGTAGATTGTACAAATGACAATATTTGGAAGAAGATGTGAGTTGTAAAGTGTAGTTACATAGTAGGTTTTTCGCTATAAGGCCAGTTAGCTCCGATTTTTTTGTATTTGTTTACCGAAAATTCTACAGTGAACGTCACACACCACTAAACACCACTAATATAAAAGGACCAAATAACAAAATTGGTGGCCTTACATGATTGGTGGCCTTACACTTCTAACATTAACCGTATTTAATGATTTATCGTATAATAAAAGGACCAAATAACAAAATAATATTTTTTCAAGTCATGTAATGAATACAAAATGAATCCTAGAGAGAAGTTCGAGAAAAGAAATTCTAGTGAGAGAAGGAAAAAAGGAACCCTAACCCTAGAAATGCACCCCAGCCGTTCAACCAAAAATCTGTCTTCCTCTCAAGGGGAAGATCAATTTGGCTTCTACTACAACTGAATCTAGCTCAAATGGAAGTTATTGTATCAAAGCTTCACCTAATTGCAAGATACGAAGAGTTTTGGTAATTTTTACCAACAAATCTCTGCTCAAGCCGGCTTCAGGGTTTAATCGAGGCAAAGCACATCATTTGCTTCAAGATCTACCTAATTAGCGTGCAAAATGGAGTAAAGGATCCTCAACCAAAGCGTTTAATATCAGAAAATCAAATTCAGCCAATGGAAGGGAGAGTCTCTTCACCTTCTTTGTTTTAATTTTATTTACATATTTTTATATGGGTTTATTAGATCTGAGGGTAATTATTAGCAGCTACTTTACTTTTAATATAGCCTATTACTTGCCTTGGTTCTGCTGCTCTGAAACTGAGTTTACTGCGCTTTTATGGATTTTATTTTTATTTTTGAATCATTATATCTGCTGGTGTTGTTTTCTTGCTGATTGGCGTTTCTGTTCTACTGCGTTTTTGCATAACTATTCACTATAAATACCTTAGTCTATTGCACCTCTTTGCTTACCACACTTCAAGTCTTCTTCCCATATCTCTTTTCTCTGCATTACTTTCTCTCCTTCTTCTTGCTTAGTGTTAATGTCTGACCATATAGCACCTCGTAGCTATGCCAATGTCCTCAACTCACAGAGCTCTACTACTCCCATTCCACTGACTGTGAGAGGCCAAACACCAACCAACCTGAACTTGTGGCTTTCAATTCACATACGCCAATTGACACCCCAACTGCAGCTCAAACTCCCATGGCTGATAACTGTGAGCCTGCTGCTACCTCACCTCGGGGTGCAGATTCTGATGCCACACAACATTGTTTTTCTTACCCAAAGCATAACTGTGGAAGCTCCACAACTCTCTGAGGAAGAAAGCTAAGCTTGCAGCCACTTGCTTGCTTGGCAGGTTTGGGGGGCATATTCATTCTGATGCTGTCATGGCCAGACTCAAGAGACTGGAGCTCCATCCAAGGTCAGGTAATTATTAAGTACTTGTCCAATGGTTGGTTTCTCCTTCAGTTTTCACTGCCTACTGATAAGCAATCCATCTGGAATGCTAGACCTTGGTTTGTCCAAGGTCTCAACTTCTCTCTTATTCCTTAGGTGGAAGGGTTCAACCCTTATGAACATCAGTTAACCCTTGTTGATCAATGGGTAAAAATTCCTTTCTTACCAAATGAATTCTGGACCCTAACTCATCTAAGAACCATCACTCAGAATATAGGAACTCTAATAAAATTGGATAGGTTTACACTTCAGAATGATGATAAGGCTCAATTTGCTAGAGTTTGCCTCCATATTGATATTTCTAAACCAGTCCCTAGGTCCATCACCATTAGGGGCATTAACAATCAATCCACTGAATTTTTCTTAACATATGAAGGTGTTCACATTGTGTGTCCTCTGTGTGGAGTTAATCATCACTCCATAATCCTCCTCCAACCCCCTTGTCTAGACCTGGTTGTGGCTAAGTTAGCAGCCAGCTCTTTGTCTCCTCACTCTAACAAGTGTGCTCCTCCTTCTGAAAACCCTAATTGGATGTTTGTTAGGCCAATTAGTAGAGGGAGAAAGGCCTCACGCCAAACCTTACTCTAAAGCTTCTCATAACTCTAGACAGTTTCCCAACACCACTCATCTTAACTCAGTCTTGTACCCTAACAAGTACAAACAAAAAGCTCAGCCTAGCTCTTCTGCTATCCTAGCTCCTCTGCTACTCCTGGTTCTGGTTTCATAAGCACTTCAAATGCTTTTCAAAAGCTGGCTGAGTTTCAGATTACTCCTACTGAAAATATCCAGCTCTCTCCCCAGCTGGTGCTAGGACTCACTCTCCTACTGCTCTAGCAGCTGATGATGAGGATGATGGAATGGATGATGCCTTTCTACAGGCTATGGGCATAATACATCATCAACCCCACCTCCAGTTGGTCCAGGCTGCTGCCCCTGACTCTACTAAGATAAGGAAGAGGAGGAATCACCCTCTTCTTCCAACTCCAACATGGAATGAAGAAGCTAAAGGAGTCTTTTTTTGGTTACCTGAGAGCTGCTAGTCTTTTATATGTTTGTTTTGGGTGTAGTTTTTTGTTAATGATACCTGCTCTTACAATGATGTATGCTAGGCCTAGCTCTCAGTTGTTTATTTTCCCACAGAAACTTATTTTTGAGCCTCTCAAGTTCATGTATGGGATTTTGCTGTACTTGGTTTTTTAGTGCTGTACTACCCATCCTACTCCAGTGTTCCTGTATTCAATGATAGTAATGGAGTTTTGTTGCTTTTCTGTTATCTCTTGACTCTTATGGTGCTGTTACATAGCTACTTACTGCATTTACACTGCCCCTATGTCTTTCTTTTCATAACTCTTGCTAGCAATTTCTACTTAACTGTTTGCCTAAACTACATTACTATAAGTAGTGTTGAGATCACCTTCACACATCTTACTATGATGCTCAGAATCTTCTCTATTTGGCACTGTAAACTCCTAGCTACCTTTTGCATCTGGGAGTATAACCTGTATAATTTGATTGAGCTTTTCAATAGTTTACATACTATAATACACACTTTGTCAATCTCAGTTTATTCCTGTCTATGCACACCCTGTTAATCATACATAGATTTCTTATACCTTATATTCTGATGAGTTTCAATGAGATTCTGGTTATTAACACTTTGGCCCCTCCCTAGTTGCCCTCTTGTTAAACAGATTGTCACAAAGATGGCTCCAAACCTTTACATACTTCTTCTTACAGCAATAAGCAATCTGAAACTGGGAATTGAGTCTCCTACTCCTGGAAACTAACTCTAAATGATCAGTCTTTAAACCTGGACTTTTTCATATATAAGCTAAGTTGGATTCCTTGCCCCCTTTTAAGTTTCTGTGTCTCTAACATCACCAGGGACTGCTCTCCTTTTTGTTGGGGATGTGCTATCTTAGCTTGAGTTCTTTTCACCTCATGATTAGCTTCTTACTTTCCTCTTTGATTAATGCAGCAATCTGGCTGAAGCTGTTTTGGAAGATCCTGCAAGGACACCTCACATTTCAGAAATAGTTGTCAGGAAGTGCAAAGTGATCCTAACGCCTTTTCTTGGAAAAACATTATCCTACTTATATTGTTTACGAAAGACTAGACAGGGCAATTTGGAACCAGCCATTCTTTGACCTATTGCCAGACTGCATGACTACTTATGGTTCCTTCACTGTCTCAGACCATGCTCCTCTCATCCTCGATTTCATGACCAATCCCTCTCTCCCGCCACCCTTTCGCTTTCAAAGCTTGGGCTTTAGAACCAGAAGTGCATGAAATTATCACAAAGAAATGGCAACTTAAGTCCAAGGGATCGCGTTTCCATAGAGTTCAGGCTCGACTGGTCCTAATTAAAACAGCCATTATAGCCTGGGCAAGGAAGAAGTTCCAACATACCTCTAGTAAACCAATTCAGAACATTTCAAAGATTCAGGAGGTGGAACAGAGATTATGGGCACAACCTTTTAACCCTATTCTTGTCTCCCATCTCAAAAGGTTAATAAATCAACGTGAGAAAATCTTGTTGTTTAAGCAATCTCACTGGGGACTAAAAAACCGGAAGAAATGGTTGTCTCAAGGTGACATGAATAGTCGTTTTTCCACAACAAAATGAAAAAACGGTTCTCCCTCAGGACCATTCACAAGCTAAGAGATAAAGACGATTTCTGGGTTGATACCCAGGAAGGAGTTCAAACACTCCTGAAGGATGCCTTCCAGCAAAACTTCAGTTCGACAAATTCAACTCCAGGCCCTGCGGCTTTCGATAATTTTCATTACAAGACTCAGAAACTGTGCTGACTAAAGTCACGGAAGAAGAAATAAAAAATGCTTTCTTCGATATGAACCCCCACAAAGCTCCAGGGTCCGACGGATTTGGAGCTTGTTTTTCCAGAAATATTGGAACATCGTCAAAAAAGATATCTGCTTAGCAATCTCAAGCTTCTTTGAACATGGCCACTTACCCCCTTCTATCAACCATACCATCATTACCCTAATCCCAAAAGTAGAACAGCCAGAGAGACTAAGCCACTTCTGACCAATCAACTTAGTTAACACTCTATATAAGGCCATTTCTAAGATTTTAGTCTCTCGACTACAGCCCATCTTAGACAAAATTATTAGCCCATTCCAAAATGCTTTACAAAAGGCGGGTAGATCCATGATAACGTCCTTATTGTCCTGGAAGTCCTAAACACCTTCCATAAGTCCAAAAACAAAGAACTGGTTGGTGTGCACTTAAGCTGGATATGGAAAAAGCTTATGACAAAATTAGATGGAACTACTTATGGGGTTTATTATCACATTTTGGTTTTCCCCCCAAATGGATAACCCTAATAAAGGAATGTGTAACCTCTGTCTCTGCGGGCTCCGTCAAAGTAAACGGGCAAAATACAAGTTGGTTCCGACCAACTCGTGGGCTGCAGCAGAAAACCCTGTCCCACCCTGTTATCTTATATATGGAAGGGCTAGTCCGAGCAACACTTGGAAAAAAACAAATGTAGGAACAGCGGCATTGGGTTCCAAATCTGCCCGCAAACGATTAAGATCCGCTACCTACCCATATTTGCAGATGATAGTCTTCTATTGGGTAACTTGGGAAGCCTTGCAGAAACCTCAAACATAATTGACAAGTTTTGCGCAGACTCCGGCCAACTTGTAAACTTCATAAGTCGGCCATAGTCTTCTCAAACAAGTCCCAAATATTTAAAAAGCATACACTTGCTAGTCGTTTACAAAAAGGCACCCAAAGCATGTCTGGGCCGCTACCTAGGTATTCACTTCAGTTCTTTCAAGCCCGTTAAGACCGTGTCATATCCTTTACTAAACAATACGGAAAAAGAGTACGGCTTTGGGGAGGCAAGTGCCTACAAAGACTGGTCGTCAGGCTCTAATACAGTCCAACCTTGAAGAAATTCCTAACTATGCTTCGGCTGCCACCTTATTAACAAAGTCGACAGCCTCAACAATTGACGCAGTCCTTAGAAAATTCTTTTGGAACCAACTCCCCCTGGAAAGGAAGGTATCCCATTAATAGCATGGGATAAAATTTGTACCCAAAATCCTAGAGAGTTAGGCTTGCGGAAAACCTTCCTACAAATCAGGCGTTCCTAATGAGATTGGCTTGAAAGTAATGTCTGAACCAGATAACCTCTGGGTTAAATTGGTCATGAAGAAATACCTAAAAACACCTTCGTCTTTGAGTATACACCAAAACCAGCGCGCTCTAACATTTGGCGCAAGATTGTGGAACGACTGAGACATTATTAGGAAAAGTCTTCGCTGGAAAAAAAGGCAATGGGGCTACAATTCTCTTCTGGCTAGACAACTGGGTAACTTACTGTTCCCTGTATGAACTCCCTTCATCCCGACCCCAACTCCGGTGATCTGTGCCTTACTCTTGTCCGTTCATCACCCCCAAGAAAGTGTGGAACTACCCAAAACTGGTACCGTTAGTCCCCGCATCCTAGACCTAATTAGGGGAGTATTCCTCTACCTCAAAGCCTATCAGACACTCAGTATTGGGGTATGTCCTGCCATGGGTAGATTAACAGTTAAATCAGCAAACTGGATAGCCCAAAATGTGAGGACCGATGCCCCTAGAATGGGAATTTAGGAAGATTTGGAAGCTTGAATACCCCCTAAGCTACAAATCTTCCTCTGTGGGACTCAACACCAATGCCATTAGCGTGCGTACGACCCTTCATCAACGAAAAATCATCACTACTCCACTCCACATACTAATACACAAAATAGATGAGCCAGAAAAATAGCTGATCATTTATTTCTCGAGGACACGAGGTTAGAATATTTTGGACACTTCCAGAAATCATACAATGGACTGGCACCATTAGCAGACTTTCTATCCCAGAGTTGTTTTGCCATCATCTAAAGGAGCAAGGGATCTGCATCCAGACTCTCCTTCGTTCTTTGGAGTATTTGGGAAAAAGGAATGACATACTTTTCAACAGCTCTCGTCTTAATCTCCATAGAGTTTACCATCGAGCTAGACTGTACTACCATGAATGGGAGATGTGTACAGCCATTACGATGAGGTCGCTTTGAAACCTTCCAACTTGAGTTCCCTGCCATTACCCCTTGGCGTACAATTACCCAACCTTCCTCTCATTTCCTAGTCCTCATGCAAGGGACCACCAGTTAAACTTGATGGCTCCGTCGAAGCAACAACCCAACAGCTGGATACATTATCAGGAGACCATACTGGGAATGTTATCAAAGCAGAAACCCACAATCTAGGGAACACAAATGTCTTGATAGCCGAAGCCACGGCCCTTCATCGTGGTCTCCTGCAAGCTACAGGATTCCCTCTCTCTTCTCGTTGAGGGGGAGACAGCACTTGGTTAGTTATCAATGCAGTCAACAGCAAGTGCAACACACCGTAGCAAATAGGCAACATCGTCGACGACATCAAACTCAAGCTTCAAACTTGCACCCAGCAAATCCAGGTCAACCATGTATCTACAGGGAGGGCAACAGGTGGCAGATTGGATCGCAGTTGCGGGTGGTTTCGTGGTAGATTCTATGTGTATCTCAGACTGGAGTGGTTCAGAAGCTACAAGTCTTCCTTTGTAATGATAGTTTAGGAGTTACCTCCGAGTGGAGGGTCTCCTAACTATCCTATTTTTCTCCTTACCTTTATTGTAGAAAAGTCATGTAATGATAAAAACGGCTAAATAAGTTATCCTGATTCATCATAAAACTCTATTTTCGCATTATTTATAGAATCTTACGATTTTATGATCCGATTCTGAGATCCGATTTTTAACATGCCTTTCCGATTTAAGAAGTTAGAATCTCGATTTTAATAGCCTTGAATGTATAGGTTATTAAATAGTTTCGGCACATCATTAATTAATGGGTATCGTCAGCACCATATAAAAAATTGCCTATAGTAAATGCTTACACAAAAATTATCCAAAAAGATTACCTAATTTTAATGTTAAATTAGGCTACCTAATCTATATCTATGCCCTTTATAAAGGGAACAAGACTTACTGTTCTAATGAACAGTTCCACCCAAATGAATAGTTCAACCTGCCAAAGGATGATCCACGTGCATATGCTATTAAATAAAATTATGTTTAAGAGCTCTTGTTGCTTATCACCAAAACTTTATTCATGAGCAGTGAAAGTAGGAATTCAAGGATATTTGTTAGCTAATGCTAATTATTGGACGTTAGTAGGATGTATTAAATTGGAGGATGCTATGAATTAAGTTACTTTGTATATGTAGTTAGTTTGCTAGAACAAATAACGAAACAATTATAAAATAATTAGTGGTTATGGACCCATAAATGATTTAAAGAGTGTATTCAAACAATGATAAAATTATATGCTAATTTCATTTTTATAGCCCTGAGATTTAGTTGTTTTTCTTTTTGTTCCCTTCATTACGAGTTCTAAGTCTATTTTTCTTAAAAATATGAGATGAGATAGTGTAATATGTTGTTACCCCACATTTTTCATTCAGCTCCAAAATTTCGTTTATTCAATTATTTTTGTATAGTAGTTTCGGAATATTGGAATATGTTTGGTACTACAATGTCTTTGGCTTCACATAGGGATGTCATGGTGACCCCCAGGGCGGATCTTGGCATTCACATCCCCATCCCCTTTAAAAAACTCGACCCCATCCAACCCCCATTACCCGTAGCAAAGAAAATCTCCTACAATCTAATCCACTCCACGGGGACAAGATAAAATCTGCTCCCGCCTCATGCCCGCGCGAATCCCTGCACAAACACAATCCCCGCCCATCCCCGCTCGAATCCCCACTGTCCCATGCCCAACCCAATCTATTAGGGTTAAGGGAGAAGAAAAGCAAAGTTTAAAAGTTTGGGCCTTTGGAAAATAAAAGTATCAAATGAAAGCAGTAAACAACTAATAACATTTAGGATTTTAGGCCTTTGGAGAATACCTATAGCGGTGCTCAGACGGGGCGGGTGGGGATGGGACGGGGCGGGTATGGACAACATCCACCCCCCCCATTACCCATCGCGGGGATGGTTTTCATCCCCATCCCCGCCCCATCACTACAAAAAAAGGGCAAACATAACAGCCCTTACATAACACCTAAATACAATAGGTGTTCTATTGTGTTTTATATAACCCTTATTCAATATGAGTGTTATGTTAGGTTGAAGGCTAGGAAATAAAAAATATTTTAGGTAACTCCTATAAAGCTCCAATGTTATCTTTGCTTAATTTAAAAAATTACATGTTTTTAATTTAATTTACTTATTACCTAAATACATTGAAAGATATATGTTACCCCCAATTTTCATTTTTCATTTTTCAATTTTCAATTTTCAATTTTTTTATATCTC
Organism: Patellifolia procumbens; assembly: GCA_947645195.1. Taxonomy (NCBI): domain Eukaryota; kingdom Viridiplantae; phylum Streptophyta; class Magnoliopsida; order Caryophyllales; family Amaranthaceae; genus Patellifolia; species Patellifolia procumbens. The sequence continues at coordinate 1,231,446 of CANSGD010000658.1, forward strand.
CATATGAATGCTCAAGAAACCGTCGAAGGCACGAAGCCACGAACACCATCGTCATCCTCTTTGCTACTTCACATCGTCGTCTACTCAAACCAACACCAGTTAGCTTCCTTCGTCTTTCTCTTTATAGTAAGTTGAACTTGCTGTTTAATCGAACGAGATTCGCATCGCAATTCCCTGTTCCTACTCTCCATCATAATCGCATCAAGGTAAGATTACATTTACGCTTTCAACTCTTTCTTCTGTAATTACTTCTTTAATTTTATTTATCCTGTTATATAATGATACTTTCTTTCCAGCGTCTTTCTTCGTTGATATTTGAAGTGTATAACATTTCCCCTTTGATTATCTGTTAATCTGTGATTCTAATGAAATATTAACATTCGACTTCCTGAATTTGGATTTGAGTTTCTGGGGTTTGTATTCAAACCAAAACCAACACCGAAGAGTACTAGAACCGGGTTAACCTTGAGATACACCACTTCTCCTTCATTTCCTTTTGTGGCTAACTTTAATATTCATTAAAATTGTGATTTTGCTCCATTTTTAGGCTTTAAATTTCAGTCATTAATCCTCTTGTTTAGGTTATAATCGTTGTAGCTTGGGATAATATGTGGTTTTGTTGGTACCTTTATGGTTTAATTCCATCGTTTTACCTATTTTCACGATTGAAATTCCTCTACCATTTCCCATGAATTAGTGATGAATTAAATGAAAATTGAAAGTTAATGGGATGTTTTGTTGTAGATGGTGTTTGAAATAAAGTAGATGAAAAACCTGTACATCTATTTGAAATTTGATTGAATGATCTATTTTACATTTGGGTACTCCAAACTTGAGTGAGGATTTAATTTAGAGGTGATTCAATCCCTTGTTGTTTAGGCTTCCTGTGGCCAACAATAACAACTTAGCGCTGTAAGTCATGCTGCTATTTGCACCAAGTTTTCGAGTCTCGTGGTGACTGTGATTATATTCTTTTCTCATTTGCTTTGTTATGGGATTTCTAGGATTCAGTTTTTGAATTTGATTGGTGGAATAATGTTGACTTTAATAATGTCGTCCTACAGACCGTAGGATAGCTCTTCCATGCCCTGAAACAAAGAAAGGAGGGGAGAGTGTGTTACAAGGAGATTATGATAGGATTTTTCTTTATCTGATAACAAGCTTTAGCTTGAGCAATTCATTTGTTTCAGCTTGAAATTCCAAGTTGGCTCTAATACTGAGTTGAAATTATTGCTTCTTTATGAACCTAACCTAGCTGATTCAGGTGTAGCTTGAAAAATACATTTGGATAACATATCTTTCATTACTAAAGGGCAAATATAGTATAATATTTGGATAATTTTCAGGTTGTTTGATTTACAATGAAGCCTATTTGTTTGCCTGCATATAATGACAGATTAGAGGTCATCCTAATAAATGCAACCTAATTGCTCTCGAGTTTTTGTATGTGTCTGTCACTTTCCGTTGAACAATCCTGATAACCAATGCTTAAATTGTTGCCTTGAGTGTGTACATATATGTCCTTGAGTATTTTAAACCTTTGAGCAATCATTCCCTTGTATATATGTATACTTGATACAATCACAGAATTAACACAACTGATCAGTGGTCAGAGGAATCTCTGTTATGTCTTAATTGCCCTGTATATGATCTTTTACGGTGAAATTGACATTTCTCTACCTGGTTTATTGGTTGTGGTGGATATCTCTTTACTTTCTTTTCGTGACCCATGAATTAAACATTAGGTCTTTCTACACTACGAACGTGCTCGTGGAATAAGATGTTTAATCTAGCTAGTACATACTCCACGATTATATGACTAACCAAGATGTTAACTCTATGGAGGGTCGGGCTCCCGCTTCTGATGTTGCTACTCTTCCTGCAGCTGACTCTAAGGTGGTTATCATCCTTTATTTTTATCGGGTGCTTTTGATTACTATCTACATATTTTTTGATTTGTTCAGTGGTGTGCTTTAATGGTCTCTCATCTACTGTAATTGGATTTTTGTCAAGCTTTAGCTGTTGATGATGACAATGACGATTATGTAAATCTCTTTGGGGAAGAGACTGAAGAGCAGAAGAAGGCTGCTGAAGAAAGAGCTGTTGCTGCTAAGAAGCCCGAGAAAGAGAAAATACGTGAGAGTTTCTGCTGCCAATGCGAATACTCCAGGCGTTTTGGGTGATTTATTGATGTAACTTGACATTTTTACTTCACTTTTGTTCTAAAATTTAGTTTGTCCTTGGTTGAAACAGCAGGCACGTCATCAATCTTACTGGATGTGAAGCCATGGGATGATGAAACAGACATGAAGAAGCTTGAGGAATGTGTCAGAAGTATTCAGATGGAAGGGTTTCTATGGCAGCATGTATGTTGAAAACTATAAATCTATGTATTTTCTTTTGTTTTCTGTTTGCAATTACTATTAGTTCGTCGTATGTATGTAGCTAAATCATTTTAATTGAGATTGAATTGTTGCTTGCTTGATGACATCCAAACTTGTTCCAGTTGGTTATGGTATCAAGAAACTGACGATGTTAATGTAGAAACCATCACCATTGGATATTAGCTACTATAAGTCCGTGGCTTGGATTGATGTTTGGTTAGCTCAACAGGATTTGAAATTGAAGTTCGAATATTTGCTAAAAAGACAATCAATGAGTATGCACTAAAGGACAACGCTATATATATATATATATATATATATATATATATATATATATATATATATATATATATTGACAGAAGCCGAGCTATTTATATTTGTTATGATGATGTTATTATCCTATTTTACTTACCTTATAATGATTAATTATGCAGAAGAATAATTAAATTCAGCACCCAATATCAATAAGATATTAAGAGCATTAAAAGAATCCGGAAATTAGATGGAAGCACGTAAAGGTATCTAATTTCTTATTTAAAATAATTTTCGCCGAAACAAATTCTTCATTCTAACATAGTATTCTTAATTTGTTGTGTAATAGTGCCCTCAGCAACCGCCCGATTATGGGGACTGCGGGTATTATGTATGTTGTTACATGCTCGAGACTATACAACTAAACGAGAAGTTATTCTAGAAGAGGTACATTATTATCTACATTGTTATCTGGTCTAGTATTGATTTTCTCTGTTCTCTTGTTTACACATATGGCACTATTCTGTCTCCGTAAGCTTTAAATAAGATTTTTGAATGCTTCGACCAGAGGAAACCGCACATTTTGTATTAAATGTATTTTTAGTCATGACAATTAGTATATAAGTATATAAACATCGTTGTGTCATTATGTTTTTTTTAAGAGTGTATTGAATATGTGTTGTGCATAGTCTTAGTGATCTCCATGCTCAGGCCTCGCAGCATTTTCTTCATGTGAATCATGTTGATGAGAGTTAGCATTTTGTCTTTGTTGGATTTTCTATTGAATTTGTTTTGTGCATAGCCATGAGAATTATGTTTTCTGCTTTAAGAGTGTATTGAGTAATTGTGTATTCTAGCTAGTTTGTGCATTTGATTCAACACTACAAACCACTTGGGGGTCTATGCTCTGCAGGAGGGCTGTACGGAGGTCTTGCAGGGGCTTGTGCTGGTGCGGGGCTGTATGGGGTATGTACGGGGGTCTGGCAGGGTCCGTGTAAGGGGGTCTGTTTTGTGTAGGTACGGGGGCTGGCAAGGGGGTGTCAGTTCTCTGCATGCTGGCACGGGAGTCTGTTTTGTGCAGGCTGGTTCTGTTGATGAACTTCGGGACTTATGGATTCATATGTTGATGTACAATATGACGAAGAAGAGATGATG